>OX421884.1:32055148-33255148 GCA_949128085.1 Cetonia aurata | reverse complement strand
AAGATTCGTTTTGTGTGCGCTGTTATTATCTTACTTAGGTTTACGAATCCCTTATGGTGGCAGCGATTTCTACATTGGAATTGTTTGGAAATCGAAATCGTGCGTTTCAGACCGAGAAAATTACTTTTTGCATTTCGATGCAATTTTTTCGTTATCCAGTGGTCGCAGAAGATTCGTTTTGTGTGCGCCGTTATTATCTTACTTAGGTTTACGAATCCCATATGGTGGCAGCGATTTCTACATTGGAATTGTTTGGAAATTGAAATCGTGCGTTTCAGACCGAGAAAATCACTTTTTGCATTTCGATGCTATTTTTTCGTTATCCAGTGGTCGCAGAAGATTCGTTTTGTGTGCGCTGTTATTATCTTACTTAGGTTTACGAATCCCATATGGTGGCAGCGATTTCTACATTGGAATTGTTTGGAAATTGAAATCGTGCGTTTCAGACCGAGAAAATCACTTTTTGCATTTCGATGCTATTTTTTCGTTATCCAGTGGTCGCAGAAGATTCGTTTTGTGTGCGCTGTTATTATCTTACTTAGGTTTACGAATCCCATATGGTGGCAGCGATTTCTACATTTGAATTGTTTGGAAATTGAAATCGTGCGTTTCAGACCGAGAAAATCACTTTTTGCATTTCGATGCTATTTTTTCGTTATCCAGTGGTCGCAGAAGATTCGTTTTGTGTGCGCTGTTATTATCTTACTTAGGTTTACGAATCCCATATGGTGGCAGCGATTTCTACATTTGAATTGTTTGGAAATTGAAATCGTGCGTTTCAGACCGAGAAAATCACCTTTTGCATTTCGATGCTATTTTTTCGTTATCCAGTGGTCGCAAAAGATTCGTTTTGTGTGCGCTGTTATTATCTTACTTAGGTTTACGAATCCCATATGGTGGCAGCGATTTCTACATTGGAATTGTTTGGAAATTGTAATCGTGCGTTTCAGACCGAGAAAATCACTTTTTGCATTTCGATGCTATTTTTTCGTTATCCAGTGGTTGCAGAAGATTCGTTTTGTGTGCGCTGTTATTATCTTACTTAGGTTTACGAATCCCATATGGTGGCAGCGATTTCTACATTGGAATTGTTTGGAAATCGAAATCGTGCGTTTCAGACCGAGAAAATTACTTTTTGCATTTCGATGCAATTTTTTCGTTATCCAGTGGTCGCAGAAGATTCGTTTTGTGTGCGCCGTTATTATCTTACTTAGGTTTACGAATCCCATATGGTGGCAGCGATTTCTACATTGGAATTGTTTGGAAATTGAAATCGTGCGTTTCAGACCGAGAAAATCACTTTTTGCATTTCGATGCTATTTTTTCGTTATCCAGTGGTCGCAGAAGATTCGTTTTGTGTGCGCTGTTATTATCTTACTTAGGTTTACGAATCCCATATGGTGGCAGCGATTTCTACATTGGAATTGTTTGGAAATTGAAATCGTGCGTTTCAGACCGAGAAAATCACTTTTTGCATTTCGATGCTATTTTTTCGTTATCCAGTGGTCGCAGAAGATTCGTTTTGTGTGCGCTGTTATTATCTTACTTAGGTTTACGAATCCCATATGGTGGCAGCGATTTCTACATTGGAATTGTTTGGAAATTGAAATCGTGCGTTTCAGACCGAGAAAATCACTTTTTGCATTTCGATGCTATTTTTTCGTTATCCAGTGGTCGCAGAAGATTCGTTTTGTGTGCGCTGTTATTATCTTACTTAGGTTTACGAATCCCATATGGTGGCAGCGATTTCTACATTGGAATTGTTTGGAAATTGAAATCGTGCGTTTCAGACCGAGAAAATCACTTTTTGCATTTCGATGCTATTTTTTCGATATCCAGTGGTCGCAGAAGATTCGTTTTGTGTGCGCTGTTATTATCTTACTTAGGTTTACGAATCCCATATGGTGGCAGCGATTTCTACATTGGAATTGTTTGGAAATTGAAATCGTGCGTTTCAGACCGAGAAAATCACTTTTTGCATTTCGATGCTATTTTTTCGTTATCCAGTGGTCGCAGAAGATTCGTTTTGTGTGCGCTGTTATTATCTTACTTAGGTTTACGAATCCCATATGGTGGCAGCGATTTCTACATTGGAATTGTTTGGAAATTGAAATCGTGCGTTTCAGACCGAGAAAATCACTTTCTGCATTTCGATGCTATTTTTTCGTAATCCAGTGGTCGCAGAAGATTCGTTTTGTGTGCGCTGTTATTATCTTACTTAGGTTTACGAATCCCATATAGTGGCAGCGATTTCTACATTGGAATTGTTTGGAAATTGAAATCGTGCGTTTCAGACCGAGAAAATCACTTTTTGCATTTCGATGCTATTTTTTCGTTATCCAGTGGTCGCAGAAGATTCGTTTTGTGTGCGCTGTTATTATCTTACTTAGGTTTACGAATCCCATATGGTGGTAGCGATTTCTACATTGGAATTGTTTGGAAATTGAAATCGTGCGTTTCAGACCGAGAAAATCACTTTTTGCATTTCGATGCTATTTTTTCGTTATCCAGTGGTCGCAGAAGATTCGTTTTGTGTGCGCTGTTATTATCTTACTTAGGTTTACGAATCCCATATTGTGGCAGCGATTTCTACATTGGAATTGTTTGGAAATTGAAATCGTGCGTTTCAGACCGAGAAAATCACTTTTTGCATTTCGATGCTATTTTTTCGTTATCCAGTGGTCGCAGAAGATTCGTTTTGTGTGCGCTGTTATTATCTTACTGAGGTTTACGAATCCCATATGGTGGCAGCGATTTCTACATTGGAATTGTTTGGAAATTGAAATCGTGCGTTTCAGACCGAGAAAATCACTTTTGCATTTCGATGCTATTCTTTCGTTATCCAGTGGTCGCAGAAGATTCGTTTTGTGTGCGCTGTTATTATCTTACTTAGGTTTACGAATCCCATATGGTGGCAGCGATTTCTACATTGGAATTGTTTGGAAATTGAAATCGTGCCTTTCAGACCGAGAAAATCACTTTTTGCATTTCGATGCTATTTTTTCGTTATCCAGTGGTCGCAGAAGATTCGTTTTGTGTGCGCTGTTATTATCTTACTTAGGTTTACGAATCCCATATGGTGGCAGCGATTTCTACATTGGAATTGTTTGGAAATTGAAATCGTGCGTTTCAGACCGAGAAAATCAGTTTTTGCATTTCGATGCTATTTTTTCGTTATCCAGTGGTCGCAGAAGATTCGTTTTGTGTGCGCTGTTATTATCTTACTTAGGTTTACGAATCCCATATGGTGGCAGCGATTTCTACATTGGAATTGTTTGGAAATTGAAATCGTGCGTTTCAGACCGAGAAAATCACTTTTTGCATTTCGATGCTATTTTTTCGTTATCCAGTGGTCGCAGAAGATTCGTTTTGTGTGCGCTGTTATTATCTTACTTAGGTTTACGAATCCCATATGGTGGCAGCGATTTCTACATTGGAATTGTTTGGAAATTGAAATCGTGCGTTTCAGACCGAGAAAATCACTTTTTGCATTTCGATGCTATTTTTTCGTTATCCAGTGGTCGCAGAAGATTCGTTTTGTGTGCGCTGTTATTATCTTACTTAGGTTTACGAATCCCATATGGTGACAGCGATTTCTACATTGGAATTGTTTGGAAATTGTAATCGTGCGTTTCAGACAGAGAAAATCACTTTTTGCATTTCGATGCTATTTTTTCGTTATCCAGTGGTCGCAGAAGATTCGTTTTGTGTGCGCTGTTATTATCTTACTTAGGTTTACGAATCCCATATGGTGGCAGCGATTTCTACATTGGAATTGTTTGGAAATTGAAATCGTGCGTTTCAGACCGAGAAAATCACTTTTTGCATTTCGATGCTATTTTTTCGTTATCCAGTGGTCGCAGAAGATTCGTTTTGTGTGCGCCGTTATTATCTTACTTAGGTTTACGAATCCCATATTGTGGCAGCGATTTCTACATTGGAATTGTTTGGAAATTGAAATCGTGCGTTTCAGACCGAGAAAATCACTTTTTGCATTTCGATGCTATTTTTTCGTTATCCAGTGGTCGCAGAAGATTCGTTTTGTGTGCGCTGTTATTATCTTACTTAGGTTTACGAATCCCATATGGTGGCAGCGATTTCTACATTTGAATTGTTTGGAAATTGAAATCGTGCGTTTCAGACCGAGAAAATCACTTTTTGCATTTCGATGCTATTTTTTCGTTATCCAGTGGTCGCAGAAGATTCGTTTTGTGTGCGCTGTTATTATCTTACTTAGGTTTACGAATCCCATATGGTGGCAGCGATTTCTACATTGGAATTGTTTGGAAATTGAAATCGTGCGTTTCAGACCGAGAAAATCACTTTTTGCATTTCGATGCTATTTTTTCGTTATCCAGTGGTCGCAGAAGATCCCTTTTGTGTGCGCTGTTATTATCTTACTTAGGTTTACGAATCCCATATGGTGGCAACGATTTCTACATTTGAATTGTTTGGAAATTGAAATCGTGCGTTTCAGACCGAGAAAATCACTTTTTGCATTTCGATGCTATTTTTTCGTTATCCAGTGGTCGCAGAAGATTCGTTTTGTGTGCGCTGTTATTATCTTACTTAGGTTTACGAATCCCATATGGTGGCAGCGATTTCTACATTGGAATTGTTTGGAAATTGAATTCGTGCGTTTCAGACCGAGAAAATCACTTTTTGCATTTCGATGCTATTTTTTCGTTATCCAGTGGTCGCAGAAGATTCGTTTTGTGTGCGCTGTTATTATCTTACTTAGGTTTACGAATCCCATATGGTGGCAGCGATTTCTACATTGGAATTGTTTGGAAATTGAAATCGTGCGTTTCAGACCGAGAAAATCACTTTTTGCATTTCGATGCTATTTTTTCGTTATCCAGTGGTCGCAGAAGATTCGTTTTGTGTGCGCTGTTATTATCTTACTTAGGTTTACGAATCCCATATGGTGGCAGCGATTTCTACATTGGAATTGTTTGGAAATTGAAATCGTGCGTTTCAGACCGAGAAAATCACTTTTTGTATTTCGATGCTATTTTTTCGTTATCCAGTGGTCGCAGAAGATTCGTTTTGTGTGCGCTGTTATTATCTTACTTAGGTTTACGAATCCCATATGGTGACAGCGATTTCTACATTGGAATTGTTTGGAAATTGTAATCGTGCGTTTCAGACAGAGAAAATCACTTTTTGCATTTCGATGCTATTTTTTCGTTATCCAGTGGTCGCAGAAGATTCGTTTTGTGTGCGCTGTTATTATCTTACTTAGGTTTACGAATCCCATATGGTGGCAGCGATTTCTACATTGGAATTGTTTGGAAATTGAAATCGTGCGTTTCAGACCGAGAAAATCACTTTTTGCATTTCGATGCTATTTTTTCGTTATCCAGTGGTCGCAGAAGATTCGTTTTGTGTGCGCCGTTATTATCTTACTTAGGTTTACGAATCCCATATTGTGGCAGCGATTTCTACATTGGAATTGTTTGGAAATTGAAATCGTGCGTTTCAGACCGAGAAAATCACTTTTTGCATTTCGATGCTATTTTTTCGTTATCCAGTGGTCGCAGAAGATTCGTTTTGTGTGCGCTGTTATTATCTTACTTAGGTTTACGAATCCCATATGGTGGCAGCGATTTCTACATTTGAATTGTTTGGAAATTGAAATCGTGCGTTTCAGACCGAGAAAATCACTTTTTGCATTTCGATGCTATTTTTTCGTTATCCAGTGGTCGCAGAAGATTCGTTTTGTGTGCGCCGTTATTATCTTACTTAGGTTTACGAATCCCATATGGTGGCAGCGATTTCTACATTGGAATTGTTTGGAAATTGAAATCGTGCGTTTCAGACCGAGAAAATCACTTTTTGCATTTCGATGCTATTTTTTCGTTATCCAGTGGTCGCAGAAGATTCCTTTTGTGTGCGCTGTTATTATCTTACTTAGGTTTACGAATCCCATATGGTGGCAACGATTTCTACATTTGAATTGTTTGGAAATTGAAATCGTGCGTTTCAGACCGAGAAAATCACTTTTTGCATTTCGATGCTATTTTTTCGTTATCCAGTGGTCGCAGAAGATTCGTTTTGTGTGCGCTGTTATTATCTTACTTAGGTTTACGAATCCCATATGGTGGCAGCGATTTCTACATTGGAATTGTTTGGAAATTGAATTCGTGCGTTTCAGACCGAGAAAATCACTTTTTGCATTTCGATGCTATTTTTTCGTTATCCAGTGGTCGCAGAAGATTCCTTTTGTGTGCGCTGTTATTATCTTACTTAGGTTTACGAATCCCTTATGGTGGCAGCGATTTCTACATTGGAATTGTTTGGAAATTGAAATCGTGCCTTTCAGACCGAGAAAATCACTTTTTGCATTTCGATGCTATTTTTTCGTTATCCAGTGGTCGCAGAAGATTCGTTTTGTGTGCGCTGTTATTATCTTACTTAGGTTTACGAATCCCATATGGTGGCAGCGATTTCTACATTGGAATTGTTTGGAAATTGAAATCGTGCGTTTCAGACCGAGAAAATCACTTTTTGCATTTCGATGCTATTTTTTCGTTATCCAGTGGTCGCAGAAGAATCGTCTTGTGTGCGCTGTTATTATCTTACTTAGGTTTACGAATCCCATATGGTGGCAGCGATTTCTACATTGGAATTGTTTGGAAATTGAAATCGTGCGTTTCAGACCGAGAAAATCACTTTTTGCATTTCGATGCTATTTTTTCGTTATCCAGTGGTCGCAGAAGATTCGTTTTGTGTGCGCTGTTATTATCTTACTTAGGTTTACGAATCCCATATGGTGGCAGCGATTTCTACATTGGAATTGTTTGGAAATTGAAATCGTGCGTTTCAGACCGAGAAAATCACTTTTTGCATTTCGATGCTATTTTTTCGTTATCCAGTGGTCGCAGAAGATTCGTTTTGTGTGCGCTGTTATTATCTTACTTAGGTTTACGAATCCCATATGGTGGCAGCGATTTCTACATTGGAATTGTTTGGAAATTGAAATCGTGCGTTTCAGACCGAGAAAATCACTTTTTGCATTTCGATGCTATTTTTTCGTTATCCAGTGGTCGCAGAAGATTCGTTTTGTGTGCGCTGTTATTATCTTACTTAGGTTTACGAATCCCATATGGTGGCAGCGATTTCTACATTGGAATTGTTTGGAAATTGAAATCTTGCGTTTCAGACCGAGAAAATCACTTTTTGCATTTCGATGCTATTTTTTCGTTATCCAGTGGTCGCAGAAGATTCGTTTTGTGTGCGCTGTTATTATCTTACTTAGGTTTACGAATCCCATATGGTGGCAGCGATTTCTACATTGGAATTGTTTGGAAATTGAAATCGTGCGTTTCAGACCGAGAAAATCACTTTTTGCATTTCGATGCAATTTTTTCGTTATCCAGTGGTCGCAGAAGATTCGTCTTGTGTGCGCTGTTATTATCTTACTTAGGTTTACGAATCCCATATGGTGGCAGCGATTTCTACATTGGAATTGTTTGGAAATTGAAATCGTGCTTTTCAGACCGAGAAAATCACTTTTTGCATTTCGATGCTATTTTTTCGTTATCCAGTGGTCGCAGAAGATTCGTTTTGTGTGCGCTGTTATTATCTTACTTAGGTTTACGAATCCCATATGGTGGCAGCGATTTCTACAATGGAATTGTTTGGAAATTGAAATCGTGCGTTTCAGACCGAGAAAATCACTTTTTGCATTTCGATGCTATTTTTTCGTTATCCAGTGGTCGCAGAAGATTCGTTTTGTGTGCGCTGTTATTATCTTACTTAGGTTTACGAATCCCATATGGTGGCAGCGATTTCTACATTGGAATTGTTTGGAAATTGAAATCGTGCGTTTCAGACCGAGAAAATCACTTTTTGCATTTCGATGCTATTTTTTCGTTATCCAGTGGTCGCAGAAGATTCGTTTTGTGTGCGCTGTTATTATCTTACTTAGGTTTACGAATCCCATATGGTGGCAGCGATTTCTACATTGGAATTGTTTGGAAATTGAAATCGTGCGTTTCAGACCGAGAAAATCACTTTTTGCATATCGATGCTATTTTTTCATTATCCAGTGGTCGCAGAAGATTCGTTTTGTGTGCGCTGTTATTATCTTACTTAGGTTTACGAATCCCATATGGTGGCAGCGATTTCTACATTGGAATTGTTTGGAAATTGAAATCGTGCGTTTCAGACCGAGAAAATCACTTTTTGCATTTCGATGCTATTTTTTCGTTATCCGGTGGTCGCAGAAGATTCGTTTTGTGTGCGCTGTTATTATCTTACTTAGGTTTACGAATCCCATATGGTGGCAGCGATTTCTACATTGGAATTGTTTGGAAATTGAAATCGTGCGTTTCAGACCGAGAAAATCACTTTTTGCATTTCGATGCTATTTTTTCGTTATCCAGTGGTCGCAGAAGATACGTTTTGTGTGCGCTGTTATTATCTTACTTAGGTTTACGAATCTCATATGGTGGCAGCGATTTCTACATTGGAATTGTTTGGAAATTGAAATCGTGCGTTTCAGACCGAGAAAATCACTTTTTGCATTTCGATGCTATTTTTTCGTTATCCAGTGGTCGCAGAAGATTCGTTTTGTGTGCGCTGTTATTATCTTACTTAGGTTTACGAATCCCATATGGTGGCAGCGATTTCTACATTGGAATTGTTTGGAAATTGAAATCGTGCGTTTCAGACCGAGAAAATCACTTTTTGCATTTCGATGCTATTTTTTCGTTATCCAGTGGTCGCAGAAGATTCGTTTTGTGTGCGCTGTTATTATCTTACTTAGGTTTACGAATCCCATATGGTGGCAGCGATTTCTACATTGGAATTGTTTGGAAATTGAAATCGTGCGTTTCAGACCGAGAAAATCACTTTTTGCATTTCGATGCTATTTTTTCGTTATCCAGTGGTCGCAGAAGATTCGTTTTGTGTGCGCTGTTATTATCTTACTTAGGTTTACGAATCCCATATGGTGGCAGCGATTTCTACATTGGAATTGTTTGGAAATTGAAATCGTGCGTTTCAGACCGAGAAAATCACTTTTTGCATTTCGATGCTATTTTTTCGTTATCCAGTGGTCGCAGAAGATTCGTTTTGTGTGCGCTGTTATTATCTTACTTAGGTTTACGAATCCCATATGGTGGCAGCGATTTCTACATTGGAATTGTTTGGAAATTGAAATCTTGCGTTTCAGACCGAGAAAATCACTTTTTGCATTTCGATGCTATTTTTTCGTTATCCAGTGGTCGCAGAAGATTCGTTTTGTGTGCGCTGTTATTATCTTACTTAGGTTTACGAATCCCATATGGTGGCAGCGATTTCTACATTGGAATTGTTTGGAAATTGAAATCGTGCGTTTCAGACCGAGAAAATCACTTTTTGCATTTCGATGCTATTTTTTCGTTATCCAGTGGTCGCAGAAGATTCGTTTTGTGTGCGCTGTTATTATCTTATTTAGGTTTACGAATCCCATATGGTGGCAGCGATTTCTACATTGGAATTGTTTGGAAATTGAAATCGTGCGTTTCAGACCGAGATAATCACTTTTTGCATTTCGATGCTATTTTTTCGTTATCCAGTGGTCGCAGAAGATTCGTTTTGTGTGCGCTGTTATTATCTTACTTAGGTTTACGAATCCCATATGGTGGCAGCGATTTCTACATGGGAATTGTTTGGAAATTGAAATCGTGCGTTTCAGACCGAGAAAATCACTTTTTGCATTTCGATGCTATTTTTTCGTTATCCAGTGGTCGCAGAAGATTCGTTTTGTGTGCGCTGTTATTATCTTACTTAAGTTTACGAATCCCATATGGTGGCAGCGATTTCTACATTGGAATTGTTTGGAAATTGAAATCGTGCGTTTCAGACCGAGAAAATCACTTTTTTCATTTCGATGCTATTTTTTCGTTATCCAGTGGTCGCAGAAGATTCGTTTTGTGTGCGCTGTTATTATCTTACTTAGGTTTACGAATCCCATATGGTGGCAGCGATTTCTACATTGGAATTGTTTGGAAATTGAAATCGTGCGTTTCAGACCGAGAAAATCACTTTTTGCATTTCGATGCTATTTTTTCGTTATCCAGTGGTCGCAGAAGATTCGTTTTGTGTGCGCTGTTATTATCTTACTTAGGTTTACGAATTCCATATTGTGGCAGCGATTTCTACATTGGAATTGTTTGGAAATTGAAATCGTGCGTTTCAGACCGAGAAAATCACTTTTTGCATTTCGATGCTATTTTTTCGTTATCCAGTGGTCGCAGAAGATTCGTTTTGTGTGCGCTGTTATTATCTTACTTAGGTTTACGAATCCCATATGGTGGCAGCGATTTCTACATTGGAATTGTTTGGAAATTGAAATCGTGCGTTTCAGACCGAGAAAATCACTTTTTGCATTTCGATGCTATTTTTTCGTTATCCAGTGGTCGCAGAAGATTCGTTTTGTGTGCGCTGTTATTATCTTACTTAGGTTTACGAATCCCATATGGTGGCAGCGATTTCTACATTGGAATTGTTTGGAAATTGAAATCGTGCGTTTCAGACCGAGAAAATCACTTTTTGCATTTCGATGCTATTTTTTCGTTATCCAGTGGTCGCAGAGATTCGTTTTGTGTGCGCTGTTATTATCTTACTTAGGTTTACGAATCCCATATGGTGGCAGCGATTTCTACATTGGAATTGTTTGGAAATTGAAATCTTGCGTTTCAGACCGAGAAAATCACTTTTTGCATTTCGATGCTATTTTTTCGTTATCCAGTGGTCGCAGAAGATTCGTTTTGTGTGCGCTGTTATTATCTTACTTAGGTTTACGAATCCCATATGGTGGCAGCGATTTCTACATTGGAATTGTTTGGAAATTGAAATCGTGCGTTTCAGACCGAGAAAATCACTTTTTGCATTTCGATGCTATTTTTTCGTTATCCAGTGGTCGCAGAAGATTCGTTTTGTGTGCGCTGTTATTATCTTATTTAGGTTTACGAATCCCATATGGTGGCAGCGATTTCTACATTGGAATTGTTTGGAAATTGAAATCGTGCGTTTCAGACCGAGATAATCACTTTTTGCATTTCGATGCTATTTTTTCGTTATCCAGTGGTCGCAGAAGATTCGTTTTGTGTGCGCTGTTATTATCTTACTTAGGTTTACGAATCCCATATGGTGGCAGCGATTTCTACATGGGAATTGTTTGGAAATTGAAATCGTGCGTTTCAGACCGAGAAAATCACTTTTTGCATTTCGATGCTATTTTTTCGTTATCCAGTGGTCGCAGAAGATTCGTTTTGTGTGCGCTGTTATTATCTTACTTAAGTTTACGAATCCCATATGGTGGCAGCGATTTCTACATTGGAATTGTTTGGAAATTGAAATCGTGCGTTTCAGACCGAGAAAATCACTTTTTTCATTTCGATGCTATTTTTTCGTTATCCAGTGGTCGCAGAAGATTCGTTTTGTGTGCGCTGTTATTATCTTACTTAGGTTTACGAATCCCATATGGTGGCAGCGATTTCTACATTGGAATTGTTTGGAAATTGAAATCGTGCGTTTCAGACCGAGAAAATCACTTTTTGCATTTCGATGCTATTTTTTCGTTATCCAGTGGTCGCAGAAGATTCGTTTTGTGTGCGCTGTTATTATCTTACTTAGGTTTACGAATCCCATATTGTGGCAGCGATTTCTACATTGGAATTGTTTGGAAATTGAAATCGTGCGTTTCAGACCGAGAAAATCACTTTTTGCATTTCGATGCTATTTTTTCGTTATCCAGTGTTCGCAGAAGATTCGTTTTGTGTGCGCTGTTATTATCTTACTTAAGTTTACGAATCCCATATGGTGGCAGCGATTTCTACATTGGAATTGTTTGGAAATTGAAATCGTGCGTTTCAGACCGAGAAAATCACTTTTTGCATTTCGATGCTAGTTTTTCGTTATCCAGTGGTCGCAGAAGATTCGTTTTGTGTGCGCTGTTATTATCTTACTTAAGTTTACGAATCCCATATGGTGGCAGCGATTTCTACATTGGAATTGTTTGGAAATTGAAATCGTGCGTTTCAGACCGAGAAAATCACTTTTGCATTTCGATGCTATTTTTTCGTTATCCAGTGGTCGCAGAAGATTCGTTTTGTGTGCGCTGTTATTATCTTACTTAGGTTTACGAATCCCATATGGTGGCAGCGATTTCTACATTTGAATTGTTTGGAAATTGAAATCGTGCGTTTCAGACCGAGAAAATCACTTTTTGCATTTCGATGCTATTTTTTCGTTATCCAGTGGTCGCAGAAGATTCGTTTTGTGTGCGCTGTTATTATCTTACTTAGGTTTACGAATCCCATATGGTGGCAGCGATTTCTACATTGGAATTGTTTGGAAATTGAAATCGTGCGTTTCAGACCGAGAAAATCACTTTTTGCATTTCGATGCTATTTTTTCGTTATCCAGTGGTCGCAGAAGATTCGTTTTGTGTGCGCTGTTGTTATCTTATTTAGGTTCACGAATCCCATATGGTGGCAGCGATTTCTACATTGGAATTGTTTGGAAATTGAAATCGTGCGTTTCAGACCGAGATAATCACTTTTTGCATTTCGATGCTATTTTTTCGTTATCCAGTGGTCGCAGAAGATTCGTTTTGTGTGCGCTGTTATTATCTTACTTAGGTTTACGAATCCCATATGGTGGCAGCGATTTCTACATTGGAATTGTTTGGAAATTGAAATCGTGCGTTTCAGACCGAGAAAATCACTTTTTGCATTTCGATGCTATTTTTTCGTTATCCAGTGGTCGCAGAAGATTCGTTTTTAGTGCGCTGTTATTATCTTACTTAGGTTTACGAATCCCATATGGTGGCAGCGATTTCTACATTGGAATTGTTTGGAAATTGAAATCGTGCGTTTCAGACCGAGAAAATCACTTTTGCATTTCGATGCTATTTTTTCGTTATCCAGTGGTCGCAGAAGATTCGTTTTGTGTGCGCTGTTATTATCTTACTTAGGTTTACGAATCCCATATTGTGGCAGCGATTTCTACATTGGAATTGTTTGGAAATTGAAATCGTGCGTTTCAGACCGAGAAAATCACTTTTTGCATTTCGATGCTATTTTTTCGTTATCCAGTGGCCGCAGAAGATTCGTTTTGTGTGCGCTGTTATTATCTTACTTAGGTTTACGAATCCCATATGGTGGCAGCGATTTCTACATTGGAATTGTTTGGAAATTGAAATCGTGCGTTTCAGACCGAGAAAATCACTTTTTGCATTTCGATGCTATTTTTTCGTTATCCAGTGGTCGCAGAAGATTCGTTTTGTGTGCGCTGTTATTATCTTACTTAGGTTTACGAATCCCATATGGTGGCAGCGATTTCTACATTGGAATTGTTTGGAAATTGAAATCGTGCGTTTCAGACCGAGAAAATCACTTTTTGCATTTCGATGCTATTTTTTCGTTATCCAGTGGTCGCAGAAGATTCGTTTTGTGTGCGCTGTTATTATCTTACTTAGGTTTACGAATCCCATATGGTGGCAGCGATTTCTACATTGGAATTGTTTGGAAATTGAAATCGTGCGTTTCAGACCGAGAAAATCACTTTTTGCATTTCGATGCTATTTTTTCGTTATCCAGTGGTCGCAGAAGATTCGTTTTGTGTGCGCTGTTATTATCTTACTTAGGTTTACGAATCCCATATGGTGGCAGCGATTTCTACATTGGAATTGTTTGGAAATTGAAATCGTGCGTTTCAGACCGAGAAAATCACTTTTTGCATTTCGATGCTATTTTTTCGTTATCCAGTGGTCGCAGAAGATTCGTTTTGTGTGCGCTGTTATTATCTTACTTAGGTTTACGAATCCCATATGGTGGCAGCGATTTCTACATTGGAATTGTTTGGAAATTGAAATCGTGCGTTTCAGACCGAGGAAATCACTTTTTGTATTTCGATGCTATTTTTTCGTTATCCAGTGGTCGCAGAAGATTCGTTTTGTGTGCGCTGTTATTATCTTACTTAGGTTTACGAATCCCATATGGTGGCAGCGATTTCTACATTGGAATTGTTTGGAAATTGAAATCGTGCTTTTCAGACCGAGAAAATCACTTTTTGCATTTCGATGCTATTTTTTCGTTATCCAGTGGTCGCAGAAGATTCGTTTTGTGTGCGCTGTTATTATCTTACTTAGGTTTACGAATCCCATATGGTGGCAGCGATTTCTACATTGGAATTGTTTGGAAATTGAAATCGTGCGTTTCAGACCGAGAAAATCACTTTTTGCATTTAAAGTATTCTTTCATAACTTACGATTCATAATAATAGCGATACTCTACTATGTCGTGTCATCTATCGACCGGCACCTCAACTACGTGTCACCGATTTTTATCGATTCATTATTCGGCATAATTAAAAGAAAATGTCTTAGTTAACGTGCCCTAAAATCGACCCCCGCGTCCGTTAAAACCGTTTCCCCTATTAGCGAACGCGTCCCGGCCTCCGAAATTTCGACCCTAGATCGTTCTCTTGAACAAAGACGCCCGTATCTCCGCTCTCCGACCGAAAATCGCGAAACCGACCCCGTCACGACTCGTATCGCACTCCGATACGCCTCTACGACCCCACGAACGCGCTCCCTGACGCCGTAAATTTTCGCATATTTTGAGGTTATAATCCGTTTTTCGCTAATAACTCTCGACTCATCGCCTCTACGGGATTCTTTCCGCTCTAATAAGATAGCTTATCCTTATATCTACCCCCTCGATCCCTCGCCACCAACCCTAACAGGTCATAAACCCCCCAAATCGGTAAAAACCAAATCGAGCAGATCCGTCACCAACCCGGCAGCATCTTTGCTGCAAGCTTTTCCGCAATAACTGGAATTTGTAGTAAAAAAACCGAAAAAAGCCGGAAGTATTTTAACAAAATTGGAAATTCTGGAAAAAAAAACCGAAGAAGGAGGATGGCTTTTTTGAAAAAATTGGAATTTGTGTAACAAAACCGAAAAAAAGTGGAATTTTTTTAAAAAACCGGATTTTGAAGTAAAAAACCGAAAAAACCGGAAGTTTTTTAATAAAACCGGATTTGAAGAAAAAGAACCGAAAATGTGCAAGCTTTTCCGCAATAACTGGAATTTGTAGTTAAAAAACCGAAAAAAACCGGAAGTTTTTTAACAAATTTGGAAATTCTTGTAAAAAAACCGAAAAAAGGGGATGCTTTTTTTGAAAAAATTGGAATTTGTATAACAAAACCGAAAAAAAGTGGTATTTTTTTTTAAAACCGGATTTTTAAGTAAAAAAAACCGAAAAAACCGGAATTTAAAGAAAAAAACCCGAAAAAGGGGGAGCTTTTCCTCAAAAACTAGAATTTGTAGTAAAAAAACCGAAAAAAGCCGGAAGTATTTTAACAAAATTGGAAATTCTGGAAAAAAAAACCGAAGAAGGAGGATGGCTTTTTTGAAAAAATTGGAATTTGTGTAACAAAACCGAAAAAAAGTGGAATTTTTTTAAAAGCCGGATTTTGAAGTAAAAAAACCGAAAAAACCGGAAGTTTTTTTAAAGAAACCGGAATTTGAAGAAAAAAACCGAAAAAGTGGACACTCTTTTGAAAAAATTGGAATTTGTAGTAAAAACACCGAAAAAACCGGAAGTTTTTTAACAAAACGGGAATTTTAGGTAAAAAAAAAACCGGAAGTTTTTTTAAAAAGAAAACCGGAATTTGAAGTAGAAATACCGCAAAAAGTGGAAGCATTTTTGAAAAAACTGGAATTTGTAGTAAAAAAGGCGAAAAACCGGAAGTTAATTTTTTAAACTGGAATTTTCAGTAAAGAAACCGTAAAAACCGGAATTTTAAGTAAAAGAACCGAAAAAACCGGACCTTTTTTGGAAAACGTGGAATTTGTAGTAAAAAAACCGAAATACCCGGATATTTTTTAACAAATTTGGAAATTCAGGTAAAAAAACCGAAATTAGTGGAAGCTTTTCTGAAAAAAGTGGAATTTGTAGTAAGTAGGGCGAAAAAACCGGAATTTTTCTTTAACTGGATTATTAAGTAAAACACCGAAAAACCGGAGGTTTTTTAAAAAAACTGGATTTTAAATTTAAAAAACCGAAAAAACCAAAAGTGTTTTGAATAAACTCGAAAATCCGAAAAAATAACAGAAAAAAATAAAAGTTTTTTAACAAAAATGGAATTTTTAGAAAATAACCCGAAAAAGTATGAGATTTAATAACAAAACTGGAATTTTTAGAAAAACGAGCGAAAAACCAGAATTTTTTAACAAAACTGGAATTGCAAGTAAAAAAAAACGGAAAAAAAAGTAATTTTTTTTAAATAAGGAATTTGTAGTAAGAGAATCCGAATATAGTCAATACTTATAGTAACAGCTGGCGTTCTTAAACAAGCTGGAGTTTCAGTTAAAAAGACCGGAAAATGTTGAAGATTTTTTAAGACTGCGATTTTTAGTAGGTATATCCGAAAATACATCAACTTAGTACAATATCTAGACAAAAAAAATTGAGCGTCTATCTTGATAGACCTTGAATTTTCAGTATAATTAACCGAAAATTGGGGAAGTTATTTTTTAAATACTGGATAAATATACCGGATATATACTAACATTTTCGATGCAAATTTTGTATGATATTCTGTCTATTATTAACATTCGCTAATTTCGTATACTGTATACTACTTATGCATCCGTGCATAAAATAAAACAATTTTTGTTCTTATATATGTTTATTAATTAAATCACACCAACTACAACTACGACTACGACACGCTCACCCTGTTCTTAAGTGGGAGCCTATTTAAGGGTAATCGCGCTTGATGCTGTATGACTTCGGTGATCGGACGAGATGAAACTTTGCCTTAATTAATGCCTTCTCTTTCCCATATCCATCTACCGACACATTCTATAAAACAACACGCCCACCCCCTGTTCTTAAGTGGGAGCCTATTTAAGGGTAATCGCGCTTGATGCTGTTCGACTTCAATGATCGGACGAGATGAAACTTGGCCATAACTAAAGCCCTCGCTTTCTATTATACAACACGCCCTGTTATTAAGTGGGATCCTATTTAAGGGTAATCGTGCTTGATGCTGTTCGACTTCAGTGATGGGACGAGGTGAAATTTGGCCATATCCGATGCCTTTGCTTATCGGAACGTTGCTTCTAATAATGCTCTATCATATCTATTTACCTACACCTTCTGTAAAACAACACGCCCCCCTGTTCTTAAGTGGGAGCCTATTTAAAGGTAATCGCGCTTGATGCTGTATGACTTCAGTGATCGGACGAGATGGAACTTTGCCATTACTAATGCCCTCGCTTTCTATCATACCACACGCCCCCCTGTTCTTAAGTGGGAGCCTATTTAAGGGTAATCGCGCTTGATGCTGTACGACTTCTGTGATCGGACGAGATGTATCTGCTTTGCCATCTGTAATAACACCTTGTATTCGACCCGACTCCGTAGCTTCGACGTACCTACTACCTACCTACACCACTTCTGCCATCTCTCTCGGTCCATTTCCTACCAGCATTACTATATTGCAAACGACGTTCGGCTAATTTATATTATGAACAGCTCTTATTTATCATTCCATAGTTTGACATATTATTATTTACACTATTTATGTCAATCATTTTCACCATAGTTTACGTTAGTGGCGCCATCTATCCGCCACCACCTCAACTACGTTGTCACTTTATTTCGATATCATTAAACTGGCTAATTCGATTAAAAACTGAATGTGGTTGTACGCGATTTATATCGACAAGCCCGAATTCACTTAAAGTATTCTTTCATAACTTACGATTCATAATAATAGCGATACTGTACTATCTCGTGTCATCTATCGACCGGCACCTCAACTACGTGTCACCGATTTTTATCGATTCATTATTCGGCATAATTAAAAGAAAATGTCTTAGTTAACATGCCCTAAAATCGACCCCCGCGTCCGTTAAAACCGTCTCCCCAATTAGCGTATTAATCGAATGACGTCAAGCTTTTGCCGATATCTCTAACCGTTCCCGAGATATTCGGGTTTAAAGTTTTGAAAAATTAATTTCGCGCTAGAACGCTGCCATATAACCTATCAGACGCGCCTTCCCACGGGGAGTCCGAATATGTCCAGTTTTCGTCTCTATCTCTTACCGTTTCCGAGATATGATCGTCTAAAGTTTTGAAATTTTCTTTTTAACGCTAGAGTGTTCTGGTATAGCCTATCCGAAGCGTTTTCGCCCGGGGAATCGATTGACGTCAAGCTTAGTTTGTGCCCGAAATACCGCTCCGATTTTATTCTAATGTGGCGCAAAATGTTCCCCTGGTACATCCGAATGGTCTGGAACAAACCGCGCCCCAGTAGCTCTAGTCGTTCTCGAGTTATGGTAAGAAAACTAAAAAAGATGGTGATTTTTCGTCATTTCTCCTTATTTTTTCTCTATCTACGATCGCTACCCCGATGTATCATACACCGTCGGACGTACTTTTCGACGGCGATTCCGAATCTGAAGTCGGCGTTCGGCTATCGCTTACGGTTCGGAAGATATCTTCGAATTTCCTTAAATTTCGTCCAAAATTTTGGGAAAATTCAAAAAAAATCGTCTCAAAATTGAAATAATCCCGACGTATTATACATCAGAAGAAGCGCCTTTTCGCGGCGAATCGAACGGCACCACGCCCGTCCTCCTAGCGCCAACCGTTCCGGAAGGAACTTTAAACGCTAATATCTCGGAAACGGTAAGAGATATCGACAAAACTCAACGGATTTGGACTCCCAATTTTTATGGAGAAATAAGGAAAAATGAAAAACGCCATCTTTTTTAGTTTTCTGACCATAATTCCGGAACGGTTGCAGAGAATTTAAGAGAAAAAGAATTTCCGGCACGTATTAGGAAAACAAAAAAAAAAAACGAGAAACAAAAAAAGAAATTGCCTCAGAATTACAACAAAAAAATTTTTTTAACGAATTTCGGTACAATTTTGCGAATATCGGGTAAACGGTTGGAGATATCGATGTTTGTCTGACGAGAAACGATTCTCCGTGCGAAAACGCGTCGGATAGGCTATGCCAGAACGCACTAGCGTTAAAAAAAAATTTCAAAACTTTAAACGCTAATATCTCGGAAACGGTAAGAGATATCGACAAAACTCGACGGATTTGGACTCCCTATTTTTATGGAGAAATAAGGAAAAATGAAAAAACGCCATATTTTTTAGTTTTCTGACCATAATTCCGGAACGGTTATAGAGAATTTAAGAAAAAAAGAATTTCCGGCACGTATTAGGAAAATAAAAAAAAAACGAGAAACAAAAAAAGAAATTGCCTCAGAATTACAACAACAAAAATTTTTTTAACGAATTTCGGTACAATATTGCGAATATCGGGTAAACGGTTAGAGATATCGATGTTTGCCTGACGGGAAACGATTCTCCGTGCGAAAACGCTTCGGATAGGCTATGCCAGAACGCACTAGCATTAAAAAAAATTTCAAAACCTTAAACGCTAATATCTCGGAAACGGTAAGAGATATCGACAAAACTCGACGGATTTGGACTCCCTATTTTTATGGAGAAATAAGGAAAAATGAAAAAACGCCATATTTTTTAGTTTTCTGACCATAATTCCGGAACGGTTATAGAGAATTTAAGAAAAAAAGAATTTCCGGCACGTATTAGGAAAATAAAAAAAAAACGAGAAACAAAAAAAGAAATTGCCTCAGAATTACAACAACAAAAATTTTTTTAACGAATTTCGGTACAATATTGCGAATATCGGGTAAACGGTTAGAGATATCGATGTTTGCCTGACGGGAAACGATTCTCCGGGCGAAAACGCTTCGGATAGGCTATGCCAGAACGCACTAGCGATAAAAAGAAATTTCAAAACTTTAAACGCTAATATCTCGGAAACGGTAAGAGATATCGACAAAACTCGACGGATTTGGACTCCCTATTTTTATGGAGAAATAAGGAAAAATGAAAAAACGCCATCTTTTTTAGTTTTCTGACCATAATTCCGGAACGGTTCCAGAGAATTTAAGAAAAAAAGAATTTCCGGCACGTATTATTAAAACAAAAAAAAAAGCGAGAAATAATAAAAGAAATTGCCTCAGAATTACAACAAAAAAATTTTTTTTAACCAATTTCGGTACAATGTTGCGAATATCGGGTAAACGGTTAGAGATATCGATGTTTGCCTGACGGGAAACGATTCTCCGGGCGAAAACGCTTCGGATAGGCTATGCCAGAACGCACTAGGGTTAAAAAAAAAATTCAAAACTTTAAACGCTAATATCTCGGAAACGGTAAGAGATATCGACAAAACTCGACGGATTTGGACTCCCTATTTTTATGGAGAAATAAGGAAATATGAAAAAACGCCATCTTTTTTAGTTTTCTGACCATAATTCCGGAACGGTTCCAGAGAATTTAAGAAAAAAAGAATTTCCGGCACGTATTAGCAAAACAAAAAAAAATGAGAAACAAAAAAAGAAATTGCCTCAGAATTACAACAACAAAATTTTTCTTAACGAATTTCGGTACAATTTTGCGAATATCGGGTAAACGGTTAGAGATATCGATGTTTGCCTGACGGGAAACGATTCTCCGGGCGAAATCGCTTCGGAAAGGCTATGCCAGAACGCACTAGCGTTAAAAAAAAATTTCAAAACTTTAAACGCTAATATCTCGGAAACGGTAAGAGATATCGACAAAACTCGACGGATTTGGACTCCCTATTTTTATGGAGAAATAAGGAAAAATGAAAAAACGCCATCTTTTTTAGTTTTCTGACCATAATTCCGGAACGGTTCCAGAGAATTTAAGAGAAAAAGAATTTCCGGCACGTATTAGGAAAACAAAAAAAAAAACGAGAAACAAAAAAAGAAATTGCCTCAGAATTACAACAACAAAATTTTTTTTAACGAATTTCGGTACAATTTTGCGAATATCGGGTAAACGGTTAGAGATATCGATGTTTGCCTGACGGGAAACGATTCTCCGTGCGAAAACGCTTCGGATAGGCTATGCCAGAACGCACTAGCGTTAATAAAAAATTTCAAAACTTTACACGCTAATATCTCGGAAACGGTAAGAGATATCGACAAAACTCGACGGATTTGGACTCCCTATTTTTATGGAGAAATAAGCAAAAATGAAAAAACGCCATCTTTTTTAGTTTTCTGACCATAATTCCGGAACGGTTCCAGAGAATTTAAGAGAAAAAGAATTTCCGGTACGTATTAGGGAAACAAACAAAAAACGAGAAACAAAAAAAGAAATTGCCTCAGAATTACAACAACAAACATTTTTTTAACGAATTTCGGTACAATTTTGCGAATATCGGGTAAACGGTTAGAGATATCGATGTTTGCCTGACGGGAAACGATTCTCCGGGCGAAAACGCTTCGGATAGGCTATGCCAGAACGCACTAGCGTTAAAAAGAAATTTCAAAACTTTAAACGCTAATATCTCGGAAACGGTAAGAGATATCGACAAAACTCGACGGATTTGGACTCCCTATTTTTATGGAGAAATAAGGAAAAATGAAAAAACGCCATCTTTTTTAGTTTTCTGACCATAATTCCGGAACGGTTCCAGAGAATTTAAGAAAAAAAGAATTTCCGGCACGTATTAGCAAAACAAAAAAAAATGAGAAACAAAACAAGAAATTGCCTCAGAATTACAACAAAAAAATTTTTTTTAACGAATTTCGGTACAATTTTGCGAATATCGGGTAAACGGTTAGAGATATCGATGTTTGCCTGACGGGAAACGATTCTCCGGGCGAAAACGCTTCGGATAGGCTATGCCAGAACGCACTAGCGTTAAAAAAAAATTTCAAAACTTTAAACGCTAATGTCTCGGAAACGGTAAGAGATATCGACAAAACTCGACGGATTTGGACTCCCTATTTTTATGGAGAAATAAGGAAAAATGAAAAACGCCATCTTTTTTAGTTTTCTGACCATAATTCCGGAACGGTTCCAGAGAATTTAAGAAAAAAAGAATTTCCGGCACGTATTAGCAAAACAAAAAAAAAATGAGAAACAAAAAAAGAAATTGCCTCAGAATTACAACAAAAAAATTTTTCTTAACGAATTTCGGTACAATTTTGCGAATATCGGGTAAACGGTTAGAGATATCGATGTTTGCCTGACGGGAAACGATTCTCCGGGCGAAATCGCTTCGGAAAGGCTATGCCAGAACGCACTAGCGTTAAAAAAAAATTTCAAAACTTTAAACGCTAATATCTCGGAAACGGTAAGAGATATCGACAAAACTCGACGGATTTGGACTCCCTATTTTTATGGAGAAATAAGGAAAAATGAAAAAACGCCATCTTTTTTAGTTTTCTGACCATAATTCCGGAACGGTTCCAGAGAATTTAAGAGAAAAAGAATTTCCGGCACGTATTAGGAAAACAAACAAAAAACGAGAAACAAAAAAAGAAATTGCCTTAGAATTACAACAACAAACATTTTTTTAACGAATTTCGGTACAATATTGCGAATATCGGGTAAACGGTTAGAGATATCGATGTTTGCCTGACGGGAAACGATTCTCCGGGCGAAAACGCTTCGGATAGGCTATGCCAGAACGCACTAGCGTTAAAAAAAAATTTCAAAACTTTAAACGCTAATGTCTCGGAAACGGTAAGAGATATCGACAAAACTCGACGGATTTGGACTCCCTATTTTTATGGAGAAATAAGGAAAAATGAAAAACGCCATCTTTTTTAGTTTTCTGACCATAATTCCGGAACGGTTCCAGAGAATTTAAGAAAAAAAGAATTTCCGGCACGTATTAGCAAAACAAAAAAAAAATGAGAAACAAAAAAAGAAATTGCCTCAGAATTACAACAAAAAAATTTTTCTTAACGAATTTCGGTACAATTTTGCGAATATCGGGTAAACGGTTAGAGATATCGATGTTTGCCTGACGGGAAACGATTCTCCGGGCGAAATCGCTTCGGAAAGGCTATGCCAGAACGCACTAGCGTTAAAAAAAAATTTCAAAACTTTAAACGCTAATATCTCGGAAACGGTAAGAGATATCGACAAAACTCGACGGATTTGGACTCCCTATTTTTATGGAGAAATAAGGAAAAATGAAAAAACGCCATCTTTTTTAGTTTTCTGACCATAATTCCGGAACGGTTCCAGAGAATTTAAGAGAAAAAGAATTTCCGGCACGTATTAGGAAAACAAACAAAAAACGAGAAACAAAAAAAGAAATTGCCTCAGAATTACAACAACAAACATTTTTTTAACGAATTTCGGTACAATATTGCGAATATCGGGTAAACGGTTAGAGATATCGATGTTTGCCTGACGGGAAACGATTCTCCGGGCGAAAACGCTTCGGATAGGCTATGCCAGAACGCACTAGCGTTAAAAAGAAATTTCAAAACTTTAAACGCTAATATCTCGGAAACGGTAAGAGATATCGACAAAACTCGACGGATTTGGACTCCCTATTTTTATGGAGAAATAAGGAAAAATGAAAAACGCCATCTTTTTTAGTTTTCTGACCATAATTCCGGAACGGTTCCAGAGAATTTAAGAAAAAAAGAATTTCCGGCACGTATTATTAAAAAAAAAAAAAAAACGAGAAACAAAAAAAGAAATTGCCTCAGAAATACAACAAAAAAATTTTTTTTAACCAATTTCGGTACAGTCTTGCGAATATCGGGTAAGCGGTTAGAGATATCGATATTTGCCTGACGGGAAACGATTCTCCGGGCGAAAACGCTTCGGATAGGCTATGCCAGAACGCACTAGGGTTAAAAAAAAATTCAAAACTTTAAACGCTAATATCTCGGCAACGGTAAGAGATATCGACAAAACTCGACGGATTTGGACTCCCTATTTTTATGGAGAAATGAGGAAATATGAAAAAACCCCATCTTTTTTAGTTTTCTGACCATAATTCCGGAACGGTTCCAGAGAATTTAAGAAAAAAAGAATTTCCGGCACGTATTAGGAAAACAAAAAAAAAAATGAGAAACAAAAAAAGAAATTGCCTCAGAATTACAACAAAAAAATTTTTTTTAATGTATCTCGGTACAATTTTGCCTGACGGGAAACGATTCTCCGGGCGAAAACGCTTCGGATAGGCTATGCCAGAACGCACTAGCGTTAAAAAAAAAATTTCAAAACTTTAAACGCTAATATCTCGGAAACGGTAAGAGATATCGACAAAACTCGACGGATTTGGACTCCCTATTTTTATGGAGAAATAAGGAAAAATGAAAAACGCCATCTTTTTTAGTTTTCTGACCATAATTCCGGAACGGTTCCAGAGAATTTAAGAAAAAAAGAATTTACGGCACGTATTAGGAGAACAAAAAAAAATGAGAAACAAAAAAAGAAATTGCCTCAGAATTACAACAAAAATTTTTTTTTTAACGAATTTCGGTACAATTTTGCGAATATCGGGTAAACGGTTAGAGACATCGATGTTTGCCTGACGGGAAACGATTCTCCGGGCGAAAACGCTTCGGATAGGCTATGCCAGAACGCACTAGCATTAAAAAAAAATTTCAAAACTTTAAACGCTAATATCTCGGAAACGGTAAGAGATATCGACAAAACTCGACGGATTTGGACTCCCTATTTTTATGGAGAAATAAGGAAAAATGAAAAAACGCCATCTTTTTTAGTTCTCTGACCATAATTCCGGAACGGTTCCAGAGAATTTAAGAGAAAAAGAACGTCCGGCACGTATTAGGAAAACAAAAAAAAAAAAACGAGAAACAAAAAAAGAAATTGCCTCAGAATTACAATAAAAATTTTTTTTTTAACGAATTTCGGTACAATTTTGCGAATACCGGGTAAACGGTTAGAGATATCGATGTTTGCCTGACGGGAAACGATTCTCCGGGCGAAAACGCTTCGGATAGGCTATGCCAGAACGCACTAGCGTTAAAAAAAAATTTCAAAACTTTAAACGCTAATATCTCGAAAACGGTAAGAGATATCGACAAAACTCGACGGATTTGGACTCCCTATTTTTATGGAGAAATAAGGAAAAATGAAAAAACGCCATCTTTTTTAGTTTTCTGACCATAATTGCGGAACGGTTCCAGAGAATTTAAGAGAAAAAGAATTTCCGGCACGTATTAGGAAAACAAAAAAAAAACGAGAAACAAAAAAAGAAATTGCCTCAGAATTACAACAAAAAATTTTTTCTTAACGAATTTCGGTATAATTTTGCGAATATCGGGTAAACGGTTAGAGATATCGATGTTTGCCTGACGGTAAACGATTCTCCGGGCGAAAACGCGTCGGATAGGCTATGCCAGAACGCACCAGCGTTAAAAAAAAATTTCAAAACTTTAAACGCTAATATCTCGGAAACGGTAAGAGATATTGACAAAACTCGACGGATTTGGGCTCCCTATTTTTATGGAGAAATAAGGAAAAATGAAAAAACGCCATCTTTTTTAGTTTTCTGACCATAATTCCGGAACGGTTCCAGAGAATTTAAGAAAAAAAGAATTTCCGGCACGTATTATTAAAACAAAAAAAAAAGGAGAAACAAAAAAAGAAATTGCCTCAGAAATACAACAAAAAAATTTTTTTTAACCAATTTCGGTACAATTTTGCGAATATCGGGTAAACGGTTAGAGATATCGGTGTTTGCCTGACGGGAAACGATTCTCCGGGCGAAAACGCTTCGGATAGGCTATGCCAGAACGTACTAGCGTTAAAAAAAAATTTCAAAACTTTAAACGCTAATATCTCGGAAACGGTAAGAGATATCGACAAATCTCGACGGATTTGGATTCCCTATTTTTATGGAGAAATAAGGAAAAATGAAAAAACGCCATCTTTTTTAGTTTTCTGACCATAATTCCGGAACGGTTCCAGAGAATTTAAGAGAAAAAGAATTTCCGGCACGTATTAGGAAAACAAAAAAAAAACGAGAAACAAAAAAAGAAATTGCCTCAGAATTACAACAAAAAAATTTTTTTTAACGAATTTCGGTACAGTTTTGCGAATATCGGGTAAGCGGTTAGAGATATCGATGTTTGCCTGACGGGAAACGATTCTCCGGGCGAAAACGCTTCGGATAGGCTATGCCAGAACGCACTAGCGTAAAAAAAAATTTCAAAACTTTAAACGCTAATATCTCGGAAACGGTAAGAGATATCGACAAAACTCGACGGATTTGGACCCCCTATTTTTATGGAGAAATAAGGAAAAATGAAGAAAGGCCATCTTTTTTAGTTTTCTGACCATAATTCCGGAACGGTTCCAGAAAATTTAGGGGAAAAAGAATTTCCGGCACGTATTAGGAAAACAAAAAAAAAAAACGAGAAACAAAAAAAGAAATTGCCTCAGAATTACAACAAAAGAATTTTTTTTAACGAATTTCGGTACAATTTTGCGAATATCGGGTAAACGGTTAGAGATATCGATGTTTGCCTGACGGGAAACGATTCTCCGGGCGAAAACGCTTCGGAAAGGCTATGCCAGAACGCACTAGCGTTAAAAAAAAAATTCAAAACTTTAAACGCTAATATCTCGGAAACGGTAAGAGATATCGACAAAACTCGACGGATTTGGACTCCCTATTTTTATGGAGAAATAAGGAAAAATGAAAAAACGCCATCTTTTTTAGTTTTCTGACCATAATTCCGGAACGGTTCCAGAGAGTTTAAGAAAAAAGAATTTCCGGCACGTATTAGGAAAACAAAAAAAAATGAGAAACAAAAAAAGAAATTGCCTCAGAATTACACCAAAAAAATTTTTTTAACGAATTTCGGTACAATTTTGCGAATATCGGGTAAACGGTTAGAGATATCGATGTTTGCCTGACGGGAAACGATTCTCCGGGCGAAAACGCTTCGGATAGGCTATGCAAGAACGCACTAGCGTTAAAAAAAAATTTCAAAACTTTAAACGCTAATATCTCGGAAACGGTAAGAGATATCGACAAAACTCGACGGATTTGGACTCCCTATTTTTATGGAGAAATAAGGAAAAATGAAAAAACGCCATCTTTTTTAGTTTTCTGACCATAATTCCGGAACGGTTCCAGAGAGTTTAAGAAAAAAAGAATTTCCGGCACGTATTAGGAAAACAAAAAAAAATGAGAAACAAAAAAAGAAATTGCCTCAGAATTACACCAAAAAAATTTTTTTAACGAATTTCGGTACAATTTTGCGAATATCGGGTAAACGGTTAGAGATATCGATGTTTGCCTGACGGGAAACGATTCTCCGGGCGAAAACGCTTCGGATAGGCTATGCCAGAACGCACTAGCGTAAAAAAAAATTTCAAAACTTTAAACGCTAATATCTCGGAAACTGTAAGAGATATCGACAAAACTCGACGGATTTGGACTCCACATGGCAGCGATTTCGTTTTCGCCCGGAGAATCGTTTCCCGTCAGGCAAACATCGATATCTCTAACCGTTTACCCGATATTCGCAAAATTGTACCGAAATCCGTTAAAAAAAATTTTGTTGTTGTAATTCTGAGGCAATTTCTTTTTTTGTTTCTCGTTTTTTTTTTTGTTTTCCTAGTACGTGCCGGAAATTCTTTTTCTCTTAAATTCTCTGGAACCGTTCCGGAATTATGGTCAGAAAACTAAAAAAGATGGCGTTTTTTCATTTTTCCTTATTTCTCCATAAAAATAGGGAGCCCAAATCCGTTGAGTTTTGTCAATATCTCTTACCGTTTCCGAGATATTAGCGTTTAAAGTTTTGAAATTTTTTTTTAACGCTGGTGCGTTCTGGCATAGCCTATCCGAAGCGTTTTCGCCCGGAGAATCGTTTCCCGTCAGGCAAACATCGATATCTCTAACCGTTTACCCGATATTCGCAAAATTGTACCGAAATTCGTTAAAAAAAAAATTTTTTGTTGTAATTCTGAGGCAATTTCTTTTTTTGTTTCTCGTTTTTTTTTTTGTTTTCCTAATACGTGCCGGAAGTTCTTTTTCTCTTAAATTCTCTGGAACCGTTCCGGAATTATGGTCAGAAAACTAAAAAAGATGGCGTTTTTTTCATTTTTCCTTATTTCTCCATAAAAATAGGGAGTCCAAATCCGTCGAGTTTTGTCGATATCTCTTACCGTTTCCGAGATATTAGCGTTTAAAGTTTTGAAATTTTTTTTTAATGCTAGTGCGTTCTGGCATAGCCTATCCGAAGCGTTTTCGCACGGAGAATCGTTTCCCGTCAGGCAAATATCGATATCTCTAACCGTTTACCCGATATTCGCAAAATTGTACCGAAATTCGTTAAAAAAAAATTTTTTGTTGTAATTCTGAGGCAATTTCTTGTTTTGTTTCTCGTTTTTTTTTTTTGTTTTCCTAATACGTGCCGGAAATTCTTTTTCTCTTAAATTCTCTGGAACCGTTCCGGAATTATGGTCAGAAAACTAAAAAAGATGGCGTTTTTTCATTTTTCCTTATTTCTCCATAAAAATAGGGAGTCCAAATCCGTCGAGTTTTGTCGATATCTCTTACCGTTTCCGAGATATTAGCGTTTAAAGTTTTGAAATTTTTTTTTAACGCTAGTGCGTTCTGGCATAGCCTTTCCGAAGCGTTTTCGCCCGGAGAATCGTTTCCCGTCAGGCAAACATCGATGTCTCTAACCGTTTACCCGATATTCGCAAAATTGTACCGAAATTCGTTAAAAAAAAATTTTTTGTTGTAATTCTGAGGCAATTCCTTTTTTTGTTTCTCATTTTTTTTTGTTTTCCTAATACGTGCCGGAAATTCTTTTTTTCTTAAATTCTCTGGAACCGTTCCGGAATTATGGTCAGAAAACTAAAAAAGATGGCGTTTTTCATTTTTCCTTATTTCTCCATAAAAATAGGGAGTCCAAATCCGTCCGTTTGTCGATATCTCTTACCGTTTCCGAGATATTAGCGTTTAAAGTTTTGAAATTTTTTTTTAACGCTAGTGCGTTCTGGCATAGCCTATCCGAAGCGTTTTCACCCGGAGAATCGTTTCCCGTCAGGCAAATATCGATATCTCTAACCGTTTACCCGATATTCGCAAAATTGTACCGAAATTCGTTAAAAAAAAAATTTTTGTTGTAATTCTGAGGCAATTTCTTTTTTTGTTTCTCATTTTTTTTTTGTTTTCCTAATACGTGCCGGAAATTCTTTTTCTCTTAAATTCTCTGGAACCGTTCCGGAATTATGGTCAGAAAACTAAAAAAGATGGCGTTTTTTCATATTTCCTTATTTCTCCATAAAAATAGGGAGTCCAAATCCGTCGAGTTTTGTCGATATCTCTTACCGTTTCCGAGATATTAGCGTTTAAAGTTTTGAATTTTTTTTTTAACCCTAGTGCGTTCTGGCATAGCCTATCCGAAGCGTTTTCGCCCGGAGAATCGTTTCCCGTCAGGCAAACATCGATATCTCTAACCGTTTACCCGATATTCGCAAAATTGTACCGAAATTCGTTAAGAAAAATTTTTTTACCGTTTACCCGATAGCGATATTCAGAGAACGCACTAGCGTTAAAAAAAAATTTCAAAACTTTAAACGCTAATATCTCGGAAACGGTAAGAGATATCGACAAAACTCGACGGATTTGGACTCCCTATTTTTATGGAGAAATAAGGAAATATGAAAAAACGCCATCTTTTTTAGTTTTCTGACCATAATTCCGGAACGGTTCCAGAGAATTTAAGAGAAAAAGAATTTCCGGCACGTATTAGGAAAACAAAAAAAAAATGAGAAACAAAAAAAGAAATTGCCTCAGAATTACAACAAAAATTTTTTTTTAACGAATTTCGGTACAATTTTGCGAATATCGGGTAAACGGTTAGAGATATCGATGTTTGCCTGACGGGAAACGATTCTCCGGGTGAAAACGCTTCGGATAGGCTATGCCAGAACGCACTAGCGTTAAAAAAAAATTTCAAAACTTTAAACGCTAATATCTCGGAAACGGTAAGAGATATCGACAAACGGACGGATTTGGACTCCCTATTTTTATGGAGAAATAAGGAAAAATGAAAAACGCCATCTTTTTTAGTTTTCTGACCATAATTCCGGAACGGTTCCAGAGAATTTAAGAAAAAAAGAATTTCCGGCACGTATTAGGAGAACAAAAAAAAATGAGAAACAAAAAAAGAAATTGCCTCAGAATTACAACAAAAAATTTTTTTTTAACGAATTTCGGTACAATTTTGCGAATATCGGGTAAACGGTTAGAGACATCGATGTTTGCCTGACGGGAAACGATTCTCCGGGCGAAAACGCTTCGGATAGGCTATGCCAGAACGCACTAGCGTTAAAAAAAAATTTCAAAACTTTAAACGCTAATATCTCGGAAACGGTAATAGATATCGACAAAACTCGACGGATTTGGACTCCCTATTTTTATGGAGAAATAAGGAAAAATGAAAAACGCCATCTTTTTTAGTTTTCTGACCATAATTCCGGAACGGTTCCAGAGAATTTAAGAAAAAAAGAATTTCCGGCACGTATTAGGAGAACAAAAAAAAATGAGAAACAAAAAAAGAAATTGCCTCAGAATTACAACAAAAAATTTTTTTTTAACGAATTTCGGTACAATTTTGCGAATATCGGGTAAACGGTTAGAGACATCGATGTTTGCCTGACGGGAAACGATTCTCCGGGCGAAGACGCTTCGGATAGGCTATGCCAGAACGCACTAGCATTAAAAAAAAATTTCAAAACTTTAAACGCTAATATCTCGGCAACGGTAAGAGATATCGACAAAACTCGACGGATTTGGACTCCCTATTTTTATGGAGAAATAAGGAAAAATGAAAAAACGCCATCTTTTTTAGTTTTCTGACCATAATTGCGGAACGGTTCCAGAGAATTTAAGAGAAAAAGAATTTCCGGCACGTATTAGGAAAACAAAAAAAAAAACGAGAAACAAAAAAAGAAATTGCCTCAGAATTACAACAAAAAAAATTTTTTTAACGAATTTCGGTACAATTTTGCGAATATCGGGTAAACGGTTAGAGATATCGATGTTTGCCTGACGGGAAACGATTCTCCGGGCGAAAACGCTTCGGATAGGCTATGCCAGAACGCACTAGCGTAAAAAAAAATTTCAAAACTTTAAACGCTAATATCTCGGAAACGGTAATAGATATCGACAAAACTCGACGGATTTGGACTCCACATGGCAGCGATTTCGTTTTCGCCCGGAGAATCGTTTCCCGTCAGGCAAACATCGATATCTCTAACCGTTTACCCGATATTCGCAAAATTGTACCGAAATCCGTTAAAAAAAATTTTGTTGTTGTAATTCTGAGGCAATTTCTTTTTTTGTTTCTCGTTTTTTTTTTTTGTTTTCCTAATACGTGCCGGAAATTCTTTTTCTCTTAAATTCTCTGGAACCGTTCCGGAATTATGGTCAGAAAACTAAAAAAGATGGCGTTTTTTCATTTTTCCTTATTTCTCCATAAAAATAGGGAGCCCAAATCCGTTGAGTTTTGTCAATATCTCTTACCGTTTCCGAGATATTAGCGTTTAAAGTTTTGAAATTTTTTTTTAACGCTGGTGCGTTCTGGCATAGCCTATCCGAAGCGTTTTCGCCCGGAGAATCGTTTCCCGTCAGGCAAACATCGATATCTCTAACCGTTTACCCGATATTCGCAAAATTGTACCGAAATTCGTTAAAAAAAAAATTTTTGTTGTAATTCTGAGGCAATTTCTTTTTTTGTTTCTCGTTTTTTTTTTTGTTTTCCTAATACGTGCCGGAAGTTCTTTTTCTCTTAAATTCTCTGGAACCGTTCCGGAATTATGGTCAGAAAACTAAAAAAGATGGCGTTTTTTCATTTTTCCTTATTTCTCCATAAAAATAGGGAGTCCAAATCCGTCGAGTTTTGTCGATATCTCTTACCGTTTCCGAGATATTAGCGTTTAAAGTTTTGAAATTTTTTTTTAATGCTAGTGCGTTCTGGCATAGCCTATCCGAAGCGTTTTCGCACGGAGAATCGTTTCCCGTCAGGCAAATATCGATATCTCTAACCGTTTACCCGATATTCGCAAAATTGTACCGAAATTCGTTAAAAAAAAATTTTTTGTTGTAATTCTGAGGCAATTTCTTGTTTTGTTTCTCGTTTTTTTTTTGTTTTCCTAATACGTGCCGGAAATTCTTTTTCTCTTAAATTCTCTGGAACCGTTCCGGAATTATGGTCAGAAAACTAAAAAAGATGGCGTTTTTTCATTTTTCCTTATTTCTCCATAAAAATAGGGAGTCCAAATCCGTCGAGTTTTGTCGATATCTCTTACCGTTTCCGAGATATTAGCGTTTAAAGTTTTGAAATTTTTTTTTAACGCTAGTGCGTTCTGGCATAGCCTTTCCGAAGCGTTTTCGCCCGGAGAATCGTTTCCCGTCAGGCAAACATCGATGTCTCTAACCGTTTACCCGATATTCGCAAAATTGTACCGAAATTCGTTAAAAAAAAATTTTTTGTTGTAATTCTGAGGCAATTCCCTTTTTTGTTTCTCATTTTTTTTTTGTTTTCCTAATACGTGCCGGAAATTCTTTTTTTCTTAAATTCTCTGGAACTGTTCCGGAATTATGGTCAGAAAACTAAAAAAGATGGCGTTTTTCATTTTTCCTTATTTCTCCATAAAAATAGGGAGTCCAAATCCGTCCGTTTGTCGATATCTCTTACCGTTTCCGAGATATTAGCGTTTAAAGTTTTGAAATTTTTTTTTAACGCTAGTGCGTTCTGGCATAGCCTATCCGAAGCGTTTTCACCCGGAGAATCGTTTCCCGTCAGGCAAACATCGATATCTCTAACCGTTTACCCGATATTCGCAAAATTGTACCGAAATTCGTTAAAAAAAAAATTTTTGTTGTAATTCTGAGGCAATTTCTTTTTTTGTTTCTCATTTTTTTTTTGTTTTCCTAATACGTGCCGGAAATTCTTTTTCTCTTAAATTCTCTGGAACCGTTCCGGAATTATGGTCAGAAAACTAAAAAAGATGGCGTTTTTTCATATTTCCTTATTTCTCCATAAAAATAGGGAGTCCAAATCCGTCGAGTTTTGTCGATATCTCTTACCGTTTCCGAGATATTAGCGTTTAAAGTTTTGAATTTTTTTTTTAACCCTAGTGCGTTCTGGCATAGCCTATCCGAAGCGTTTTCGCCCGGAGAATCGTTTCCCGTCAGGCAAACATCGATATCTCTAACCGTTTACCCGATATTCGCAAAATTGTACCGAAATTCGTTAAGAAAAATTTTTTTACCGTTTACCCGATAGCGATATTCTGCCATCTTTTTTAGTTTTCTGACCATAATTCCGGAACGGTTCCAGAGAATTTAAGAGAAAAAGAATTTCCGGCACGTATTAGGAAAACAAAAAAAAAAACGAGAAACAAAAAAAGAAATTGCCTCAGAATTACAACAAAAAATTTTTTTTTAACGAATTTCGGTATAATTTTGCGAATATCGGGTAAACGGTTAGAGATATCGATGTTTGCCTGACGGTAAACGATTCTCCGGGCGAAAACGCGTCGGATAGGCTATGCCAGAACGCACCAGCGTTAAAAAAAAATTTCAAAACTTTAAACGCTAATATCTCGGAAACGGTAAGAGATATTGACAAAACTCGACGGATTTGGATTCCCTATTTTTATGGAGAAATAAGGAAAAATGAAAAAACGCCATCTTTTTTAGTTTTCTGACCATAATTCCGGAACGGTTCCAGAGAATTTAAGAGAAAAAGAATTTCCGGCACGTATTAGGAAAACAAAAAAAAAACGAGAAACAAAAAAAGAAATTGCCTCAGAATTACAACAAAAAATTTTTTTTTAACGAATTTCGGTACAGTTTTGCGAATATCGGGTAAGCGGTTAGAGATATCGATGTTTGCCTGACGGGAAACGATTCTCCGGGCGAATACGCTTCGGATAGGCAATGCCAGAACGCACTAGGGTTAAAAAAAAATTCAAAACTTTAAACGCTAATATCTCGGAAACGGTAAGAGATATCGACAAAACTCGACGGATTTGGACTCCCTATTTTTATGGAGAAATAAGGAAATATGAAAAAACCCCATCTTTTTTAGTTTTCTGACCATAATTCCGGAACGGTTCCAGAGAATTTAAGAAAAAAAGAATTTCCGGCACGTATTAGGAAAACAAAAAAAAAATGAGAAACAAAAAAAGAAATTGCCTCAGAATTACAACAAAAAATTTTTTTTTAATGAATTTCGGTACAATTTTGCCTGACGGGAAACGATTCTCCGGGCGAAAACGCTTCGGATAGGCTATGCCAGAACGCACTAGCGTTAAAAAAAAATTTCAAAACTTTAAACGCTAATATCTCGGAAACGGTAAGAGATATCGACAAAACTCGACGGATTTGGACTCCCTATTTTTATGGAGAAATAAGGAAAAATGAAAAAACGCCATCTTTTTTAGTTTTCTGACCATAATTGCGGAACGGTTCCAGAGAGTTTAAGAAAAAAAGAATTTCCGGCACGTATTAGGAAAACAAAAAAAAATGAGAAACAAAAAAAGAAATTGCCTCAGAATTACACCAAAAAAATTTTTTTAACGAATTTCGGCACAATTTTGCGAATATCGGGTAAACGGTTAGAGATATCGATGTTTGCCTGACGGGAAACGATTCTCCGGGCGAAAACGCTTCGGATAGGCTATGCCAGAACGCACTAGCGTAAAAAAAAATTTCAAAACTTTAAACGCTAATATCTCGGAAACGGTAAGAGATATCGACAAAACTCGACGGATTTGGACTCCACATGGCAGCGATTTCGTCAGGCAAACATCGATATCTCTAACCGTTTACCCGATATTCGCAAAATTGTACCGAAATTCGTTAAAAAATAAAATTTTGTTGTAATTCTGAGGCAATTTCTTTTTTTGTTTCTCGTTTTTTTTTTTTTGTTTTCCTAATACGTGCCGGAAATTCTTTTTCTCTTAAATTCTCTGGAACCGTTCCGGGATTATGGTCAGAAAACTAAAAAAGATGCCGTTTTTTCATTTTTCCTTATTTCTCCATAAAAATAGGGAGTCCAAATCCGTCGAGTTTTGTCGATATCTCTTACCGTTTCCGAGATATTAGCGTTTAAAGTTTTGAAATTTTTTTTTAACGCTAGTGCGTTCTGGCATAGCCTTTCCGAAGCGTTTTCGCCCGGAGAATCGTTTCCCGTCAGGCAAACATCGATATCTCTAACCGTTTACCCGATATTCGCAAAATTGTACCGAAATTCGTTAAAAAAAATTCTTTTGTTGTAATTCTGAGGCAATTTCTTTTTTTGTTTCTCGTTTTTTTTTTTTGTTTTCCTAATACGTGCCGGAAATTCCTTTTCCCTTAAATTTTCTGGAACCGTTCCGGAATTATGGTCAGAAAACTAAAAAAGATGGCGTTTTTTCATTTTTCCTTATTTCTCCATAAAAATAGGGGGTCCAAATCCGTCGAGTTTTGTCGATATCTCTTACCGTTTCCGAGATATTAGCGTTTAAAGTTTTGAAATTTTTTTTTACGCTAGTGCGTTCTGGCATAGCCTATCCGAAGCGTTTTCGCCCGGAGAATCGTTTCCCGTCAGGCAAACATCGATATCTCTAACCGTTTACCCGATATTCACAAAATTGTACCGAAATTCGTTAAAAAAAAATTTTTGGTGTAATTCTGAGGCAATTTCTTTTTTTGTTTCTCATTTTCTTTTGTTTTCCTAATACGTACCGGAAATTCTTTTTTTCTTAAACTCTCTGGAGCCGTTCCGGAATTATGGTCAGAAAACTAAAAAAGATGGCGTTTTTAATTTTTCCTTATTTCTCCATAAAAATAGGGAGTCCAAATCCGTCGAGTTTTGTCGATATCTCTTACCGTTTCCGAGATATTAGCGTTTAAAGTTTTGAAATTTTTTTTTAACGCCAGTGCGTTCTGGCATAGCCTATCCGAAGCGTTTTCTCTCGGAGAATCGTTTCCCGTCAGGCAAACATAGATATCTCTAACCGTTTACCCGATATTCGCAAAATTGTATCGAAATTCGTTAAAAAAAAATTTTTTGTTGTAATTCTGAGGCAATTTCTTTTTTTGTTTCTCGTTTTTTTTTTCTGTTTTCCTAATACGTGCCGGAAATTCTTTTTCTCTTAAATTCTCTGGAACCGTTCCGGAATTATGGTCAGAAAACTAAAAAAGATGGCGTTTTTTCATTTTTCCTTATTTCTCCATAAAAATAGGGAGTCCAAATCCGTCGAGTTTTGTCGATATCTCTCACCGTTTCCGAGATATTAGCGTTTAAAGTTTTGAAATTTTTTTTTAACGCTAGTGCGTTCTGGCATAGCCTATCCGAAGCGTTTTCGCACGGAGAATCGTTTCCCGTCAGGCAAATATCGATATCTCTAACCGTTTACCCGATATTCGCAAAATTGTACCGAAATTCGTTAAAAAAAAATTTTTTGTTGTAATTCTGAGGCAATTTCTTGTTTTGTTTCTCGTTTTTTTTTTTGTTTTCCTAATACGTGCCGGAAATTCTTTTTCTCTTAAATTCTCTGGAACCGTTCCGGAATTATGGTCAGAAAACTAAAAAAGATGGCGTTTCTTCATTTTTCCTTATTTCTCCATAAAAATAGGGAGTCCAAATCCGTCGAGTTTTGTCGATATCTCTTACCGTTTCCGAGATATTAGCGTTTAAAGGTTTAAAATTTTTTTTTAACGCTAGTGCGTTCTGGCATAGCCTTTCCGAAGCGTTTTCGCCCGGAGAATCGTTTCCCGTCAGGCAAACATCGATGTCTCTAACCGTTTACCCGATATTCGCAAAATTGTACCGAAATTCGTTAAAAAAAAATTTTTTGTTGTAATTCTGAGGCAATTTCTTTTTTTGTTTCTCATTTTTTTTTGTTTTCCTAATACGTGGCGGAAATTCTTTTTTTCTTAAATTCTCTGGAACCGTTCCGGAATTATGGTCAGAAAACTAAAAAAGATGGCGTTTTTCATTTTTCCTTATTTCTCCATAAAAATAGGGAGTCCAAATCGGTCGAGTTTTGTCGATATCTCTTACCGTTTCCGAGATATTAGCGTTTAAAGTTTTGAAATTTTTTTTTAACGCTAGTGCGTTCTGGCATAGCCTATCCGAAGCGTTTTCGCCCGGAGAATCGTTTCCCGTCAGGCAAACATCGATATCTCTAACCGTTTACCCGATATTCGCAAAATTGTAACGAAATTCGTTAAAAAAAAAATTTTTGTTGTAATTCTGAGGCAATTTCTTTTTTTGTTTCTCATTTTTTTTTTTGTTTTCCTAATACGTGCCGGAAATTCTTTTTCTCTTAAATTCTCTGGAACCGTTCCGGAATTATGGTCAGAAAACTAAAAAAGATGGCGTTTTTTCATTTTTCCTTATTTCTCCATAAAAATAGGGAGTCCAAATCGGTCGAGTTTTGTCGATATCTCTTACCGTTTCCGAGATATTAGCGTTTAAAGTTTTGAAATTTTTTTTTAACGCTAGTGCGTTCTGGCATAGCCTATCCGAAGCGTTTTCGCCCGGAGAATCGTTTCCCGTCAGGCAAACATCGATATCTCTAACCGTTTACCCGATATTCGCAAAATTGTACCGAAATTCGTTAAAAAAAAATTTTTGTTGTAATTCTGAGGCAATTTCTTTTTTTGTTTCTCATTTTTTTTTGTTTTCCTAATACGTGCCGGAAATTCTTTTTTTCTTAAATTCTCTGGAACCGTTCCGGAATTATGGTCAGAAAACTAAAAAAGATGGCGTTTTTCATTTTTCCTTATTTCTCCATAAAAATAGGGAGTCCAAATCGGTCGAGTTTTGTCGATATCTCTTACCGTTTCCGAGATATTAGCGTTTAAAGTTTTGAAATTTTTTTTTAACGCTAGTGCGTTCTGGCATAGCCTATCCGAAGCGTCTTCGCCCGGAGAATCGTTTCCCGTCAGGCAAACATCGATATCTCTAACCGTTTACCCGATATTCGCAAAATTGTACCGAAATTCGTTAAAAAAAAAAATTTTGTTGTAATTCTGAGGCAATTTCTTTTTTTGTTTCTCGTTTTTTTTTTTTTGTTTTCCTAATACGTGCCGGAAATTCTTTTTCTCTTAAATTCTCTGGAACCGTTCCGGAATTATGGTCAGAAAACTAAAAAAGATGGCGTTTTTTCATTTTTCCTTATTTCTCCATAAAAATAGGGAGTCCAAATCCGTCGAGTTTTGTCGATATCTCTTACCGTTTCCGAGATATTAGCGTTTAAAGTTTTGAAATTTTTTTTTAACGCTAGTGCGTTCTGGCATAGCCTTTCCGAAGCGTCTTCGCCCGGAGAATCGTTTCCCGTCAGGCAAACATCGATATCTCTAACCGTTTACCCGATATTCGCAAAATTGTACCGAAATTCGTTAAAAAAAATTCTTTTGTTGTAATTCTGAGGCAATTTCTTTTTTTGTTTCTCGTTTTTTTTTTTTGTTTTCCTAATACGTGCCGGAAATTCCTTTTCCCTTAAATTTTCTGGAACCGTTCCGGAATTATGGTCAGAAAACTAAAAAAGATGGCGTTTTTTCATTTTTCCTTATTTCTCCATAAAAATAGGGGGTCCAAATCCGTCGAGTTTTGTCGATATCTCTTACCGTTTCCGAGATATTAGCGTTTAAAGTTTTGAAATTTTTTTTTACGCTAGTGCGTTCTGGCATAGCCTATCCGAAGCGTTTTCGCCCGGAGAATCGTTTCCCGTCAGGCAAACATCGATATCTCTAACCGTTTACCCGATATTCACAAAATTGTACCGAAATTCGTTAAAAAAAATTTTTTGGTGTAATTCTGAGGCAATTTCTTTTTTTGTTTCTCATTTTTTTTTGTTTTCCTAATACGTGCCGGAAATTCTTTTTTTCTTAAACTCTCTGGAGCCGTTCCGGAATTATGGTCAAAAAACTAAAAAAGATGGCGTTTTTCATTTTTCCTTATTTCTCCATAAAAATAGGGAGTCCAAATCCGTCGAGTTTTGTCGATATCTCTTACCGTTTCCGAGATATTAGCGTTTAAAGTTTTGAAATTTTTTTTTAACGCCAGTGCGTTCTGGCATAGCCTATCCGAAGCGTTTTCTCTCGGAGAATCGTTTCCCGTCAGGCAAACATAGATATCTCTAACCGTTTACCCGATATTCGCAAAATTGTATCGAAATTCGTTAAAAAAAAAATTTTTGTTGTAATTCTGAGGCAATTTCTTTTTTTGTTTCTCGTTTTTTTTTTCTGTTTTCCTAATACGTGCCGGAAATTCTTTTTCTCTTAAATTCTCTGGAACCGTTCCGGAATTATGGTCAGAAAACTAAAAAAGATGGCGTTTTTTCATTTTTCCTTATTTCTCCATAAAAATAGGGAGTCCAAATCCGTCGAGTTTTGTCGATATCTCTCACCGTTTCCGAGATATTAGCGTTTAAAGTTTTGCAATTTTTTTTTAACGCTAGTGCGTTCTGGCATAGCCTATCCGAAGCGTTTTCGCACGGAGAATCGTTTCCCGTCAGGCAAATATCGATATCTCTAACCGTTTACCCGATATTCGCAAAATTGTACCGAAATTCGTTAAAAAAAAATTTTTTGTTGTAATTCTGAGGCAATTTCTTGTTTTGTTTCTCGTTTTTTTTTTTGTTTTCCTAATACGTGCCGGAAATTCTTTTTCTCTTAAATTCTCTGGAACCGTTCCGGAATTATGGTCAGAAAACTAAAAAAGATGGCGTTTCTTCATTTTTCCTTATTTCTCCATAAAAATAGGGAGTCCAAATCCGTCGAGTTTTGTCGATATCTCTTACCGTTTCCGAGATATTAGCGTTTAAAGGTTTAAAATTTTTTTTTAACGCTAGTGCGTTCTGGCATAGCCTTTCCGAAGCGTTTTCGCCCGGAGAATCGTTTCCCGTCAGGCAAACATCGATGTCTCTAACCGTTTACCCGATATTCGCAAAATTGTACCGAAATTCGTTAAAAAAAAATTTTTTGTTGTAATTCTGAGGCAATTTCTTTTTTTGTTTCTCATTTTTTTTTGTTTTCCTAATACGTGCCGGAAATTCTTTTTTTCTTAAATTCTCTGGAACCGTTCCGGAATTATGGTCAGAAAACTAAAAAAGATGGCGTTTTTCATTTTTCCTTATTTCTCCATAAAAATAGGGAGTCCAAATCGGTCGAGTTTTGTCGATATCTCTTACCGTTTCCGAGATATTAGCGTTTAAAGTTTTGAAATTTTTTTTTAACGCTAGTGCGTTCTGGCATAGCCTATCCGAAGCGTTTTCGCCCGGAGAATCGTTTCCCGTCAGGCAAACATCGATATCTCTAACCGTTTACCCGATATTCGCAAAATTGTACCGAAATTCGTTAAAAAAAAAATTTTTGTTGTAATTCTGAGGCAATTTCTTTTTTTGTTTCTCATTTTTTTTTTTTGTTTTCCTAATACGTGCCGGAAATTCTTTTTCTCTTAAATTCTCTGGAACCGTTCCGGAATTATGGTCAGAAAACTAAAAAAGATGGCGTTTTTTCATATTTCCTTATTTCTCCATAAAAATAGGGAGTCCAAATCCGTCGAGTTTTGTCGATATCTCTTACCGTTTCCGAGATATTAGCGTTTAAAGTTTTGAATTTTTTTTTTAACCCTAGTGCGTTCTGGCATAGCCTATCCGAAGCGTTTTCGCCCGGAGAATCGTTTCCCGTCAGGCAAACATCGATATCTCTAACCGTTTACCCGATATTCGCAAAATTGTACCGAAATTCGTTAAAAAAATTTTTTTGGTGTAATTCTGAGGCAATTTCTTTTTTTGTTTCTCATTTTTTTTTGTTTTCCTAATACGTGCCGGAAATTCTTTTTTTCTTAAACTCTCTGGAGCCGTTCCGGAATTATGGTCAGAAAACTAAAAAAGATGGCGTTTTTCATTTTTCCTTATTTCTCCATAAAAATAGGGAGTCCAAATCCGTCGAGTTTTGTCGATATCTCTCACCGTTTCCGAGATATTAGCGTTTAAAGTTTTGAAATTTTTTTTTAACGCTAGTGCGTTCTGGCATAGCCTATCCGAAGCGTTTTCGCACGGAGAATCGTTTCCCGTCAGGCAAATATCGATATCTCTAACCGTTTACCCGATATTCGCAAAATTGTACCGAAATTCGTTAAAAAAAAATTTTTTGTTGTAATTCTGAGGCAATTTCTTGTTTTGTTTCTCGTTTTTTTTTTTGTTTTCCTAATACGTGCCGGAAATTCTTTTTCTCTTAAATTCTCTGGAACCGTTCCGGAATTATGGTCAGAAAACTAAAAAAGATGGCGTTTTTTCATATTTCCTTATTTCTCCATAAAAATAGGGAGTCCAAATCCGTCGAGTTTTGTCGATATCTCTCACCGTTTCCGAGATATTAGCGTTTAAAGTTTTGAAATTTTTTTTTAACGCTAGTGCGTTCTGGCATAGCCTATCCGAAGCGTTTTCGCCCGGAGAATCGTTTCCCGTCAGGCAAACATCGATATCTCTAACCGTTTACCCGATATTCGCAAAATTGTACCGAAATTCGTTAAAAAAAAAATTTTTGTTGTAATTCTGAGGCAATTTCTTTTTTTGTTTCTCATTTTTTTTTTTGTTTTCCTAATACGTGCCGGAAATTCTTTTTCTCTTAAATTCTCTGGAACCGTTCCGGAATTATGGTCAGAAAACTAAAAAAGATGGGGTTTTTTCATATTTCCTTATTTCTCCATAAAAATAGGGAGTCCAAATCCGTCGAGTTTTGTCGATATCTCTTACCGTTTCCGAGATATTAGCGTTTAAAGTTTTGAATTTTTTTTTTAACCCTAGTGCGTTCTGGCATAGCCTATCCGAAGCGTTTTCGCCCGGAGAATCGTTTCCCGTCAGGCAAACATCGATATCTCTAACCGTTTACCCGATATTCGCAAAATTGTACCGAAATTCGTTAAAAAAAAATTTTTGGTGTAATTCTGAGGCAATTTCTTTTTTTGTTTCTCATTTTTTTTTGTTTTCCTAATACGTGCCGGAAATTCTTTTTCTCTTAAATTCTCTGGAACCGTTCCGGAATTATGGTCAGAAAACTAAAAAAGATGGCGTTTTTTCATATTTCCTTATTTCTCCATAAAAATAGGGAGTCCAAATCCGTCGAGTTTTGTCGATATCTCTTACCGTTTCCGAGATATTAGCGTTTAAAGTTTTGAATTTTTTTTTTAACCCTAGTGCGTTCTGGCATAGCCTATCCGAAGCGTTTTCGCCCGGAGAATCGTTTCCCGTCAGGCAAACATCGATATCTCTAACCGTTTACCCGATATTCGCAAAATTGTACCGAAATTCGTTAAAAAAAATTTTTTGGTGTAATTCTGAGGCAATTTCTTTTTTTGTTTCTCATTTTTTTTTGTTTTCCTAATACGTGCCGGAAATTCTTTTTTTCTTAAATTCTCTGGAACCGTTCCGGAATTATGGTCAGAAAACTAAAAAAGATGGCGTTTCTTCATTTTTCCTTATTTCTCCATAAAAATAGGGAGTCCAAATCCGTCGAGTTTTGTCGATATCTCTTACCGTTTCCGAGATATTAGCGTTTAAAGGTTTAAAATTTTTTTTTAACGCTAGTGCGTTCTGGCATAGCCTTTCCGAAGCGTTTTCGCCCGGAGAATCGTTTCCCGTCAGGCAAACATCGATGTCTCTAACCATTTACCCGATATTCGCAAAATTGTACCGAAATTCGTTAAAAAAAAATTTTTTGTTGTAATTCTGAGGCAATTTCTTTTTTTGTTTCTCATTTTTTTTTGTTTTCCTAATACGTGCCGGAAATTCTTTTTTTCTTAAATTCTCTGGAACCGTTCCGGAATTATGGTCAGAAAACTAAAGAAGATGGCGTTTTTCATTTTTCCTTATTTCTCCATAAAAATAGGGAGTCCAAATCGGTCGAGTTTTGTCGATATCTCTTACCGTTTCCGAGATATTAGCGTTTAAAGTTTTGAAATTTTTTTTTAACGCTAGTGCGTTCTGGCATAGCCTATCCGAAGCGTTTTCGCCCGGAGAATCGTTTCCCGTCAGGCAAACATCGATATCTCTAACCGTTTACCCGATATTCGCAAAATTGTACCGAATTTCGTTAAAGAAAAAATTTTTGTTGTAATTCTGAGGCAATTTCTTTTTTTGTTTCTCATTTTTTTTTTTGTTTTCCTAATACGTGCCGGAAATTCTTTTTCTCTTAAATTCTCTGGAACCGTTCCGGAATTATGGTCAGAAAACTAAAAAAGATGGCGTTTTTTCATTTTTCCTTATTTCTCCATAAAAATAGGGAGTCCAAATCCGTCGAGTTTTGTCGATATCTCTCACCGTTTCCGAGATATTAGCGTTTAAAGTTTTGAAATTTTTTTTTAACGCTAGTGCGTTCTGGCATAGCCTATCCGAAGCGTTTTCGCACGGAGAATCGTTTCCCGTCAGGCAAATATCGATATCTCTAACCGTTTACCCGATATTCGCAAAATTGTACCGAAATTCGTTAAAAAAAAATTTTTTGTTGTAATTCTGAGGCAATTTCTTGTTTTGTTTCTCGTTTTTTTTTTGTTTTCCTAATACGTGCCGGAAATTCTTTTTCTCTTAAATTCTCTGGAACCGTTCCGGAATTATGGTCAGAAAACTAAAAAAGATGGCGTTTTTTCATTTTTCCTTATTTCTCCATAAAAATAGGGAGTCCAAATCCGTCGAGTTTTGTCGATATCTCTTACCGTTTCCGAGATATTAGCGTTTAAAGTTTTGAAATTTTTTTTTAACGCTAGTGCGTTCTGGCATAGCCTATCCGAAGCGTTTTCGCCCGGAGAATCGTTTCCCGTCAGGCAAACATCGATATCTCTAACCGTTTACCCGATAGCGATATTCAGAGAACGCACTAGCGTTAAAAAAAAATTTCAAAACTTTAAACGCTAATATCTCGGAAACGGTTAGAGATATCGACAAAACTCGACGGATTTGGACTCCCTATTTTTATGGAGAAATAAAGAAAAATGAGAAAACGCCATCTTTTTTAGTTTTCTGACCATAATTCCGGAACGGTTCCAGAGAGTTTAAGAAAAAAAGAATTTCCGGCACGTATTAGGAAAACAAAAAAAAATGAGAAACAAAAAAAGAAATTGCCTCAGAATTACAACAAAAAAAATTTTCTTAACGAATTTCGGTACAATTTTGCGAATATCGGGTAAACGGTTAGAGATATCGATTTTTGCCTGACGGGAAACGATTCTCCGGGCGAAAACGCTTCGGATAGGCTATGCCAGAACGCACTAGCGTAAAAAAAAATTTCAAAACTTTAAACGCTAATATCTCGGAAACGGTAAGAGATATCGACAAAACTCGACGGATTTGGACTCCCTATTTTTATGGAGAAATAAGGAAAAATTAAAAAACGCCATCTTTTTTAGTTTTCTGACCATAATTCCGGAACGGTTCCAGAGAGTTTAAGAAAAAAAGAATTTCCGGCACATATTAGCAAAACAAAAAAAATGAGAAACAAAGAAAGAAATTGCCTCAGAATTACAACAAAAAAATTTTTCTTAACGAATTTCGGTACAATTTTGCGAATATCGGGTAAGCGGTTAGAGATATCGATGTTTGCCTGACGGGAAACGATTCTCCGTGCGAAAACGCTTCGGATAGGCTATGCCAGAACGCACTAGCGTTAAAAAGAAATTTCAAAACTTTAAACGCTAATATCTCGGAAACGGTAAGAGATATCGACAAATCTCGACGGATTTGGACTCCCTATTTTTATGGAGAAATAAGGAAAAATGAAAAAACGCCATCTTTTTTAGTTTTCTGACCATAATTCCGGAACGGTTCCAGAGAATTTAAGAAAAAAAGAATTTCCGGCACGTATTATTAAAACAAAAAAAAAAAACGAGAAACAAAAAAAGAAATTGCCTCAGAATTACAACAAAAAAATTTTTTTTAACCAATTTCGGTACAATTTTGCGAATATCGGGTAAACGGTTAGAGATATCGATGTTTGCCTGACGGGAAACGATTCTCCGGGCGAGAACGCTTCGGATAGGCTATGCCAGAACGCACTAGCGTTAAAAAAAAATTTCAAAACTTTAAACGCTAATATCTCGGAAACGGTAAGAGATATCGACAAAACTCGACGGATTTGGACTCCCTATTTTTATGGAGAAATAAGGAAAAATGAAAAACGCCATCTTTTTTAGTTTTCTGACCATAATTCCGGAACGGTTCCAGAGAATTTAAGAAAAAAAGAATTTCCGGCACGTATTAGGAAAACAAAAAAAAATGAGAAAAAAAAGAAATTGCCTCAGAATTACAACAACAAACATTTTTTTAACGAATTTCGGTACAATATTGCGAATATCGGGTAAACGGTTAGAGATATCGATGTTTGCCTGACGGGAAACGATTCTCCGGGCGAAAACGCTTCGGATAGGCTATGCCAGAACGCACTAGCGTTAAAAAAAAATTTCAAAACTTTAAACGCTAATATCTCGGAAACGGTAAGAGATATCGACAAATCTCGACGGATTTGGATTCCCTATTTTTATGGAGATATAAGGAAAAATGAAAAAACGCCATCTTTTTTAGTTTTCTGACCATAATTCCGGAACGGTTCCAGAGAATTTAAGAGAAAAAGAATTTCCGGCACGTATTAGGAAAACAAAAAAAAAACGAGAAACAAAAAAAGAAATTGCCTCAGAATTACAACAAAAAAATTTTTTTTTAACGAATTTCGGTACAGTTTTGCGAATATCGGGTAAACGGTTAGAGATATCGATATTTGCCTGACGGGAAACGATTCTCCGGGCGAAAACGCTTCGGATAGGCTATGCCAGAACGCACTAGGGTTAAAAAAAAATCCAAAACTTTAAACGCTAATATCTCGGAAACGGTAAGAGATATCGACAAAACTCGACGGATTTGGACTCCCTATTTTTATGGAGAAATAAGGAAATATGAAAAAACCCCATCTTTTTTAGTTTTCTGACCATAATTCCGGAACGGTTCCAGAGAATTTAAGAAAAAAAGAATTTCCGGCACGTATTAGGAAAACAAAAAAAAAATGAGAAACAAAAAAAGAAATTGCCTCAGAATTACAACAAAAAATTTTTTTTTAACGAATTTCGGTACAGTTTTGCGAATATCGGGTAAACGGTTAGAGATATCGATGTTTGCCTGACGGGAAACGATTCTCCGGGCGAAAACGCTTCGGATAGGCTATGCCAGAACGCACTAGGGTTAAAAAAAAATTCAAAACTTTAAACGCTAATATCTCGGAAACGGTAAGAGATATCGACAAAACTCGACGGATTTGGACTCCCTATTTTTATGGAGAAATAAGGAAATATGAAAAAACCCCATCTTTTTTAGTTTTCTGACCATAATTCCGGAACGGTTCCAGAGAATTTAAGAAAAAAAGAATTTCCGGCACGTATTAGGAAAACAAAAAAAAAATGAGAAACAAAAAAAGAAATTGCCTCAGAATTACAACAAAAAATTTTTTTTAATGAATTTCGGTACAATTTTGCCTGACGGGAAACGATTCTCCGGGTGAAAACGCTTCGGATAGGCTATGCCAGAACGCACTAGCGTTAAAAAAAAATTTCAAAACTTTAAACGCTAATATCTCGGAAACGGTAAGAGATATCGACAAAACTCGACGGATTTGGACTCCCTATTTTTATGGAGAAATAAGGAAAAATGAAAAACGCCATCTTTTTTAGTTTTCTGACCATAATTCCGGAACGGTTCCAGAGAATTTAAGAAAAAAAGAATTTCCGGCACGTATTAGGAGAACAAAAAAAAATGAGAAACAAAAAAAGAAATTGCCTCAGAATTACAACAAAAAATTTTTTTTTAACGAATTTCGGTACAATTTTGCGAATATCGGGTAAACGGTTAGAGATATCGATGTTTGCCTGACGGTAAACGATTCTCCGGGCGAAAACGCGTCGGATAGGCTATGCCAGAACGCACCAGCGTTAAAAAAAAATTTCAAAACTTTAAACGCTAATATCTCGGAAACGGTAAGAGATATTGACAAAACTCAACGGATTTGGGCTCCCTATTTTTATGGAGAAATAAGGAAAAATGAAAAAACGCCATCTTTTTTAGTTTTCTGACCATAATTCCGGAACGGTTCCAGAGAATTTAAGAGAAAAAGAATTTCCGGCACGTATTAGGAAAACAAAAAAAAAAACGAGAAACAAAAAAAGAAATTGCCTCAGAATTACAACAACAAAATTTTTTTTAACGGATTTCGGTACAATTTTGCGAATATCGGGTAAACGGTTAGAGATATCGATGTTTGCCTGACGGGAAACAATTCTCCGGGCGAAAACGAAATCGCTGCCATGTGGAGTCCAAATCCGTCGAGTTTTGTCGATATCTCTTACCGTTTCCGAGATATTAGCGTTTAAAGTTTTGAAATTTTTTTTTACGCTAGTGCGTTCTGGCATAGCCTATCCGAAGCGTTTTCGCCCGGAGAATCGTTTCCCGTCAGGCAAACATCGATATCTCTAACCGTTTACCCGATATTCGCAAAATTGTACCGAAATTCGTTAAAAAAAAATTTTTTGTTGTAATTCTGAGGCAATTTCTTTTTTTGTTTCTCATTTTTTTTTTGTTTTGCTAATACGTGCCGGATATTCTTTTTTTCTTAAAATCTCTGGAACCGTTCCGGAATTATGGTCAGAAAACTAAAAGAGATGGCGTTTTTTAATTTTTCCTTATTTCTCCATAAAAATAGGGAGTCCAAATCCGTCGAGTTTTGTCGATATCTCTTACCGTTTCCGAGATATTAGCGTTTAAAGTTTTGAAATTTTTTTTTAACGCTAGTGCGTTCTGGCATAGCCTATCCGAAGCGTTTTCGCCCGGAGAATCGTTTCCCGTCAGGCAAACATCGATATCTCTAACCGTTTACCCGATATTCGCAAAATTGTACCGAAATTCGTTAAAAAAAAATTTTTTGTTGTAATTCTGAGGCAATTTCTTTTTTTGTTTCTCATTTTTTTTTTGTTTTCCTAATACGTGCCGGAAATTCTTTTTTTCTTAAATTCTCTGGAACCGTTCCGGAATTATGGTCAGAAAACTAAAAAAGATGGCGTTTTTTCATATTTCCTTATTTCTCCGTAAAAATAGGGAGTCCAAATCCGTCGAGTTTTGTCGATATCTCTTACCGTTTCCGAGATATTAGCGTTTAAAGTTTTGAATTTTTTTTTAACCCTAGTGCGTTCTGGCATAGCCTATCCGAAGCGTTTTCGCCCGGAGAATCGTTTCCCGTCAGGCAAACATCGATATCTCTAACCGTTTACCCGATATTCGCAAAATTGTACCGAAATTCGTTAAAAAAAATTTTTTTGTTGTAATTCTGAGGCAATTTCTTTTTTTGTTTCTCGTTTTTTTTTTGTTTTCCTAATACGTGCCGGAAATTCTTTTTTTATTAAATTCTCTATAACCGTTCCGGAATTATGGTCAGAAAACTAAAAAAGATGGCGTTTTTTCATTTTTCCTTATTTCTCCACAAAAATTGGGAGTTCAAATCCCTCGAGTTTTGTCGATATCTCTTACCGTTTCCGAGATATTAGCGTTTAAAGTTTTGAAATTTTTTTTTAACCCTAGTGCGTTCTGGCATAGCCTATCCGAAGCGTTTTCGCCCGGAGAATCGTTTCCCGTCAGGCAAACATCGATATCTCTAACCGTTTACCCGATATTCGCAAAATTGTACCGAAATTCGTTAAAAAAAAATTTTTTGTTGTAATTCTGAGGCAATTTCTTTTTTTGTTTCTCGTTTTTTTTTTGTTTTCCTAATACGTGCCGGAAATTCTTTTTCTCTTAAATTCTCTGGAACCGTTCCGGAATTATGGTCAGAAAACTAAAAAAGATGGCGTTTTTTCATTTTTCCTTATTTCTCCATAAAAATAGGGAGTCCAAATCCGTCGAGTTTTGTCGATATCTCTTACCGTTTCCGAGATATTAGCGTTTAAAGTTTTGAAATTTTTTTTTAACGCTAGTGCGTTCTGGCATAGCCTTTCCGAAGCGTTTTCGCCCGGAGAATCGTTTCCCGTCAGGCAAACATCGATATCTCTAACCGTTTACCCGATATTCGCAAAATTGTACCGAAATTCGTTAAAAAAAATTCTTTTGTTGTAATTCTGAGGCAATTTCTTTTTTTGTTTCTCGTTTTTTTTTTGTTTTCCTAATACGTGCCGGAAATTCTTTTTCCCTTAAATTTTCTGGAACCGTTCCGGAATTATGGTCAGAAAACTAAAAAAGATGGCGTTTTTTCATTTTTCCTTATTTCTCCATAAAAATAGGGGGTCCAAATCCGTCGAGTTTTGTGGATATCTCTTACCGTTTCCGAGATATTAGCGTTTAAAGTTTTGAAATTTTTTTTTAACGCTAGTGCGTTCTGGCATAGCCTATCCGAAGCGTTTTCGCCCGGAGAGTCGTTTCCCGTCAGGCAAACATCGATATCTCTAACCGTTTACCCGATATTCGCAAAATTGTACCGAAATTCGTTAAAAAAAATTTTTGGTGTAATTCTGAGGCAATTTCTTTTTTTGTTTCTCATTTTTTTTTGTTTTCCTAATACGTGCCGGAAATTATTTTTTTCTTAAACTCTCTGGAGCCGTTCCGGAATTATGGTCAGAAAACTACAAAAGATGGCGTTTTTCATTTTTCCTTATTTCTCCATAAAAATAGGGAGTCCAAATCCGTCGAGTTTTGTCGATATCTCTTACCGTTTCCGAGATATTAGCGTTTAAAGTTTTGAAATTTTTTTTTAACGCTAGTGCGTTCTGGCATAGCCTATCCGAAGCGTTCTCGCCCGGAGAATCGTTTCCCGTCAGGCAAACATCGATATCTCTAACCGTTTACCCGATATTCGCAAAATTGTACCGAAATTCGTTAAAAAAAAATTTTTTGTTGTAATTCTGAGGCAATTTCTTGTTTTGTTTCTCGGTTTTTTTTTGTTTTCCTAATACGTGCCGGAAATTTTTTTCTCTTAAATTCTCTGGAATCGTTCCGGAATTATGGTCAGAAAACTAAAAAAGATGGCGTTTTTTCATTTTTCCTTATTTCTCCATAAAAATAGGGAGTCCAAATCCGTCGAGTTTTGTCGATATCTCTTACCGTTTCCGAGATATTAGCGTTTAAAGTTTTGAAATTTTTTTTTAACGCTAGTGCGTTCTCTGAATATCGCTAAAGGTTAAACGGTAAAAAAATTTTTCTTAACGAATTTCGGTACAATTTTGCGAATATCGGGTAAACGGTTAGAGATATCGATGTTTGCCTGACGGGAAACGATTCTCCGGGCGAAAACGCTTCGGAAAGGCTATGCCAGAACGCACTAGCGTTAAAAAAAAATTTCAAAACTTTAAACGCTAATATCTCGGAAATGGTAAGAGATATCGACAAAACTCGACGGATTTGGACTCCCTATTTTTATGGAGAAATAAGAAAAAATGAAAAAACGCCATCTTTTTTAGTTTTCTGACCATAATTCCGGAACGGTTCCAGAGAATTTAAGAGAAAAAGAATTTCCGGCACGTATTAGGAAAACAAAAAAAAAACGAGAAACAAAAAAAGAAATTGCCTCAGAATTACAACAAAAAATTTTTTTTTAACGAATTTCGGTACAATTTTGCGAATATCGGGTAAATGGTAAGAGATATCGATGTTTGCCTGACGGGAAACGATTCTCCGAGCGAAAACGTTTCGGATAGGCTATGCCAGAACGCACTAGGGTTAAAAAAAAGATTCAAAACTTTAAACGCTAATATCTCGGAAACGGTAAGAGATATCGACAAAACTCGACGGATTTGGACTCCCTATTTTTATGGAGAAATAAGGAAATATGAAAAAACGCCATCTTTTTTAGTTTTCTGACCATAATTCCGGAACGGTTCCAGAGAATTTAAGAGAAAAAGAATTTCCTGCACGTATTAGGAAAACAAAAAAAAAATGAGAAACAAAAAAAGAAATTGCCTCAGAATTACAACAAAAATTTTTTTTTTAACGAATTTCGGTACAATTTTGCGAATATCGGGTAAACGGTTAGAGATATCGATGTTTGCCTGACGGGAAACGATTCTCCGGGCGAAAACGCTTCGGATAGGCTATGCCAGAACGCACTAGCGTTAAAAAAAAATTTCAAAACTTTAAACGCTAATATCTCGGAAACGGTAAGAGATATCGACAAAACTCGACGGATTTGGACTCCCTATTTTTATGGAGAAATAAGGAAAAATGAAAAACGCCATCTTTTTTAGTTTTCTGACCATAATTCCGGAATGGTTCCAGAGAGTTTAAGAAAAAAAGAATTTCCGGCACGTATTAGGAAAACAAAAAAAAATGAGAAACAAAAAACGGAATTGCCTCAGAATTACAACAAAAAATTTTTTTTTAATGAATTTCGGTACAATTTTGCAAATATCGGGTAAACGGTTAGAGACATCGATGTTTGCCTGACGGGAAACGATTCTCCGGGCGAAAACGCTTCGGAAAGGCTATGCCAGAACGCACTAGCGTTAAAAAAAAATTTCAAAACTTTAAACGCTAATATCTCGGAAACGGTAAGAGATATCGACAAAACTCGACGGATTTGGACTCCCTATTTTTATGGAGAAATAAGGAAAAATGAAAAAACGCCATCTTTTTTAGTTTTCTGACCATAATTCCGGAACGGTTCCAGAGAATTTAAGAGAAAAAGAATTTCCGGCACGTATTAGGAAAACAAAAAAAAAACGAGAAACAAAACAAGAAATTGCCTCAGAATTACAACAAAAAATTTTTTTTTAACGAATTTCGGTACAATTTTGCGAATATCGGGTAAACGGTTAGAGATATCGATATTTGCCTGACGGGAAACGATTCTCCGTGCGAAAACGCTTCGGATAGGCTATGCCAGAACGCACTAGCGTTAAAAAAAAATTTCAAAACTTTAAACGCTAATATCTCGGAAACGGTGAGAGATATCGACAAAACTCGACGGATTTGGACTCCCTATTTTTATGGAGAAATAAGGAAAAATGAAAAAACGCCATCTTTTTTAGTTTTCTGACCATAATTCCGGAACGGTTCCAGAGAATTTAAGAGAAAAAGAATTTCCGGCACGTATTAGGAAAACAAAAAAAAAAAAACGAGAAACAAAAAAAGAAATTGCCTCAGAATTACAACAAAAATTTTTTTTTTAACGAATTTCGATACAATTTTGCGAATATCGCGTAAACGGTTAGAGATATCGATGTTTGCCTGACGGGAAACGATTCTCCGGGCGAAAGCGCTTCGGATAGGCTATGCCAGAACGCACTAGCGTTAAAAAAAAATTTCAAAACTTTAAACGCTAATATCTCGGAAACGGTAAGAGATATCGACAAAACTCGACAGATTTGGACTCCCTATTTTTATGGAGAAATAAGGAAAAATGAAAAACGCCATCTTTTTTAGTTTTCTGACCATAATTCCGGAACGGCTCCAGAGAGTTTAAGAAAATAAGAATTTCCGGCACGTATTAGGAAAACAAAAAAAAATGAGAAACAAAAAAAGAAATTGCCTCAGAATTACACCATAAAAATTTTTTTAACGAATATCGGTACAATTTTGCGAATATCGGGTGAACGGTTAGAGATATCGATGTTTGCCTGACGGGAAACGATTCTCCGGGCGAAAACGCTTCGGATAGGCTATGCCAGAACGCACTAGCGTAAAAAAGAAATTTCAAAACTTTAAACGCTAATATCTCGGAAACGGTAAGAGATATCGACAAAACTCGACGGATTTGGACCCCCTATTTTTATGGAGAAATAAGGAAAAATGAAGAAACGCCATCTTTTTTAGTTTTCTGACCATAATTCCGGAACGGTTCCAGAAAATTTAAGGGAAAAAGAATATCCGGCACGTATTAGGAAAACAAAAAAAAAAACGAGAAACAAAAAAAGAAATTGCCTCAGAATTACAACAAAAGAATTTTTTTTAACGAATTTCGGTACAATTTTGCGAATATCGGGTACACGGTTAGAGATATCGATGTTTGCCTGACGGGAAACGATTCTCCGGGCGAAAACGCTTCGGAAAGGCTATGCCAGAACGCACTAGCGTTAAAAAAAAATTTCAAAACTTTAAACGCTAATATCTCGGAAACGGTAAGAGATATCGACAAAACTCGACGGATTTGGACTCCCTATTTTTATGGAGAAATAAGGAAAAATGAAAAAACGCCATCTTTTTTAGTTTTCTGACCATAATTCCGGAACGGTTCCAGAGAGTTTAAGAAAAAAAGAATTTCCGGCACGTATTAGGAAAACAAAAAAAAATGAGAAACAAAAAAAGAAATTGCCTCAGAATTACACCAAAAAAATTTTTTTAACGAATTTCGGTACAATTTTGCGAATATCGGGTAAACGGTTAGAGATATCGATGTTTGCCTGACGGGAAACGATTCTCCGGGCGAAAACGCTTCGGATAGGCTATGCCAGAACGCACTAGCGTTAAAAAAAAATTTCAAAACTTTAAACGCTAATATCTCGGAAACGGTAAGAGATATCGACAAAACTCGACGGATTTGGACTCCCTATTTTTATGGAGAAATAAGAAAAAATGAAAAAACGCCATCTTTTTTAGTTTTCTGACCATAATTCCGGAACGGTTCCAGAGAGTTTAAGAAAAAAAGAATTTCCGGCACGTATTAGGAAAACAAAAAAAAATGAGAAACAAAAAAAGAAATTGCCTCAGAATTACACCAAAAAAATTTTTTTAACGAATTTCGGTACAATTTTGCGAATATCGGGTAAACGGTTAGAGATATCGATGTTTGCCTGACGGGAAACGATTCTCCGGGCGAAAACGCTTCGGATAGGCTATGCCAGAACGCACTAGCGTAAAAAAAAATTTCAAAACTTTAAACGCTAATATCTCGGAAACGGTAAGAGATATCGACAAAACTCGACGGATTTGGACTCCACATGGCAGCGATTTCGTTTTCGCCCTGAGAATCGTTTCCCGTCGGGCAAACATCGACATCTCTAACCGTTTACCCGATATTCGCAAAATTGTACCGAAATCCGTTAAAAAAAATTTTGTTGTTGTAATTCTGAGGCAATTTCTTTTTTTGTTTCTCGTTTTTTTTTTTGTTTTCCTAATACGTGCCGGAAATTCTTTTTCCCTTAAATTTTCTGGAACCGTTCCGGAATTATGGTCAGAAAACTAAAAAAGATGGCGTGTTTTCATTTTTCCTTATTTCTCCATAAAAATAGGGGGTCCAAATCCGTCGAGTTTTGTCGATATCTCTTACCGTTTCCAAGATATTAGCGTTTAAAGTTTTGAAATTTTTTTTTACGCTAGTGCGTTCTGGCATAGCCTATCCGAATCGTTTTCGCCCGGAGAATCGTTTCCCGTCAGGCAAACATCGATATCTCTAACCGTTTACCCGATATTCGCAAAATTGTACCGAAATTCGTTAAAAAAAATTCTTTTGTTGTAATTCTGAGGCAATTTCTTTTTTTGTTTCTCGTTTTTTTTTTTGTTTTCCTAATACGTGCCGGAAATTCTTTTTCCCTTAAATTTTCTGGAACCGTTCCGGAATTATGGTCAGAAAACTAAAAAAGATGGCGTGTTTTCATTTTTCCTTATTTCTCCATAAAAATAGGGGGTCCAAATCCGTCGAGTTTTGTCGATATCTCTTACCGTTTCCAAGATATTAGCGTTTAAAGTTTTGAAATTTTTTTTTACGCTAGTGCGTTCTGGCATAGCCTATCCGAAGCGTTTTCGGCCGGAGAATCGTTTCCCGTCAGGCAAACATGGATATCTCTAACCGTTTACCCGATATTCGCAAAATTGTACCGAAATTCGTTAAAAAAAATTTTTTGGTGTAATTCTGAGGCAATTTCTTTTTTTGTTTCTCATTTTTTTTTGTTTTCCTAATACGTGCCGGAAATTCTTTTTTTCTTAAACTCTCTGGAGCCGTTCCGGAATTATGGTCAGAAAACTAAAAAAGATGGCGTTTTTCATTTTTCCTTATTTCTCCATAAAAATAGGGAGTCCAAATCCGTCGAGTTTTGTCGATATCTTTTACCGTTTCCGAGATATTAGCGTTTAAAGTTTTGAAATTTTTTTTTAACGCTAGTGCGTTCTGGCATAGCCTATCCGAAGCGTTTTCGCCCGGAGAATCGTTTCCCGTCAGGCAAACATCGATATCTCTAACCGTTTACCCGATATTCGCAAAATTGTACCGAAATTCGTTAAAAAAAATTTTTTTGTTGTAATTCTAAGGCAATTTCTTTTTTTGTTTCTCATTTTTTTTTGTTTTCCTAATACGTGCCGGTAAATCTTTTTTTCTTAAATTCTCTGGAACCGTTCCGGAATTATGGTCAGAAAACTAAAATAGATGGCTTTTTTCATTTTTCCTTATTTCTCCATAAAAATAGGGAGTCCAAATCCGTCGAGTTTTGTCGATATCTCTTACCGTTTCCGAGATATTAGCGTTTAAAGTTTTGAAATTTTTTTTTAACGCTAGTGCGTTCTGGCATAGCCTATCCGAAGCGTTTTCGCCCGGAGAATCGTTTCCCGTCAGGCAAACATCGATATCTCTAACCGTTTACCCGATATTCGCAAAATTGTACCGAAATTCGTTAAAAAAAAAATTTTTGTTGTAATTCTGAGGCAATTTCTTTTTTTGTTTCTCATTTTTTTTTTGTTTTCCTAATACGTGCCGGAAATTCTTTTTTTCTTAAATTCTCTGGAACCGTTCCGGAATTATGGTCAGAAAACTAAAAAAGATGGCGTTTTTTCATATTTCCTTATTTCTCCGTAAAAATAGGGAGTCCAAATCCGTCGAGTTTTGTCGATATCTCTTACCGTTTCCGAGATATTAGCGTTTAAAGTTTTGAATTTTTTTTTTAACCCTAGTGCGTTCTGGCATAGCCTATCCGAAGCGTTTTCGCCCGGAGAATCGTTTCCCGTCAGGCAAACATCGATATCTCTAACCGTTTACCCGATATTCGCAAAATTGTACCGAAATTCGTTAAAAAAAAATTTTTGTTGTAATTCTGAGGCAATTTCTTTTTTTGTTTCTCATTTTTTTTTTGTTTTCCTAATACGTGCCGGAAATTCTTTTTTTCTTAAATTCTCTATAACCGTTCCGGAATTATGGTCAGAAAACTAAAAAAGATGGCGTTTTTTCATTTTTCCTTATTTCTCCACAAAAATTGGGAGTTCAAATCCCTCGAGTTTTGTCGATATCTCTTACCGTTTCCGAGATATTAGCGTTTAAAGTTTTGAAATTTTTTTTAACCCTAGTGCGTTCTGGCATAGCCTATCCGAAGCGTTTTCGCCCGGAGAATCGTTTCCCGTCAGGCAAACATCGATATCTCCAACCGTTTACCCGATATTCGCAAAATTGTACCGAAATTCGTTAAAAAAAAATTTTTTGTTGTAATTCTGAGGCAATTTCTTATTTTGTTTCTCATTTTTTTTTGTTTTCCTAATACGTGCCGGAAATTCTTTTTCTCTTAAATTCTCTGGCACCGTTCCGGAATTATGGTCAGAAAACTAAAATAGATGGCGTTTTTTCATTTTTCCTTATTTCTCCATAAAAATAGGGAGTCCAAATCCGTCGAGATTTGTCGATATCTCTTACCGTTTCCGAGATATTAGCGTTTAAAGTTTTGAAATTTTTTTTTAACGCTAGTGCGTTCTGGCATAGCCTATCCGAAGCGTTTTCGCCCGGAGAATCGTTTCCCGTCAGGCAAACACCGATATCTCTAACCGTTTACCCGATATTCGCAAAATTGTACCGAAATTCGTTAAAAAAAATTTTTTGTTGTAATTCTGAGGCAATTTCTTTTTTTGTTTCTCGTTTTTTTTTTTGTTTTCCTAATACGTGCCGGAAATTCTTTTTCTCTTAAATTCTCTGGAACCGTTCCGGAATTATGGTCAGAAAACTAAAAGAGATGGTGTTTTTTAATTTTTCCTTATTTCTCCATAAAAATAGGGAGTCCAAATCCGTCGAGTTTTGTCGATATCTCTTGCCGTTTCCGAGATATTAGCGTTTAAAGTTTTGAAATTTTTTTTTAACGCTAGTGCGTTCTGGCATAGCCTATCCGAAGCGTTTTCGCCCGGAGAATCGTTTCCCGTCAGGCAAACATCGATATCTCTACCCGTTTACCCGATATTCGCAATATTGTACCGAAATTCGTTAAAAAAATTTTTGTTGTTGTAATTCTGAGGCAATTTCTTTTTTTGTTTCTCGTTTTTTTTTTGTTTTCCTAATACGTGCCGGAAATTCTTTTTCTCTTAAATTCTCTGGAACCGTTCCGGAATTATGGTCAGAAAACTAAAAGAGATGGCGTTTTTTAATTTTTCCTTATTTCTCCATAAAAATAGGGAGTCCAAATCCGTCGAGTTTTGTCGATATCTCTTGCCGTTTCCGAGATATTAGCGTTTAAAGTTTTGAAATTTTTTTTTAACGCTAGTGCGTTCTGGCATAGCCTATCCGAAGCGTTTTCGCACGGAGAATCGTTTCCCGTCAGGCAAACATCGATATCTCTAACCGTTTACCCGATATTCGCAAAATTGTACCGAAATTCGTTAAAAAAAAATTTTTTGTTGTAATTCTGAGGCAATTTCTTTTTTTGTTTCTCGTTTTTTTTTTTGTTTTCCTAATACGTGCCGGAAATTCTTTTTCTCTTAAATTCTCTGGAACCGTTCCGGAATTATGGTCAGAAAACTAAAAAAGATGGCGTTTTTTAATTTTTCCTTATTTCTCCATAAAAATAGGGAGTCCAAATCCGTCGAGTTTTGTCGATATCTCTTACCGTTTCCTAGATATTAGCGTTTAAAGTTTTGAAATTTTTTTTTAACCCTAGTGCGTTCTGGCATAGCCTTTCCGAAGCGTTTTCGCCCGGAGAATCGTTTCCCGTCAGGCAAACATCGATATCTCTAACCGTTTACCCGATATTCGCAAAATTGTACCGAAATTCGTTAAAAAAAAATTTTTTGTTGTAATTCTGAGGCAATTTCTTTTTTTGTTTCTCATTTTTTTTTTGTTTTGCTAATACGTGCCGGATATTCTTTTTTTCTTAAACTCTCTGGAACCGTTCCGGAATTATGGTCAGAAAACTAAAAAAGATGGCGTTTTTTCATTTTTCCTTATTTCTCCATAAAAATAGGGAGTCCAAATCCGTCGAGTTTTGTCGATATCTCTTACCGTTTCCGAGATATTAGCGTTTAAGGTTTTGAAATTTTTTTTTAACGCTAGTGCGTTCTGGCATAGCCTATCCGAAGCGTTTTCGCACGGAGAATCGTTTCCCGTCAGGCAAATATCGATATCTCTAACCGTTTACCCGATATTCGCAAAATTGTACCGAAATTCGTTAAAAAAAAATTTTTTGTTGTAATTCTGAGGCAATTTCTTGTTTTGTTTCTCGTTTTTTTTTTGTTTTCCTAATACGTGCCGGAAATTCTTTTTCTCTTAAATTCTCTGGAACCGTTCCGGAATTATGGTCAGAAAACTAAAAAAGATGGCGTTTTTTCATTTTTCCTTATTTCTCCATAAAAATAGGGAGTCCAAATCCGTCGAGTTTTGTCGATATCTCTTACCGTTTCCGAGATATTAGCGTTTAAAGTTTTGAAATTTTTTTTTAACGCTAGTGCGTTCTGGCATAGCCTTTCCGAAGCGTTTTCGCCCGGAGAATCGTTTCCTGTCAGGCAAACATCGATGTCTCTAACCGTTTACCCGATATTCGCAAAATTGTACCGAAATTCGTTAAAAAAAAATTTTTTGTTGTAATTCTGAGGCAATTTCTTTTTTTGTTTCTCGTTTTTTTTTTGTTTTCCTAATACGTGCCGGAAATTCTTTTTCTCTTAAATTCTCTGGAACCGTTCCGGAATTATGGTCAGAAAACTAAAAGAGATGGCGTTTTTTAATTTTTCCTTATTTCTCCATAAAAATAGGGAGTCCAAATCCGTCGAGTTTTGTCGATATCTCTTGCCGTTTCCGAGATATTAGCGTTTAAAGTTTTGAAATTTTTTTTAACGCTAGTGCGTTCTGGCATAGCCTATCCGAAGCGTTTTCGCCCGGAGAATCGTTTCCCGTCAGGCAAACATCGATATCTCTACCCGTTTACCCGATATTCGCAATATTGTACCGAAATTCGTTAAAAAAATTTTTGTTGTTGTAATTCTGAGGCAATTTCTTTTTTTGTTTCTCGTTTTTTTTTTGTTTTCCTAATACGTGCCGGAAATTCTTTTTCTCTTAAATTCTCTGGAACCGTTCCGGAATTATGGTCAGAAAACTAAAAGAGATGGCGTTTTTTAATTTTTCCTTATTTCTCCATAAAAATAGGGAGTCCAAATCCGTCGAGTTTTGTGGATATCTCTTACCGTTTCCGAGATATTAGCGTTTAAAGTTTTGAAATTTTTTTTTAACGCTAGTGCGTTCTGGCATAGCCTATCCGAAGCGTTTTCGCACGGAGAATCGTTTCCCGTCAGGCAAACATCGATATCTCTAACCGTTTACCCGATATTCGCAAAATTGTACCGAAATTCGTTAAAAAAAATTTTTTTGTTGTAATTCTGAGGCAATTTCTTTTTTTGTTTCTCGTTTTTTTTTTTGTTTTCCTAATACGTGCCGGAAATTCTTTTTCTCTTAAATTCTCTGGAACCGTTCCGGAATTATGGTCAGAAAACTAAAAAAGATGGCGTTTTTTAATTTTTCCTTATTTCTCCATAAAAATAGGGAGTCCAAATCCGTCGAGTTTTGTCGATATCTCTTACCGTTTCCTAGATATTAGCGTTTAAAGTTTTGAAATTTTTTTTTAACCCTAGTGCGTTCTGGCATAGCCTTTCCGAAGCGTTTTCGCCCGGAGAATCGTTTCCCGTCAGGCAAACATCGATATCTCTAACCGTTTACCCGATATTCGCAAAATTGTACCGAAATTCGTTAAAAAAAAATTTTTTGTTGTAATTCTGAGGCAATTTCTTTTTTTGTTTCTCATTTTTTTTTTGTTTTCCTAATACGTGCCGGAAATTCTTTTTTTCTTAAATTCTCTGGAACCGTTCCGGAATTATGGTCAGAAAACTAAAAAAGATGGCGTTTTTTCATATTTCCTTATTTCTCCGTAAAAATAGGGAGTCCAAATCCGTCGAGTTTTGTCGATATCTCTTACCGTTTCCGAGATATTAGCGTTTAAAGTTTTGAATTTTTTTTTTAACCCTAGTGCGTTCTGGCATAGCCTATCCGAAGCGTTTTCGCCCGGAGAATCGTTTCCCGTCAGGCAAACATCGATATCTCTAACCGTTTACCCGATATTCGCAAAATTGTACCGAAATTCGTTAAAAAAAATTTTTTTGTTGTAATTCTGAGGCAATTTCTTTTTTTGTTTCTCGTTTTTTTTTTTGTTTTCCTAATACGTGCCGGAAATTCTTTTTCTCTTAAATTCTCTGGAACCGTTCCGGAATTATGGTCAGAAAACTAAAAAAGATGGCGTTTTTTAATTTTTCCTTATTTCTCCATAAAAATAGGGAGTCCAAATCCGTCGAGTTTTGTCGATATCTCTTACCGTTTCCTAGATATTAGCGTTTAAAGTTTTGAAATTTTTTTTTAACCCTAGTGCGTTCTGGCATAGCCTTTCCGAAGCGTTTTCGCCCGGAGAATCGTTTCCCGTCAGGCAAACATCGATATCTCTAACCGTTTACCCGATATTCGCAAAATTGTACCGAAATTCGTTAAAAAAAATTTTTTTGTTGTAATTCTGAGGCAATTTCTTTTTTTGTTTCTCATTTTTTTTTTGTTTTGCTAATACGTGCCGGATATTCTTTTTTTCTTAAACTCTCTGGAACCGTTCCGGAATTATGGTCAGAAAACTAAAAAAGATGGCGTTTTTTCATATTTCCTTATTTCTCCGTAAAAATAGGGAGTCCAAATCCGTCGAGTTTTGTCGATATCTCTTACCGTTTCCGAGATATTAGCGTTTAAAGTTTTGAATTTTTTTTTTAACCCTAGTGCGTTCTGGCATAGCCTATCCGAAGCGTTTTCGCCCGGAGAATCGTTTCCCGTCAGGCAAACATCGATATCTCTAACCGTTTACCCGATATTCGCAAAATTGTACCGAAATTCGTTAAAAAAAAATTTTTGTTGTAATTCTGAGGCAATTTCTTTTTTTGTTTCTCATTTTTTTTTTGTTTTCCTAATACGTGCCGGAAATTCTTTTTTTCTTAAATTCTCTATAACCGTTCCGGAATTATGGTCAGAAAACTAAAAAAGATGGCGTTTTTTCATTTTTCCTTATTTCTCCACAAAAATTGGGAGTTCAAATCCCTCGAGTTTTGTCGATATCTCTTACCGTTTCCGAGATATTAGCGTTTAAAGTTTTGAAATTTTTTTTAACCCTAGTGCGTTCTGGCATAGCCTATCCGAAGCGTTTTCGCCCGGAGAATCGTTTCCCGTCAGGCAAACATCGATATCTCTAACCGTTTACCCGATATTCGCAAAATTGTACCGAAATTCGTTAAAAAAAAATTTTTTGTTGTAATTCTGAGGCAATTTCTTTTTTTGTTTCTCGTTTTTTTTTTGTTTTCCTAATACGTGCCGGAAATTCTTTTTCTCTTAAATTCTCTGGAACCGTTCCGGAATTATGGTCAGAAAACTAAAAAAGATGGCGTTTTTTAATTTTTCCTTATTTCTCCATAAAAATAGGGAGTCCAAATCCGTCGAGTTTTGTCGATATCTCTTACCGTTTCCGAGATATTAGCGTTTAAAGTTTTGAAATGTTTTTTTAACGCTAGTGCATTCTGGCATAGCCTATCCGACGCGTTTTCGCACGGAGAATCGTTTTTCGTCAGGCAAACATCGATATCTCCAACCGTTTACCCGATATTCGCAAAATTGTACCGAAATTCGTTAAAAAAAAATTTTTTGTTGTAATTCTGAGGCAATTTCTTATTTTGTTTCTCATTTTTTTTTGTTTTCCTAATACGTGCCGGAAATTCTTTTTCTCTTAAATTCTCTGGCACCGTTCCGGAATTATGGTCAGAAAACTAAAATAGATGGCGTTTTTTCATTTTTCCTTATTTCTCCATAAAAATAGGGAGTCCAAATCCGTCGAGATTTGTCGATATCTCTTACCGTTTCCGAGATATTAGCGTTTAAAGTTTTGAAATTTTTTTTTAACGCTAGTGCGTTCTGGCATAGCCTATCCGAAGCGTTTTCGCCCGGAGAATCGTTTCCCGTCAGGCAAACACCGATATCTCTAACCGTTTACCCGATATTCGCAAAATTGTACCGAAATTCGTTAAAAAAAATTTTTTTGTTGTAATTCTGAGGCAATTTCTTTTTTTGTTTCTCGTTTTTTTTTTTGTTTTCCTAATACGTGCCGGAAATTCTTTTTCTCTTAAATTCTCTGGAACCGTTCCGGAATTATGGTCAGAAAACTAAAAAAGATGGCGTTTTTTAATTTTTCCTTATTTCTCCATAAAAATAGGGAGTCCAAATCCGTCGAGTTTTGTCGATATCTCTTACCGTTTCCTAGATATTAGCGTTTAAAGTTTTGAAATTTTTTTTTAACCCTAGTGCGTTCTGGCATAGCCTTTCCGAAGCGTTTTCGCCCGGAGAATCGTTTCCCGTCAGGCAAACATCGATATCTCTAACCGTTTACCCGATATTCGCAAAATTGTACCGAAATTCGTTAAAAAAAATTTTTTTGTTGTAATTCTGAGGCAATTTCTTTTTTTGTTTCTCATTTTTTTTTTGTTTTGCTAATACGTGCCGGATATTCTTTTTTTCTTAAACTCTCTGGAACCGTTCCGGAATTATGGTCAGAAAACTAAAAAAGATGGCGTTTTTTCATTTTTCCTTATTTCTCCATAAAAATAGGGAGTCCAAATCCGTCGAGTTTTGTCGATATCTCTTACCGTTTCCGAGATATTAGCGTTTAAGGTTTTGAAATTTTTTTTTAACGCTAGTGCGTTCTGGCATAGCCTATCCGAAGCGTTTTCGCACGGAGAATCGTTTCCCGTCAGGCAAATATCGATATCTCTAACCGTTTACCCGATATTCGCAAAATTGTACCGAAATTCGTTAAAAAAAATTTTTTTGTTGTAATTCTGAGGCAATTTCTTGTTTTGTTTCTCGTTTTTTTTTTTGTTTTCCTAATACGTGCCGGAAATTCTTTTTCTCTTAAATTCTCTGGAACCGTTCCGGAATTATGGTCAGAAAACTAAAAAAGATGGCGTTTTTTCATTTTTCCTTATTTCTCCATAAAAATAGGGAGTCCAAATCCGTCGAGTTTTGTCGATATCTCTTACCGTTTCCGAGATATTAGCGTTTAAAGTTTTGAAATTTTTTTTAACCCTAGTGCGTTCTGGCATAGCCTATCCGAAGCGTTTTCGCCCGGAGAATCGTTTCCCGTCAGGCAAACATCGATATCTCTAACCGTTTACCCGATATTCGCAAAATTGTACCGAAATTCGTTAAAAAAAAATTTTTTGTTGTAATTCTGAGGCAATTTCTTTTTTTGTTTCTCGTTTTTTTTTTGTTTTCCTAATACGTGCCGGAAATTCTTTTTCTCTTAAATTCTCTGGAACCGTTCCGGAATTATGGTCAGAAAACTAAAAAAGATGGCGTTTTTTAATTTTTCCTTATTTCTCCATAAAAATAGGGAGTCCAAATCCGTCGAGTTTTGTCGATATCTCTTACCGTTTCCGAGATATTAGCGTTTAAAGTTTTGAAATGTTTTTTTAACGCTAGTGCATTCTGGCATAGCCTATCCGACGCGTTTTCGCACGGAGAATCGTTTTTCGTCAGGCAAACATCGATATCTCCAACCGTTTACCCGATATTCGCAAAATTGTACCGAAATTCGTTAAAAAAAAATTTTTTGTTGTAATTCTGAGGCAATTTCTTATTTTGTTTCTCATTTTTTTTTGTTTTCCTAATACGTGCCGGAAATTCTTTTTCTCTTAAATTCTCTGGCACCGTTCCGGAATTATGGTCAGAAAACTAAAATAGATGGCGTTTTTTCATTTTTCCTTATTTCTCCATAAAAATAGGGAGTCCAAATCCGTCGAGATTTGTCGATATCTCTTACCGTTTCCGAGATATTAGCGTTTAAAGTTTTGAAATTTTTTTTTAACGCTAGTGCGTTCTGGCATAGCCTATCCGAAGCGTTTTCGCCCGGAGAATCGTTTCCCGTCAGGCAAACACCGATATCTCTAACCGTTTACCCGATATTCGCAAAATTGTACCGAAATTCGTTAAAAAAAATTTTTTGTTGTAATTCTGAGGCAATTTCTTTTTTTGTTTCTCGTTTTTTTTTTTGTTTTCCTAATACGTGCCGGAAATTCTTTTTCTCTTAAATTCTCTGGAACCGTTCCGGAATTATGGTCAGAAAACTAAAAGAGATGGTGTTTTTTAATTTTTCCTTATTTCTCCATAAAAATAGGGAGTCCAAATCCGTCGAGTTTTGTCGATATCTCTTGCCGTTTCCGAGATATTAGCGTTTAAAGTTTTGAAATTTTTTTTTAACGCTAGTGCGTTCTGGCATAGCCTATCCGAAGCGTTTTCGCCCGGAGAATCGTTTCCCGTCAGGCAAACATCGATATCTCTACCCGTTTACCCGATATTCGCAATATTGTACCGAAATTCGTTAAAAAAATTTTTGTTGTTGTAATTCTGAGGCAATTTCTTTTTTTGTTTCTCGTTTTTTTTTTGTTTTCCTAATACGTGCCGGAAATTCTTTTTCTCTTAAATTCTCTGGAACCGTTCCGGAATTATGGTCAGAAAACTAAAAGAGATGGCGTTTTTTAATTTTTCCTTATTTCTCCATAAAAATAGGGAGTCCAAATCCGTCGAGTTTTGTCGATATCTCTTGCCGTTTCCGAGATATTAGCGTTTAAAGTTTTGAAATTTTTTTTTAACGCTAGTGCGTTCTGGCATAGCCTATCCGAAGCGTTTTCGCACGGAGAATCGTTTCCCGTCAGGCAAACATCGATATCTCTAACCGTTTACCCGATATTCGCAAAATTGTACCGAAATTCGTTAAAAAAAATTTTTTTGTTGTAATTCTGAGGCAATTTCTTTTTTTGTTTCTCGTTTTTTTTTTTGTTTTCCTAATACGTGCCGGAAATTCTTTTTCTCTTAAATTCTCTGGAACCGTTCCGGAATTATGGTCAGAAAACTAAAAAAGATGGCGTTTTTTAATTTTTCCTTATTTCTCCATAAAAATAGGGAGTCCAAATCCGTCGAGTTTTGTCGATATCTCTTACCGTTTCCTAGATATTAGCGTTTAAAGTTTTGAAATTTTTTTTTAACCCTAGTGCGTTCTGGCATAGCCTTTCCGAAGCGTTTTCGCCCGGAGAATCGTTTCCCGTCAGGCAAACATCGATATCTCTAACCGTTTACCCGATATTCGCAAAATTGTACCGAAATTCGTTAAAAAAAATTTTTTTGTTGTAATTCTGAGGCAATTTCTTTTTTTGTTTCTCATTTTTTTTTTGTTTTGCTAATACGTGCCGGATATTCTTTTTTTCTTAAACTCTCTGGAACCGTTCCGGAATTATGGTCAGAAAACTAAAAAAGATGGCGTTTTTTCATTTTTCCTTATTTCTCCATAAAAATAGGGAGTCCAAATCCGTCGAGTTTTGTCGATATCTCTTACCGTTTCCGAGATATTAGCGTTTAAGGTTTTGAAATTTTTTTTTAACGCTAGTGCGTTCTGGCATAGCCTATCCGAAGCGTTTTCGCACGGAGAATCGTTTCCCGTCAGGCAAATATCGATATCTCTAACCGTTTACCCGATATTCGCAAAATTGTACCGAAATTCGTTAAAAAAAAATTTTTTGTTGTAATTCTGAGGCAATTTCTTGTTTTGTTTCTCGTTTTTTTTTTGTTTTCCTAATACGTGCCGGAAATTCTTTTTCTCTTAAATTCTCTGGAACCGTTCCGGAATTATGGTCAGAAAACTAAAAAAGATGGCGTTTTTTCATTTTTCCTTATTTCTCCATAAAAATAGGGAGTCCAAATCCGTCGAGTTTTGTCGATATCTCTTACCGTTTCCGAGATATTAGCGTTTAAAGTTTTGAAATTTTTTTTTAACGCTAGTGCGTTCTGGCATAGCCTTTCCGAAGCGTTTTCGCCCGGAGAATCGCTTCCTGTCAGGCAAACATCGATGTCTCTAACCGTTTACCCGATATTCGCAAAATTGTACAGAAATTCGTTAAAAAAAAATTTTTTGTTGTAATTCTGAGGCAATTTCTTTTTTTGTTTCTCGTTTTTTTTTTGTTTTCCTAATACGTGCCGGAAATTCTTTTTCTCTTAAATTCTCTGGAACCGTTCCGGAATTATGGTCAGAAAACTAAAAGAGATGGCGTGTTTTAATTTTTCCTTATTTCTCCATAAAAATAGGGAGTCCAAATCCGTCGAGTTTTGTCGATATCTCTTGCCGTTTCCGAGATATTAGCGTTTAAAGTTTTGAAATTTTTTTTAACGCTAGTGCGTTCTGGCATAGCCTATCCGAAGCGTTTTCGCCCGGAGAATCGTTTCCCGTCAGGCAAACATCGATATCTCTACCCGTTTACCCGATATTCGCAATATTGTACCGAAATTCGTTAAAAAAATTTTTGTTGTTGTAATTCTGAGGCAATTTCTTTTTTTGTTTCTCGTTTTTTTTTTGTTTTCCTAATACGTGCCGGAAATTCTTTTTCTCTTAAATTCTCTGGAACCGTTCCGGAATTATGGTCAGAAAACTAAAAGAGATGGCGTTTTTTAATTTTTCCTTATTTCTCCATAAAAATAGGGAGTCCAAATCCGTCGAGTTTTGTGGATATCTCTTGCCGTTTCCGAGATATTAGCGTTTAAAGTTTTGAAATTTTTTTTTAACGCTAGTGCGTTCTGGCATAGCCTATCCGAAGCGTTTTCGCACGGAGAATCGTTTCCCGTCAGGCAAACATCGATATCTCTAACCGTTTACCCGATATTCGCAAAATTGTACCGAAATTCGTTAAAAAAAATTTTTTTGTTGTAATTCTGAGGCAATTTCTTTTTTTGTTTCTCGTTTTTTTTTTTGTTTTCCTAATACGTGCCGGAAATTCTTTTTCTCTTAAATTCTCTGGAACCGTTCCGGAATTATGGTCAGAAAACTAAAAAAGATGGCGTTTTTTAATTTTTCCTTATTTCTCCATAAAAATAGGGAGTCCAAATCCGTCGAGTTTTGTCGATATCTCTTACCGTTTCCTAGATATTAGCGTTTAAAGTTTTGAAATTTTTTTTTAACCCTAGTGCGTTCTGGCATAGCCTTTCCGAAGCGTTTTCGCCCGGAGAATCGTTTCCCGTCAGGCAAACATCGATATCTCTAACCGTTTACCCGATATTCGCAAAATTGTACCGAAATTCGTTAAAAAAAAATTTTTTGTTGTAATTCTGAGGCAATTTCTTTTTTTGTTTCTCATTTTTTTTTTGTTTTCCTAATACGTGCCGGAAATTCTTTTTTTCTTAAATTCTCTGGAACCGTTCCGGAATTATGGTCAGAAAACTAAAAAAGATGGCGTTTTTTCATATTTCCTTATTTCTCCGTAAAAATAGGGAGTCCAAATCCGTCGAGTTTTGTCGATATCTCTTACCGTTTCCGAGATATTAGCGTTTAAAGTTTTGAATTTTTTTTTTAACCCTAGTGCGTTCTGGCATAGCCTATCCGAAGCGTTTTCGCCCGGAGAATCGTTTCCCGTCAGGCAAACATCGATATCTCTAACCGTTTACCCGATATTCGCAAAATTGTACCGAAATTCGTTAAAAAAAATTTTTTTGTTGTAATTCTGAGGCAATTTCTTTTTTTGTTTCTCGTTTTTTTTTTTGTTTTCCTAATACGTGCCGGAAATTCTTTTTCTCTTAAATTCTCTGGAACCGTTCCGGAATTATGGTCAGAAAACTAAAAAAGATGGCGTTTTTTAATTTTTCCTTATTTCTCCATAAAAATAGGGAGTCCAAATCCGTCGAGTTTTGTCGATATCTCTTACCGTTTCCTAGATATTAGCGTTTAAAGTTTTGAAATTTTTTTTTAACCCTAGTGCGTTCTGGCATAGCCTTTCCGAAGCGTTTTCGCCCGGAGAATCGTTTCCCGTCAGGCAAACATCGATATCTCTAACCGTTTACCCGATATTCGCAAAATTGTACCGAAATTCGTTAAAAAAAAATTTTTTGTTGTAATTCTGAGGCAATTTCTTTTTTTGTTTCTCATTTTTTTTTTGTTTTGCTAATACGTGCCGGATATTCTTTTTTTCTTAAACTCTCTGGAACCGTTCCGGAATTATGGTCAGAAAACTAAAAAAGATGGCGTTTTTTCATTTTTCCTTATTTCTCCATAAAAATAGGGAGTCCAAATCCGTCGAGTTTTGTCGATATCTCTTACCGTTTCCGAGATATTAGCGTTTAAGGTTTTGAAATTTTTTTTAATGCTAGTGCGTTCTGGCATAGCCTATCCGAAGCGTTTTCGCCCGGAGAATCGTTTCCCGTCAGGCAAACATCGATATCTCTAACCGTTTACCCGATATTCGCAAAATTGTACCGAAATTCGTTAAAAAAAAATTTTTTGTTGTAATTCTGAGGCAATTTCTTTTTTTGTTTCTCATTTTTTTTTTGTTTTCCTAATACGTGCCGGAAATTCTTTTTTTCTTAAATTCTCTGGAACCGTTCCGGAATTATGGTCAGAAAACTAAAAAAGATGGCGTTTTTTCATATTTCCTTATTTCTCCGTAAAAATAGGGAGTCCAAATCCGTCGAGTTTTGTCGATATCTCTTACCGTTTCCGAGATATTAGCGTTTAAAGTTTTGAATTTTTTTTTTAACCCTAGTGCGTTCTGGCATAGCCTATCCGAAGCGTTTTCGCCCGGAGAATCGTTTCCCGTCAGGCAAACATCGATATCTCTAACCGTTTACCCGATATTCGCAAAATTGTACCGAAATTCGTTAAAAAAAATTTTTTTGTTGTAATTCTGAGGCAATTTCTTTTTTTGTTTCTCGTTTTTTTTTTGTTTTCCTAATACGTGCCGGAAATTCTTTTTTTATTAAATTCTCTATAACCGTTCCGGAATTATGGTCAGAAAACTAAAAGAGATGGCGTTTTTTCATTTTTCCTTATTTCTCCACAAAAATTGGGAGTTCAAATCCCTCGAGTTTTGTCGATATCTCTTACCGTTTCCGAGATATTAGCGTTTAAAGTTTTGAAATTTTTTTTTAACCCTAGTGCGTTCTGGCATAGCATATCCGAAGCGTTTTCGCCCGGAGAATCGTTTCCCGTCAGGCAAACATCGATATCTCTAACCGTTTACCCGATATTCGCAAAATTGTACCGAAATTCGTTAAAAAAAAATTTATTGTTGTAATTCTGAGGCAATTTCTTTTTTTGTTTCTCGTTTTTTTTTTGTTTTCCTAATACGTGCCGGAAATTCTTTTTCTCTTAAATTCTCTGGAACCGTTCCGGAATTATGGTCAGAAAACTAAAAAAGATGGCGTTTTTTAATTTTTCCTTATTTCTCCATAAAAATAGGGAGTCCAAATCCGTCGAGTTTTGTCGATATCTCTTACCGTTTCCGAGATATTAGCGTTTAAAGTTTTGAAATGTTTTTTTAACGCTAGTGCATTCTGGCATAGCCTATCCGACGCGTTTTCGCACGGAGAATCGTTTTTCGTCAGGCAAACATCGATATCTCCAACCGTTTACCCGATATTCGCAAAATTGTACCGAAATTCGTTAAAAAAAAATTTTTTGTTGTAATTCTGAGGCAATTTCTTATTTTGTTTCTCATTTTTTTTTGTTTTCCTAATACGTGCCGGAAATTCTTTTTCTCTTAAATTCTCTGGCACCGTTCCGGAATTATGGTCAGAAAACTAAAATAGATGGCGTTTTTTCATTTTTCCTTATTTCTCCATAAAAATAGGGAGTCCAAATCCGTCGAGATTTGTCGATATCTCTTACCGTTTCCGAGATATTAGCGTTTAAAGTTTTGAAATTTTTTTTTAACGCTAGTGCGTTCTGGCATAGCCTATCCGAAGCGTTTTCGCCCGGAGAATCGTTTCCCGTCAGGCAAACACCGATATCTCTAACCGTTTACCCGATATTCGCAAAATTGTACCGAAATTCGTTAAAAAAATTTTGGTTGTTGTAATTCTGAGGCAATTTCTTTTTTTGTTTCTCGTTTTTTTTTTGTTTTCCTAATATGTGCCAGAAATTCTTTTTCTCTTAAATTCTCTGGAACCGTTCCGGAATTATGGTCAGAAAACTAAAAAAGATGGCGTTTTTTCATTTTTCCTTATTTCTCCATAAAAATAGGGAGTCCAAATCCGTCGAGTTTTGTCGATATCTCTTGCCGTTTCCGAGATATTAGCGTTTAAAGTTTTGAAATTTTTTTTTAACGCTAGTGCGTTCTGGCATAGCCTATCCGAAGCGTTTTCGCACGGAGAATCGTTTCCCGTCAGGCAAACATCGATATCTCTAACCGTTTACCCGATATTCGCAAAATTGTACCGAAATTCGTTAAAAAAAATTTTTTTGTTGTAATTCTGAGGCAATTTCTTTTTTTGTTTCTCGTTTTTTTTTTTGTTTTCCTAATACGTGCCGGAAATTCTTTTTCTCTTAAATTCTCTGGAACCGTTCCGCAATTATGGTCAGAAAACTAAAAAAGATGGCGTTTTTTAATTTTTCCTTATTTCTCCATAAAAATAGGGAGTCCAAATCCGTCGAGTTTTGTCGATATCTCTTACCGTTTCCTAGATATTAGCGTTTAAAGTTTTGAAATTTTTTTTTAACCCTAGTGCGTTCTGGCATAGCCTTTCCGAAGCGTTTTCGCCCGGAGAATCGTTTCCCGTCAGGCAAACATCGATATCTCTAACCGTTTACCCGATATTCGCAAAATTGTACCGAAATTCGTTAAAAAAATTTTTTTTGTTGTAATTCTGAGGCAATTTCTTTTTTTGTTTCTCATTTTTTTTTTGTTTTACTAATACGTGCCGGATATTCTTTTTTTCTTAAACTCTCTGGAACCGTTCCGGAATTATGGTCAGAAAACTAAAAAAGATGGCGTTTTTTCATTTTTCCTTATTTCTCCATAAAAATAGGGAGTCCAAATCCGTCGAGTTTTGTCGATATCTCTTACCGTTTCCGAGATATTAGCGTTTAAGGTTTTGAAATTTTTTTTAATGCTAGTGCGTTCTGGCATAGCCTATCCGAAGCGTTTTCGCCCGGAGAATCGTTTCCCGTCAGGCAAACATCGATGTCTCTAACCGTTTACCCGATATTCGCAAAATTGTACCGAAATTCGTTAAAAAAAATTTTGTTGTTGTAATTCTAAGGCAATTTCTTTTTTTGTTTCTCATTTTTTTTTGTTTTCCTAATACGTGCCGGTAATTCTTTTTTTCTTAAATTCTCTGGAACCGTTCCGGAATTATGGTCAGAAAACTAAAATAGATGGCTTTTTTCATTTTTCCTTATTTCTCCATAAAAATTGGGAGTCCAAATCCGTCGAGTTTTGTCGATATCTCTTACCGTTTCCGAGATATTAGCGTTTAAAGTTTTGAAATTTTTTTTTAACGCTAGTGCGTTCTGGCATAGCCTATCCGAAGCGTTTTCGCCCGGAGAATCGTTTCCCGTCAGGCAAACATCGATATCTCTAACCGTTTACCCGATATTCGCAAAATTGTACCGAAATTCGTTAAAAAAAAAATTTTTGTTGTAATTCTGAGGCAATTTCTTTTTTTGTTTCTCATTTTTTTTTTGTTTTCCTAATACGTGCCGGAAATTCTTTTTTTCTTAAATTCTCTGGAACCGTTCCGGAATTATGGTCAGAAAACTAAAAAAGATGGCGTTTTTTCATATTTCCTTATTTCTCCGTAAAAATAGGGAGTCCAAATCCGTCGAGTTTTGTCGATATCTCTTACCGTTTCCGAGATATTAGCGTTTAAAGTTTTGAATTTTTTTTTAACCCTAGTGCGTTCTGGCATAGCCTATCCGAAGCGTTTTCGCCCGGAGAATCGTTTCCCGTCAGGCAAACATCGATATCTCTAACCGTTTACCCGATATTCGCAAAATTGTACCGAAATTCGTTAAAAAAAAATTTTTTGTTGTAATTCTGAGGCAATTTCTTTTTTTGTTTCTCGTTTTTTTTTTGTTTTCCTAATACGTGCCGGAAATTCTTTTTCTCTTAAATTCTCTGGAACCGTTCCGGAATTATGGTCAGAAAACTAAAAAAGATGGCGTTTTTTAATTTTTCCTTATTTCTCCATAAAAATAGGGAGTCCAAATCCGTCGAGTTTTGTCGATATCTCTTACCGTTTCCGAGATATTAGCGTTTAAGGTTTTGAAATTTTTTTTAATGCTAGTGCGTTCTGGCATAGCCTATCCGAAGCGTTTTCGCCCGGAGAATCGTTTCCCGTCAGGCAAACATCGATGTCTCTAACCGTTTACCCGATATTCGCAAAATTGTACCGAAATTCGTTAAAAAAAATTTTGTTGTTGTAATTCTAAGGCAATTTCTTTTTTTGTTTCTCATTTTTTTTTGTTTTCCTAATACGTGCCGGTAATTCTTTTTTTCTTAAATTCTCTGGAACCGTTCCGGAATTATGGTCAGAAAACTAAAATAGATGGCTTTTTTCATTTTTCCTTATTTCTCCATAAAAATAGGGAGTCCAAATCCGTCGAGTTTTGTCGATATCTCTTACCGTTTCCGAGATATTAGCGTTTAAAGTTTTGAATTTTTTTTTTAACCCTAGTGCGTTCTGGCATAGCCTATCCGAAGCGTTTTCGCCCGGAGAATCGTTTCCCGTCAGGCAAACATCGATATCTCTAACCGTTTACCCGATATTCGCAAAATTGTACCGAAATTCGTTAAAAAAAATTTTTTTGTTGTAATTCTGAGGCAATTTCTTTTTTTGTTTCTCGTTTTTTTTTTGTTTTCCTAATACGTGCCGGAAATTCTTTTTTTCTTAAATTCTCTATAACCGTTCCAGAATTATGGTCAGAAAACTAAAAAAGATGGCGTTTTTTCATTTTTCCTTATTTCTCCACAAAAAGTGGGAGTTCAAATCCCTCGAGTTTTGTCGATATCTCTTACCGTTTCCGAGATATTAGCGTTTAAAGTTTTGAAATTTTTTTTTAACCCTAGTGCGTTCTGGCATAGCCTATCCGAAGCGTTTTCGCCCGGAGAATCGTTTCCCGTCAGGCAAACATCGATATCTCTAACCGTTTACCCGATATTCGCAAAATTGTACCGAAATTCGTTAAAAAAAAATTTTTTGTTGTAATTCTGAGGCAATTTCTTTTTTTGTTTCTCGTTTTTTTTTTGTTTTCCTAATACGTGCCGGAAATTCTTTTTCTCTTAAATTCTCTGGAACCGTTCCGGAATTATGGTCAGAAAACTAAAAAAGATGGCGTTTTTTAATTTTTCCTTATTTCTCCACAAAAATAGGGAGTCCAAATCCGTCGAGTTTTGTCGATATCTCTTACCGTTTCCGAGATATTAGCGTTTAAAGTTTTGAAATGTTTTTTTAACGCTAGTGCATTCTGGCATAACCTATCCGACGCGTTTTCGCACGGAGAATCGTTTTTCGTCAGGCAAACATCGATATCTCCAACCGTTTACCCGATATTCGCAAAATTGTACCGAAATTCGTTAAAAAAAAAATTTTTGTTGTAATTCTGAGGCAATTTCTTATTTTGTTTCTCATTTTTTTTTGTTTTCCTAATACGTGCCGGAAATTCTTTTTCTCTTAAATTCTCTGGCACCGTTCCGGAATTATGGTCAGAAAACTAAAATAGATGGCGTTTTTTCATTTTTCCTTATTTCTCCATAAAAATAGGGAGTCCAAATCCGTCGAGATTTGTCAATATCTCTTACCGTTTCCGAGATATTAGCGTTTAAAGTTTTGAAATTTTTTTTTAACGCTAGTGCGTTCTGGCATAGCCTATCCGAAGCGTTTTCGCCCGGAGAATCGTTTCCCGTCAGGCAAACACCGATATCTCTAACCGTTTACCCGATATTCGCAAAATTGTACCGAAATTCGTTAAAAAAATTTTGGTTGTTGTAATTCTGAGGCAATTTCTTTTTTTGTTTCTCGTTTTTTTTTTGTTTTCCTAATACGTGCCAGAAATTCTTTTTCTCTTAAATTCTCTGGAACCGTTCCGGAATTATGGTCAGAAAACTAAAAAAGATGGCGTTTTTTCATTTTTCCTTATTTCCCCATAAAAATAGGGAGTCCAAATCCGTCGAGTTTTGTCGATATCTCTTGCCGTTTCCGAGATATTAGCGTTTAAAGTTTTGAAATTTTTTTTTAACGCTAGTGCGTTCTGGCATAGCCTATCCGAAGCGTTTTCGCCCGGAGAATCGTTTCCCGTCAGGCAAACACCGATATCTCTAACCGTTTACCCGATATTCGCAAAATTGTACCGAAATTCGTTAAAAAAATTTTGGTTGTTGTAATTCTGAGGCAATTTCTTTTTTTGTTTCTCGTTTTTTTTTTGTTTTCCTAATACGTGCCAGAAATTCTTTTTCTCTTAAATTCTCTGGAACCGTTCCGGAATTATGGTCAGAAAACTAAAAAAGATGGCGTTTTTTCATTTTTCCTTATTTCCCCATAAAAATAGGGAGTCCAAATCCGTCGAGTTTTGTCGATATCTCTTGCCGTTTCCGAGATATTAGCGTTTAAAGTTTTGAAATTTTTTTTTAACGCTAGTGCGTTCTGGCATAGCCTATCCGAAGCGTTTTCGCACGGAGAATCGTTTCCCGTCAGGCAAACATCGATATCTCTAACCGTTTACCCGATATTCGCAAAATTGTACCGAAATTCGTTAAAAAAAATTTTTTTGTTGTAATTCTGAGGCAATTTCTTTTTTTGTTTCTCGTTTTTTTTTTTGTTTTCCTAATACGTGCCGGAAATTCTTTTTCTCTTAAATTCTCTGGAACCGTTCCGGAATTATGGTCAGAAAACTAAAAAAGATGGCGTTTTTTCATATTTCCTTATTTCTCCGTAAAAATAGGGAGTCCAAATCCGTCGAGTTTTGTCGATATCTCTTACCGTTTCCGAGATATTAGCGTTTAAAGTTTTGAATTTTTTTTTTAACCCTAGTGCGTTCTGGCATAGCCTATCCGAAGCGTTTTCGCCCGGAGAATCGTTTCCCGTCAGGCAAACATCGATATCTCTAACCGTTTACCCGATATTCGCAAAATTGTACCGAAATTCGTTAAAAAAAATTTTTTTGTTGTAATTCTGAGGCAATTTCTTTTTTTGTTTCTCGTTTTTTTTTTGTTTTCCTAATACGTGCCGGAAATTCTTTTTTTCTTAAATTCTCTATAACCGTTCCAGAATTATGGTCAGAAAACTAAAAAAGATGGCGTTTTTTCATTTTTCCTTATTTCTCCACAAAAAGTGGGAGTTCAAATCCCTCGAGTTTTGTCGATATCTCTTACCGTTTCCGAGATATTAGCGTTTAAAGTTTTGAAATTTTTTTTTAACCCTAGTGCGTTCTGGCATAGCCTATCCGAAGCGTTTTCGCCCGGAGAATCGTTTCCCGTCAGGCAAACATCGATATCTCTAACCGTTTACCCGATATTCGCAAAATTGTACCGAAATTCGTTAAAAAAAAAATTTTTGTTGTAATTCTGAGGCAATTTCTTTTTTTGTTTCTCGTTTTTTTTTTGTTTTCCTAATACGTGCCGGAAATTCTTTTTCTCTTAAATTCTCTGGAACCGTTCCGGAATTATGGTCAGAAAACTAAAAAAGATGGCGTTTTTTAATTTTTCCTTATTTCTCCACAAAAATAGGGAGTCCAAATCCGTCGAGTTTTGTCGATATCTCTTACCGTTTCCGAGATATTAGCGTTTAAAGTTTTGAAATGTTTTTTTAACGCTAGTGCATTCTGGCATAACCTATCCGACGCGTTTTCGCACGGAGAATCGTTTTTCGTCAGGCAAACATCGATATCTCCAACCGTTTACCCGATATTCGCAAAATTGTACCGAAATTCGTTAAAAAAAAAATTTTTGTTGTAATTCTGAGGCAATTTCTTATTTTGTTTCTCATTTTTTTTTGTTTTCCTAATACGTGCCGGAAATTCTTTTTCTCTTAAATTCTCTGGCACCGTTCCGGAATTATGGTCAGAAAACTAAAATAGATGGCGTTTTTTCATTTTTCCTTATTTCTCCATAAAAATAGGGAGTCCAAATCCGTCGAGATTTGTCAATATCTCTTACCGTTTCCGAGATATTAGCGTTTAAAGTTTTGAAATTTTTTTTTAACGCTAGTGCGTTCTGGCATAGCCTATCCGAAGCGTTTTCGCCCGGAGAATCGTTTCCCGTCAGGCAAACACCGATATCTCTAACCGTTTACCCGATATTCGCAAAATTGTACCGAAATTCGTTAAAAAAATTTTGGTTGTTGTAATTCTGAGGCAATTTCTTTTTTTGTTTCTCGTTTTTTTTTTGTTTTCCTAATACGTGCCAGAAATTCTTTTTCTCTTAAATTCTCTGGAACCGTTCCGGAATTATGGTCAGAAAACTAAAAAAGATGGCGTTTTTTCATTTTTCCTTATTTCCCCATAAAAATAGGGAGTCCAAATCCGTCGAGTTTTGTCGATATCTCTTGCCGTTTCCGAGATATTAGCGTTTAAAGTTTTGAAATTTTTTTTTAACGCTAGTGCGTTCTGGCATAGCCTATCCGAAGCGTTTTCGCCCGGAGAATCGTTTCCCGTCAGGCAAACACCGATATCTCTAACCGTTTACCCGATATTCGCAAAATTGTACCGAAATTCGTTAAAAAAATTTTGGTTGTTGTAATTCTGAGGCAATTTCTTTTTTTGTTTCTCGTTTTTTTTTTTGTTTTCCTAATACGTGCCAGAAATTCTTTTTCTCTTAAATTCTCTGGAACCGTTCCGGAATTATGGTCAGAAAACTAAAAAAGATGGCGTTTTTTCATTTTTCCTTATTTCCCCATAAAAATAGGGAGTCCAAATCCGTCGAGTTTTGTCGATATCTCTTGCCGTTTCCGAGATATTAGCGTTTAAAGTTTTGAAATTTTTTTTTAACGCTAGTGCGTTCTGGCATAGCCTATCCGAAGCGTTTTCGCACGGAGAATCGTTTCCCGTCAGGCAAACATCGATATCTCTAACCGTTTACCCGATATTCGCAAAATTGTACCGAAATTCGTTAAAAAAAATTTTTTTGTTGTAATTCTGAGGCAATTTCTTTTTTTGTTTCTCGTTTTTTTTTTTGTTTTCCTAATACGTGCCGGAAATTCTTTTTCTCTTAAATTCTCTGGAACCGTTCCGGAATTATGGTCAGAAAACTAAAAAAGATGGCGTTTTTTAATTTTTCCTTATTTCTCCATAAAAATAGGGAGTCCAAATCCGTCGAGTTTTGTCGATATCTCTTACCGTTTCCTAGATATTAGCGTTTAAAGTTTTGAAATTTTTTTTTAACCCTAGTGCGTTCTGGCATAGCCTTTCCGAAGCGTTTTCGCCCGGAGAATCGTTTCCCGTCAGGCAAACATCGATATCTCTAACCGTTTACCCGATATTCGCAAAATTGTACCGAAATTCGTTAAAAAAAAATTTTTTGTTGTAATTCTGAGGCAATTTCTTTTTTTGTTTCTCATTTTTTTTTTGTTTTGCTAATACGTGCCGGATATTCTTTTTTTCTTAAACTCTCTGGAACCGTTCCGGAATTATGGTCAGAAAACTAAAAAAGATGGCGTTTTTTCATTTTTCCTTATTTCTCCATAAAAATAGGGAGTCCAAATCCGTCGAGTTTTGTCGATATCTCTTACCGTTTCCGAGATATTAGCGTTTAAGGTTTTGAAATTTTTTTTAATGCTAGTGCGTTCTGGCATAGCCTATCCGAAGCGTTTTCGCCCGGAGAATCGTTTCCCATCAGGCAAACATCGATATCTCTAACCGTTTACCCGATATTCGCAAAATTGTACCGAAATTCGTTAAAAAAATTTTGGTTGTTGTAATTCTGAGGCAATTTCTTTTTTTGTTTCTCGTTTTTTTTTTTGTTTTCCTAATACGTGCCAGAAATTCTTTTTCTCTTAAATTCTCTGGAACCGTTCCGGAATTATGGTCAGAAAACTAAAAAAGATGGCGTTTTTTCATTTTTCCTTATTTCCCCATAAAAATAGGGAGTCCAAATCCGTCGAGTTTTGTCGATATCTCTTGCCGTTTCCGAGATATTAGCGTTTAAAGTTTTGAAATTTTTTTTTAACGCTAGTGCGTTCTGGCATAGCCTATCCGAAGCGTTTTCGCACGGAGAATCGTTTCCCGTCAGGCAAACATCGATATCTCTAACCGTTTACCCGATATTCGCAAAATTGTACCGAAATTCGTTAAAAAAAATTTTTTTGTTGTAATTCTGAGGCAATTTCTTTTTTTGTTTCTCGTTTTTTTTTTTGTTTTCCTAATACGTGCCGGAAATTCTTTTTCTCTTAAATTCTCTGGAACCGTTCCGGAATTATGGTCAGAAAACTAAAAAAGATGGCGTTTTTTAATTTTTCCTTATTTCTCCATAAAAATAGGGAGTCCAAATCCGTCGAGTTTTGTCGATATCTCTTACCGTTTCCTAGATATTAGCGTTTAAAGTTTTGATATTTTTTTTTAACCCTAGTGCGTTCTGGCATAGCCTTTCCGAAGCGTTTTCGCCCGGAGAATCGTTTCCCGTCAGGCAAACATCGATATCTCTAACCGTTTACCCGATATTCGCAAAATTGTACCGAAATTCGTTAAAAAAAAATTTTTTGTTGTAATTCTGAGGCAATTTCTTTTTTTGTTTCTCATTTTTTTTTTGTTTTGCTAATACGTGCCGGATATTCTTTTTTTCTTAAACTCTCTGGAACCGTTCCGGAATTATGGTCAGAAAACTAAAAAAGATGGCGTTTTTTCATTTTTCCTTATTTCTCCATAAAAATAGGGAGTCCAAATCCGTCGAGTTTTGTCGATATCTCTTACCGTTTCCGAGATATTAGCGTTTAAGGTTTTGAAATTTTTTTTAATGCTAGTGCGTTCTGGCATAGCCTATCCGAAGCGTTTTCGCCCGGAGAATCGTTTCCCGTCAGGCAAACATCGATGTCTCTAACCGTTTACCCGATATTCGCAAAATTGTACCGAAATTCGTTAAAAAAAATTTTGTTGTTGTAATTCTAAGGCAATTTCTTTTTTTGTTTCTCATTTTTTTTTGTTTTCCTAATACGTGCCGGTAATTCTTTTTTTCTTAAATTCTCTGGAACCGTTCCGGAATTATGGTCAGAAAACTAAAATAGATGGCTTTTTTCATTTTTCCTTATTTCTCCATAAAAATAGGGAGTCCAAATCCGTCGAGTTTTGTCGATATCTCTTACCGTTTCCGAGATATTAGCGTTTAAAGTTTTCAAATTTTTTTTTAACGCTAGTGCGTTCTGGCATAGCCTATCCGAAGCGTTTTCGCCCGGAGAATCGTTTCCCGTCAGGCAAACATCGATATCTCTAACCGTTTACCCGATATTCGCAAAATTGTACCGAAATTCGTTAAAAAAGAAATTTTTGTTGTAATTCTGAGGCAATTTCTTTTTTTGTTTCTCATTTTTTTTTTGTTTTCCTAATACGTGCCGGAAATTCTTTTTTTCTTAAATTCTCTGGAACCGTTCCGGAATTATGGTCAGAAAACTAAAATAGATGGCTTTTTTCATTTTTCCTTATTTCTCCATAAAAATAGGGAGTCCAAATTCGTCGAGTTTTGTCGATATCTCTTACCGTTTCCGAGATATTAGCGTTTAAAGTTTTGAAATTTTTTTTTAACGCTAGTGCGTTCTGGCATAGCCTATCCGAAGCGTTTTCGCCCGGAGAATCGTTTCCCGTCAGGCAAACATCGATATCTCTAACCGTTTACCCGATATTCGCAAAATTGTACCGAAATTCGTTAAAAAAGAAATTTTTGTTGTAATTCTGAGGCAATTTCTTTTTTTGTTTCTCATTTTTTTTTTGTTTTCCTAATACGTGCCGGAAATTCTTTTTTTCTTAAATTCTCTGGAACCGTTCCGGAATTATGGTCAGAAAACTAAAAAAGATGGCGTTTTTTCATATTTCCTTATTTCTCCGTAAAAATAGGGAGTCCAAATCCGTCGAGTTTTGTCGATATCTCTTACCGTTTCCGAGATATTAGCGTTTAAGGTTTTGAAATTTTTTTTAATGCTAGTGCGTTCTGGCATAGCCTATCCGAAGCGTTTTCGCCCGGAGAATCGTTTCCCGTCAGGCAAACATCGATGTCTCTAACCGTTTACCCGATATTCGCAAAATTGTACCGAAATTCGTTAAAAAAAATTTTGTTGTTGTAATTCTAAGGCAATTTCTTTTTTTGTTTCTCATTTTTTTTTGTTTTCCTAATTCGTGCCGGTAATTCTTTTTTTCTTAAATTCTCTGGAACCGTTCCGGAATTATGGTCAGAAAACTAAAATAGATGGCTTTTTTCATTTTTCCTTATTTCTCCATAAAAATAGGGAGTCCAAATCCGTCGAGTTTTGTCGATATCTCTTACCGTTTCCGAGATATTAGCGTTTAAAGTTTTGAAATTTTTTTTTAACCCTAGTGCGTTCTGGCATAGCCTATCCGAAGCGTTTTCGCCCGGAGAATCGTTTCCCGTCAGGCAAACATCGATATCTCTAACCGTTTACCCGATATTCGCAAAATTGTACCGAAATTCGTTAAAAAAAAATTTTTTGTTGTAATTCTGAGGCAACTTCTTTTTTTGTTTCTCGTTTTTTTTTTGTTTTCCTAATACGTGCCGGAAATTCTTTTTCTCTTAAATTCTCTGGAACCGTTCCGGAATTATGGTCAGAAAACTAAAAAAGATGGCGTTTTTTAATTTTTCCTTATTTCTCCATAAAAATAGGGAGTCCAAATCCGTCGAGTTTTGTCGATATCTCTTACCGTTTCCGAGATATTAGCGTTTAAAGTTTTGAAATGTTTTTTTAACGCTAGTGCATTCTGGCATAACCTATCCGACGCGTTTTCGCACGGAGAATCGTTTTTCGTCAGGCAAACATCGATATCTCCAACCGTTTACCCGATATTCGCAAAATTGTACCGAAATTCATTAAAAAAAAATTTTTTGTTGTAATTCTGAGGCAATTTCTTATTTTGTTTCTCATTTTTTTTTGTTTTCCTAATACGTGCCGGAAATTCCTTTTCTCTTAAATTCTCTGGCACCGTTCCGGAATTATGGTCAGAAAACTAAAATAGATGGCGTTTTTTCATTTTTCCTTATTTCTCCATAAAAATAGGGAGTCCAAATCCGTCGAGATTTGTCAATATCTCTTACCGTTTCCGAGATATTAGCGTTTAAAGTTTTGAAATTTTTTTTTAACGCTAGTGCGTTCTGGCATAGCCTATCCGAAGCGTTTTCGCCCGGAGAATCGTTTCCCGTCAGGCAAACACCGATATCTCTAACCGTTTACCCGATATTCGCAAAATTGTACCGAAATTGGTTAAAAAAAATTTTTTTGTTGTAATTCTGAGGCAATTTCTTTTTTTGTTTCTCGTTTTTTTTTTTGTTTTAATAATACGTGCCGGAAATTCTTTTTTTCTTAAATTCTCTGGAACCGTTCCGGAATTATGGTCAGAAAACTAAAAAAGATGGCGTTTTTTAATTTTTCCTTATTTCTCCATAAAAATAGGGAGTCCAAATCCGTCGAGTTTTGTCGATATCTCTTACCGTTTCCGAGATATTAGCGTTTAAAGTTTTGAAATTTCTTTTTAACGCTAGTGCGTTCTGGCATAGCCTATCCGAAGCGTTTTCGCCCGGAGAATCGTTTCCCGTCAGGCAAACATCGATATCTCTAACCGTTTACCCGATATTCGCAAAATTGTACCGAAATTGGTTAAAAAAAATTTTTTTGTTGTAATTCTGAGGCAATTTCTTTTTTTGTTTCTCGTTTTTTTTTTTGTTTTAATAATACGTGCCGGAAATTCTTTTTTTCTTAAATTCTCTGGAACCGTTCCGGAATTATGGTCAGAAAACTAAAAAAGATGGCGTTTTTTAATTTTTCCTTATTTCTCCATAAAAATAGGGAGTCCAAATCCGTCGAGTTTTGTCGATATCTCTTACCGTTTCCGAGATATTAGCGTTTAAAGTTTTGAAATTTCTTTTTAACGCTAGTGCGTTCTGGCATAGCCTATCCGAAGCGTTTTCGCCCGGAGAATCGTTTCCCGTCAGGCAAACATCGATATCTCTAACCGCTTACCCGATATTCGCAATATTGTACCGAAATTCGTTAAAAAAATTTTTGTTGTTGTAATTCTGAGGCAATTTCTTTTTTTGTTTCTCGTTTTTTTTTTGTTTTCCTAATACGTGCCAGAAATTCTTTTTCTCTTAAATTCTCTGGAACCGTTCCGGAATTATGGTCAGAAAACTAAAAGAGATGGCGTTTTTTCATTTTTCCGTATTTCTCCATAAAAATAGGGAGTCCAAATCCGTCGAGTTTTGTCGATATCTCTTACCGTTTCCGAGATATTAGCGTTTAAAGTTTTGAAATTTTTTTTTAACGCTAGTGCGTTCTGGCATAGCCTATCCGAAGCGTTTTCGCCCGGAGAATCGTTTCCCGTCAGGCAAACATCGATATCTCTAACCGTTTACCCGATATTCGCAAAATTGTACCGAAATTCGTTAAAAAAAAATTTTTTGTTGTAATTCTGAGGCAACTTCTTTTTTTGTTTCTCGTTTTTTTTTTGTTTTCCTAATACGTGCCGGAAATTCTTTTTCTCTTAAATTCTCTGGAACCGTTCCGGAATTATGGTCAGAAAACTAAAAAAGATGGCGTTTTTTAATTTTTCCTTATTTCTCCATAAAAATAGGGAGTCCAAATCCGTCGAGTTTTGTCGATATCTCTTACCGTTTCCGAGATATTAGCGTTTAAAGTTTTGAAATGTTTTTTTAACGCTAGTGCATTCTGGCATAACCTATCCGACGCGTTTTCGCACGGAGAATCGTTTTTCGTCAGGCAAACATCGATATCTCCAACCGTTTACCCGATATTCGCAAAATTGTACCGAAATTCGTTAAAAAAAAATTTTTTGTTGTAATTCTGAGGCAATTTCTTATTTTGTTTCTCATTTTTTTTTGTTTTCCTAATACGTGCCGGAAATTCCTTTTCTCTTAAATTCTCTGGCACCGTTCCGGAATTATGGTCAGAAAACTAAAATAGATGGCGTTTTTTCATTTTTCCTTATTTCTCCATAAAAATAGGGAGTCCAAATCCGTCGAGATTTGTCAATATCTCTTACCGTTTCCGAGATATTAGCGTTTAAAGTTTTGAAATTTTTTTTTAACGCTAGTGCGTTCTGGCATAGCCTATCCGAAGCGTTTTCGCCCGGAGAATCGTTTCCCGTCAGGCAAACACCGATATCTCTAACCGTTTACCCGATATTCGCAAAATTGTACCGAAATTGGTTAAAAAAAATTTTTTTGTTGTAATTCTGAGGCAATTTCTTTTTTTGTTTCTCGTTTTTTTTTTTGTTTTAATAATACGTGCCGGAAATTCTTTTTTTCTTAAATTCTCTGGAACCGTTCCGGAATTATGGTCAGAAAACTAAAAAAGATGGCGTTTTTTAATTTTTCCTTATTTCTCCATAAAAATAGGGAGTCCAAATCCGTCGAGTTTTGTCGATATCTCTTACCGTTTCCGAGATATTAGCGTTTAAAGTTTTGAAATTTCTTTTTAACGCTAGTGCGTTCTGGCATAGCCTATCCGAAGCGTTTTCGCCCGGAGAATCGTTTCCCGTCAGGCAAACATCGATATCTCTAACCGTTTACCCGATATTCGCAAAATTGTACCGAAATTGGTTAAAAAAAATTTTTTTGTTGTAATTCTGAGGCAATTTCTTTTTTTGTTTCTCGTTTTTTTTTTTGTTTTAATAATACGTGCCGGAAATTCTTTTTTTCTTAAATTCTCTGGAACCGTTCCGGAATTATGGTCAGAAAACTAAAAAAGATGGCGTTTTTTAATTTTTCCTTATTTCTCCATAAAAATAGGGGGTCCAAATCCGTCGAGTTTTGTCGATATCTCTTACCGTTTCCAAGATATTAGCGTTTAAAGTTTTGAAATTTTTTTTTACGCTAGTGCGTTCTGGCATAGCCTATCCGAATCGTTTTCGCCCGGAGAATCGTTTCCCGTCAGGCAAACATCGATATCTCTAACCGTTTACCCGATATTCGCAAAATTGTACCGAAATTCGTTAAAAAAAATTCTTTTGTTGTAATTCTGAGGCAATTTCTTTTTTTGTTTCTCGTTTTTTTTTTTGTTTTCCTAATACGTGCCGGAAATTCTTTTTCTCTTAAATTCTCTGGAACCGTTCCGGAATTATGGTCAGAAAAAAAGATGGCGTTTTTTCATTTTTCCTTATTTCTCCATAAAAATAGGGAGTCCAAATCCGTCGAGATTTGTCGATATCTCTTACCGTTTCCGAGATATTAGCGTTTAAAGTTTTGAAATTTTTTTTTAACGCTAGTGCGTTCTGGCATAGCCTATCCGAAGCGTTTTCGCCCGGAGAATCGTTTCCCGTCAGGCAAACACCGATATCTCTAACCGTTTACCCGATATTCGCAAAATTGTACCGAAATTGGTTAAAAAAAATTTTTTTGTTGTAATTCTGAGGCAATTTCTTTTTTTGTTTCTCGTTTTTTTTTTTGTTTTAATAATACGTGCCGGAAATTCTTTTTTTCTTAAATTCTCTGGAACCGTTCCGGAATTATGGTCAGAAAACTAAAAAAGATGGCGTTTTTTAATTTTTCCTTATTTCTCCATAAAAATAGGGAGTCCAAATCCGTCGAGTTTTGTCGATATCTCTTACCGTTTCCGAGATATTAGCGTTTAAAGTTTTGAAATTTCTTTTTAACGCTAGTGCGTTCTGGCATAGCCTATCCGAAGCGTTTTCGCCCGGAGAATCGTTTCCCGTCAGGCAAACATCGATATCTCTAACCGTTTACCCGATATTCGCAAAATTGTACCGAAATTGGTTAAAAAAAATTTTTTTGTTGTAATTCTGAGGCAATTTCTTTTTTTGTTTCTCGTTCTTTTTTTTGTTTTAATAATACGTGCCGGAAATTCTTTTTTTCTTAAATTCTCTGGAACCGTTCCGGAATTATGGTCAGAAAACTAAACAAGATGGCGTTTTTTAATTTTTCCTTATTTCTCCATAAAAATAGGGAGTCCAAATCCGTCGAGTTTTGTCGATATCTCTTACCGTTTCCGAGATATTAGCGTTTAACGTTTTGACATTTCTTTTTAACGCTAGTGCGTTCTGGCATAGCCTATCCGAAGCGTTTTCGCCCGGAGAATCGTTTCCCGTCAGGCAAACATCGATATCTCTAACCGTTTACCCGATATTCGCAAAATTGTACCGAAATTCGTTAAAAAAAATTTTTTTGTTGTAATTCTGAGGCAATTTCTTTTTTTGTTTCTCGTTTTTTTTTTTTGTTTTCCTAATACGTGCCGGAAATTCTTTTTCTCTTAAATTCTCTGGAACCGTTCCGGAATTATGGTCAGAAAACTAAAAGAGATGGCGTTTTTTAATTTTTCCTTATTTCTCCATAAAAATAGGGAGTCCAAATCCGTCGAGTTTTGTCGATATCTCTTACCGTTTCCGAGATATTAGCGTTTAAAGTTTTGAAATTTTTTTTTAACGCTAGTGCGTTCTGGCATAGCCTATCCGAAGCGTTTTCGCCCGGAGAATCGTTTCCCGTCAGGCAAACATCGATATCTCTAACCGTTTACCCGATATTCGCAATATTGTACCGAAATTCGTTAAAAAAATTTTTGTTGTTGTAATTCTGAGGCCATTTCTTTTTTTGTTTCTCGTTTTTTTTTTGTTTTCCTAATACGTGCCGGAAATTCTTTTTCTCTTAAATTCTCTGGAACCGTTCCGGAATTATGGTCAGAAAACTAAAAGAGATGGCGTTTTTTCATTTTTCCTTATTTCTCCATAAAAATAGGGAGTCCAAATCCGTCGAGTTTTGTCGATATCTCTTGCCGTTTCCGAGATATTAGCGTTTAAAGTTTTGAAATTTTTTTTTAACGCTAGTGCGTTCTGGCATAGCCTATCCGAAGCGTTTTCGCACGGAGAATCGTTTCCCGTCAGGCAAACATCGATATCTCTAACCGTTTACCCGATATTCGCAAAATTGTACCGAAATTCGTTAAAAAAAAATTTTTTGTTGTAATTCTGAGGCAATTTCTTTTTTTGTTTCTCGTTTCTTTTTTTGTTTTCCTAATACGTGCCGGAAATTCTTTTTCTCTTAAATTCTCTGGAACCGTTCCGGAATTATGGTCAGAAAACTAAAAAAGATGGCGTTTTTTAATTTTTCCTTATTTCTCCATAAAAATAGGGAGTCCAAATCCGTCGAGTTTTGTCGATATCTCTTACCGTTTCCTAGATATTAGCGTTTAAAGTTTTGAAATTTTTTTTTAACCCTAGTGCGTTCTGGCATAGCCTTTCCGAAGCGTTTTCGCCCGGAGAATCGTTTCCCGTCAGGCAAACATCGATATCTCTAACCGTTTACCCGATATTCGCAAAATTGTACCGAAATTCGTTAAAAAAAATTTTTTTGTTGTAATTCTGAGGCAATTTCTTTTTTTGTTTCTCATTTTTTTTTTGTTTTGCTAATACGTGCCGGATATTCTTTTTTTCTTAAACTCTCTGGAACCGTTCCGGAATTATGGTCAGAAAACTAAAAAAGATGGCGTTTTTTCATTTTTCCTTATTTCTCCATAAAAATAGGGAGTCCAAATCCGTCGAGTTTTGTCGACATCTCTTACCGTTTCCGAGATATTAGCGTTTAAGGTTTTGAAATTTTTTTTAATGCTAGTGCGTTCTGGCATAGCCTATCCGAAGCGTTTTCGCCCGGAGAATCGTTTCCCGTCAGGCAAACATCGATGTCTCTAACCGTTTACCCGATATTCGCAAAATTGTACCGAAATTCGTTAAAAAAAATTTTTTTGTTGTAATTCTAAGGCAATTTCTTTTTTTGTTTCTCATTTTTTTTTGTTTTCCTAATACGTGCCGGAAATTCTTTTTCTCTTAAATTCTCTGGAACCGTTCCGGAATTATGGTCAGAAAACTAAAAGAGATGGCGTTTTTTCATTTTTCCTTATTTCTCCATAAAAATAGGGAGTCCAAATCCGTCGAGTTTTGTCGATATCTCTTGCCGTTTCCGAGATATTAGCGTTTAAAGTTTTGAAATTTTTTTTTAACGCTAGTGCGTTCTGGCATAGCCTATCCGAAGCGTTTTCGCACGGAGAATCGTTTCCCGTCAGGCAAACATCGATATCTCTAACCGTTTACCCGATATTCGCAGAATTGTACCGAAATTCGTTAAAAAAAAATTTTTTGTTGTAATTCTGAGGCAATTTCTTTTTTTGTTTCTCGTTTTTTTTTTGTTTTCCTAATACGTGCCGGAAATTCTTTTTCTCTTAAATTCTCTGGAACCGTTCCGGAATTATGGTCAGAAAACTAAAAAAGATGGCGTTTTTTAATTTTTCCTTATTTCTCCATAAAAATAGGGAGTCCAAATCCGTCGAGTTTTGTCGATATCTCTTACCGTTTCCTAGATATTAGCGTTTAAAGTTTTGAAATTTTTTTTTAACCCTAGTGCGTTCTGGCATAGCCTTTCCGAAGCGTTTTCGCCCGGAGAATCGTTTCCCGTCAGGCAAACATCGATATCTCTAACCGTTTACCCGATATTCGCAAAATTGTACCGAAATTCGTTAAAAAAAATTTTTTTGTTGTAATTCTGAGGCAATTTCTTTTTTTGTTTCTCATTTTTTTTTTGTTTTGCTAATACGTGCCGGATATTCTTTTTTTCTTAAACTCTCTGGAACCGTTCCGGAATTATGGTCAGAAAACTAAAAAAGATGGCGTTTTTTCATTTTTCCTTATTTCTCCATAAAAATAGGGAGTCCAAATCCGTCGAGTTTTGTCGATATCTCTTACCGTTTCCGAGATATTAGCGTTTAAGGTTTTGAAATTTTTTTTAATGCTAGTGCGTTCTGGCATAGCCTATCCGAAGCGTTTTCGCCCGGAGAATCGTTTCCCGTCAGGCAAACATCGATGTCTCTAACCGTTTACCCGATATTCGCAAAATTGTACCGAAATTCGTTAAAAAAAATTTTTTTGTTGTAATTCTAAGGCAATTTCTTTTTTTGTTTCTCATTTTTTTTTGTTTTCCTAATACGTGCCGGTAATTCTTTTTTTCTTAAATTCTCTGGAACCGTTCCGGAATTATGGTCAGAAAACTAAAATAGATGGCTTTTTTCATTTTTCCTTATTTCTCCATAAAAATAGGGAGTCCAAATCCGTCGAGTTTTGTCGATATCTCTTACCGTTTCCGAGATATTAGCGTTTAAAGTTTTGAAATTTTTTTTTAACGCTAGTGCGTTCTGGCATAGCCTATCCGAAGCGTTTTCGCCCGGAGAATCGTTTCCCGTCAGGCAAACATCGATATCTCTAACCGTTTACCCGATATTCGCAAAATTGTACCGAAATTGGTTAAAAAAAATTTTTTTGTTGTAATTCTGAGGCAATTTCTTTTTTTGTTTCTCGTTCTTTTTTTTGTTTTAATAATACGTGCCGGAAATTCTTTTTTTCTTAAATTCTCTGGAACCGTTCCGGAATTATGGTCAGAAAACTAAACAAGATGGCGTTTTTTAATTTTTCCTTATTTCTCCATAAAAATAGGGAGTCCAAATCCGTCGAGTTTTGTCGATATCTCTTACCGTTTCCGAGATATTAGCGTTTAACGTTTTGACATTTCTTTTTAACGCTAGTGCGTTCTGGCATAGCCTATCCGAAGCGTTTTCGCCCGGAGAATCGTTTCCCGTCAGGCAAACATCGATATCTCTAACCGTTTACCCGATATTCGCAAAATTGTACCGAAATTCGTTAAAAAAAATTTTTTTGTTGTAATTCTGAGGCAATTTCTTTTTTTGTTTCTCGTTTTTTTTTTTTGTTTTCCTAATACGTGCCGGAAATTCTTTTTCTCTTAAATTCTCTGGAACCGTTCCGGAATTATGGTCAGAAAACTAAAAGAGATGGCGTTTTTTAATTTTTCCTTATTTCTCCATAAAAATAGGGAGTCCAAATCCGTCGAGTTTTGTCGATATCTCTTACCGTTTCCGAGATATTAGCGTTTAAAGTTTTGAAATTTTTTTTTAACGCTAGTGCGTTCTGGCATAGCCTATCCGAAGCGTTTTCGCCCGGAGAATCGTTTCCCGTCAGGCAAACATCGATATCTCTAACCGTTTACCCGATATTCGCAATATTGTACCGAAATTCGTTAAAAAAATTTTTGTTGTTGTAATTCTGAGGCCATTTCTTTTTTTGTTTCTCGTTTTTTTTTTGTTTTCCTAATACGTGCCGGAAATTCTTTTTCTCTTAAATTCTCTGGAACCGTTCCGGAATTATGGTCAGAAAACTAAAAGAGATGGCGTTTTTTCATTTTTCCTTATTTCTCCATAAAAATAGGGAGTCCAAATCCGTCGAGTTTTGTCGATATCTCTTGCCGTTTCCGAGATATTAGCGTTTAAAGTTTTGAAATTTTTTTTTAACGCTAGTGCGTTCTGGCATAGCCTATCCGAAGCGTTTTCGCACGGAGAATCGTTTCCCGTCAGGCAAACATCGATATCTCTAACCGTTTACCCGATATTCGCAAAATTGTACCGAAATTCGTTAAAAAAAAATTTTTTGTTGTAATTCTGAGGCAATTTCTTTTTTTGTTTCTCGTTTCTTTTTTTGTTTTCCTAATACGTGCCGGAAATTCTTTTTCTCTTAAATTCTCTGGAACCGTTCCGGAATTATGGTCAGAAAACTAAAAAAGATGGCGTTTTTTAATTTTTCCTTATTTCTCCATAAAAATAGGGAGTCCAAATCCGTCGAGTTTTGTCGATATCTCTTACCGTTTCCTAGATATTAGCGTTTAAAGTTTTGAAATTTTTTTTTAACCCTAGTGCGTTCTGGCATAGCCTTTCCGAAGCGTTTTCGCCCGGAGAATCGTTTCCCGTCAGGCAAACATCGATATCTCTAACCGTTTACCCGATATTCGCAAAATTGTACCGAAATTCGTTAAAAAAAATTTTTTTGTTGTAATTCTGAGGCAATTTCTTTTTTTGTTTCTCATTTTTTTTTTGTTTTGCTAATACGTGCCGGATATTCTTTTTTTCTTAAACTCTCTGGAACCGTTCCGGAATTATGGTCAGAAAACTAAAAAAGATGGCGTTTTTTCATTTTTCCTTATTTCTCCATAAAAATAGGGAGTCCAAATCCGTCGAGTTTTGTCGACATCTCTTACCGTTTCCGAGATATTAGCGTTTAAGGTTTTGAAATTTTTTTTAATGCTAGTGCGTTCTGGCATAGCCTATCCGAAGCGTTTTCGCCCGGAGAATCGTTTCCCGTCAGGCAAACATCGATGTCTCTAACCGTTTACCCGATATTCGCAAAATTGTACCGAAATTCGTTAAAAAAAATTTTTTTGTTGTAATTCTAAGGCAATTTCTTTTTTTGTTTCTCATTTTTTTTTGTTTTCCTAATACGTGCCGGAAATTCTTTTTCTCTTAAATTCTCTGGAACCGTTCCGGAATTATGGTCAGAAAACTAAAAGAGATGGCGTTTTTTCATTTTTCCTTATTTCTCCATAAAAATAGGGAGTCCAAATCCGTCGAGTTTTGTCGATATCTCTTGCCGTTTCCGAGATATTAGCGTTTAAAGTTTTGAAATTTTTTTTTAACGCTAGTGCGTTCTGGCATAGCCTATCCGAAGCGTTTTCGCACGGAGAATCGTTTCCCGTCAGGCAAACATCGATATCTCTAACCGTTTACCCGATATTCGCAGAATTGTACCGAAATTCGTTAAAAAAAAATTTTTTGTTGTAATTCTGAGGCAATTTCTTTTTTTGTTTCTCGTTTTTTTTTTGTTTTCCTAATACGTGCCGGAAATTCTTTTTCTCTTAAATTCTCTGGAACCGTTCCGGAATTATGGTCAGAAAACTAAAAAAGATGGCGTTTTTTAATTTTTCCTTATTTCTCCATAAAAATAGGGAGTCCAAATCCGTCGAGTTTTGTCGATATCTCTTACCGTTTCCTAGATATTAGCGTTTAAAGTTTTGAAATTTTTTTTTAACCCTAGTGCGTTCTGGCATAGCCTTTCCGAAGCGTTTTCGCCCGGAGAATCGTTTCCCGTCAGGCAAACATCGATATCTCTAACCGTTTACCCGATATTCGCAAAATTGTACCGAAATTCGTTAAAAAAAATTTTTTTGTTGTAATTCTGAGGCAATTTCTTTTTTTGTTTCTCATTTTTTTTTTGTTTTGCTAATACGTGCCGGATATTCTTTTTTTCTTAAACTCTCTGGAACCGTTCCGGAATTATGGTCAGAAAACTAAAAAAGATGGCGTTTTTTCATTTTTCCTTATTTCTCCATAAAAATAGGGAGTCCAAATCCGTCGAGTTTTGTCGATATCTCTTACCGTTTCCGAGATATTAGCGTTTAAAGGTTTAAAATTTTTTTTTAACGCTAGTGCGTTCTGGCATAGCCTATCCGAAGCGTTTTCGCCCGGAGAATCGTTTCCCGTCAGGCAAACATCGATGTCTCTAACCGTTTACCCGATATTCGCAAAATTGTACCGAAATTCGTTAAAAAAAATTTTTTTGTTGTAATTCTAAGGCAATTTCTTTTTTTGTTTCTCATTTTTTTTTGTTTTCCTAATACGTGCCGGTAATTCTTTTTTTCTTAAATTCTCTGGAACCGTTCCGGAATTATGGTCAGAAAACTAAAATAGATGGCTTTTTTCATTTTTCCTTATTTCTCCATAAAAATAGGGAGTCCAAATCCGTCGAGTTTTGTCGATATCTCTTACCGTTTCCGAGATATTAGCGTTTAAAGTTTTGAAATTTTTTTTTAACGCTAGTGCGTTCTGGCATAGCCTATCCGAAGCGTTTTCGCCCGGAGAATCGTTTCCCGTCAGGCAAACATCGATATCTCTAACCGTTTACCCGATATTCGCAAAATTGTACCGAAATTCGTTAAAAAAAATTTTTTTGTTGTAATTCTGAGGCAATTTCTTTTTTTGTTTCTCGTTTTTTTTTTGTTTTCCTAATACGTGCCGGAAATTCTTTTTTTCTTAAATTCTCTATAACCGTTCCGGAATTATGGTCAGAAAACTAAAAAAGATGGCGTTTTTTCATTTTTCCTTATTTCTCCACAAAAATTGGGAGTTCAAATCCCTCGAGTTTTGTCGATATCTCTTACCGTTTCCGAGATATTAGCGTTTAAAGTTTTGAAATATTTTTTTAACCCTAGTGCGTTCTGGCATAGCCTATCCGAAGCGTTTTCGCCCGGAGAATCGTTTCCCGTCAGGCAAACATCGATATCTCTAACCGTTTACCCGATATTCGCAAAATTGTACCGAAATTCGTTAAAAAAAAATTTTTTGTTGTAATTCTTAGGCAATTTCTTTTTTTGTTTCTCGTTTTTTTTTTGTTTTCCTAATACGTGCCGGAAATTCTTTTTCTCTTAAATTCTCTGGAACCGTTCCGGAATTATGGTCAGAAAACTAAAAAAGATGGCGTTTTTTAATTTTTCCTTATTTCTCCATAAAAATAGGGAGTCGAAATCCGTCGAGTTTTGTCGATATCTCTTACCGTTTCCGAGATATTAGCGTTTAAAGTTTTGAAATGTTTTTTTAACGCTAGTGCATTCTGGCATAGCCTATCCGACGCGTTTTCGCACGGAGAATCGTTTTTCGTCAGGCAAACATCGATATCTCCAACCGTTTACCCGATATTCGCAAAATTGTACCGAAATTCGTTAAAAAAAAATTTTTTGTTGTAATTCTGAGGCAATTTCTTGTTTTGTTTCTCATTTTTTTTTGTTTTCCTAATACGTGCCGGAAATTCTTTTTCTCTTAAATTCTCTGGCACCGTTCCGGAATTATGGTCAGAAAACTAAAATAGATGGCGTTTTTTCATTTTTCCTTATTTCTCCATAAAAATAGGGAGTCCAAATCCGTCGAGATTTGTCGATATCTCTTACCGTTTCCGAGATATTAGCGTTTAAAGTTTTGAAATTTTTTTTTAACGCTAGTGCGTTCTGGCATAGCCTATCCGAAGCGTTTTCGCCCGGAGAATCGTTTCCCGTCAGGCAAACACCGATATCTCTAACCGTTTACCCGATATTCGCAAAATTGTACCGAAATTCGTTAAAAAAATTTTGGTTGTTGTAATTCTGAGGCAATTTCTTTTTTTGTTTCTCGTTTTTTTTTTTGTTTTCCTAATATGTGCCAGAAATTCTTTTTCTCTTAAATTCTCTGGAACCGTTCCGGAATTATGGTCAGAAAACTAAAAAAGATGGCGTTTTTTCATTTTTCCTTATTTCTCCATAAAAATAGGGAGTCCAAATCCGTCGAGTTTTGTCGATATCTCTTGCCGTTTCCGAGATATTAGCGTTTAAAGTTTTGAAATTTTTTTTTAACGCTAGTGCGTTCTAGCATAGCCTATCCGAAGCGTTTTCGCACGGAGAATCGTTTCCCGTCAGGCAAACATCGATATCTCTAACCGTTTACCCGATATTCGCAAAAATGTACCGAAATTCGTTAAAAAAAAATTTTTTGTTGTAATTCTGAGGCAATTTCTTTTTTTGTTTCTCGTTTTTTTTTTTTGTTTTCCTAATACGTGCCGGAAATTCTTTTTCTCTTAAATTCTCTGGAACCGTTCCGGAATTATGGTCAGAAAACTAAAAAAGATGGCGTTTTTTAATTTTTCCTTATTTCTCCATAAAAATAGGGAGTCCAAATCCGTCGAGTTTTGTCGATATCTCTTACCGTTTCCTAGATATTAGCGTTTAAAGTTTTGAAATTTTTTTTTAACGCTAGTGCGTTCTGGCATAGCCTTCCCGAAGCGTTTTCGCCCGGAGAATCGTTTCCCGTCAGGCAAACATCGATATCTCTAACCGTTTACCCGATATTCGCAAAATTGTACCGAAATTCGTTAAAAAAAAATTTTTTGTTGTAATTCTGAGGCAATTTCTTTTTTTGTTTCTCGTTTTTTTTTTGTTTTCCTAATACGTGCCGGAAATTCTTTTTCTCTTAAATTCTCTGGAACCGTTCCGGAATTATGGTCAGAAAACTAAAAAAGATGGCGTTTTTTAATTTTTCCTTATTTCTCCATAAAAATAGGGAGTCCAAATCCGTCGAGTTTTGTCGATATCTCTTACCGTTTCCGAGATATTAGCGTTTAAAGTTTTGAAATGTTTTTTTAACGCTAGTGCATTCTGGCATAGCCTATCCGACGCGTTTTCGCACGGAGAATCGTTTTTCGTCAGGCAAAAATCGATATCTCCAACCGTTTACCCGATATTCGCAAAATTGTACCGAAATTCGTTAAAAAAAAATTTTTTGTTGTAATTCTGAGGCAATTTCTTATTTTGTTTCTCATTTTTTTTTGTTTTCCTAATACGTGCCGGAAATTCTTTTTCTCTTAAATTCTCTGGCACCGTTCCGGAATTATGGTCAGAAAACTAAAATAGATGGCGTTTTTTCATTTTTCCTTATTTCTCCATAAAAATAGGGAGTCCAAATCCGTCGAGATTTGTCGATATCTCTTACCGTTTCCGAGATATTAGCGTTTAAAGTTTTGAAATTTTTTTTTAACGCTAGTGCGTTCTGGCATAGCCTATCCGAAGCGTTTTCGCCCGGAGAATCGTTTCCCGTCAGGCAAACACCGATATCTCTAACCGTTTACCCGATATTCGCAAAATTGTACCGAAATTCGTTAAAAAAATTTTGGTTGTTGTAATTCTGAGGCAATTTCTTTTTTTGTTTCTCGTTTTTTTTTTGTTTTCCTAATATGTGCCAGAAATTCTTTTTCTCTTAAATTCTCTGGAACCGTTCCGGAATTATGGTCAGAAAACTAAAAAAGATGGCGTTTTTTCATTTTTCCTTATTTCTCCATAAAAATAAGGAGTCCAAATCCGTCGAGTTTTGTCGATATCTCTTACCGTTTCCTAGATATTAGCGTTTAAAGTTTTGAAATTTTTTTTTAACGCTAGTGCGTTCTGGCATAGCCTTTCCGAAGCGTTTTCGCACGGAGAATCGTTTCCCGTCAGGCAAACATCGATATCTCTAACCGTTTACCCGATATTCGCAAAATTGTACCGAAATTCGTTAAAAAAAAATTTTTTGTTGTAATTCTGAGGCAATTTCTTTTTTTGTTTCTCGTTTTTTTTTTGTTTTCCTAATACGTGCCGGAAATTCTTTTTCTCTTAAATTCTCTGGAACCGTTCCGGAATTATGGTCAGAAAACTAAAAAAGATGGCGTTTTTTCATATTTCCTTATTTATCCGTAAAAATAAGGAGTCCAAATCCGTCGAGTTTTGTCGATATCTCTTACCGTTTCCGAGATATTAGCGTTTAAAGTTTTGAATTTTTTTTTTAACCCTAGTGCGTTCTGGCATAGCCTATCCGAAGCGTTTTCGCCCGGAGAATCGTTTCCCCTTCAGGCAAACATCGATATCTCTAACCGTTTACCCGATATTCGCAAAATTGTACCGAAATTCGTTAAAAAAAATTTTTTTGTTGTAATTCTGAGGCAATTTCTTTTTTTGTTTCTCGTTTTTTTTTTGTTTTCCTAATACGTGCCGGAAATTCTTTTTTTCTTAAATTCTCTATAACCGTTCCGGAATTATGGTCAGAAAACTAAAAAAGATGGCGTTTTTTTATTTTTCCTTATTTCTCCACAAAAATTGGGAGTTCAAATCCCTCGAGTTTTGTCGATATCTCTTACCGTTTCCGAGATATTAGCGTTTAAAGCTTTGAAATTTTTTTTTAACCCTAGTGCGTTCTGGCATAGCCTATCCGAAGCGTTTTCGCCCGGAGAATCGTTTCCCGTCAGGCAAACATCGATATCTCTAACCGTTTACCCGATATTCGCAAAATTGTACCGAAATTCGTTAAAAAAAAATTTTTTGTTGTAATTCTGAGGCAATTTCTTATTTTGTTTCTCATTTTTTTTTGTTTTCCTAATACGTGCCGGAAATTCTTTTTCTCTTAAATTCTCTGGAACCGTTCCGGAATTATGGTCAGAAAACTAAAATAGATGGCGTTTTTTCATTTTTCCTTATTTCTCCATAAAAATAGGGAGTCCAAATCCGTCGAGATTTGTCGATATCTCTTACCGTTTCCGAGATATTAGCGTTTAAAGTTTTGAAATTTTTTTTTAACGCTAGTGCGTTCTGGCATAGCCTATCCGAAGCGTTTTCGCCCGGAGAATCGTTTCCCGTCAGGCAAACACCGATATCTCTAACCGTTTACCCGATATTCGCAAAATTGTACCGAAATTCGTTAAAAAAATTTTGGTTGTTGTAATTCTGAGGCAATTTCTTTCTTTGTTTCTCGTTTTTTTTTTGTTTTCCTAATATGTGCCAGAAATTCTTTTTCTCTTAAATTCTCTGGACCGTTCCGGAATTATGGTCAGAAAACTAAAAAAGATGGCGTTTTTTCATTTTTCCTTATTTCTCCATAAAAATAGGGAGTCCAAATCCGTCGAGTTTTGTCGATATCTCTTGCCGTTTCCGAGATATTAGCGTTTAAAGTTTTGAAATTTTTTTTTAACGCTAGTGCGTTCTGGCATAGCCTATCCGAAGCGTTTTCGCACGGAGAATCGTTTCCCGTCAGGCAAACATCGATATCTCTAACCGTTTACCCGATATTCGCAAAATTGTACCGAAATTCGTTAAAAAAAAATTTTTTGTTGTAATTCTGAGGCAATTTCTTTTTTTGTTTCTCGTTTTTTTTTTTTGTTTTCCTAATACGTGCCGGAAATTCTTTTTCTCTTAAATTCTCTGGAACCGTTCCGGAATTATGGTCAGAAAACTAAAAAAGATGGCGTTTTTTAATTTTTCCTTATTTCTCCATAAAAATAGGGAGTCCAAATCCGTCGAGTTTTGTCGATATCTCTTACCGTTTCCTAGATATTAGCGTTTAAAGTTTTGAAATTTTTTTTAACGCTAGTGCGTTCTGGCATAGCCTTTCCGAAGCGTTTTCGCCCGGAGAATCGTTTCCCGTCAGGCAAACATCGATATCTCTAACCGTTTACCCGATATTCGCAAAATTGTACCGAAATTCGTTAAAAAAAAATTTTTTGTTGTAATTCTGAGGCAATTTCTTTTTTTGTTTCTCATTTTTTTTTTGTTTTGCTAATACGTGCCGGATATTCTTTTTTTCTTAAACTCTCTGGAACCGTTCCGGAATTATGGTCAGAAAACTAAAAAAGATGGCGTTTTTTCATTTTTTCTTATTTCTCCATAAAAATATGGAGTCCAAATCCGTCGAGTTTTGTCGATATCTATTACCGTTTCCGAGATATTAGCGTTTAAAGTTTTGAAATTTTTTTTTAATGCTAGTGCGTTCTGGCATAGCCTATCCGAAGCGTTTTCGCCCGGAGAATCGTTTCCCGTCAGGCAAACATCGATGTCTCTAACCGTTTACCCGATATTCGCAAAATTGTACCGAAATTCGTTAAAAAAAAATTTTTTGTTGTAATTCTGAGGCAATTTCTGTTTTTGTTTCTCATTTTTTTTTTGTTTTCCTAATACGTGCCGGAAATTCTTTTTTTCTTAAATTCTCTGGAACCGTTCCGGAATTATGGTCAGAAAACTAAAAAAGATGGGGTTTTTTCATATTTCCTTATTTCTCCATAAAAATAGGGAGTCCAAATCCGTCGAGTTTTGTCGATATCTCTTACCGTTTCCGAGATATTAGCGTTTAAAGTTTTGAATTTTTTTTTAACCCTAGTGCGTTCTGGCATAGCCCATCCGAAGCGTTTTCGCCCGGAGAATCGTTTCCCGTCAAGCAAACATCGATATCTCTAACCGTTTACCCGATATTCGCAAAACTGTACCGAAATTCGTTAAAAAAAAATTTTTTGTTGTAATTCTGAGGCGATTTCTTTTTTTGTTTCTCGTTTTTTTTTGTTTTCCTAATACGTGCCGGAAATTCTTTTTCTCTTAAATTCTCTGGAACCGTTCCGGAATTATGGTCAGAAAACTAAAAAAGATGGCGTTTTTTCATTTTTCCTTATTTCTCCATAAAAATAGGGAGTCCAAATCCGTCGAGTTTTGTCGATATCTCTTACCGTTTCCGAGATATTAGCGTTTAAAGTTTTGAAATTTCTTTTTAACGCTAGTGCGTTCTGGCATAGCCTATCCGAAGCGTTTTCGCCCGGAGAATCGTTTCCCGTCAGGCAAACATCGATATCTCTAACCGTTTACCCGATATTCGCAATATTGTACCGAAATTCGTTAAAAAAATTTTTGTTGTTGTAATTCTGAGGCAATTTCTTTTTTTGTTTCTCGTTTTTTTTTTGTTTTCCTAATACGTGCCAGAATTTCTTTTTCTCTTAAATTCTCTGGAACCGTTCCGGAATTATGGTCAGAAAACTAAAAAAGATGGCGTTTTTTCATTTTTCCTTATTTCCCCATAAAAATAGGGAGTCCAAATCCGTCGAGTTTTGTCGATATCTCTTACCGTTTCCGAGATATTAGCGTTTAAAGTTTTGAAATTTTTTTTTAACGCTAGTGCGTTCTGGCGTAGCCTATCCGAAGCGTTTTCGCCCGGAGAATCGTTTCCCGTCAGGCAAACATCGATATCTCTAACCGTTTACCCGATATTCGCAAAATTGTACCGAAATTCGTTAAAAAAAATTTTTTGTTGTAATTCTGAGGCAATTTCTTTTTTTGTTTCTCGTTTTTTTTTTGTTTTCCTAATACGTGCCGGAAATTCTTTTTCTCTTAAATTCTCTGGAACCGTTCCGGAATTATGGTCAGAAAACTAAAAAAGATGGCGTTTTTTCATATTTCCTTATTTCTCCGTAAAAATAAGGAGTCCAAATCCGTCGAGTTTTGTCGATATCTCTTACCGTTTCCGAGATATTAGCGTTTAAAGTTTTGAATTTTTTTTTTTAACCCTAGTGCGTTCTGGCATAGCCTATCCGAAGCGTTTTCGCCCGGAGAATCGTTTCCCGTCAGGCAAACATCGATATCTCTAACCGTTTACCCGATATTCGCAAAATTGTACCGAAATTCGTTAAAAAAAAATTTTTTGTTGTAATTCTGAGGCAATTTCTTTTTTTGTTTCTCGTTTTTTTTTTGTTTTCCTAATACGTGCCGGAAATTCTTTTTTTCTTAAATTCTCTATAACCGTTCCGGAATTATGGTCAGAAAACTAAAAAAGATGGCGTTTTTTCATTTTTCCTTATTTCTCCACAAAAATTGGGAGTTCAAATCCCTCGAGTTTTGTCGATATCTCTTACCGTTTCCGAAATATTAGCGTTTAAAGTTTTGAAATTTTTTTTTAACCCTAGTGCGTTCTGGCATAGCCTATCCGAAGCGTTTTCGCCCGGAGAATCGTTTCCCGTCAGGCAAACATCGATATCTCTAACCGTTTACCCGATATTCACAAAATTGTACCGAAATTCGTTAAAAAAAAATTTTTTGTTGTAATTCTGAGGCAATTTCTTTTTTTGTTTCTCGTTTTTTTTTTGTTTTCCTAATACGTGCCGGAAATTCTTTTTCTCTTAAATTCTCTGGAACCGTTCCGGAATTATGGTCAGAAAACTAAAAAAGATGGCGTTTTTTAATTTTTCCTTATTTCTCCATAAAAATAGGGAGTCCAAATCCGTCGAGTTTTGTCGATATCTCTTACCGTTTCCGAGATATTAGCGTTTAAAGTTTTGAAATGTTTTTTTAACGCTAGTGCATTCTGGCATAGCCTATCCGACGCGTTTTCGCACGGAGAATCGTTTCTCGTCAGGCAAACATCGATATCTCCAACCGTTTACCCGATATTCGCAAAATTGTACCGAAATTCGTTAAAAAAAAATTTTTTGTTGTAATTCTGAGGCAATTTCTTATTTTGTTTCTCATTTTTTTTTGTTTTCCTAATACGTGCCGGAAATTCTTTTTCTCTTAAATTCTCTGGAACCGTTCCGGAATTATGGTCAGAAAACTAAAATAGATGGCGTTTTTTCATTTTTCCTTATTTCTCCATAAAAATAGGGAGTCCAAATCCGTCGAGATTTGTCGATATCTCTTACCGTTTCCGAGATATTAGCGTTTAAAGTTTTGAAATTTTTTTTTAACGCTAGTGCGTTCTGGCATAGCCTATCCGAAGCGTTTTCGCCCGGAGAATCGTTTCCCGTCAGGCAAACACCGATATCTCTAACCGTTTACCCGATATTCGCAAAATTGTACCGAAATTCGTTAAAAAAATTTTGGTTGTTGTAATTCTGAGGCAATTTCTTTCTTTGTTTCTCGTTTTTTTTTTGTTTTCCTAATACGTGCCGGAAATTCTTTTTCTCTTAAATTCTCTGGAACCGTTCCGGAATTATGGTCGGAAAACTAAAAAAGATGGCGTTTTTTCATATTTCCTTATTTCTCCGTAAAAATAAGGAGTCCAAATCCGTCGAGTTTTGTCGATATCTCTTACCGTTTCCGAGATATTAGCGTTTAAAGTTTTGAATTTTTTTTTTTAACCCTAGTGCGTTCTGGCATAGCCTATCCGAAGCGTTTTCGCCCGGAGAATCGTTTCCCGTCAGGCAAACATCGATATCTCTAACCGTTTACCCGATATTCGCAAAATTGTACCGAAATTCGTTAAAAAAAAATTTTTTGTTGTAATTCTGAGGCAATTTCTTTTTTTGTTTCTCGTTTTTTTTTTGTTTTCCTAATACGTGCCGGAAATTCTTTTTTTCTTAAATTCTCTATAACCGTTCCGGAATTATGGTCAGAAAACTAAAAAAGATGGCGTTTTTTCATTTTTCCTTATTTCTCCACAAAAATTGGGAGTTCAAATCCCTCGAGTTTTGTCGATATCTCTTACCGTTTCCGAAATATTAGCGTTTAAAGTTTTGAAATTTTTTTTTAACCCTAGTGCGTTCTGGCATAGCCTATCCGAAGCGTTTTCGCCCGGAGAATCGTTTCCCGTCAGGCAAACATCGATATCTCTAACCGTTTACCCGATATTCACAAAATTGTACCGAAATTCGTTAAAAAAAAATTTTTTGTTGTAATTCTGAGGCAATTTCTTTTTTTGTTTCTCGTTTTTTTTTTGTTTTCCTAATACGTGCCGGAAATTCTTTTTCTCTTAAATTCTCTGGAACCGTTCCGGAATTATGGTCAGAAAACTAAAAAAGATGGCGTTTTTTAATTTTTCCTTATTTCTCCATAAAAATAGGGAGTCCAAATCCGTCGAGTTTTGTCGATATCTCTTACCGTTTCCGAGATATTAGCGTTTAAAGTTTTGAAATGTTTTTTTAACGCTAGTGTATTCTGGCATAGCCTATCCGACGCGTTTTCGCACGGAGAATCGTTTCTCGTCAGGCAAACATCGATATCTCCAACCGTTTACCCGATATTCGCAAAATTGTACCGAAATTCGTTAAAAAAAAATTTTTTGTTGTAATTCTGAGGCAATTTCTTATTTTGTTTCTCATTTTTTTTTGTTTTCCTAATACGTGCCGGAAATTCTTTTTCTCTTAAATTCTCTGGAACCGTTCCGGAATTATGGTCAGAAAACTAAAATAGATGGCGTTTTTTCATTTTTCCTTATTTCTCCATAAAAATAGGGAGTCCAAATCCGTCGAGATTTGTCGATATCTCTTACCGTTTCCGAGATATTAGCGTTTAAAGTTTTGAAATTTTTTTTTAACGCTAGTGCGTTCTGGCATAGCCTATCCGAAGCGTTTTCGCCCGGAGAATCGTTTCCCGTCAGGCAAACACCGATATCTCTAACCGTTTACCCGATATTCGCAAAATTGTACCGAAATTCGTTAAAAAAATTTTGGTTGTTGTAATTCTGAGGCAATTTCTTTCTTTGTTTCTCGTTTTTTTTTTGTTTTCCTAATATGTGCCAGAAATTCTTTTTCTCTTAAATTCTCTGGACCGTTCCGGAATTATGGTCAGAAAACTAAAAAAGATGGCGTTTTTTCATTTTTCCTTATTTCTCCATAAAAATAGGGAGTCCAAATCCGTCGAGTTTTGTCGATATCTCTTGCCGTTTCCGAGATATTAGCGTTTAAAGTTTTAAAATTTTTTTTTTAACGCCAGTGCGTTCTGGCATAGCCTATCCGACGCGTTTTCGCACGGAGAATCGTTTCCCGTCAGGCAAACATCGATATCTCTAACCGTTTACCCGATATTCGCAATATTGTACCGAAATTCGGTAAAAAAATTTTTGTTGTAATTCTGAGGCAATTTCTTTTTTTGTTTCTCGTTTTTTTTTTTGTTTTCCTAATACGTGCCGGAAATTCTTTTTTTCTTAAATTCTCTGGAACCGTTCCGGAATTATGGTCAGAAAACTAAAAGAGATGGCGTTTTTTAATTTTTCCTTATTTCTCCATAAAAATAGGGAGTCAAAATCCGTCGAGTTTTGTCGATATCTCTTACCGTTTCCGAGATATTAGCGTTTAAAGTTCCTTCCGGAACGGTTGGCGCTAGGAGGACGGGCGTGGTGCCGTTCGATTCGCCGCGAAAAGGCGCTTCTTCTGATGTATAATACGTCGGGATTATTTCAATTTTGAGACGATTTTTTTTGAATTTTCCCAAAATTTTGGACGAAATTTAAGGAAATTCGAAGATATCTTCCGAACCGTAAGCGATAGCCGAACGCCGACTTCAGATTCGGAAACGCCGTCGAAAAGTACGTCCGACGGTGTATGATACATCGGGGAAGCAATCGTAGATAGAGAAAAAATAAGGAGAAATGACGAAAAATCACCATCTTTTTTAGTTTTCTTACCATAACTCGAGAACGACTAGAGCTACTGGGGCGCGGTTTGTTCCAGACGATTCGGATGGACCAGGGGAACATTTTGCGCCACATTAGAATAAAATCGGAGCGGTATTACAAAGTTTCAAAATGGCGGGCCACGAGAATAAGCGAGAAGATTTACCAGTATTCACAGGGAACGACTGGAGTAAATGGAAATTTAGATTAACCCTATTTCTAGAAAGCAAGGGTGTGGGGTTGGGTAGATTAACTACTTTATGTTTCAGATGTTTAGTAGTATATAAACTTATTTTTTTTATAGATTAGTATGGTAGGTAAGTTTGTACTCTAAATTAACTGTTATTATTTTTACGTGCAGGAAGATATTTTTAAGTTTAAAGAGTTAATTTTTTGTTCGTTGTAAATTTTTCTGATTTGTAATTATTTATTTATTAATCACCTCGGGTTGGGTGAATAAAAGCATTGTGCTTGCTTTTATTTTTCATTTATTTAAATTCCTGGAATTTTCCACATTTAATTTAGTTGTTTAAATATTGACACCACGTGGATTGAATTGAAGAAAAAATTATTATCTTCCTGAACTTTTTTGTTTTCTATTGCTTTGTAAAAGGATTTTGAAATGTCCTTTTGTAATTTAGAATCAAATGCAGTTTTGATTTAGACCAGGACCTTTTTGTCCAAGGTTTTTTTTTCTGCAAAGTTTGTAATTAAATTTTTTTTTTTTTTAATAAAATTATTGAATATTTTATGTCATTCAAAATACTGTTCTTTTATTTGAGATCATTCCTTAAAAAATTGTTGAAGTATTAAAGAAAGCCAGTTTTCTTTCACCCACAGTTCACTGTTCATGATTGTAACCCCGAGATTAATTGTTCTTTTGCGCCTTATAAAATTGTTATCATTTGAGCTACCTAATTTAATTTTTCATTTTAAATTTCATTTGACATTTTTGTTGGTACTTTCAGTACACAGCAATATGTTCATAGCTTTGAAATTGTTGTATTCTTGTTGTATTTATAAAGGAAACAAATAAATAATGTTGCACAGTAAATGTTTTTATTTTCTACATACCACACTCTATAAATTGGCAAAATGTTCTGCAATTATTAACCTTCTAGCCCCATGTCCTCCTTCGTTCTCATTATTTCCAACTATTTCATTTTCATTCGGTTCATCGTTTTCATTAAGCTCATCCGGAATATTTTCGTTCATTTCTGCTGCAATGTTGTGCAGCACGGCTGTTGCGACTATGACATCCATTGCAGTTTCCAAACGCAATTTGATGCCTGTGCTTAGTAGTGGAAATCTTCTTTTCCATACTCCATACTGACGCTCTACTACATTACGAGACCTGATATGCGATTCATTATACAAATTTTCTGCAGCAGTCTGTGTATGAAGCAATGGTGTCATCAGATAAGGTTCTGTCCGATACCCACTATCCCCTAATAATAAATATTGCTCGTACATTCCAGTCAAAAAATCTTGTTTTAAACTAGAATTATTAAATATGGTTTGATCGTGACATGAGCCAGGCCACCCAACAACAATATTTCTTATTTTGAGGCCAGGATCAGACACAGTTTGCACATTTAGTGCGAAGAAACCTTTTCTACATCTAAATATTTCCGCATCATTGCCTCCAGGAGATTGTATTTTTATTAAAGTACAGTCAATAGCACCAATGGCCCTAGGAAATCTTGGGATGTTGTAGAATTTTTGTGCAATGTTACCCATTTCTATATTATTTCGAGGCATATGGATGTAATCGGGCATTAACGTACGAATAGCAATGGACACCCTCTTTACTATTCTACATGCTGAAGCCTTTGACACCCCTACAGAAATAAGCATGTTACCAGTGGCATAGAATCGCAGTGTTAATAATAATTGATGCATTGCTGGTATAGATCCTCCCCTATAAAATGCATATATCAAGGAAAATTGTTGAAGAGCTAATATTATTATCCCAACTTACCGGTTTGTGCCACGTGAAATTAAATGTTGTATTCGTTCTAATAATGCCGTAACAGTGTCTTTTGTCAATCTGAACCTCTCAAAAAATTCACTTTCGTTGTATTTATTGAAACAGTCTTCTCTATTTCTATACACTTTTCGCCTTCTTACAACTACTTCTACCTCATCATCTGATGATGTACTCGAACTTGTTCCTACTATATTCATTTTGAAAATAGCAAAGGTGCGTTGAACACAAGACAGGATATAAAAAGTGCTGCAGTAATCAATGTTGCCAGCAACTGATGTCTGTCCGTACCACAGACCTGATAGACTGCCAATGAACCGTATGCGCATCGCTACGGCGCACCATCAAAAATCGACAGGACATCTTGGAATACAGGCGTCATTACTTGCGTCACGATTCATGTAGCATCATGCTTACGTTAGTTTTCTATAGGAAGTTTTTGTGTTAAGTCACGTTAAGTTTTATGCAAGTTGACAAGTCTTACTGGTATTACCTCTGGTATTACCTAACCTTGTAGATCGATTGTTTTATTTACTCTGTTTGTGTTATTATTTCCCGGACTATTTCTTAATATTATAAATTATTCACCGAATATTTTTGATTTATTTGTAAGTATGCATATTATAGCATTAATAATTGGGCTTATGTGATAATTAATCCAGGTAGTTTTTCCTGAAAAAAGTGATGCCATCGTGTCGTGTAAAATCCTGCAAAAGCAATAGTTACAAAGATGACGGAGAACTAACTTTTCATATGTAAGTTGCAGAATAATGCCATAGCTTAAATATATTCTGAAGGATTCTTATAGAGCGGGACAGATTGTGCGAATTAAAAAGGTAGTTACTCCAACATTGAATTCAGACAAAGAAAATCTAAAAAAGTATATTTTTATTTAGAATCACTTGATATTCCTGAAAACAAAGGGTAGAGGTAAATAAATGATGTATAACATATATATTTCTTTAAATTTTCTGCACTATTTCTTAGGTAAATCTAATCTGCCCATCAAAGGAGGTACGATATATTTGCCAGTTCACCGAAAAACCAATTCGGAAAGTAATGGTCTTGACAGGAAACAAGATTCCACAAGAAGAAAATTTCCTAACAACTTTTGTTTATTTACTATCAACTCACATTCCCCAAAACATTTTTTCTAGTTTATCCCATCATTTGTTACATATGTCACCTCTGGAAGAAACTCGTGTTTCAATTTTAAGTAAAACCATAATATCGTCTTATAGCAAAATTAGATTTCATAATTTAGCCAAGAAGTTTACAGAAAAAATACAAGGTAAATCAATAAGGAAGGAATTAAGTAAACTAATATTATTTAATCATCAATAAATTATACAACAACTACCCCAGTATATTATTTACTCTTAAAGACAGCATACAATGTTGGATTGTTATGACAAGTCGTGAAGATCTTATGAAACTTGTATTAGATTTTTCCTACGTATTTTTATATGGCGTTGAAAGACATTTTTTCTTTTCTCTCTTATTAAACCTGACAACGAATGAAGTATATGTTACCAGTTAATCGTAAGTTTAGAAACTGTTTATAGGTCTAAGTTGTCCACAACTTTAATAAAAAAAAACAATGCCATATAAAATACATAGGATAAAATCTAACATATGCTACTAGTTATTACAAATTCCAAGTGCTATTAAAATTTATTGATATCCTTAACTTTATTTATTTGAATATCCGCCATGGTACCGACGTCATTGATGACGTCTGTATTCCAATATGGCGCATTTCAATTGATGGCAGTTTTGAGTTCAGTATCAGCAGTCTATCATGTCTATGGTCCGTACCAATTTTGCATGTTGCAACGTACTAGATTTGACCATGCGCGTACAAGATTTTTGTATAAGCACGTATATGTGAATTACTGATAATTTTGGCAACAATGAAATGGATTTAGAATACGAAATAGTTATTTACGAACCAAGTGCGTGAAATCATATTTCGCGAATGAGTGACCAGTTTAAAGCGCGAGCCGTAGGCGAGCGCTTTATGGACACGAATTCGCGAAATGTTTCACGCACGAAGTTTGTACAATATTTTTTGTACGAGAACTATAATAATAATACATATTGTTAAATACGTTATTGTTTATGACACATTACTAATCTCTTGATATTAATTAAAAAAATTGACTTGGCAGTATTGATTATTTGAAGTGACATTTAATTTAAAATTGTCAAATTCAAAAAATTTCATTCAAAATAAAAGCCTCACCAACAACATGAATTCTGATAATAAAATGCAATGTACACCGTCTGAAATTCGCGAAGCTGCCAATATTGCAGTGGATAATTTATTACCCATAAAATCAAAAAACGTATACAAAAACACTTATACTAAATTCGTAACTCAAGTTCCAGGAAGTACCAACTTTACTTTTACGCACTCGTGTTTAAAGTGACTTTTTACGCACGCAAATTGAATCGTGAAATGACAAGTTTTGATAAGCGAGTACAAAAAATTATTTTAAGGCAAAGAAAATATGTTATCTATTCTGAATCATTTACTTTTTTAATATAGAACAATAAAACTGAAATTCTACTAATTTTTGACTGTTTAAAATTTAAATTATTAATTACAATTAAATTTTATAACTCAATATTATTAATTATTATTGGAAATATTATTACTAATTCGAATCTAATTTTAGGCCGAGCTTTCTATTTATTCTTAATTGTGTACTGCAAGATAATTTCCTAGATAGAAAAAAATAATTAATAGAAAGTATTGTCTGTATAGAAAGACCATAAGAAGTGTGAATGTTATTTTATATAAATACACATTATTATTTTTATAATTAAGATATACCTTTATATAATATTAACATTTAAAGTGTAACATTTTAAAATATATACATATATAAATTAAAACAACAAATATATTAAACAAATGAAACATAATTCAGTTTAATCTCTATAATGGATTTTCTTTTTTATTAATCCTTCGGAAGGTTCCCAATTGAAGCAATTATTTGGTTTCAGTGCTTGTTTACAATGTAAAATGCTGTCGCAAGTATCCACTAACAACTTATTCCTCGTTTTGGTTTTAATTGCGGTAAGCTGCGAAAATATGCGTTCAGCACATGCTGATGAGTGCGGTAGGCTCATTAAGACTTTAACAACCAATGACAAATTGGGAAAGAGTGGTTGTTTTAATTCATTTTTCATAGAAAAAATACATTCCCAAAAATCCTTAAAATTCATCGTGTTAGCCGATTCTTTTAATACCTCTATATCAGGTAACAGTCTCCACTCCACATTCAATGCTTCTATATCATCAACATTAATTTGTGGAAAGAAACTTAAGATTTTAATAATCGAAGTAACTTTTCCACTTACTGCCATTTTTTGATCAAAGTTTGTTAAGTAATTCAGCAATTTATCATTAAAATTAAATCTCTTTTTAATTTGCAAACTTGCTTCTATATAAAACGCTAAAATATTTTTTCTAAATTTCTGTAACTCTGCTTCAGGTATTCTTATTGTATCTAAAAATTGTTCAACTTTTGCACCACAATAAACTTCATTTAAAGTCACAAAATTATGAGGATCAGATGGTAATATATCATTAACATCTAACTTAGCTAATATATCAACTTTTATAAAATTTCTTAAGACAGTTTTATAAAGTGTTTTTATATTTGGCAAAAGGTTATGAATTTTTGGTGTTTCACTTTGAAACTCTAAATTTAAGCGATTTATAATATCTAAAATATATGACAAGAAAAACAAATATGCTTTAACAATAGGAGTCTGTAAACACTCCAAAATATTCTGATTACTATTTAAATTATCTTCAAATACAATATTAGTAAAATATAGCTTTAATGCATCCCAGGAGCGTAATAGTCTTTCCACAACTGCCTAAAATAAAATTTATTAGAAACTGTAAACGGCTGCAACATTAATATATAATTACCTGCAATGAAAGCCATCGAGTTTGACTTGGGTGTAGCATTTTTACTGGTTTTGTATTACAAAAAACTTGAAATTCTTCTAATAATCCTGATCTATTTGAATTATTTGAGAAGTGATTAAAAACATTTCTTGAAAATTCTTCTACTGATTTTGGTAGTTTAGAGGCAGCAGCTGATGCACACAAATGCATTGAATGACAAGTACAACCTAGCACAAATATATTATTGTTGATTTCTTGTAATTTAGCTTGAACACCACCCCTGTTTCCCATCATTACTGCAGCATTATCAGCTGCAAATCCTATCATATTATTTATTGGTATTCTATTCTTTTCCAAGACACCAACGATGCCTTGAAAAAGGCTGTCTGCATTACATGCATCTAGTTTTAATAGAGATAAGAATTTGTCCTTTACAGTATTGCAGTTATCATCGAAATATCTTATTAATATAGCCAATGACTTATGAGTTGCAATATCTGTTGTCTCATCAACGATAAGTGAGTACAATTTAGTGTTTACTTCACTGGTAACAGTATCTAAGGATACTTTAGCAATTACTTTTGTTAACTCAGTAGATTTAGTTCTGGAACATTTTATCTCTTTAACAATATCTGAATCAGGTACAGCAGATTTCAAAAATTGTGGAAAATGCTCCATAACATAAAAAGGTAGATTATGTTCATGCAAAAACATAATTATTTTTAATTCACACCGCTTTGCCTCTTTTTGTAAAGCAGATAGCCTTCGTGTCTCAGCAAAAGTTTCTATACTAGGTGTTGTTGAAGTAATGCGAACATTGCTTTTATGTGTCATTGTATCGTCATGTCTTTTAATATGAGCAATATTTGCAGTTATAGTTTTATTGCAAGCATTACAATAAGCCTTATTATTATCGTCTGAGGATAACCATTTAAATTGATGCTGCCATTCTTTATTAAATTTTCCAGAATATACTTTTCGTTTTTTTGGGGATATGTCTGTTGATGATGAATCTTCAGTTACAAGTTCATTACTATTGGAAAAAATTTCACTAGCACTACTTTGTACTGGTGATATATTATGCTTAGATATTAGGTATCTGCAAAGAAAATGTTAATTTTATTTATTACGATAAATTGTCAATATCAATTAAAATACCGTTCCATTTTGTATATTTTTAAAATATCAAAACACAACTCATTCGAATATACTACCAATACTACCACATTGACATACTACTAACCGTAATCCATTCGTGAATGTCACTTGTCATTTGGTAACCATGGCAACAATATAGGAACGGAAGACAACGGGGACCGGGACGTTCGAATTTTCAAAAATTAAAAATGTGTAATTAAAAAAATAGAATAACTAATGCCCACCCCGATATAATCACTAATTTTAACTATCAACTAAAGTAATAAAAAAGATAAATATAGTATATAAGGATATAAACCTGAGAGCGTACAAGAAATGGAAGTTTGTGTACTAGCGTACTGGATAGAGGGCGAAGGTACTGCATTTTGTACGAACGTACAAGTGCTGGCAACACTGGCAGTAATACCAGAGATAATACAAAGCAGTGCAGTATCTTTGGTTATGTTTACATTACACCATGTGTTGATACTCTCTGGTTATACCAGGTTATACGCTTGCGCGTGGAAATAAAGTTGACTTTTACGAGGTAAAGCCGAAAAATAATTTTTTAACTTAAAGGACCTTTAAAGCCCACTTTAAAGTTAAAGTGAAATTATGAAACGGATTTTCGAAGTTAAAGTCCACTTTAAATCTTAAAGGCACTTTAATTTCATTATGAAACCGGCCGTTTTAAAGTCTCCTTTAGCCTAAAGTCGGCTTTACTTAAAGGAGCTTTTAGCGTGTGATTATGAAACCGGCCCTTAATGATACTTTAACTCAAGAATTTAGTAGTATATTCAATGGTATAGGAAGTAATAGCCTTCTCGCAGTGAACGCAGGGCTCTGCTGCGGGCGACTGCTTTGGTCCCTAGCTTCTCGTGGGAACAATATGAGTGAAAATAATTTAAATACAGAAGGGGAAAGGCGTGCAGGGGGAGAGGAACTGAGTGAGAGTGGTATTGATCCATTCCGTAGGAGGGACAGCATCATCAGAACACCACCATCAAGTGGAAGTGTGGAAGCGGTCACTAGAGACACAGCAACAAGTATGGTTGACGTAAGAGAAACCGACTTCTTCGTGGAAGGCCAGCAGTTACAGGAGACAGGAAATCTGGAACAAAGAAAAGTGGTCGTGTATGGGAAGATGGAAGGAATAGCGCAGAGCAACGTACCAGAAACGACGCCCAGATCAAGGGCAAATACATTTCCGAAAGACACTATGGAGGAAGCAAGAAGCAAATCAGTAAAACGGTTGAGGGAGGAAGATGAATTAGACCAACTACAAGAGCTTAGGAAACAATTTGATAGACTAGTTAAAACAGTGAACGAACTAGTGGCAATTACTGATGCAAGTATAAAGACAAAGACAGAGATTAAAAATAGTGTCATAAAACTGAAACGCCAAACCAACGATGTTTGCAGAGAGTGGAAAGTATTAGACGAGGGGGAGGGGAGCTACAAGCAGAAAGCGGAAAGTAAAGAAATGCTATCAGTGTCTATACAAGTAAACCCGGCAGATATCAAAAACGAAATGGAGGAAAGAAAGCTGATAATAATAAATAAAATCAGAGGGGTATTGGAGGGAGAAGTCACCTATAATAAGCTGACGGAGATCCTAGACGAAAAGTGGCCCTTGGAAACTTATAAGATCACAGAGACTGAAGGCGCTAACCAATCAGTTAAAATCGAGCACAAGGGGGACTATGCCATCCTAGTGGACCCCAAAAAAGAGGGAAATAAATTATTAGAAAATCTGAAGTTAAAATATGCTGGTTTGACTGAACTGATAGAGAAAAATGAGGGGCAGGCAGATTTTCTCATACAAACATTAAATACGAGGACTAGCACAAATGTGTACGAGGAGAAAAGTAGTGCTATACATTTGTTACCGCTGGACATAGATGCTGCGGGAGTAAACGATATGGAAACTGTATATGATAAAATATTACAGCTTAAAGAAAACATCCTGATGCACCCTACGGATAATATCAACCTGGTGATAAGCGAAGGTTTAAAATTCTCGTATGTTAGGAAAATTTGTGAATGTGTTTTCACGAAACAGAATATCAAGATAAAGTTATTAGCGCAGGCACCAAGATCGGATCCACAGAAGCGTAGAAAAAAGGAAGAAAGTATTGTAACAGTTAAAACACAAGGTGAATCCTTTGTAGATATAGTTAAAAAGTTGAAAGAGGAGGTAAATATTGACCATATAGGAGTTAAAGTTAAGAAACTCCAGAAAACAGAGAAAGGACAGTAGAAGGAGTACACGAAATGGCAAAATCCTTACAAAATGAAATTAAAAGTAAAGTAGGCGATGTTCAAGTGGCCACCAGGAAACTGGGAATGACAACAATATTTATACTAGGAATAGATCCAACGACCAGGGAAGAAGAAATTAAACAAGCATTGGCAAAGGAAATAAAAGTAAACGAGACCGATATAGTAATTAGAGCAATTAGAACTGGGAAATTTGGAGAACAAACCGCGATAGCCGAGGCTCCGAAAGAACACGTATTGCCATTAATTAAACGTAGAAACATAAGGATAGGATGGACAGAATGTAGCATCAGAGAAAGAATAGATCTTGTAAGGTGCTTTAGGTGCCTGCAATATGGGCACAAGACGGGGGAGTGCAAATCAGAGGCCGATCGCAGTGGAGACTGTATTAAATGTGGAGAGTCCGGCCATAAGGGCAAGGAATGCACTAACAGGATCCGTTGCACAACATGTAACGTGGACGGGCACAGAGCGGACCAGATTAAGTGTCCGCAATTCAAGAAGATGGTCGAGGTAGTAAGAAAACAGAAAATGCAGCCTATAGAAGGAAAGACACGGAAACGCAGTACCAACGTAGATGGCCTTTAAGATATTGCAGACCAATCTAGGGAGGGGAAGGGCGGCGCATGACCTGGCCTACGCTATGGCCAAGCAAAGAGATGTTGATATGATTCTAGTAAGTGAGCCAAATAAAACCATTGTTAAAAGAAAGGATTGGATAAAGGATGAAAGAGAGGATGTGGCTGTACTGCTTATGAACAAAAAAATTTCGGTAGCAGACATAAGGGTAGGGAAGTATTAATTTTGGAAAGTGGAAATTCTGAGGCTGTTATATATCACCTAACATAGATTTTGTTGAATATATAGAAAAGGTGGATGAAATTGCTTCGTTTGTTAAATCCGAAAATAAAGAAGTTATTATTGCCGGCGATATAAATGCCAAATCGTACTTATGGAAATCTCCAGGTAGTGATAAAAAGGGTGAACACTGGGCAGAGTGGATCGCAGCATTAGACTTGGTGGTTCATAATAAAGGAAAAGTGGCAACCTTTGTAAGAGGAACAACAGAGTCATTTATTGATGTAACGTTGTCCACACCAAAAATCTCAAAGCGTATTATAAATTGGAAAGTTATGCAGGAGGAAAGCTTGTCAGATCACCGTTACATATACTATGAGTTAAAAGTCGATGCAGTGCCAAAGAAACCTATCGAAAAACAGAAATCCATTACTGACTGGAATGCATATAATGCTAGCGTGACAATTAGACTCTTTAATTTAGAAAGGGAGGAAAGGAGTTCGCACAGAATATGCACAGATATCATAAGGGAAGCATACAGAAACAGCACTATCAAAAGTCCAGTAGGTAGGAAATAAGATGGTACCCTATTGGTGGAATACGAGTATAAACGATAAGAGGGAGGAGTGTAAGGAAGTCAGAAGACGGTACACCAGAATTGCTAAAGCAAATGCCCGAGAAGATGAGAAACTGCGAGCTAACGAGACATATAAAGCGAAGAAGAAAGAACTGAGGAAGTTAATTAGACTATCGAAAAGGGAACATTGGAACAACTTATGTAATGACTTAAATCGAAATATTTGGGGAGAGGGATATAAGATCGCAGTTAAAGGACTAAAGAACTTTGCACCTTATGACTTACCGGATAAAGACAAAAAAGAAATAGTGGAAAAACTCTTTCCACGCCAAAACAGTAGTCGTCAAAATTATAGAACTAAAATGAGACAGGTTCCGGCATTCACTCCCATAGAACTTAAAGTAGCTCTAGACAACATGAAAACAGGAAAAGCTCCAGGACTAGATGGCATCCCCACAGAAGCTGTTAAAGAAACGGAGAGGGCACATAGTGGATGGCTATTGGAGGTGTTAAATCAGCTCCTAAAAACTCAAATTTTCTCAAATGATTGGAAAGTAGCCAAGGTTATATTGATACCGAAAGGAAGTGAATTAAAACAACCAAATTCCCATAGACCAATTTGCCTCTTAAATACCCTGAGCAAACTATATGAATCATTGATACGACAAAGGCTTGAGGAAGAGATTGAAAGAAAGGGAGGATTGGCGAAGCATCAATATGGATTCAGAAAAGGGCGATCTACAATACAAGCACTCGAGGTAATCAAAAATGTAAGTGAAAAGAATGGTATGAAGTGGAACGCTTTAATAACATTGGACGTCCAAAACGCGTTCAACACAGCCAATTGGAACCTAATCTTGGAAAAGTTACGGAAAAGAAAGATATCTGCGTATCCAACTTCAATTAGAGAAATTGAGTCACCTTCCCCTACGAAAGGGATGTAGTTTCGGTATCAATTCACAGAGGCGCTATTGTCAACATGTACATAAAGTTGCCTATATACAAGGAAACAATTACTTTAAATGACAGTTTTTGAAAAATTGTATTTTCAAAAAGTATATACTTATAAATTGTGCATATTGTTTACGTGTTTGCGTACTTTTGTTATACTTTTTGCGAGAGACTTGCCGGAGGAATGCCGGTTAACAAGTGTTTAATTTGTGGCCCAGTACCCGCTTCTACGAAATTATTTTGGTTCCCTCTAAAAACAGACAGGTAAGTAATTTTATGATTAATATTAAAACACGGCATTAATTAACGCTTGCGCTATTTTTTTGAATACGCGTATTGGATCGATTTATTATTAGATTGGTCTGAAGCAAGCTTTAGTCCCACAAAATTCAGATAACAGATCCGGGTAACGTCCAGATCCGAATCCGGAGTCTTGAGGTCCTTAGTAAAACGTAAAACAACCACATTTACGTTATCATTGCAGGTGCCAATTATGGATTAACAAGTTGCAATTACACTTGAATGTCTGCGATGTGAGCCGAACGAAAAGATTATGCGCGGCGCACTTTGTTGAGTCGTCTTTTAGAACAAATGAAAAATTAGCATTAAATTGTAATGCAATTCCTACTATTTTATTCCCAGGTAAATGTTTTAACTAATATGTTCAAACATATTCGAAGAAAAGTGGCAATTATATTATTAGTAATCATGTTTTATTTTACAATAATTTCTGTAGTTTTCAGTTCAAGTGTTGTCAATGGAGTACTCCAACAGGAACACTTTGAATGTAGAGGTAAATCAGCAATAAAAACATAGTATAAGACTAACTAACTATTATTTTTATTAATAAGATCTATCAGGCAGTGGCGAAGCGTATAATACAGAGCAAAAAATAAAAATACTATGTAAGTTTAAAATGTGAACAACGGGGCGAAATAATTTCATATTATATTTTGCATTTATCTCCTTTGTTTTTAGTCTCGTCAGAATTATCGAAACCATCAGCAGTTATTCCCGATAACTTAACCAATCCAGTAACCTGTAGTATGTACCATGGCGCAAAGGTAAACTTGGACGATATGTAGGGTATTTTTACAGCGATTGTCCAGGTTTACCTTTGTACCATCGCACCAAGCATGTGCGAATAGGCGCACGATCAAACAACTCCTATGCATTTCAGCACACACTATAAGAGATGCACAAAACGAAGTGAAGGAACTAAAAAATCTAGTGAAAATTAAAAATAGAAAATTAAGACAGTTAAGATTCATATGCAAGAAGCAGAAAACGTCTTTGAAGAATTTGAGAAGTAAAGAAGTTGACACCATTATTAAAGAAACATTGAAAGGATGCGAAAGTAATACCTCGTTTAACTTACTTCTATCGGCAATTAAAATGAGGTATAGAAAACCCCGAGGCCGAAGATGGAGCTTAAAGGAAAAAGCAGTTGCTCTAAGTATCTATAAGCGCAGTCCCAAAGCATATAGACTTTTGCAATGTTTTATGGCATTGCCATCTAGAGCGACACTACTTTCAATGTTGTCCTTAATACCATTCAGATCTGGTATATGCGACAGTATAATGAACCATTTAAGAAAAATCGTAGATAAGATGGACAAAGATGATCGCTTATGCTCGCTAGTTTTCGACGAAATGTCGTTAAAACAACATCTAGAATACGATATGAAAAATGATTTGATATCTGGCTATGAAGACTTCGGCATTGAAAGGGGAAATAAGTACTCAAACACTGCGTTAGCCTTTTTGGTACAAGGATTACGAAAATCGTGGAAACAGCCAATTGCATACTATCTAATTAACAGCAAAATGGAATCATGTAAGAACAACAGAGATTCCAGTAAACTGACTTTAGATATATGCATTAAAGAAGTGGTAACAGCCTGTATGTCTGTGGGCTTAAATATCATTGCCACTGTCTGTGATATGGGCAGCAACAACGTCGCTGCCTTACATCAACTTGGCTTTACATATAGTGAACCAAAAATTAACATTGCCGGGAATATAATTTTTGTGTTTTTCGATCCACCACATTTATTAAAATGTACACGAAATTTATTCCTTAAGTATCCGGTAGAATGCGAAGTAAGCATCGCAGGAAACAATATTACTGGGAAAGCAACAATGGAAGACGTTATTAAGGCCATTGAATTAGATAAAAGAAATTTGTTCCGGACAGTACCTAAGATCACCGATCAACATCTTTTCCCCAATAACTTCGCAAAAATGAAGGTTTCACTCGCCACCCAGCTGATGAGTCACTCTGTAGCAAGTCTAATACTGTATTCAGTTTCTACAGGTAGCTAAATATATTTTTTTAATAGTTAAAGTATTTCCGTGTGCATAAATTTTACAACATCCGTTTATATTATAAATTTGTTATAGCCGGGCTACCAAATAGTGCGTTAGCTACTGCAGTGTTCATCAAAACAGTGGATGATATTTTCGATAGTTTTAATAGTTCGACAAATATTCCCCAAAACGGAAAAGAAATAAAAATTGCTATCTCAGATTCGTCACCACATTTTGAATTCTGGGACAAGATGGAAAAAGTTATTGGTAAATACTGAATACTATAATAGTTTAATATGTCGATTAAGCCATAACGCGACATACGCCATACAACCGATTGCAAAAAATTTCAAGCAAATAATAAATCAATACCCATTTTAGGTCGATGGCGCTTCATTGGTTTTAGAGGAAGCCAGCCGCCCTCACAAAAAGGATGGCTGTCGAATATGAAAGCGATGAGATACTTATGGCATCGAATTAAAAATTTTTCAAATATGAAGTACCTAAGAACTAGGTCCTTGAATCAAGATGCTATAGAAAACATGTTTGGCGGTATTAGGGGATACTGCGGAAATAACGTAAATCCTACATCTCTGCAGTTTGTAAATAGTTTGAAATGCCATATTGTAAATGGTTTGACGAACAGAGGTATTCAAAATACCAATTGCGGGGATGATCACCAGGAATTGATGAGTGATTTGTTACTTCTGTTCAAAACTGACGCTAGAACATGTACTACACAAAACCCTGCTACGCCCATGCATGTAAGTGAAGAGTGTAGGCATACACCAGACCTGGGATCTTTTAATTTTAATGTATTGGAGTTAGCTTCGGGAGACGTTTATGTTGCTGGCTTTATCGCAAAACACATTATTAATAAATTTAATTCTTGTATCACATGTACTGAAGTGTTACAAGCGCCACCAGAAACATGGTCGAATGATTTCATTTCCTTTAAAGATTATGAAAGTAATGACCATCCGAAGCTAACATACCCAAGCAAACGCTTAGTTGCTGTAACAACAACAGTGTCTAAACTCATAGACACACTATTGGAATCAAATGGACACAGAATAGATATCCTAAAAACTATTGAAGAGAACATAAGAAATAGTATTAATTTTGCTTGGTGTACATGTCCAGTACATTCTACCCTTTTTGTAAATAGTTTGATTAGAACATTAAGTTTAATATGTGTTAGTTGGTTTTGTAAAAGGAAGAACAGAGACTTCAAACTATTTCCACAACAAAAAAAAAACAAAAAAAACTTCAATTCTGCAACATTACATTAACACATGGTTTAACGATCACTGGTTTATATTAGTTAAGTTTAGTTTCGATTAATGCTCTTCAAAAGAGAGTTTTATTTTTTATTGGTTTCATAACTCCAATTTTAGTAAATGTTATTTCGCAAATTTAAATCAATTACAATACAAAATTCAACATTATTCAAGATTCTTAGGATGGAGATTTCTTCACATTTTTGTTCAAATTTTTAAGTAATACATTTAACATAGTTATTACTGAAATTTTAATAATAAAAATTGTAGTTAAGCTCTGATGAAGCATCAAGTTAGGTGCGAAATATTGGCAATAAAAATAAAGAACAACAGAGTAATTTAATTTCAAGTTTACTGCCGCTACCCAAGAGATCTCCCATTTTACTCATTTTCTCAACGGCAAAGACTCCTGGTCTAATTGAATTTTAGAAATGGCATATTTCCAAACCATCACGTATAATATATGTATATACCGGGTGTCCAACCTAAGATGCAACGGTTACTAGCCAATTTATTACTGCCTTTTTGAAAAAAATTTTCAAATAAATGTTGCCTCGAATCACATTCTACATATGCTAAAATTAGTTTTAGTAATGGCGGACGTCCGGTTGTACCGGAAGTAACTACTAACTTTATTATTTTAAATGGAACACCCTGTATATTATTGCACTTTTGGATTCCTTGTTAAATTTAAATAACAATACGTTAGGGATACTTTGGGGCTAAGTTGAACCGTTTTCGAATTACATGACGTTTTTCGAAAAAAATGACATTTGCAGTGTCTTCGGTGTTTGGAAATATCTCGGGAAATACGAAAGTTAGAAAGATGCGGTTTTCGGTTTTCGCTCAACTATGAAACACCACACGTCTTTTATTTTAAAATTGTTGCGTTTAAATTACAGCGTTATTAAATAGGGATCTGTAATTTTCGAACTCTAAAATCATGGATAACTTGATTTTCTTAAATTGAACGGTGCAGCAATTTTTACATAAATGGATGTCAAATTCAATTTTCTTTCGATTTTATATGAACATTATTGTGTCTATCTCCAACGGTTTTGGAGATATTCGCAATTTTTCAGTTTCTCATGATAGATACGTATTGCGATGCGCCGCCGCCGGCCACCTTCTCCTCGCATTTCACCAGGCTTGGAACTGGCAGCAGTAATATTGGGATGCTTAGAAAGTGGCCAACAGAACACAATAGGACCACTAGAAACAAACAAAATGGTCTAAAAGATACTTGAGATGTTTAAAGCGGCATCTTTAAAGTCAACGCAAGCTTGAAAACGCACTAGGTATCTTGCCGTTATTAGTGTTCCAAGTGTCAGAACTGACATTCAGAGTACTGTTTGGTAACATAATAATTAAAGATGTCGCTTACTCGAGAAGAATTAGTAGATATGGTTTTCGTTCTCGGTGAATGTTACAGAAACGCTATGTTAGCGTCAAGAGTTTACACAAAGTATTATACCCATGTAGAAAGCATCCAGATAGGAGGGCATTTCAGTCGCTACTGGGTAGTTTTGTAAGTACTGGATCCGTAGCACGTACAAAACGGAACCTCAATAACTACGTACTTACGGATGAAAATCACTTGCAAACTGCGATTTCTTCTCATGGGGTTTCATTAAAAATAAGGTTTATGAGACGCCACCAACAAACCCTGATGATATGCGCCATCGTATTTTAACAGCGTTTGAAGAAGTCACACCAAAAATACTCAGAAATGCTCAAAAGTGTTTCCAAGAGCGATTTCGATTATGTAGTGCCGAAAACGGACAGCATTTTGAACATTTAATATAATAGTGTTGTACAAATTCTCTGTACAATGACAACACTAGCGTTTAAAGTGTAGCCTGTTGCGAGCAAGACGCTCGAAGTGTACGTACGCCATACATTGGATAGAGTAATGTAGTTGTGCTTATTTATTGATATTCCAGTAATGTTATGTTTTCTTTTATCTTTGCTATGTTTGCTTGTTTCTAGTGGTCCTATTTTGTTCTGTTGACAACTTTTTAAGCATGCCAGTATTATTGCTGCCAGTCCCAAGCCTGGTGAAATGCGAGAAGGTGACCGGCGGCGGCGCTTCGCAATACGTAGCTATCGTGAGAAACTGAAAAATTGCGAATATCTCCAAAACCGTTGGAGATAGACACAATGATACCCATATAAAATCGAAAGAAAATTAAATTTTACGTCCATTTATGTAAAAATTGCTATACCGTTCAATTTAAAAAAATCAAGTTAGCCATGATTTTAGAGTTCGAAAATTACAGATCCCTATTTAATAACGCTGTAATTTAAACGCAACAATTTTAAAATAAAAGACGTGTGCTGTTTCATGGTTAAGCGAAAACCGAAAACCGCATCTTTCTAACTCTCGTATTTTCCGAGATAATTCCAAACACCGAAGACACTGCAAATGTCATTTTTTTCGAAAAACGTCATGTAATTCGGAAACGGTACAACTTAGCCCCAATGTATTCCTAACGTATTGTTATTTAAATTTAACAAGGAATCCAAAAGTGCAATAATATACAGGGTGTTCTATTTAAAATAATAAAGTTAGTATCTACTTCCGGTACAACCGGAAGTCCGCCATTTCTGCAACTAATTTTAACATGTGTAGAATATGATTCCACACAACATTTATTTGAAACATTTTTTCGAAAAGACAATAATAAATCGGCTAGGGACCGTTGCATCTTAGGCTGGACACCCGGTATATAGGGAGGCGATTTCGATCAAGGAATTAGGTCTTCCATCAGCAATGGAGGAATTAGTAAATGAAACTCATTTATTAATACTCAATATTTCGGAAATGTTTATTTCCTTCTTCAGGAGAATTAATGAGAGATCAAAATGTCGGCAAGAACGACGCACATGGGTGGAAAATTTATTATTATATTACAAGTTAAAAACTGAAGTGTAAAATATAAAAAGGTTGCAAAAAATTGAAGTAAAACCCACTAAGCAAAAATAGGTTGAAATAATGTTAATGCAACGTCATCTAAACACTAACTAGCGTTGTGTAAAAGTGTCAATGTAGTGTTAATAACGTCTAAGCAACGTGAAATGTCCGACTATATAACATTACTTTAAATAACGTTACTGATAATACACGACCGAGTAACATTCGTAGCACGTGCGTACTACACCACCGAGTAACGTTCGTAGCACGTGCGTACTACACCACCGAGTAACGTTCGTAGCACGTGCTTACTACACCAGCGGGTAGCGTTCGTAGAACGTATATATGTCGACTTTTAAGTAACGTGCTTTCCTAGGGGCGGGTTTTATGCGTCGCGACACCAACTGTTTTGTTTGAACTCAGCGTACTGCCCTAGCGTTTTACGTTGTACGCGACGCATAAAACCTGCCTCTAGAAAAACGCGACTTTACGTTTACAAAATCTTAATTTTGTTTCCAAATAAAATTTAGTACCAATAATAAAATATCTATTTATGTAACTAACAATACCTAATAATTTCCACCTTACCTTCATTTATGACACATTTGAACAATTGGAAATTTTAAATTTGGGGTTAAATTTTATGCATCATAAAATAACTCATAAAAAATCAGACACTGATTTTGTATTCTTCAGTGGATAAATAAGACCAGACATATATCCAGTAACGAAAATATTTATTTTTTAACATGTTTCCAAAAAAGAAATAAAATTTCACTGAATAAATTTTTATTTAATTAATTATCCTCATCCTTTAATGACCTCTGCCGTCCATGCTTGAACCACTCCATGAGCGCCGCTTCGAATTGAATTTTCGTTAGGCTGTGGAATGCTTTTAGGACAGAATCTGTAAGATTTTTTTACTAGATCTAAATCATTTTGTATGTGTGTGATGTATACACACCGTATAAAACACTTAACATTTTAAGACCATCGAGTTGGAAATTATTTTTTTTTCCTCTCAAAGAACATTTAGCTGCTAAACTATTAGTAAATATATGTTTTAAACATCTATAGATGTGGTTTTTGTGATTATGCCCCCTACCAGCAAAAGTTTTGATGCCTATAAAAAACGGCTATCAAAAAGCATAAAAACAAAGCATAGTATACTTACAAATTGGGCGATAACTGTCTCGTCGCATACGCACATGTAAATGCCGATCAAAAACTTAGGTTCGCTCACGAGAAATCTAAACGTTAACACGCATCAAACACTAGATCGATACGATATAAAAAGTACACTTACCTTCAAATTAATGTTCTCCATGATTACCTTTATCAAAAACTGTTAATAGTCATAACACATCTATTGCAAGATGGATGCAGGTTATACCGGTTATACCTTGCTTCACTTGTTTATAACATAAATGCACGCGTGCACCAATACAGTACGCTTGCGCAACGAGATATTCCATATATAAACTAGTAATACACATGTTAAACGTTACAAATACAAAATGTTCAACGTTTAATAAACTATACTGCAACGAACAATCGGAACGTTACGAATAGTTAATCCGCCTAACGTTGCACCTACGTTTTAATGCAACTACTATGGAACCAACAATCTGAACACGTTATTTTGAACTAAAAAATAACCTCCCTTACATACGTTATAATCTACACCAAAATTTTAATGTAGTTTTAACGTTGGAAACCCGTTAGTAACTTAGTTTTGCTTAGTGGGAAGTCGTAAACAAATTGAGGAAAACTCGTGCGGTCAAATTAATAAAATTGATAAAATATTAACAGATTAAAATTCGGAACCGAAATGTATTACACAGAAGGACAAACACAACTGATATATATATATATATACTTTTTGTCCTGTTGTTTGTGTACCTTATTGATGTAAGTAATAACACCCTTTTCGGTTAATTTTTAAGCCTGTAAAGTACATATTAATGGTGTATATTAGGTCTGAAGAAGGGACACATATATTTAGGTCCCGGAACGTAACTAAAAGCTATAATAAAATAACATTAATTTAAGTTTGTATCACTTTATATTATCCTGTAAAAAGTATTAACCTACTGTAGCATAATAAAGTTTATTATTATTATTATAAAATAATGAAAAATAAAAAACTTCTTTCCCAATAAAACATTTGTTTATTTCCTAGAATACCTAACTCTGTTCCCAAACTTGACGTTAATGTTTGAAAATTGATTGTATTATTGCAATGATTCATCACGTTTTTGCATAGTATTTACTATTGCAGTAATAATACATTCAATTTTCAAACAATAATATTAATATAAAAAAGAACAAAAATGGGGAATGCATTCAAATTACGCGCTCTTACTGACGCGTGCGCCTCTATGAATTGATACCAGAACCTCCAGAATTAGCTCCCCACCACATTCCCCAGGCGTAGCAACTTTTTATTATTAAGTTTACTATCTCAAGGATAGCTTATCTCTGACGGTTTGCTGTTTATAGTAACGACGCTTATTTTACATAGCAACAATGAAAAAGAAAGAGATAACCATATGGAAAAACTAAAATAGAGCTCTGTTAGTACCAGGAACCACCTCCTAGGGTGCGTCCAAATATTTCCCCACTCCCTAACCAAGGAATCGCACCCCTCTGCTGCCAAGTTTATTTCAGAATCTGTAACCAACATAGCTCGCATTCCAATGAATATTTGGCGGTATTTAATTTAACTATCACACTGACAAAAGTCAATGCTAGGTTTTTTCCACTATCACCAAACAACAATGCACAATCTCTCGACGCGCGTTTCGCTAACCAAGTTAGCATCATCAGGAGATGATTAATAGTGCAAACGCGCGTCGAGAGATTGTGCATTGTTGTTTGGTGATAGTGGAAAAACCTAGCATTGACTTTTGTCAGTGTGATAGTTATTGTTACACCAAAGGTTCCAAAACCCAAGTACTGGGTATTTAATTTCATTCATCAGTACTTTTATACTATCGCCGCCAGATATCAGCACCTTACGCAGCTCGGTTGAATAACTATAAGATATATAAACAAGGTTATTACTTATCTGCGATGATGATGCGAACTACGATGACTATCGCTCCATTGCCAAATCATACTGACCAAGAATTTATGAATGAAAGAACTTGTGACGTCAGAGCACTTTAAAAAAATAATTATGCCTTAATGAGAAACAATTTAAAAGAAGGTTTAATGAAGGGCTATATATTACAACATTCTCTATCATTCTATGACATAAAAAAAAGTTGTGCAATTCCTCATTAAGACCTAAAATAATTAACTAAACTACAATAAATATAATAATAAAATTAAACAGTCAAATGAGAAAAGCAAAACCTATTATGACCAAAATACTTCAATAGTTAGAAACTCTAGTTTATAAGGAAAGCAAGGGGGAGATTCCGTAAGGTAGAGATCGACCAACTCGATACCACAGGAATTCTGTAAGAACGATTCGATACCCAGCTATCGTCTACTTGGAAGGTTTTACTCGATAACTATTTAGCTCTCGGATGGCTCTCGGCACACTCTCGGTCAAAGCATCATCTCTCTTTCGCAAACGGGCTTTATTGTCTATCTTTCTTTATAAGGTACCCGTGCTGCTAGGTCGAACGGTGGTAAAATGCAAATGTTCAAAAATACGTTTGAAAATATTTCGCATAATAACTTTTACAATATAATTTAAAACACATGTGTAGTTAGTTTAGAAATGTAGTGGAGAAGTAGACACAGTTCATTTCTTATGTGGTTGCTACTAGCAACTTGCTAGCTCTCCCAATTATTAAAATAATTCACATTTTTTTAAATCTTTATCTCTTTAAATTAAAGTACCTATTTATATATTTGTAATTTATTAATTTAAATTTGATTTAACATGGCATTCAAAGTCAAAGAAATTCATTGGGAAATAATGTTAAATTACATGGAAAAAAATAAAGAACTTGCTACTGGTAAATTCACATGAATGGGCGTGATAATTACAAAAAATGTGGATTAGTTTGGGAAATGAATTGAATGCTACTGGTTATGGAGAACGATCTGTCGATAAGTGGCAAAAGGTATGTAGCCATATAACATAAACATTCTTGATCATATACCAGCATTTGAAGTACCCTTGTTAACCGAAAGAGTTCCACAAATCGTCTTTCTGGCATATTAAATGGATTACTGTTATCTCGCAACTGTCTTCTGTATAAAACTAATCATCGATTATTTTGTGCATTAGCTTCAAGTAACATATGATGAAAAACATCATAACATTTTTCTTTAATAAATTACAATTTTTAAATTACAGTTATTTCAAATTGTCAAAATTAATGCGAACAAGCGAACTAAAGTGAACTTTTTAGCCAATATTTAGACCAGTTGTATACTTGTACCCGAAATTACCCGACCTTCTACTCGATAGATATACGGAATCGCTCTCTCTATCGACATCGGATGAGGTATCGTATCGAGTTTGTGTATCGTATCGACTATACGGAATCTGCATAGGAACTCTGTAACTTGTATATCAATATCAATGTCAAGGCAATAGCGTATCGTCTCGCTATCGTTTTTGGTACTCTGTAAAGAAACCGATATCGGTCTCGGTAATGATCGGAAAATAGCAACTCCGTGCTTACGTTTGGTCTAAATCTTGTCGAGATTCCTAATAGATTCCGTCAAGTGCCCTAAAGGATCGTAATTATCTGTCATTCTGTCTTTTTTATTATCGTTTTAGTAGTTTGACTTGACGGTATTTTTTTGAAAATTTCAAAAGTTTCTTATAAAAGTGTTATTATTTAATATATATTTATCATTATTACTTATATCTAAATCAAAGGGAATAAAGTAAGCACTTATGTTTAATTTTAATATATTTTTTTAAATATTCATTCATTTGTGATGTATAACAATAAATAAATTAAACAGTTTATCTTATATTTTACAAAATTATTTTTTACTTAACAAATTAACAAGATTATCTGCACTATCAGCTAACCTGCTTATATTATTATTAATAGTAGTGAGTACGGTCAACAGTTCACTATGCATTTGCTCTGTTCGATTTGTTTCTGTATCTGCCATTATCTTCCTTTTGGTATTTTTTCTGGAGGGCGTGTTGATTATGGCGGCTGGTGTCGATGGCGCAGGGTTCTGCATTGGAGTAAGTGGTGGAAGTATTGGAAGATGAACAGGAGCATTTAATGCAGATGGGGAGAAGGGTGTTAAAATCAAATTTTTTGGGAGTTTCACAAATTTTGGGGAAGTCGTTGACACCACAGTGCCCCCCGAAGTACCAGCTACCTATAAATTTATTTGTTTATTACAAATACCTTTTTTTTTTCATTTTCCATAGCTTACCATTCCTAGTTCAACATTGTCATTGCCTTTAATAGCACTCCATCCCATTAAATTTATTAAGCGGAGCTCCTTATCATTTAAGGGAGGTACTTGTGCCTCACCACCACCTGTCCCTTGGCATTCCTGCCTTAAAGCTTGAGCTTTACTCTTAACTTTTTGTTTCCAGTCAGTTAAACTCTAAAAAATATTTCTTGCTTGTGGATCTACATATTAAGGATATTATAATATTACTTACTCTTTGCCATTTCTCTACTGTTTTACATCCCAGGCCCATCGAATTTAATTTGTTTGCCAGTTCTGCCCAAAGTTGATTATAATCTTGCCTGCTATTTATTCTCTCAAACTTTTGTGATGAGACTGGAGTGCTCCTCCAAAAAATCCAGCATCACACTCCATTGGCTGGAATTAATTTTCATACGTTTCTAAATAAAATATGAATAAATGTTGAGGTGTTAAATGCTGTGAAAAATTAACAGGTACAAAATATAAATAACTTACGTTCATAATAAAATGTCGTGGTAGTAATATGTTGAAATATAAATATTTTACAAAAAGGGGTCGCCGTCTTTACACTCTCACGCGAAATAAAGAAAAGGAATATTTAAGGTAACTATTGACCATTTCCACATCTGTTCAGCAAACGTTAAAAATAAGGGTAGAAGGTTGTAAAATTATTTTAAACGCAACTCGACAATTCCAAACATTGTGTTTTCGCACGTCCAACAACAAAGAGAAGTAAATACAACTACCTCGTACATAAGACAAGGACAAGTATGTTGATATTCGATAGCGACAGGTTTACATGTGTCGCTATGATTTTAAACATCGGAAATACGTTCGGGTCACGGTGACGCCCGAGAAGAGTTACAGAGTACCAAACTGTAATATCAAAGCAAAGCATAGCGATATCAACGGTACAGAGTCCCACCCCTGGCTGCAAATTGGAGTAATATTGAACTACCTGAATCCAATAATAACAATGTAAGTGAACCAAATGTAACAGAAAGACCTATATCCGATGATATAAACTGTAGTGATAACAATAATGTGTTGCAAAATGATATCCCAAATATGAATCAAAGTATGCACTCAAGTTTTGGTAGAGAAATAAAAAAACCAGATAGGCTAGACCTATAAAATATATCATATACATTTTATTGTTATTACAGAATTTAGATTAAGAAATGTTAATTAAATGTATGTGTACATTATACTTTAAGAAAGGAGATGTTATGAATATAGGTACGAATGTATTATGAATATAGGTACGTATTGCTGTGTACTGAAAGTACCAACAAAAAATGTAAAAATGAAATTTAAAATGAAAAATTAAATTAGCTAGCTCAAATGATAACAATTTTATTTAAGGCGCAAAAGAACAATTAATCTCAGGGTTGCTTTTATTAAAAAGAAAATTGTGGGTTAAAAGAAAACTGACTTTCATTAAAACTCCAAAAAAAACAATTTAAAAGGTTTAATTAAAAATAAAAGAACAGTAATTTTGAATGATATAAAAATTCTATAATTTTATTATAAAAAAAAAGAAAAAAAAAATGTTAAATACTAACTTTGCAGAAAAAAACCTTGGATGTAAGATCCTGGTCGAAATAAAACTGCTGGCTTTAAATTACAAACGGACAATTCAAAATCCTTTTACTAAGCAAAAGAAAACAAAAAGTTCAGGAAGATAATAAATTTCTGCAAATCAATCCACGTGGTCTCAAAATTCAAACAACTAAATTACACGTGGAAAATTCCAGTAATTTAAATAAATGAAAATTAAACGCAAGCACAATGCTATTTTTCACCCAACCCGCGGTGATTAAAAACTAATTACAAAACAGAAAAATTAACAACGAACTAAAAAAATTACTCTTTTAAACTTAAACTATCTTCCTGCACGTAAAAAAAATAATAACAGATCTTATATCTAAATTGTGTACACAAAAATACAATATCAATTATTATTAAATGAGTTCCTTGATTAACAAACTAAATTCAAAAATGTGAATTCAAAGCTAGAAAGTGAAAATCTCAAAATGGCAGAAATGAAATACAAATTTAAATATAACTCTACTCACACGTGTTATCAGGGAACTGCCTTTACACGGTTCAAACAACCGTATAAGTATCTACTTCTCCGAGTGCGTGCGACGCAACGCACCAAGAGCTGTCCGTAAACAGACTCGCAAAAACAAAACAATATATACAAAACCCGCGAAAGCAAAATGTACAAAAGAATGAAATTAAAATAAGTAATTGAACAATAAAATAAACAGATTACACAATCCAAAACATTAACTCTCTTAGACAAAAATAAAACAATTTGAAATTTCTCGCAACATTTAAACTCTTAACGGAATTAACAAGAAAAAGAAACTGAAATTCCCGCAAACCGGGTTGCCAGACCACAGCACATCTCCCAATTACTAAGTGGAAAACGAAAGTTTCAACAAAAATTGAGTGTTTCTCCTTAGAAATTGTCCGCACACGACAACACTCTGTCTCCGCACACAGGGGTGAAAACGTCACTTCCCGGTGCTGCAAACTTCCCTGGGTCGTGGTGGCTGTGTTCAACATACCGTCCATCGAATGAAATTCCTGTTTGGGACAGCAATCGGTGTGACAGTCGGTGTGGCATTGACGGGTCTGCATCCTGACGAACTTCTCCACTCCTTGGATGTACCTCTCGCATGGACTTCCAGAAGGATAGCTCATTAAACAGAAAAACAATTTTAAATCACACTCAAACATGGCTTCGGGAATGGAATTCTTCTTGAATGTGACAGGCTTTGACTCGACTTCAAGAGAGTGCTCATCATCGACAACAATGCTAGGGAACTTATCTTCTAAAGATACATACTGGTTCGAAATTTCCTCGACTTCAGCTTCAGACTTCTCATCACAATTGATTTCAATTTCTTTTTCATCATCTGGGGATTCTCTCTGGGAACTGATTACTTCTTCTTCCTCTAACTCCAACTCACCAATACCTTCTACCTTGATATCCTCTTCGGATCCAACATCACCATTTATTTCCTCATCTCCAACAACTTTTTCGCAACCTTGTATATCATTTTCTCCAACAACTTTTCCGCCACCCTGTATTTCATTTTCTAAACTATCATCACAATTTTTCATCTTTTCATCATCAACATTTTTATCATCAACATTTTCATCCTCAACATTTCCATCATCCTCTTCCCTTTCTCTACCTAAATTATTAACATTTTCCTCTTCTCTATTCAAATCATCAACAACTTTCTCCTCATTAGAAGTATCTGAATCCCAATTGACTTTATCCCCTTCCGTCTGAATACATTTCTTTTCTTCATCATTCTTTCTCAACCTCTCATCCTGTCTCTCTTTCAATAACAACATGTCTTGTTTCTGTATCATTTGTTTTGTATTACTCAATAACTGTCTTAGCATTGCCATCATATCATTCATACTGATACTTTCCTTATTGCTGTTTCCTTCATCCCTCTGAGTATTCCTTTCTTCGATCCTTCCCTTTGTTCCTGCCACAACCGACTCCTTGCTGCCGTGGGTTCCTTGGTTCCGCCAGCTCTGGTCCTTTGGAACGTCCACTTCCTGTTCCCTGGTGTGCTTGTCCATCTTCATTCTCGCAGCGGTGTATATACAATGTTTTTAAACACACAAAAAAAAACGTATTAGCCCTATCAATGCAACGAGAAATTTCTACAAATTCTAAATCAGTGATTCTAATTTTTCTAATTACAATTACAACAACGTCGAGCCTCACGTTGGGATTGCCAAATAAATATGCTGTGTACTGAAAGTACCAACAAAAAATGTAAGAATGAAATTTAAAATGAAAAATTAAATTAGCTAGCTCAAATGATAACAATTTTATTTAAGGCGCAAAAGAACAATTAATCTCAGGGTTGCTTTTATTAAAAAGAAAATTGTGGGTTAAAAGAAAACTGACTTTCATTAAAACTCCAAAAAAACAATTTAAAAGGTTTAATTAAAAATAAAAGAACAGTAATTTTGAATGATATAAAAATTCTATAATTTTATTATAAAAAAAAAAGAAAAAAAAAATGTTAAATACTAACTTTGCAGAAAAAAACCTTGGATGTAAGATCCTGGTCAAAATAAAACTGCTGGCTTTAAATTACAAACGGACAATTCAAAATCCTTTTACTAAGCAAAAGAAAACAAAAAGTTCAGGAAGATAATAAATTTCTGCAAATCAATCCAAGTGGTCTCAAAATTCAAACAACTAAATTACACGTGGAAAATTCCAGTAATTTAAATAAATGAAAATTAAACGCAAGCACAATGCTATTTTTCACCCAACCCGCGGTGATTAAAAACTAATTACAAAACAGAAAAATTAACAACGAACTAAAAAAATTACTCTTTTAAACTTAAACTATCTTCCTGCACGTAAAAAAAATAATAACAGATCTTATATCTAAATTGTGTACACAAAAATACAATATCAATTATTATTAAATGAGTTCCTTGATTAACAAACTAAATTCAAAAATGTGAATTCAAAGCTAGAAAGTGAAAATCTCAAAATGGCAGAAATGAAATACAAATTTAAATATAACTCTACTCACACGTGTTATCAGGGAACTGCCTTTACACGGTTCAAACAACCGTATAAGTATCTACTTCTCCGAGTGCGTGCGACGCAACGCACCAAGAGCTGTCCGTAAACAGACTCGCAAAAACAAAACAATATATACAAAACCCGCGAAAGCAAAATGTACAAAAGAATGAAATTAAAATAAGTAACTGAACAATAAAATAAACAGATTACACAATCCAAAACATTAACTCTCTTAGACAAAAATAAAACAATTTGAAATTTCTCGCAACATTTAAACTCTTAACGGAATTAACAAGAAAAAGAAACTGAAATTCCCGCAAACCGGGTTGCCAGACCACCCCCCGGATTCCGTATAGTCGATACGATACACAAACTCGATACGATACCTCATCCGATGTCGATAGAGAGAGCGATTCCGTATATCTATCGAGTAGAAGGTCGGGTAATTTCGGGTACAAGTATACAACTGGTCTAAATATTGGGTAAAAAGTTCACTTTAGTTCGCTTGTTCGCATTAATTTTGACAATTTGAAATAACTGTAATTTATTAAAGAAAAATATTGCCCATTTTTAATCATATGTTACTTGAAGCTAATGCGCAAAATTATCGACAATTAGTTTTATACAGAAGACGTATATTTAAAATCCGTCCAAAACTAACATTTTATGAAATATAAGTATATACAAGCATTTTTAAGAACAAATGCTGGGTATATGATCAAGAATACGTTATATGTCTGCATACCTTTGGTATTCATTTCCCAAATTAATCCACATTTTTTTGTAATTATTACGCCTATTCAATAATGTGAATTTGCCAGTACCAAGTTCTTTATTTTTTTCCATGTAATTTAACATTATTTCCCAGTGAATTTCTTTGACTTGAATGCCATGTTAAATCGAATTCAAATTAATAAATTACAAATATATAAATGCGTAAGTACTTTAATTTAAAGTTATAAAGATTTTAAAAGAAAAAGTGAATTATTTTAATAATTAACGTTCTGTGAGAGCTAGCAACGAGACAAGAAATGAACTGTGTCTACTTTTCCACTACATTTCTAAACTAACTACACATGTGTTTTAAATTACATTGTAAAAGTTATTATGCGAAATATTTTCAAACGTATTTTTGAACATTTGCATTTTACCACCGTTCGACCTAGCAGTGCGGCTACCTTATAAAGAGAGATAGAGAATAAAACCCGTTTGCGAAAGAGAGATGATGCTTTGACCGAGAGTGTGCCGAGAGCCATCCGAGAGCTAATTAAATAGCTATCGAGTAAAACCTTCCAAGTAGACGATAGCTGGGTATCGAATCGTTCTTACAGAATTCCTGTGGTATCGAGTTGGTCGATCTCGACCTTACGGAATCTCCCCCCACAGCAGTATGTAACCAACCACAGTTCAGCCGGATTCCGTATAGTCGATACGATACACAAACTCGATACGATACCTCATCCGATGTCGATAGAGAGAGCGATTCCGTATATCTATCGAGTAGAAGCTCGGGTAATTTCGGGTGTTCGCATTAATTTTGACAATTTGAAATAACTGTAATTTATAAAATTGTAATTTATTAAAGATAAATGTTACCCATTTTTCATCATATGTTCCTTGAAGCTAATGCACAAAATAATCGATGATTAGTTTTATACAGAAGACAGTTGCGAGATAACAGTAATCCATTTAATATGCCAGAAAGACGATTTGTGGAACTCTTTCGGTTAACAAGGGTACTTGCTCATTTTTTAATTGATTTACTAACTCCGCATTTAACTGAGAGTGAAAGGAGAACAAAAGTGCCCAAGGAAATCAGAGTACTTGCGCTTTAACGTATACTTAAAATCCGTCTAACATTTTAAAAAATATATAAACAAGAATATTTAAGGACAAATGCGCCCATTCATGTGAATTTACCAGTAGCAAGTTCTTTATTTTTTTTCATGTAATTTAACATTATTTCCCAATGAATTTCTTTGACTTTGAATGCCATGTTAAATCAAATTTAAATTAATAAATTACAAATATATAAATAGGTACTTTAATTTAAAGAGATCTAAAAAAGAAGTGAATTATTTTAATAATTAGGAGAGCTAGCAAGTTGCTAGTAGCAACCACATAAGAAATGAATTGTGTCTACTTCTCCACTACATTTCTAAACTAACTACACATGTGTTTTAAATTATATTGTAAAAGTTATTATGCGAAATATTTTCAAACGTATTTTTGAACATTTGCATTTTACCACCGTTCGACCTAGCAGCGGGGGTACCTTATAAAGAAAGATAGAGAATAAAGCCCGTTTGCGAAAGAGAGATGATGCTTTGACCGAGAGTGTGCCGAGAGCCATCCGAGAGCTAAATACCTATCGAGTAAAACCTTCCAAGTAAGTAGACGATAGCTGGGTATCGAATCGTTCTTACTAATTCCTGTGGTATCGAGTTGGTCGATCTCGACCTTACGGAATCTCCCCCATTGGTTCAGTAAACTACATTATCTATGGTTCAGTATATTAAAGTTACTCTCAAAGGACACACATGTGTATTCATTAAGTCCCTGATACAATACAACACAACACACACTATCAAAGCCCGTGTTACTACTAAAATTTATAATGTTTCTTTGTGTCAATCTTACTTACAAATTTTTAGGAAAATATGCTGCAAGTGGAAATCATTTAATAAAATTTTGTGTTGTAAATTGGTTTCCGTGTGAAAATATTCCAATATTATCCATTTTGTATTGTTATCACGGTGGTGTTTCGATATGATGTTTTCTATTTATCGTTCTGTGCCGATATCACAGTGCAACTAAGGTTGTTGAAATGGAAAATGGTGCGAACTGTTGCTAAATCTACGACAAACAACATAGACGAGTTGATTGTATGTATAAAGCACAATCAACTCTTATTTGAGTATGCACTTTATATGTAGATATTTAAGTATAGTGTTAATTTGCTATAAGACTATTTTGCTTAAAAATCTTGTCATAATATAGTAATTTTAACGTATAATTATTTCGATTCTTTTAATATTTTTAATTCCTTCGTTTTTCAGTTTTTTCAAACGCCTAAAGGATATATATTCGTCAGTGTTGTTCGCACAATATTTCATTACATTGACGGGATGTTGTTTGGAATTATATGAAATGATTCTTGGGTGAGTTGAATCTTACAATATAGGTATCACTTTATATTATTATATTACTACTGTATATTATTACTTTATCATTTGTTCAATTCACTATTTTTGAAAAATTTTGAAAATTTCACGTATCATCACTGTTTTGAAAACTGGCAATAAGCATAAGATTTGTAGCTACCGTCCTATTTCTATAACATGCAATTTTGCTAAAATATTTGAAACTATTATATTTAAACCACTGCATGCTCATATTGTAAATAATTTCCACACAGGCTTATAAAGGGTAGATCAACTGCAACGAACTTGTGTTCTTTTACACACTAATTGTTTCTAAGAATATTCTTGTCCGGTATTTCCTGCCCCGTATATATTTTTAAAAAGCTTTTAGAAAATAAAATATAATATTTTAGAAGAAATCATTCCCATGCATAAATCCTTTTGCTAAGGAAACAAAAATAGCAAATTCATAAATATTCCTTTTCTTATATATCTATTACAGTTCTCTGATATTTCCAACACCATCTACACATCTGAATGGTACAATAACAACCTAGCTACACAGAAATTACTCCATACCGTATTGATGAAATCACAACTTCTGGATTATTTTTCTGCTGCCGGTTACATCAACATAAATGTAGAAATTTTTGGGGATGTAAGTTGGGATGTAGAGGCGATATAAAATGCATTGACTCATCTTAACGTTTCCAGCTTATGAGGAAAGTGCTGTCATTTTATGCTGTCCTAAGGAATGTGTTGAACAATGAACAATTAAGTACTATATTAAACTATTTTTACCACTATTTGGGAATTAGAGCCGAAAATGCCACCATGACTCGGCTTATGATCTATTATTGGAATCACTATACCGGCAAAAGCAATGATCTCTTTGATTGATATTTTTTGTGAATTTAAATAGTGAGTAAATAAATTTAAATTATATTTACACAAACGTTTTCACCACGTACTTCTTTTTAAAGCAAGACGCGGTTGAAAAACAAAAAAGCAAAATTAATACAAACGCAAACATTGAAACATTTTTTTTTAACGTGGCGCGTAACGTCAAGTGTAACAACAGCGAGACTCACAGTTTCGAGTCTTTTTTTAAAGAGGCGCGTTTGAAAAAAAAATTAAAATTAAAAAAAAAAACAAAAATTATGAAACCAAAAATTAAGAAATGCAAATCTTTTTAATATGGCGCGTAACGTCGAGTGTAACAACAGCGTCGAGTCTTTTTTTTTTTAAGAGGCGCGTTTGAAAAAAAAAAAGAAAAATTCAAAAAAATTTAAAAATTGCAAATCATTTTAAAGTGACGCGCAAAATTCAAGACAAAGCAGAAAATTAAGAAAAATTTAGAAATCAAGAAATTGCACATTTTTTAAACGTGGCGCGTAACGTCAAGTGCAAAGACAGCGAGACGCGCAGCATCGAGTCTGTTTTAAAGAGAAGCGCGTTCGAAAAAAAAAATGAAAAAGAAAAAAAATAATTACGAAAAATTAAAAAATTGCGAATCTTTTTAATGTGACGCGTAACGTTGAGTATAACAACAGTGAGACTGGCAGTGTCGAGTCTTTTTTAAAGAGGCGCGTTTGAAAAAAAAAGAAAAATTAAAAAAAAAACAAAATTAAGAAAAATTTCAAAATTATGTTAAAGTGACGCGCAGCGTCGAGTCTTTTTCAGAGTGAAACGCATTTAGTAGAAATAGCATAACAGCACACTTGAAAAAATGACTACGCCTTTTTCAAGTGTATTGTATAGTATTTGTATTTGTAATAAAAACCATTGCAGATATTATAATTACAGCATTTGGCATGTAGTATATATATGTACAATAGTCAAGTCAAAAAACTAAAGATAAAATAATAAATATAAAAATATATAAAATAAAATAACAAAACCAGTTTTTTACGTCGTAAAAGGCCTTCTGCGATCGCGTCGAGTTCTTGCTTGTTCTCCGCCTGTACCAAGAGCGACGTGTCATCTGCGTACAAGCATGTATGTACTCCATCAATAGTTGATGATATATCATTTACATATATGTATTATAAAAAGTGTAGGACCGAGGATTGACCCTTGAGAACACCATATGCGACGTTTTCAAGATGAGAACGGGACCCGCACCAATGTGTTAATTGCGTTCTATATGTGAGGTATGATTTTAATAATTTCAACTCCATAATACTCGAGTTTATCCAACAGAATATTGTGACTTACCGAGTGAAATGCTTTAGTTAAGTCTAACATTGTCATTTCAGAGTATTGGCCATTATCAAAAGCATTGTAAATTTGTGATAACATGTCAAATATTCCAGTTGTTGGGGAATGGTTTTTTCTGAAGCGGTGTTGTTTAGGCGAGAGGTAGGTAATTGTTTGTTTCAAAATAGTGAACTGACCGGGGCGCAATCACCTGTTCCAGTATCTTGGATATGGCAGGTAGGACGCTAATGGGACGATAGCTTTCGCATTGTGCTTTATCTCCTTTTTTATATATGGGAGTGATCTTCCCCACTTTCAATAAATCTGGGAACACTCCCTGTTCTAAGCATTTATTGAAGATATTTGTGAGCAAGGCGCTAATCTTCGTATATGTCTTTACTATGCTTGTTTTTTAATTGATTAATAATCCTCTGAATCTCGTCTGGAGTTACGGGAGCGAGAAAAAGTGAGTGCTTGGAATTCAGTTTCATATTTTGTAGGAAATCATTTGATGAATGTGAACTATCAATATCATCAACTATCTGTTTACCAATCGTACAGAAATAGTTGTTTAAATCATCTGCCGCCAGGGGTGAAGCTTCGTTGTCTGGATTTGAGGGTGTGGGCTTTGTTTCTTTATTGATGACTGACCATATAGCTTTAACTTTGTTCTCTGATTTCTCTATAAATTTTAAAGTATCTCTTTGTTTTATTTCTGCAATTTTATTCCTATATTTTTGTTTAATATCACGATATGTTTTGTAGGCTTCTTGATTTTTTGTCATTTTCGCTATCGTTGCCCAAGCATCTAATGTGTTCCTTAATTTAATAATGTCCTCATTTAATTTGTAGTTATAATGTATACTTTTGTTAGTAGTAATTTTTATTTTTATTTCAGGGAAGCAGCTATTGAAGGAGTCAATGAAGATGTGATGAAATCTGGTATATGATTGATTCGCATCGTTCATGCAAGGTAAGGGTAGTTGTGCGTCCAGAAGCTCCTTAAAAGCGTTTATGCCATCTGAATTAATCTTTCTAATTCTTTTTACTTCATTTACAGGATTTGAAGCGGTATGGAACGTATATTGCACGATCTGTGCCAGATGATCCAGACAAGTGCATATAAATAGTATCCTTAACAAGGTCACCGGACTCGACATTTGTAAAAACATTGTCTATCAATGTACAGTCAAGTATTTGATGTAAATTGTGTTCGTTCAATATATCCGTTGTTCTTTTCGTTGTTTTCGTTTCTTTTAACACTTTTTTTCGTTGTGTTTTCTAGATTTAAGAGGAAAATCAGCTCCGTTAATCTGTCAAGGAAAGTATCCATATTCCCTGAAGGAGGTCTATATATAACAATAATAATGATTTTGCTTTTTATTAACTCAATAGCTGCTATTTCAATATCTCGTTCTGATGATAATTGAGCTATATCATACATTTCATTGACGATTTCTTCAGATTTACTTATAATTAAAGCTCCACCGTAACTGTTTTCCATTCTACAGAAGCAACTCACGATTTTATAACCACTAATATTATAAAATTTCAGTTTCTCTTTTGTAAAAAAATGCTCGGTCAGACAAGCTATGTCAATATTTCTTAATAATAATTCAGTATGTAGTGCGTCAGTTTTATTGGTAAGACCTCGTATATTATAATTTAGAATGTTCATTGATTTCTGTTTTCCGGGTTTAGTTCTTTTACATTCTTCGATGATGGTTTCTTTGTTGTTTTGAATATTTTTGTCCGAACCTGTTATGCATTGTGTTTTTATACGGTAGCCGAAAAAGCCGTACACTGATGTTGTTCGGCCAGTTAGATGATTCAAATATTTGAGTATCAGGTATATCGCACGGAAATCCTAATTTGAAAGCTATATAATCTTCTTGACTATAATTTTTTTATAAACATCGCGATGGTAATGTCATTTGTTTTAAATTTATTGTATAGGAACTGCAAAATGTTTTGATCGGTATACTTTACGTTACAACGATCAGCATAAATCCACTTTCTAGAGACCTTACTAAAAGCAGCTATCTCATCGCTGCTGCCTATAATTTTTTTTTTGTATCTTTTTTGAGATAATTTTCTCCAAATCAATTTCTTTAGGATTCGCATTGTCATTAGGTTGTGTTAAATTTTAATGAGGAATTGCACTTTTTTTAAATTCTTGTTAAAATAATGTTATTTTGTGCACGACCTAAATATATATTTACACTGAAATTTTGACGGTTTTCTGTAAAGTAGTTCTTGAAATATAAATTTTTTAATATCTTTATACGTCACAGGTACGTAGTAAAATTTTATGAATGAACGAGAATATATGGCAACATAGAAATTACTCCCCCGTAATAATCACAGATTGCAGTCATTTACCGGCTACGAAATACGATATTATTAAAGTGCTATGCAGGTTATGGTCACAAAGGAATTTGGGATTCGGCATTATTTCTGCATCTTGTTATAGTTTGCGTTTAAAGTTCTCCAATTTATCGTAAAAGAACGAATTCTGAAAGATTATAACCTCCAAAACGCGTAAAATAAACACAGAATATCGTAATTATCGTAATAATACGTTTACGCCATCTGTACGCGCAAAGCATGCGAGCAGCGAACTTAATATTACTTATCTGCGATGATGATGCGAACTACGATGACTATCGCTCCATTGCCAAATCATGCCGAACTGTTGTGTTCTATTTGCCTCGCGGATCACTTGTGATTTGTGATCAGATCAGGTTCGATGAAAACGTCATCCGTGACGTCACGCAAGTGATCCGGAACTGATCAAATCCACCAAGAAGTGAACCTGCTATTTCAGAGATTCAGACTACGTCAAGTGAAAGACTCGACCGCCGTTGTTAGATTTAAATTTTCTATCGTTGACTTGACGGCCTTGACGGCTTGCTTGAATTGCTTGTCATTGCGTCATAACATAACATATACATAACCTAAAAGAGTTTGCTGCATTCTTATGAAATTTTGTAATTTGTTTAAACAAAACGTACAATGTGTTCTAAAGATATTGTAGGCCCTGTGACTCAAACACTTTTCGAGATTGAGTCAGATGAAAGTACTCTGTTTTTTTCTCAATGTATTAATGCAGTAACAACAGAAATTAAGTTAGTATCAAATAAAATTGCTTCATAATTTCACTATAAATTTATTTAACCTGTAATATTCTATAAACTGACCCCATGCTTATCAAACAAAACAGCCTGACAAAGCGTGTGCTTTGTGCTTATACCAACCTTTAAATGTATTTAGTCATTTGAAATAAGTTTAGAGGTTAGAAAAAAAGATGTCACTTCAACCGATTCGGTTCGACTTTTCTCTTGACGGTTTCACCCACCGTGGGCACGATTTAAAACCTGACCGATTTTAGCGATCAGCTGACTCAGTTCGACCATTCGTCAGCCAACACACTTGACGATTCCGACCGGTCTACCCGTTCACTTGACGTACTCTCAGTTCGGCATGTAGAAGTGATCCACCAATGGTAACACAGGATTTTTAAATCTTAAAAAGCGGGATGTCGATTCAAATTGGCGCCACACAAGGCCACGTGTAGAGATAACCTGTACACGTTTTCTGTTGTTTGCAAATTTTTATTTAGGTTAATTACAAACCATTACATCAATATATTTTATTTAAAATGGCAAACTCTATGAAGCAAAAGGTGGTAAGTAATTTTGTTTTTTTTTAACCATTCCACTTCATTTGATTGTGGTAGGTTGAATTATTAGGCGAAGTATCAACAACTTCGGACGATGCGACTTCGTCCAGTAATTTATCGGACGAGGAACTCTACTTACGAAGGCATCATCAGCGTTCACAAGGGTTTGTAGAGAAAGTGGTTAAAAATGTCGACGACCTTCAATTCAATTATATCGATTATATATATATTTTTTATTTTTAATAGACTGAAATTATCGGATATCGTCGCACATACACGAATTATATGGAGAATAAGAATAAAAAATCAAGGGAAACTCACAAACGATTTCAAAGTTTACGTCATCCTTTACTTATTCCTAAAAGCAAAGGCGAAAAATAAAATGGGTCGTTGATGATAGTATAGCTTACTTTTATTCACGACTCTTCAAGTAAGTAACACAAGCAATTACGTAAACATTAAAAAAAAAGCTTATTATTCCAGTTTTCCATATTGCGCTGCGAGTGCCTTCAAAGCTTTCACTTTTCTTTCCTCCAATTCCAATCGCCTCTGCTTATACTGTCGGTTAAATAGTAATTCGGCCCGTTTATCTTTAATGTATTGCGTTTTTTCTTGCAAGTACTCTGTTACAGCACTTTTGTTTCGTTTAGGTGGTCGCTGTGTTTGGGTATGTGCTCGATGAGGGGGTTCGGTTGCAACATCTTCGGCATTGTCGATGATAGCTTCACTATTTTGGGGGGTGACTGCTGGAATACTTACACTTTCCCTTTCATCTTGGACCATATCGGCATCAGCAGAGGTGCTAGGAATTGGAACTGCAGCAGTAAAGGACGATGTTGAAGGCATTTGATCGATGTTGGAAGAGTTGCTTGATTTACTGCCACGTAATGTAGAGATATTTACTGCGTGGCTACTTCCAATGTTAGGTTTTGATCCTAAGAATTCATCCATTTGTTGCATAAATGGAAATTTGGATGGTGCACGACCACTTTTATGTTCGTGGTGTTTACAATTCTTGTAAGTTCGCAATAAATTTTTCCATTCGTGAACATTCATCCTTATTGACATGTACTCTATTGCTAATTAATTCGTTGCTAATATGTTCCCACACATACTTCCTCTTCTTCGGATGACTCATGTCTTCATGGTAATTATGTACACTGTTAATTAAGGCTATTGTATTGTCATAGCTCCAGATTTTTTTATTGACTACTGTATTAGTATAATGTATTTTGCAATGGTTCAAAATTGAATAAAAAAATTGTTGATCTGTAATAGTTTTTTTTTTTTTATTTAATATACAAATATGTTGCAATGTGCATCTTAGCTTGTTTTATTTTTATCCTATCCTCCGATGAAAGATATAATTGGTATTGATCTGAAGTTTCTGGATCTGTGATTGTCACTAATACCAAATTATCGGGAATGCACTCCGACTCTTCCGTCATTGTGAAAATACAAATTAAGAATATTTGAACTTTATACATCTGAGATATTACTTCGCGCAACCCCCAGAATGTATTTCACAGACAAAACTCTGAAAGATAAATAAACATACGCCGCACGCTCTATTGCGGTCGCTTTTCGTATAGATAACTCTTCGCCCCGTTTAGACGTAAGTAAACATTCCCAGAATTAACTAAGCATTTAAGAGTCGATATTTATTAAGAGTAATAACAATCGACGATGTCGTGGGAAAATCCATGGCATTTTTTGGGCCACGACGGCAAAAGGGTGTCTAATTTCAAAATATTTGATATTAATATTTGAATGTATCTAATTTACAATGGGATTTTACGAAAACGTACATCATTCTAGCATGTGTATATTATCCCATTATGTGTTTTCTTTTCATAACTATTTTGTTTCTATACATGCGACATCGACATTGCAAATCCCTTTTTGAATTTCGTAACAAATCAACTTTTCATACAAGACGGACAAACGCGCTTGCGCTCAGTGGACATTTTGAACTGAACCAAATTCGTCAAAGTATGCGAAAGTGAACCGTTTCATTTGGCGCAAATTTATTTATGAATGAAAGAACTTGTGATGTCAGAGCACTTTAAAAAAATTAATTATGCCTTAATGAGAGACAATTTAAAAGAAGGTTTAATGATGGGCTATATATTAGAACATTCTCTATCATTCTATGACATAAAAACCTCATTGCGCGTGGTCTAAATTTAATTTTTGTTTAGCAGTTTCCTTTGATACCTTCGGTTTGTTGTTTTGGATTTCTCTTGCATCAGATGTTTCACATGTAGCACCTTCGACTTTAGATGTCTCTGTGTGTACATTTTGCCTTTCTGGAAAAGTCCTTGTGCCTTCGTTTATTTTGTTTTGATTAGTGCTTATTTCTTTTTTTTATTATTCTTTTACTGCTGCTATTTCTTTTGTGAATATTCTTTTCAGATTTATTTCAGCAGGATCATTTATGTAACTAACGCTTTTATGAAGATCGCACTCACCTGCGTTACTGCTATATTCGGCTAGCGATTTTTCTAAGTTGAATTTCTTTATATTTGATATTCTAGATTTAAAGTCTTTTATTTCGGTCTGTTTTACTTTGCATTCGTGCATATAATAATATAATGCATCATAACAATCCATCCTCCAACAGCCATCATAAATGTGCATCGTCTGGCCATTAGTCATTACTCCTGCGCCAGTGGGGCGACGACATATGTTCGTCTCTCAGCTTTTACTAGATCTTAACGAAAACCTGATTCTGCGAATATACCCTGAGATTCACAGTCCGAGCTTTGTCAGCCCTCCGTATATGTAAATATGCAGTTATGGTATTTTAGTAATATTTATTAAAAATTGAGTCGTACATATATCATATATAGAAAGAATTCAATTTAATTTATAAATTGCAAAATTAATTACTAATATGATAAATAAAACTTTAACATTAATTATTTGTAAAAAAAAATCTCGTAAAACTACGTATGTCTACAATATAAAAAAAATATATTTACATTTTTCCTTATCCTTCAGCAAATATAGTGCATTTTTTAACTTATTTCATAATTAAGTTTCATCAACTGTTGGCAGCCAAAACGCCATATTTGTACAAGCGGAAGCCAACATCATGTATTTTGGATTGAACTGTACACATTGTACTGGACCAGGATGATCTGCATTCAATACACATACTTTATAACCAGTATCCGCATTCCATACATGAATGCGACCATCAGTTGAACCACTAAATATGAACTGAGAATCTGGACTAAAGGAAGCCTCTATTGGTATTCCTTTATTATTCAAATGCCCAGTGAATGTCTGCAGTGGAGTACCATGGAATGCATCGATTAACCTGATTATAGAACCATTTGTACTTATCAATATTGTTTTGCCATCACGGGAAAATTTCAATCCTGTCCAATCACATTCCTTTTCTTGTGTTAATTTAAATGTAACAAAGGGACCCTGAAATAGAAAATTACAGTAAATAACGTATTATTAACATCTTAATCAGGCTAAGCACATGTATGTAAAAATTTCAGTTCTTATTGTTTTGTTTAATTTTAAATTATTACAAAATTTATTGTGCCTAATGCAATCTGAGGTCCAGACAAAAATTACAATAGCAACAATATCTTTAGAACGATTAAACAAAAAGCTTACAAATTAAGGTACTGAGTATTGAGGTAAGATCAGACATTCGCATGGGTCGATTATCCGTCCCGTCCACCGCGGCCGCTAGAGCCTATTGCAGAACGAATGTTATGTTTAAAGTTCAGGCCCTTAAAGTAGCTCAGAATCTTTTTGTATGAGGTCGTTGGAGCACTCTCTGCTGCTTCCATACATTAATTTGCTGTTTAGCAACCATAGGTGCTATGAGAAAAAATGCTCTGACTTAGAAGTTGAAGCTTTTACACCTTAACTTACTATATTAATTTTAATTAAGTTTAAAGTTTGATGCAAAATATTGACTGTAACACGACCCATTGCCATAGATCAGCAGTGGCTGATACATATGCCGCCAGGGGGCTTTGACAATGATCAAATTTCTTCATAAAACTTCCCAACATAAAAACGTATTTGACGAGACGGTACAAAGATCTTCAATCTTAGACCTCCCCCGTGACATGCACCAGCCGCGATTGTTATAGACGGTAATTATTTAGGATTATTTACATGTATGCTAACATAGTTTATATATTCTACTGACCTTATCAAATGATCTCAAGTCGTATAATTTCACACATTCTGAATTGACACCCGCTGCAAAAATTAATCCCTCTGGGTCATACGCAGCAACCGGTCTTCCGGACAAATGCATAAGCCCTTGACAATTGGGTGACCTTAAATCCCACAATCGTAAAGTTTTATCCATCGAACCTGACAGAAATGTATCTTCGACTGGTGATAAACATAATGACACTACTTTCTTTGTATGTCCGGGAAAATACCTGATATACTTGTTGTCATGGAGAGATAAATACCGTATTGTGTCGTCAATCTTGGTGGAACTATGTATCGCGGTATTCTTTGCGTGTGTAAAATGTATTAGGTCTACCCCGTATTTTTTACTATTAACCGTGCGAACTTGACTGCCTTTCTCACAATCATATATTACTATTTGGTCATCTTCACTGCATGATATTAATGTTTCTCCATTTGGAGAAAAGTCTATACTATTGATTTTGTCCGTATTCTCTCGAAATACTTTAGCAACCCGAAAACTTCTTACAACGTTTTCTACCAATTTCATTTTCATATGAATAATAAATTTCAAGATTGCTCTCTTGCTTAAGGGTACGCTTTTTGTGGTGGGAAGAGGTTGTCAAAATATGACATCAGGAAGTGCTGGCCCCTAGTGTTTAATAGAAAATGTAACGTGCAAAAAAGTAACCTCATTACCATCATAGATGGCACGCGCTAAATAAACAACACTGCAGTGTTATTTGGTGTTATTCCACTAGTGATTTGGTGAAGAGCATATCTTCCAAGGTTTACCTTAGCCGAAAACACTACGTTTAACACTGCTCTTCACTTGTTTTCTACTGAAGATGGCAACTTATTATTTGCATTGTATCATAATTTCTGTTTCACTGTAAAATCAGATGCCAAAGAAACATTTTCCTTTGAGGCAAAGCAAGCGGACAAAAGTTTGCAGTAAATATACTAATTTCATAAGTTTAACATATAACTCACCAAAACTTGCTTTTGGTGGAATCTTGTTTGGTAATGGATGGGGTTGCTGTATTTTCAGTATAATGGGCGCTCATTATGAAATGCATGTACCTTAGTTACTTATGTTTCAGTTTCTTGCAGTGTTATCCACAAAGAGAGTCCACCATAGAGTAGTAGTATGGAAGGACAGTCGAGTGCAGGGTATATAAATGTATTTTTCTAATTGGATGCTGTAATCATATATGTAATATTTGGCTGTAATAAAGGTAAAACAAAAGACGACGCAGTGCTGATATGGCTATTACAGCATAGTGTGCTGTAATGAGATATTAACCGTGGAGGGGAAGGGGGGGGGGGGGGGGGGGAGAGCTCTTGCCGGAACGTAATAAGCGATTAATATGCAAATTAGAAAAAATACTGTAAAAAACGTGTGCCACAATGACATATGTAATGTTCGTACTTTGAAAGAAACTGGTACTCGCATTACATAAACGTCATTGTGACACTTGTGTTTTAAAATACTATTATCTAAGATCACATAACTTATAGGTATCTCACACAAACTGTCTTTTATAGTGTAACAAAGGTATCAACGGAAACACAGACTGATTTAGTTATCGATGTTGAGCCTACAAGAAAATCTGATGATCCGTGGGACCATAAAAATAAATATGAAAGGTAACAATATTAAAAGTATATGTTTCAAAACAAATTTTTTTTTCTTAACAATTGTTGTGAATATTGTGTCAATTAAGTATTCGGAATATTCAATTGTTACCCATAATAATATTTTTAGGAGGATAACAATGAAGATCCAAAGCCTCTATTGAGTGGAAAACCTATTGTAGATATTGTTAGGGACCGTTTTGCCATCACGCAAAGTTGACGGCGATCGGAGGGCCATCGTGCGAGATCGGCAGCCTGCGGGGATTCCCAGTAGAAGGGACGAGTGGCGAGGCAGAACGAAATATAGAGACGTTACGTTACGTTGAGTGGTGTATTACCTATGACCTAATGTGTGCTTATTAATGAGTTTGTAAAAATAAAATTAATTAAGAAAGCCAGATTATTCCCGGCTGTGTTTTAAACCCGCCTTTACAATATATATAATATTTTAACTTAAGAAAAAATTAACAAATTACAAAATATAATCATGTATTGTGCTAAAGAAAATATCGATGCTGAAAACAGATATTCTGCATTATTGCATTGTCATAGGTCAGCAATATATCAGATTAAAATAGGAATTCATGTCATCTGGTTTAGTTTACAATTTAGAGTGTACATTTAAGTTTTACGGAAAAATATCTGAATTAATAAAAAAAATTACCACTTTTTTTCCAAAGATTTCATTCGTCTGTATGAGAATTATTTCTTGTTTTATGTACTTTAAAAGATTCCTTACATTATTAATTTATTTTTATGGTTATTAATTTAATATTATTTTTGTAGTAGTATCTTACGTTTGTAGATTATAATCTACTTTTTTTATGTTTTCTTCTATTTTTATTTGTTGTATTGCATATTTCTGTATTCGAGAATAAATATTTGCTTTAGTTGTTACTTCTTTGTTTTAACTTCACCCAACTTCTGAAAAAATACAGTTGTGCAAATTGTTAATTGAATAAAAAAAAAACCGGCAAGATCTGTGTTAATTACGCTATATTTAATTTTATTCGCCTAAGCATACGTAATAATAAATTGTGCTATCTGCATATACTTTTGTTTATTTTTAAATTAAAAGCTATTAAACATATTTGTTGCCAGCGCCATCGTCCGGACAAATGCCAAAGGTTTCTTAGGTGAGTCATCTAGAAACTATTAACAAAAATAATTAATTTGTGCATATTTTCACTTCATTCTTGTACCATTATGAAGTACATAAAAAAGCGGATTGCAATCGTTTGTTATTTCCTTTTTTCTGTTTTTTCTTTTAAAAATAATATCGAGATAATAGGCCATTTTAATCAAGCACATATTCTCATCCATTTTCATTTCGATGATATTTAATTTCAGTGTTAAATAAAGCTAAAAGCTTTACATTTCCAATATGTTACCGACCGAGCGCTCTCTACAATGCTTTAGAGGCGGCTAAAACATAAAAAATTTCGTTACTGTCAAAATAGTTTCAAATCCACAAACTTTTCAAATGTAGATGGCGTAGTCTGTTGTAAAATACCAGAAAATACAAAATAAAAATTAAAAAGTAAATTCTTGTAAAATAGCGCGTCACGTAACTCGGTGAATCACGCAATGTTTTCAGTTCAAGTGGTTCAAGTGAAAGAGTATTTTTGTTTGAGAAGAAGTGAGCTGTTACAGGATTGTATAAGTGGTCGTTCCTTTTTTTTATAGTTGTTATTAATTAGTTGTTGGTGTTATTTGTTAGTGTAGTGCGTTCGACATATAGAATTAGTGTTTATCTATTTATTTATTATTGGACAGTCTGTAGAACTTTTATTAGATTTATAAGTGCCGTGAACAGCGGAAAAATTTACATTTATAGTAACTACTATTGTATAATATTTGTGTAACTGTGATAAGTATAATGTTATCTCCTTCTGTTTATTCGTAAATTAAAACACTAGTTTAATTACTATTTTTAAGGCGTTTTATTTATTTAAAACTTTACATAAAAAAACACATAACACATAAAAGCAGCTCATAACTCTCTACCTAGAATAATCTCTCTCTAATATCACGGCATTTTTAGCGCGTCAAAATCATAAAATGATCCTCTAATAATAACAACTTCAAGTAGAATGGAATAGAACAATTCATTCTCATAACTACGTATTAGCTGCATTGTATCATAATTTCTGTTTCACTCCACTGTAAAATCAGATGCCAAAGAAACATTTTCCTTCGAGACAAAGCAAGCTGACAAAAAAGCAACTGTCACAAGACGTGTGGGAGCGGAGACAAAGTTTGCAGTGAATATACTAGTTGATACTAGGAATTAAATTAATAATAGGGGTACCAAGACACACATTTACAGAGTACTTGCAACGTCCTCACAGATTAACTGAATCTCTGTTAATCGCATACATAATTATTGGTACGTATGTGTATGCCTTATGAAATAATGCATTGCATGATGATGATTATGATTCATAAACCATACAAAGCCTCCAAGTGCAAGTAATTTTGATAACTTCATAAGTTTAACATATAACTCACCAAAACTTTTGCTTTTCGTGGAATCTTTTTTGGTAATTGATGGGGTTGCTGTATTTGCAGTATAATGGGCGCTCATTATGAAATGCATGTACCTTAATTATTGTGTTTCTTGCAGTGTTATCAAAGAGAGTCCACCACAGAGTAGTAGTATGGAAGGACAGTTGAGTGCAGGGTATATAAATGTATTTATCTAACATCACATAACTTATATCTCACACAAACTGCCTTTTTCATAGTGTAACAAAGGTATCAACAGAAATACAGACTGATTTAGTTATCGATGTTGAGCCTACAAAAGAATCTGATGACACGTGGGACAATAAAAATGAATATGAAAGGTAACAATATTTAAAATATATGTTGATAAAGAATGGGTTAAGGTTGAAAAAATATTCAAAACAAAATTTTTTTTTCTTAACATTGTGAATAGTTTGTCAATTCAGTATTCGGAATATTCCATTGTTACCCATAATAATATTTTTAGGAGGATAACAATGGAGATCCAAAGCCTCTATTGAGTGGAAAACGTATTGCAGATATTCATCATATTCTTTCCGCAACATTAAAAGTACAAGTTAAGACCAAGTGGAATCGTTCTTCCAGTGCAATGGAAGCTGATATCATAGTCGAGGGATTTAAACAGAGTGGAGATGCCAGCGTGTACAGCAAAATACAGAACGAAATAGAATACGGGTCACAAGTACAGAAAGTTGAGTGTGTGGTCTAAAAGTCTAAGGTTCTAAGGGAATATCGATGCTGAAATGCTGAAAATATATATTCTGCGTTATTGCATTGTCATAGGTCAGCAAAGTATGAGATTAAAAGAGGAATTAATGTCATCTGGTTTAGTTTACCATTTAGAGCGTACGTTTAAGTTTTATGGAAAAATGTCAGTGAATTAATAAACAAAATTTACCATTTTTTTTCCAAAGATTTCATTCGTCTGTATGAGATTATTTCTTGTTTTATGTACTTTAAAAGATTGCTTACATAATTAATTTATTTTTATTGTTATTAATTGAATATTATTTTTGTAGTAGCATCTTTTACGTTTATTGATTTTAATCTACTTTTTTTATGTTTTCTTCTATTTTTATTTGTTGTATTGCATATTTCTGTATTCGAGAATAAATATTTGCTTTAATTGTTACCTCTGTTGAAGTCAGTTGAAGTACAATCAGTTAGGTTTTAATATTGTTAAGAAGTTGGCACCAATGATATTAAATTGTTGTATTCACGTGTATTCTAACTGTACTACAGGTTTTTGTAACCTGTGTTTGTAACGTTCACAAATCTACTTTTTAATACAAAATACAAGTGTGGTTTATTTAAAACAAGTGTATTTGTTCTTCCACAAAACCTTAACAGGTTATGGGCCCAGCCCAATAAACAATTACATATAGATAAATCAACTTGGAACTTAAAAAGGAACTTAAAAAAAAAACATGGCTAACGGTAACCCGATCAATTATTCAGTGGAAAAATACGGAATCGCACAGTTTAGTGGTAAAAATTATGACCACTGGAAATTTAGAATGGAAATTATTTTAGACCAAAATGAAGTTAAAACTTGTATAGAAAATGAAATTAAATCAAGGAGAATCCCTGGAAAATCATTTTATCAAATTTGAAGAGACTATACGGGAAATTAAATCTGTGGGAGCGACACTGGAGGAAATAGACATTGTGTGTCATTTGCTATTAACACTGCCAAAAACTTAGTCGGTGATCTTTTTATTAAGCATCGAAATAGCTTAGGTCTGACAAACATTAGGAATAAATAAACATTAGCAATAAGTAAACTATGTACAGAAACCATCTGATTGAGAAGAGGTGTTGAAGTACAATCAGTTAGGTTTTAATATTGTTAAGAAGTTGGCACCAATGATATTAAATTGTTGTATTCACGTGTATTCTAACTGTACTACAGTTTTTGTAACCTGTGTTTGTAACGTTCACAAATCTACTTTTTAATACAAAATACAAGTGTGGTTTATTTAAAACAAGTGTATTTGTTCTTCCACAAAACCTTAACAACCTCTTTGTTTTAACTTTACCCAACTTCCGAAAAAATAGTTGTGCAAACTGATTAAAAAAAAAAACCGGCAAGATCTGTGTTAATTACACCATATTTAATTTTATTCGCCTAAGCATACGTAATAAATTGTGCTATCTACATATACTTTTGTTTATTTTTAAATTAAAAGCTATTAAATTTCATATTTTTTGCCAGCGCCATCGTACGGATAATTGCCAAAGGTTTTTTAGGTGACTCATCTAGAAACTATCAACAAAAATAATTAATACGTTTTTCAAAGCTTTTCCTAAAACAAGTGCATATTTTCATTTCATCGTTGTACCATTACGAAGTTCATTGCAGAGCGGATTGCAATGGATTGTTATGTCCTTTTTTCTAGTTTTTCTCTTTTAAGATCAATAATTATATCACGATAATAGGCCATTTCAATCAAGGACACACATTCATCCATTTTCATTTCGAGGATATTTAATTTCAATGTTCAATAAAGCTAAAAGCTTTGAATTTCAATATGTTACCGACCGAGCGCTCTCTGTAATGTTTTAGCCGCCTCTTAAAATATTATTTTATGAAAAAAGTCCACTTTTCCACTTGGTAGATCGAATTAAAATTTGTATGCATATTTCTATATAGTATTAGTGTGGTATTAGTATGTAGTACCAGCGCACACACCAGCGCAGCGCAATAAACCCTCTATGGCAGTTTCGTTTAGCGCGCAATTTAAAATTGATGTCCCCTAGATTTTTCAACATATTTTTCAGTTATGTAAAATTCTTTTTCACAAAACATTAGGCTGGAAGCAACAAACAACTTAAGTATACATTAATTATAGAGATGAAATACTATGCTTAGTATATCATTAAATGTTATAAAATCACAACAAAAGATGTATTCAATTCCTTTATTTATAATAATGTTGAAATATCTTACAAATAAGTGTATGGTGTCATTATTGAATTTCCTAAATCTTGTCTAACATAATAATTGGCTATGTATCTTTCTATTATATATATGTAGCTTGATCTATATAAGAAAAATGGTAAAACTCCAAATGTATGACATCCAATTTTGTTATTTAAGAATAAAAAGAATGAAAAACATGTAATGTAGGATAGTTGATGCTTTTGTTCAGATTAATATAAAACATAAATGGATCACAATAAGTAACAAGCTACATATCAATAAAAAATACTGTAATTTAGAATAATCACCTGTCAACTACCTTATTTAAGCACGAGTCAAAAGAACCCATATATATATATATATATATACAACATTGATATGACAATAAAATATAAATACCCTTATTTAGAAAGAAGCAAGACAACACAATTTATAACTAAAAAAATTCACTACTGATGAGCACATTGTATCCCTGATCCATGTGTATGATCTTCATCATCACTAGCATAAGCCTCTCTGTTATTAGGATGTGGACTACGTTCATTAGGATCATAATCATTAAGATCGACTTCTTCTACATGTTCACCAACTGGCATTTTAAATTCAGTTCTTGGAGGCAGCACTGATTCTAAGAGCTTTAATTTATTTTCATTAGCAAAATGGTTTTCCGGAAAAACAATTTCAAAAGTAACATACAAATTGCCTCTTTCAAATGGATTTTTATAATGAGGCATGCCTTCGCCTCTTATTGCTTTAACATCTCCTGGTTTGATAACTTGACCTGGTGGGTTTCGAATAAGTATATCGCGATCATCTAAATGACGAATTATAAAAACCAATCCGCATAAAGCTTCAGATAATGTAATGGTGTGACTAAAATATAAATCATCGCCGGATCTTTGGAATTTTTCATGTGATTTTTGCTGTAAAATTATAACAACATCGCCAGGCTCAATATCGGGCTGTTGATCACCTTCACCTCGGAAGAAAATTTTTTGATTTTCTTTCATGCCTTTGTCAACATGAACTTCAAGAATTTTAGTTTCAGTACAAACTTTTTTTCCATGGCATACATTACACCTATCTTTATCAGGAAAAACTCCTCCTTCACCGTGGCAATCAGGGCATTGTGATCGCAATTGTTGTGTCATGCCAGGTCCTAACTGTCTATATGTTACTTTCAATCCGCATCCTTTACATGTTCTACATGTTTGCAATGACCCTACCTTTCCTCCTTTACCAGCACAAGACGTGCAAATAATGTTTTTACTTAACTGTAACTTTGCTGTCTTTCCCTTATACATATCTTCTAGAGATACCTTTAAAGGGTGGATTGTGTCTTCTCCTCGCTGCCTTCTACGCATTCCACCTCCAAATCCAGGAAAACCACCAAATAATCCTCCACCAAACAAATGTGAAAATAATTCATCTGAGCCAAAACCCCCTTCCTGTGCACCTTCCTGCATTCCTTTCAAGCCATATTTGTCATAAACTTGACGTTTTTTTGGATCAGATAATACTTCATAAGCATATGAAATTTCTTTAAATTTATCTCCAGCTTGAGGATTTTTATCAGGATGATATTCTTTCGCTAATTTTCTATATTGCTATAATAAAAAATGCAGAATTAATTTGCAATTTCCAATATAACGGCCTTGACTGTATTGGCAATTAAATTGACAATGTATTTCCTTGATTTTAAATTAGTAAAGGTAGGTATCACATTAATACAATAAATAAATATACATTACCTTTTTGATTTCATTATCTGAAGCGGATCTACTAACACCAAGTATCTCATACAACTTGTTGTCTGCCATATTTCTAAACAGGGAATGAATCACGATATCACGAATGAATACGAACGTACTATCAATCAGACTATACGAAGGATGAAAGCACTGAAAGTCAATTTGTTGTCTATATTCATGCAGCAGGCATCGAGTTCCTCTACAATTACACCAACGTAACACCTTGAAAATTTCTAGAAAACCCGGCAAAAATTAAATTTCAATTTATCAATGCTATATAAAATAGTGGCCCATAATTATTTGTTTATTTGTAATCTATTTACTGATAGTTTATAATATTGCTTTTCGTTAGAGAAGTGATGAAAAGATTTTCATAAATTAAAAAAAAAAAATTCTGAAATATTACACATCTCACAATAACGAGATTAAAATGTAACAAATACTATGCATATGCATTATCAAAAGCACTGACAGATAAGGGGAACAATAATTATATTAGAGAGAGATAAGAGAAATATAATATAATAATTTGGAAAGAAAATGTCAATATACAAAAGTAAAATTTGTTATTACTTTGGTATTACGCGTTTTAAAATTTCATAATATTTTATAACATGAACAAGTTTTGAGAACTTCTGTACACTTTTTTTAAAATTTACTACACATATTTTAAATTTAAAAAATCTTTCTTTATTAGCATTTAAATGTGGCGCCTGTCATTGTGACCAACACATTTTTAGAACAAAGAGCTCACATACATTTTATATATAAAAATTAAAATTGTCATTCTATTCCTAAAATATATATTTTATATTTACTTAAAAAACATTCTTTGTAGTATGACACAAGCGTACCAACCATGTACCAACAATATACATCGTATTGGTATTGATTCCTTGCGGTGATTCCTTGTATTCTGTTATGGCAGATGGTGTACTTCCGGCTGTAAACCATATAATAGAAGCAGTGTGTGTTTTGTGTTTGTGTGTGGTAATTGTATAAATTATAACCTTTACAAAGGCCACAAAGGCGTAATACCCCTTGTATTTATGCAAATGGGAGCTGCTGTACAAAACAACGGCAACAATAATTCATCTCGTGTGATGAAAAAAAACCGTTTTATAAAAGGAAGAAGAGTACCACGACGTATAGGAAATTTAAACCTACCTCCATCTCTTTTATCTCAGCCTATGAGGCGACCACCATTTCCACCTGGGAGAATGCCATTTCCTCCTGGGATGAGACCAATGGGCCCAAGACCAATGCTAGGAATGCGACCACCACCTATGCGAGGAATGCCTCTTCCAAATAGAATGGGTCCAGGACCTCGAGGTCCACCATTTGGAATAAGACCTCTACCACCACCACCTCCACATGGTATTAGACCACCTCCTCGAATGAGACCACCACCACCTGGTATGATGCGACCAATGATGCCACCTCCGCCAATAATGGGACATGGAGGTCCTGGCCCACATGGATTTAGGCCTACACTCCGACCATCTATGATGCTTCCAAATAAAATACGGAAAATTCAGAAGGGTAGAGTGGTTAAAAGGAAGAGGGTGGTATTAAAAGATATTGACTTGGCAAAGCCATGGGTTTCAGAGCAAATTAAAATAGAATTTATTAAAAAAGAGGAGTTATTGAAAAATGCAAAAAACACTCAAAATGCAAGTGATTGGTCGGTTTATAGAGATCAGCGTGAGATATGTAATAAGATGTACATGACTGCAAGAATGGAATATATTGGACAGCATCCAGAAGAGGTGCGTATTCCACAGCTCATGCCCCAAGCAAACAACGCGCCTGTTATCACGGCACCTATTGATTATACAGCTGATGTTCAATTATAGGTATTAATTTACAATCACATCTTTTAATTTTTATTATATACATATATTCAATCACTAACAAAAGGTGCAAGTCATAATTATTACAGTAAAAATATGGAACTGTGTCTGTTTTACTAATGTAAAATTTTACCATGCATCATTAATATTTTATTGCTAACATGAATATTGCAAATAGTAGTTTTTAGACTTAAAAGTGTAGCATTGATATTAGCATTATCTACTATTTAATTTATTAGTAAACTACCATTTACTCTAATTTATGGTGTTAAATATATATTGCTGTTTTATATGGCATCATTTAAAAAATGTGACCTTTTTCTGGTTGCAGTAATTTATCAATTTTTGTTTTGTAAGAATGATTTAATAATTAAGTATGGTAGTATTGAATTATACTAGAGGTGGTTAATAGTGTGTTTATTCATTTTACCTGAAAAGGTGTGTGGAAAATGTTACATTACAAAAAACTGTACCAGTTAATAGATCCCATATCTAAATTTTCGTGTATGTAATTAATTCGTTGTTTTTCAAAAATGTGATTTTAAATTACCTGGTTCTGTTTGCAGGATGTAAACAAAATCATGGCAGAAGCAAACAAAAAAAATAGAGTATCAATGTAAAAAAGACAGTAATGGACAGGTTTAAAACAACAGCGGGCAAGTTTGTCAGCCCGCTGGACCTGTAAATAATATTTCTACAGAATCTGTAAAAATTCAACATCATGAATATGTTTATAAAGAACCCACTGACTCTGATAAACCCGCTGTCAACGAGCCAACTACCACTTATGCGCCTCATTATCAGGGCGCCTCATCTAAATTAATTATTTAGTATAGTTTGTTCAGTTCTTACAGCCAATTTCTGAAATTGGCTTTATAAATATTTTATCAAATTACTATTTTTTTTTAATTTAAACTAGTTGTTTATAAATTATTATGTAATTATTCAACATAAATATGTGTTGTTTGTGTAATTATTTTGCAGTTTGGATTTACCTTTTACAATTCGAATTCACTTTATAATGTAATTATCATTTCAATTTGTTTATATTCTAATCTAACTTTTCAATTGCAAAATAACTATTGGTATCTAATATTGTATTATAACAGCGTTAGGATGCCTAACTTTCATTGTATTTATCCGGAATTATAAATAAACCTTTCAACAAATTTTATAGGTAATTTAATTTTGTTGGCATGTATTTACTGAACCAACATAACTAATGAAGTTTTTCTACAGAAGTATATTATACTGAATAATAATTTATGTTTAAAGGCTTTTACAGCTGGGTTTTGCTAGTGATAATAAAAATATTCCAAGATGTATAAATACTTTCTATATTTTATTTTAATAAATCCCTAAATTCTCTTTAGAAATACATTTTTTATTGCTGGCAAACAGTAGCTGATTGAAATTACTTAACACTTAACCGACGGGTCGGGTAGTATCTTCCTTTTTCGTCTGTTGATGATAACCACTGATAAGATCATTTTAACATATGTACGGAACATTTGATAAATTTTCGTTTTGCGGCGAAAAAAAAGACGCGTCGGTTAAGTGTTAAGATATGGGAAATTAACATTATGCAGCTGCTTTCTTTTTGTGCCTCTTTGTAAAATATATTCAGTATATTATATAGATGGTGTATTTTAAATTAGTGTTAGTGAATATCTTGAGCAGCATGAAACCTAAATTATACAGGACACCAGAAGATAGCACTTAACATTGATTACATCACGAAAAAACGTTGATTGGCTGTACGATTGCTTTTGTATCATTTGCATATACTTATGTAGTAATGCTCATATGCAAGAATGAAATTTCCAAAATATTTTTCAACTAGGTATATGATACGCGTTCCCTAAAAGAAAAAAATACTTTATGTTTCAAACTCGCCGATACCTCATGATCATATGTTGATGGTTCTCGTTACACTTACAAAAGCTTTATTTCTTGTTTACATAATGTAATCACCAATATTTTTTCTACTTTTTTTTTGTTTTCGTTGATATCGTTATACAGTTTAAGTGATTGATGTGTCACCAATATTGACGACCCTCAATGCAACTTCTATATTTGTCGATCAAGGAATTAATGTTAAAGTTAACACAAAAGTGATATGCGCTTCATATTAATAAGAAAAAAAAGAAGATATCTTCATCCAAGGCATATAGTAAAACCTTTTACATTTAATCATGGAAATAAAGCTTTCCACAATTTTTGTATTACTATCTTAATTTGTATAAAAATACCAAATTTCTAATTTAATCCATTTCATAACCCCAATCAAAGAAGGAACGACAGTTTTGAACACATATTTATACCTTTCACTTATCTATAAAGAAGTCACAAAGTGATTAAGCGTTGAGCAAATTGCTGTATTATTTATATATCTCTGGGACTTGATGATTAACTGCTACGTAAAAAACAAAACCGACTGTCCTAAATAATAATATAGTGGAAAACTGCGAATTATGTTGGATAAAAAAGAGAAATTAATATGGGAATGATTTTTATGTAATAAAATTTTCTCCAAAGTGATTTTAGTAGTGATATGTCTTTTCTTCTATGCATCAATTATAGAAGTCGTCCATTTACTCCCTAAAGCCACTAAAAGCTGATTCGAAATTTTAGCATTTTGATATCGGTGCCGGTAGACAAAATCACAAGCACATAGTTATCGAACGTTATTTGTATTATTTATCTGTGCGATCTTCGGGATAAAATGAACCATTTAATTATCATGGAATTGCGTGAAATAAACGTTGGTTTCTTTTTGAAATTATCTTCATTGAATCTGTTTGCAGCCTTAAAGATGCACCTTTCATATATAATTTATCATATTGTGTTATTATGTTCTAAATTATAATTTAATTTATATCCAATTGTCCATAATTAGGTTAATTAAATTAAAATAAAAACTTCCGTACCTAATTTTATTCTATTTACTATGAGTGTTTAGTTTCGCGACTAGTTTCGACTTTTTATGGTCTTCTTCGTACGAAAATCTACAATTGAAAATTACATTAGGAATTATAACTAAGTAGTGGAAGAATCAGGAATTGGCCGCCATATTTCTATAGGTTTGACGTAACTAGAAGGATATAAATAAACAAGGTTAAATACATATAATTTAATTCTTACAATTAGTTGAACTATGGTTATATAAATTTAACACAAAACTTGTGATAATGTTTCGGCATTTTTTATGCCCTTTTCAAATCTATAAAAAATATTTTATTTTGAGTATAATATGCAATACAATTTTTTTTCAATACATTCACCATTATTTAGGATACAATATAAGTAAGAGTGGGGACTGGCAATATCTCGGAAACTACAATAGCTGCGGGAACAAAAAACAAAACTAACACCTTCGCCACTTGCAAAGGGAAATTTAATTAAACTATTTTTAAATTCCAAACGTGCCAGCTAGGGGCACGGAGTTGCCAGAGTCAACAGTAAGTTTTAAATTAACTGGAAAACCTTCAAGAATTAGCTATGTATAATTTTAAATGCTTTATAGAAAACCTTGGTCAGTTACGCACCACGTTAGTTAAAGACGTTTTGTCATATTTTGAATTATAAGTGTAGTAGGCGTTGCTGAATTTCTGAAAAGAAAATCTGCTACAACTTCTGTAGCTTTTATCCGACTGTAAGAAACTTGAGCTTGCTTGAAAGGGCATACAGGGCTGCTTTAAATACCATAATTTGTACTAACGTTAGTTTTCAAGTAATGTACCAGATGGCGTTATCCCCAACTGTACGCGTTTTTCTGAATTATCTCTAAAAATTTAAATGTAGCAATATGTCATGATTGAAGAGCGGATCAATGTAGTGGCAAAAATCGCGTGGTGATATCTTTTTCCGTTTTCCAGATAATAACGAAAACAGCCCATTATCAGTAATAATTTTCTTATCAGTTACAAACAAATATTTACTTAATACTATCGAAACCTATCTTAGTTGGCTATGAAACAAAGCACTACTTTTACTCTTCAGCACATAACATTGTGTCGGTGTTAACTTAATTTGGCTATCTGTTTTTTAATATTTTTGAAATAAAGGTAACATCTAGTGTGATTTGGATACTGTAGTAGAATATAGCATGCCATGGAAACATTGATTTATTTGACAATTGTGAAATTGTGACTTAAGTAGATACGATTTTACTACACACTGAACTTTGAAGATTGTTGTTTAGGCGTTGAATGATGAAGAAATCTCGCTTCTGGCACGCTAAATCCTATGCAAATCATTTAGATTTAGATTTTGTTACCTTCATTTGAAAAGTGATAAAAATTAAATAGTCATATTAAGCTAACAACCGACACAATTTTATGTGCTGAAGTGTAAAAGTAGTCCTTTGTTTCATAGCCAATTCAGATAGGTTTTGATATTATTAAGTAGGTATTTGTAACCAATGGGCTGTTTTGGTTATTATCTGGAAAACGGAAAAAGATATCATTATATGGTTTTTGCCGCTACTTTCGTCCATCAAAACTCTTCAATCACAAATAAGAAAGTCATATTGTTGCATGTGAATTTTTAGGGATAATTCATTCAGAAAAGTTCGCACAGTTGAGGATAACGCCATCTGGTACATTTCTTGAACACTAACCGTTAGTACAAATTGTGTCGTTTAAAGCAGGGCTATACGCCCTTTTAAATAAGCCTACGTTTTTTAAATTCGGGTAAAACCTACAGAAGTTGTAGCAGATTTTCTTTTTCAAAATTCGTCAACGCCTCCTACACTTATAATGGGTACATGCCTGGGATTTATAACTATATCTATACAATTTTCTAGTAATAAAATCTTACTTCTTAGACTGTGGAACCTGTTGTACTCCGTAGACCGGGAAGTCATGATAATCCAGTGATGGGTGGAGACTGTGGCTTGAAAACTATAACAAAAATCCAAAAGAAAAAATGAAAAAATCCCTTACCACAAAAATTAAAAAGATAAAAAAATCTAAATACGTATTTCGGCAACTAAGTTGCCATCTTCAGTAGAAAAACAAGAGTAGTGTTAAACGTAGTGTTTTCGGATAAGGTAAACCTTGGAAGATAAGCTCTTCACCAAATCACTAGTGGAATAACACAGTGTTATATAATTTTAATTATATATAGTGAAATCTCCCGTAACGGACACCTGCTATAGGTAGACTCCTCTTATTAACGGATACGTTTGCCTGGTCCCGGCAGACTTACATCAGTTTTCTTGGACGGACATATTTTATGGTCGCGTTGGTGTTCGTTAACGACAGATTTCACTGTATATGTATAAATAAGAAAACATGTGCCACTTATAGTGTATCCTAAATAATGGTGATGTATTGAAAAAAGTGGGAAGATTAACCCCTCCTTACCCTTGCAATAAAAATTTGAAATTTTCTATTAAAGGTATTTCAAAATAAAAATATTTATATTAATAGTAAAGCTAAAGCAAATACTCAATAGAATTGCTGGACTCAAACGATATAGATTTGTTTGTAAAATTATTTTTTGCGCCTCCGTCCAGAAACACTGATTTTGCATTACTTTAAATCGGCCGGAAACTTACCATTCTCCGGCCTAGGCCGGCAAAAGATCACTAAAAGTTGGCAACACTATAATCAAATTACTGACATTTCTGTGATTAATGTAGATTCGATGACAGATGACAGAATTTTCGTTACACAATCTCTTAAATAATTCAAATTCTTTCCAATTCAATTTTTGGAAGATTTTACAAGTAATAAATTGTTAATAACTTGTTGCGCAACCTGTGTAATATGAGCTGGGGTCTCCATTGCCCTTATTATTGAAGAATATCAATATGTACAAAAACTAACCAAGAAAATTAAAACGTCAAAATACTAAAGTATCTTAATCCGGGTGTCAAACTCAAATGTCATACGTAACATATATTGCCAACCTGTACTGTTAACGCCCTAGCGTTAATTTTTTTATTTTTATTTTCAATAAAATTAAGATTTGTCGACGCAAAAAATAGTGTGTAACACACGGCCAGAAACTCTTTTGCGAGTATTCGCACTTGTGGGACCTAGTGATACAATAGTTATTTGTATCACTAGGCCAGAAACTATAGTTTTGCGAGTGTGAGTACGGTTTGTGGGGCCGAGGCGAAGCCGAGGTCCCACAAGTGCGAATACTCGCAAAAGAGTTTCTGGCCGTGTGTTACACACTATTTTTTGAGCCGACAAATCTTAATTTTGTTGTAAATAATAAAAGAAATTAACGCTAGGGGGTTAACAGTAGAGGTTGGCAATACATATTACGTATGAATTTTGAATTGAAAATTAGGGTTAAAATACCTTAGTGTTGTGACGTTTTTTAATTTTCTTGGCAGTTTTGATACATATTCATCAATAATAAGGACAATTGAGACCCCAGCTCATATTACAGAGGTTGTGTGTGAAGTTATTAACCATTTATTACCTGTAAAATCTTCCGAAAATAGAAATGGAATGAATATGAATTAATTAAGAGATTGTGTAACGAGAATTCTGTCATCTGTCATCGAATCTATAATTAATGGCAGAAATGTCAGTAATTCCAATATAGTGTTGCCAACCAATAGCGGTCGTTTTGCCGGCCTAGGCCGGAGAATGCTAAGTTTCCGGCCGATTTATAGTAATGCAAAATCAGTGTTTCTGGACGGAGGCGCAAAAATAACTATTATTTACGTTTCTTCTAACAATTTATACATGTCAACTACATTTTAATATATTTTTTAAATTATAATTATATTTTTTTGGCATTGAATCATATGCAAAAGCTTTACTATTCTGACGAAGGAGTATTAAAATACTTCGAAATGTAAATGAAATAATTTTACAAACCCATCTATATAGTTTGAGTCCGCTAATCCAGGAATTCTATTGAATATTTAATTACGGACAAGTAAATCCCCAAGATTGCTAAAACAAATATACACAGGGTGTTTCAGACCATTCGTCCACTATCTTTTTCTCACGACCTGTGACAGCTAGACTCATGCGACAAAAAATTTAAAAACAAAACCCTACCTCAAGAATCCTCTGAAAATATTTTCAACTTCCGGAAACGTTCCATTATACCGGTCTTTAGCAATTTTCTTATTTTAAATGGAATCATGTTTTTCTTACTTCAGCGAATTCTACAGATTATTTGAATACAATTTTACTAAAGTTCACTATCTCTAAATTTAGCCGTTTTTGAGATATTTACGATTTGGTTAAAATTTTGACATTTGCATCTCCTATAGTATTCGGTATTTTACAAACCATTAGAGATAATGGTGTCATTTTGTTACGGCATAAGAAAAATGGTCGTGCATGCCCAATGCTGTCGTAGAAATCACTACATTTTATACAGCACAATCTCCTTGCACATAAGCAAGTAACAACTTTTTTCTTGTTTATTTTATGTAAAACATCGATCAGGGCTGGGAAAATTAGATTTTAATGATAAAGTGTGATACCTTTGTATTGATGATTGTCAAAGTTACTGCAAGAAATGTACTGAAATTCTAATAGATGAGTAAATAATTGTTAATATCTCGAAAACGACTACAAATAGGCATAGCATTACTTAATACTTATCGACGCAGAATTCATTTTGCATTAACTTCTATAATTAGAAATGTAATGTTACATTTGAAAAAATTTAATTTTCTAAGGTTAAAGGTGTCGAAGTTGACCATCGATTTATGAGCACTCTGTATAAAATAGGAGATGAAAATGTCAAAATTTTGTCGTGAATATCTCAAAAACGGTTAAATTTAGAAATAATGAACTTTAGTAAAAATGGTATTCAAATAATCTGTAGAATTCATTCAAGCAAGAAAAAACATATGATTCTATTTAAAATAAGAAAATTGCTATCGACTTCCGGTATAATGGAAGTTTTCTGGAAGTTGAAAATATTTTCAGAGGATTCTTCAAGTAGGGTTTTGTTATTAAATTTTTTATCGCAAGAGTCTGGCTGCCATAGATTGCCAGAAAAAGATAGTGGACGAGTGATCTGAAACAGCCTGTATACATATATAAAAAAAATATGTCAACTGCTTTAGCAATGAACAACAATAGATAGTAAAGACTAGCGTACCATAGCCGACGCATATCGAATCACTTCGACCTTCACTAGATTAATTAATCTAATGAACGATGTAGTGTTCTTTTGTGTGTCAATGGGTATATTGTTAAACAAGAAATGAATATGAAATCGGAAAGAAAATAATGTAATATTAAAACACAGCAGTTTTAATATCCAATCCAGTCATTGTAATTTGGGGAAACAGTTTGGTAGAGGGTAAATGTAATTAGAATTTTTTTTAATAATCAGTCAGCGTTCGACTTCGAGTTTTTCGAATATTTTACTGACTATAGGAATAAGGAGCTCTTGCATAAATTGCAAAATTTTTAAGTAATCCACTTTCATTATTTACATAAGAATTAACTTTTCATGAGTATAAACATGTTAAAAATGTGGTTTTCTGCTTCCTGTAAAACGTTAGTTTCATAATCAGCTGATTGAGTGTACATACCTATAATACAACATAAAATTTTAAAAGAGTAGTGTACCTATATATTATTTAATTTAAGAGTATCACGGACTGCTTATTATGTCATATGATGGATTTTCCGTAAGTGTGTCTTTACTTGAATACTAGTGCTTGTTAAGTATTTTTCACACCATTCTTAAACATGTACCAAATGTATTAAAATATTCATGTTTTTGAAATATTAAATGAATTGTATTACCCTATTTTTAGGAACCAAATGAAAAATACAAAGAAATCACGGAAGATGAATACTACAGTGCTAAAGAAGATACTCATGCAAGCAGTTCTTCTAATGGAAGTAGAGAAATGTGTTTGAAAAATCAAGATAAAGATTCGATAGATAATATGAAACATGGATTTGAATTTACCTGTGATACCTGTGATCGAGATTTTCAGCATACGTATGCTTATCAAAAACATATGAATGAGCATATTGTATGTAACATTGACGGATGCACTTTTACAGCACATGAAAAAATCGTAGCTGTGCACATAAAGACCCAGCATGCAACTGGTTTATACTATAAAATTTGTAATTTGTCTACACCTGAAGATATTAAGTATTGGAAAGAACAAAGAAAAAAGTCTTATCCGTCTAAGGAAAATATTGTTAAGAGACAAGAGCAGCAACAGGAGATGTTAGCGCGGGGCGAAAGATTAACGAAAAATAAGAATTTAAGGTCATATAAACATAAATGTAAGTAATTTCTCATTTAATATAGTTTTTATCTGTAATGAGCGTTGTGGTGTATCTACGATAGGGGTAGCAGTATTTGGAATTAGTAGCAATGCCCTTTTACCCCAAATTACCAGGCTTGCGATCTATGCACTCTGAACATCTCATGTATAAATATTTATTACTTAGAGTGTCCAACAATCGTGTTGGGCTGCCATAGTACCATGGCATATGACACATTTGTTGATGCTAGATATTCTAATCTAATATATAAGCATACCTACTTTACGCAATAATATATTAAATCTTGTAATGCGTTAGGACAAATATTGCTGTGTAGTTTTCGTTGTGAAGTGTGCGGATAAACTTCCCCACTATGTTACTACTACAAAATATCTCTGAGGATAGTCCGAGAAACTAATGTTTGTACGGGCAATGTTTAGCGCGTGCAGAGTTCGCAAGCATAATAACTGCATATACATACATGGAGATAGTGAGGACATATTTTATCTGGCGAGATTAAATTAGTGTTGTGTTGCTGCAATCTTGATTGCTCATACCATATATCAGCCGAAAATAGTGCTTCGTACTACATCAATCGTGAAAACAAAAACTGCACTGCGACTTTGTTACATGACGTTGAAATACATATATTCCCTATGTCCACATACACGTAGCAGAGAAGTTTCTATAAAATAATCTTAACCATCTATGCTGTGATGAAATAGTCCTACCAAATTTTATTGACTCCATCACAGAGAAATTAAATGTTAATATCAATATTTATATATGAAATTATCGGTCGCGTTCATCCGTAGTATCGATTTAATATTATTCACTTAAAGTGAACAATGAACATTGAATTTTTCTGGACCGCTACATGAGCATTCGCCATTGTAAGTAGCAATTTTTATTTCCGCTTAGCTTGATAGCGCTCAAGGAGTAAACTCAAACTGGTAGTGTATGTATGTGTGATATTAGGGTGATAGTACACTGCGACCTGAAAGATCTATTGTGTCCCCTCTTCCCGCTGTATTTACAGCTGGCCGTCCTGTCTGATTCCTTTTAAAAAGTGCAGAATGTCACAAGGTCCCAGATTAGGTAACTCTCCCTCTTCGATTTCAAATGCTTCCAGGTGCAGCGCCCTCGAGTTGCACACTGCAGCGCAGTTTGTGAGTAGATGGATGGATGTTTCGTCCTGTTCCCCACAAAATCTACATTCGGCTTCCTTTGCTATTCCAAGCCTGCTTAGATATCCATTCAGTTTACAATGGCCTGTATGGATCCCGTCAATATACGAATATTATTTTTACTCGGAATGATGTATTCTGCAGATCACTTCTGATTATAGGTTCCCAGAAGAGTTTTAGCTTGCCTCATTCCCTGCAGATTCTCCCAGTATTTGGATTTTCTCTGTTCTGCTTCATTTTTTAGTTTCTCCAGTATTATGCTGCTACTTATCCCGCAAAAAGGTTCTGGTCCTACAAAAGGTGTTCTAGCCCTTCTCTTAGCGAGATTATCTGTTATTTCGTTTCCTTCCAGTCCCGCGTGCCCCGGAACCCACAATAGGGTTACCTTGTTCTTTTTGCCCAGCTTCTGTAGACACTCCCAAACCATTTTGGAGCTGATTATGTTTGCGTCGTAATGGCTGCTTGACTATCAGATATTATGATAATATCATTTTTTTCGTAGCTTCTGTCAATGTTGACCTGGACGTATCTTTCAATAGCGTGTATTTCCGCCTGGAAGATACTTGGGTACATCCGCAAGCTTTCGAAATATTTGTTTCTAGGCCCATATATCCCTATTCCAGTTCGCTCTGCCGTTTTGGAGCCATCTGCGCACCATTTGATGGCGTTTCTATTGAGTTTCGAAATGGTGTCTCTAACCCATTCGCTTTTGGTGCTAAGTTTGTGGTAAATTCTTTCACAAAGTTGAACTCTTTTGGCATGTCGTCTCGGGGCATGTCCCAGGTTTGGTCACCTGCAGGAGGCTGAGGCCTATGCCTAGCCATTCCTTCCCTGATCATCCTACGTGTGGTCCTTTTGGCTATGCTCTCCGCAACTGGTAGTGTAGGTTATTTATTGGTTATTGTGATTTTTTTACAACAAAAAACAAATATACGTTACAAGAATAACGTGCAAGCAATTGATTACAAAGAAATTGAATAATACTCAGGAATGTGTAACAAGTGGTAAGTAAATATGTCGCTTTTGTAACGAAGAGTGTTGTACGAAATAAAAAGCATTAATATACACATTTATAGCGAATTTTCATTATTAAAATTGTATAATTTTTCAGGTTATTTTATATTTTTTATATCTATTAAGGTGCGTCCAGATCTGCATAAACATGCTTTGAGACAGTTCGAAGACGCACGTACAGTGATTTAAACATGTTTAAATCCGTTTATAAATGCATGTTGCTGTTTGTCCTTCGTGTTTTGTCTTCTGTTGTTTAATAATTTTTAAAATGTTTGTGTTTCTACGATACAACTTTTGTTGAATTTAATAATAATGTAACTTGACGGCATTAAGAATTTGAAGAAGGTTGCAGAGGCAACCGAAACGTTATGTTTAACTGGAATTATATTATTAAAACAGTCATACGCCCAATTATTTAAAAAAATAAATTACACATACGGCTAAAAAATTAAACAAACATATTTTATTTACAAATTTAAAGGACAGGGATTTTACCAATTAAACACATAATAATCTCTTGGCTGTTATCGCAAATATAGTTTAGTAGGTGTTTCTATTCTTTTCAAACTTTGCCTAATCTTATTATTGTTTATTCATATTGTAACATTTTTCGGTGATGAAAACATTGTCGGAGTTCAAAGAAATAACACCGGCGATATATTAAATTAAATTGATTTATTAACACACTTACAGTCTATTTAAAAATTACATAAAGTCAAATGTCAAACACAAACTACGTAATCACTAATAATTACTAATAAAACACTTAAATAACTAACTTATTTACCTCCACTATAAATTTATTTCTACTCGTATTTATTTAAATTCGCCTTTTTCGCTCGTTCTATTCACTAATCCATTTTACCACCTCGTAAGGCCCATCGCACACCCCACGATCGTTGTAGTTTAGGTGAGAAACCTCGACGTCTCTGAGGGTAGAACAACCAGACCAGGTCCCCAGGCTGATATCCGCCTTCGTTCGCTCTGATATTATCTGTTCTTTCATTCGGTCGAAACATAGTTATCTCCAACTACTTCTTCAATCGGTTTAAAACCGAATTTGAGGTCGCATGGTAGGCGCAGTTCTAGTCCAAAGGGCACATTAGATGGACTGTGGCCCGTGGTTTCGTGGACTGATGGCATCGGTTCGATGCTTTATACGCCAGCAGGAACAGATGTAGTTGCTGGTCCCAATCTTGTTGGTGGTCGGTGACAACTTTTGATAAATATTTGATAACTGTTTTGCTCATACGTTCCACCATGCCATCCGATTGCGGGTGCAATGCAGTGGTTCTTGTCTTGCGTAAACCCAATGTCCTGCATACCTCCTGGAACACAGTCGATTCAAAATTACGTCCCTGGTCGGAGTGAAGTTCAAGCGGCACACCAAACCGACTAAACAGCTCTTTAACTAGCGGCCCGGCGACCGTTACAGCTTCCTGATTTGGCAATGCGTATGTTTCAACCCATTTACTGAAGTAGTCTATCGCAACCAGGATGTATTTATTTCCATCTTCTGTAGTAGGAAATGGTCCAGCAATATCAATTGCAATTCTTTAAAAAGGACTGCCGACGTTATATTGCCTCATAGGGGCCCTCTTCCTTCGGAAAGGTCCATTGGCAGCGGCGCAAGTAGTACATCTCCGGCACCAGTCTTTCACGTCGTTTTTAGAATTCACCCACTAGAATCTCTCCCTGACCTTTTCAAACGTTTTTCGAACTCCCAGATGCCCTCTTGATGTTCCGCCGTGAAGAAGTTCTAGAACAACGAGAATTTTTGCTTTCAACACCACAATCTAAAGCTTCCTATTCGCCCCAGCTTCGTCTTCTAATACTCGTCTCAGAAAACCATCTTCTAATACCAACGAATCGTATTATGCCCAATAAGATTCTTACTCTCGGAAATACTAATCCCTGTTAGGCCGTACTTTCTACCTCTTCCATTCCACCATGGGCTTTAAAACTTCATCAGACTCTTGGACAGCTCGGACTTGGTCTTCGCTCCTGCTATCATATATGACAGTAACTCGCAGACAGGTTGGTTCGTTCTTCTCTTCGGCGCGATAACACTGCGCACGGTCGTTTGGACAGGGTCTTCTGGATAGCGCAGTAGTTGCGCTCAGGTTTGCTGAAGTAACCGAGCACTTTTTCGTGGCCATCTTGAACTTGGGATAACACGCCTCCGATGCCAACGTTACTGGCATCAGTATCCAATATAAACTTCCCTTCTAATTGTGGATAGTTCAAGATGGGTGCAGTGGCCAGCATCTGCTTCAGTTCTTCAGAGGCATCCTAGCTGCTCTTGTCTCAGATGAAGTCTCTGCCTTCTTCAGTTTCTTCTTACTTCGTGCTTGTCCTTTTGGCACCGGCCAAGACTTAACCGCTTCTATCTTTCCTGGGTCAACTGATACTCTATCTTCGGATACTACGCGGCTGAAGTGTGCAATCGACTATACATTTGCATAACTTCCCAAAGGCACCCCCTTTTTCAGCTTTCCTGGATAACTGGTTACGTTCATCAATCGAACGGGCAGTTTTGATTCTGCTTCGACCACTGCCTTGGCGAATAGTACTTTGCGACCTTGTCAGCCAACCGGTCTCGATTCCAATTGCTGTACGGAACGTCCACCTGGTTGGATATATAAGATTCTTCCTACCCACTGCCTCCGGTCGAAGAATTATCATTGTTGCCCCAGTTTCTAGCAGTAAATCTCTAGGTTTTCCATTCACATTTCCATACACAATGAGGCTGCTAGCCCGACATTTCACTGAGGCAACAATCACTGGTGTTATTGGGGGATCAACCACATGGGTCGACGATCGCTCCTGCCCGTCGACCCATTTTAGTTTTCCTTCTGCTTGGGCTTTTGTGGATCAGGACAGCGACTTTGCAGGTGCCACATCTTTCTACAATTCCAGCATCGTTTCTCTGGTGGCCTGATCTTCATACATTCCCACATTTCCGTTATTATCTCTTAAAATTCTGCTAAAATATCGTCCTTTTTTGATTCTCTAAGGTGCGGGCGCGAGCATGTCCTTTGGCAGATTTTTTCACGGCCTCAAAGTCTAAGGCTTGAGTATGATTCAATGTCTGCGGGCGAGCAAGCTTAACTATGTGTTGAGTTTCGCGATCAAGAAGGCCATCCAAGAACTTATCCACAGCCAGACTCTCGTACACCTCGTCTGATACCGTTGGCTACCCATTTCTAACTAAACAAAGGACGTCATCTTCATATTCCAGTGGAGTCTTGTTTAGCCTTATTCAACTGCGAGCGTTTATTACCGAAAAGCAGCTCCAGGTGATTGAGCAGTGTTTGGTAATTTTGTCGCCCTGATAAAGAAGTAGTCTTGAGTACCTGCAGAGCATCGCCGCGCAGAGCCACTGATAACATGGCTGCTTTGGTCGCTTCTGTCCAGTAGTGTTAAATAATTCTCCAAGAGCGCCTTTCCATCGAAGGTAGGCAGCTCACTTTTACTTTGAATAATACCAGTAACAGTATTTCTCCTATACATACAATCACCCTATATATCGGGTTCCGGCACGGTCAAATCTCTAAAAATACATATCAAATCGAAAAATGAAATGATACGCCTTTAATCATTTTCAAAAACCTATCCAAGGATACTAAACACGGCCCTTCGCCCCCACATCCGAGGGTCGGACGGGCGGCAACTTTCAAATCTTATATCGTGACCCCCATTTTTATTGCAGTTTCGGATTCTACGTATTAAAATACGAAAGTTTTGTTAGAAACATTTCTCTTGATTTTTGATAGATAACGCTGAAATTCGGAAGGAATAATTTCTGTGAAGTTCTGAGAGAAGTCTAAAAACTGTCAAAATATCGATTGGAAAAACTAACCAAACAATGTGTTCAGGTTCTCGCTGATACCCGAAGCTGTTCTGAGGGTACCCGATTGTATCTGAAGTGATTCCGAAGATACCTAATGATACCAGAAGTTGTTCCGAAGGTATTCAACCCCTTAAGTGGTTTCGAACGTGCTCGACGATTCTCCGAATGGGTTTGCGGGTACCCAAGGATTCCTGGAGTGATGTCAAAGCTAGCTCATAACATCAAGGATGATTTTTCAAGAATCCGATGATGATGTTTTAATGTAACTAAATTTCGCCTAACCCGGGAACAACGATGTAGATGTAGTAGTTTTAAGTTCCCTTCGGGGTTCTTAATTGACGCGGGGTATTTTTTACAATTTTAAAACAAAGTCCAAAATCAAAATGAACATTTCAAATCAAAATAAAAATCCAAAATTAACATCTAAATTCCAAATCAAAATGAAAATAATAAGGTACATCTGCTTCAAGGGGTAGACCGTGAATGAATTTACTCAAATGCCACAAAGTATCCCACAATAAATAAGGTGTGTTTGCTTCAAGATGTAGACCGTAAATGATTACACAAATACCCCAAAATTCACAAAAATTATTCGTGTATCATCTATTACAAATCGAGAAATGTTTCAGCAAAACTTTCGTATTTTGATATGTAGAATCCGATTCTGCAATAAAAAATGGAGGTTTCCATATAAGATTTCAAAGTTACCGCCCGCAGCGTTATGAATTTGCTCCGCCGCTAACTCTATTTGATCACAACTCTGAAATGAGTTAATAGTGCTGTTTAGGTTCGACTGTAGAGAAATGAGATATCCGTTCCAGTCAGTGCACTTGTAATCGCGATAGGAAGCGATCTTCCCGCTTCCTACCAAAATTTCAAATTAGATGTACACTGTTCTTCAAAACTAATGACTCCTCCTTGCGATCACCTATCGATTCTTTCTACCACACTGATAAAACCGATGCTGATGTGCTTTTATTGCATGGCATTTGTCTCTGGAGTAGATTTTATCTTACATTAAACAATAGACCGAGATAATTATAATTATCTTATACCTATAACTAACAATAAGTTATTCTATGAAACTAACATTACATTTTGTTTTTTAAGAACTTGTTCATATATTACTAATCTGATACCCTGATCATTCTTTTGTTTATCGTTGTTTCTCTTTTATCTTATGTTTTTTGGAGTTTAGAAGTTAGCCTGTTGAATATTGTAAAAGTTTTAATAGGATGGCATTATTTACTAACAGTTCTATACATTTTAAGTAGCCGAATTATTTTTTTTATCGTTGTACTATTTGAGTCATATTGAATTTTATATGGTTTATTAGGAATCAAACTATTTAGTTGACGCAGACTCTCTTTATTTACTCTACATCAAAAACAACAACCCATTATTATTCCTAGCAACCTATAACTTCCATAAATGCATAGTGGATCCAGATTACATAACATCACTCCTTCACATTCGGCCTTCCTGACGGGTAGACGTCCTCGGCAAACGTACGGCAACCTGGATGCTTGGATATTCTACAGCTGAAACATACCAAATTTCACACCAGTATGCGTATGCAACACCGCCCTTTTTGTCAAAGTAACAGCTTTTAAATTTGAATACCATTTTTCATTTTTGTGTGACCTCTGTTACCACACTAAACTTTTTATGTGTGAACTCTGTTACCACACTAAACTTTTTATGTGTGAACTCTGTTACCACGCCAAACTTTCTTTTTTTTTTCTTAAGTTTGTGTGAACTTTGTTACCACATCCAACTTCTCTTGTGTGAACTATGTTACCACACTGAACACCGTGTATTTCAAACAAATAACGCAATTTTTACCAGTATTATATATATACATGTATTTACAACAGCTGTCTTACACAAGCAAACAATATCTAACACAAATATAAATACAACAATATAATATATTCCATCAGCCTTTCACAGCTTATAATAGTAATACTAATACTAATTTAATTATCCTTCTAACAAATCTAACAGTTCATCAGTACTGTTTACATCACTGTCACTTTCAGTTTCTTCTATAATGCCCCCTTCCCATTTTCTTAAGCTATCTACTGGGACAACTGCTTTAAACCTTTTATAACTCTTTATACCTTCTAATGCTACAATTTCGTACCTATCACTACCACAGACCTTATTTATTTTGTACGAACTTGTAATACCCAACCTTTTTACTAACCTCTTTTGAGCTTTTATCAGCACCAGCCCACAATACTAAATCACCTTTAATGTATACGCGATTAGGTTTGCGGTTCAAAGCAAATCTCTGTTTCATTTTCCGTGCTTGCTTGTCCAGATTTTCTTTTGCCGTTTCTCTAACGTCCTAGTCAACATCAAACTCATGTTCACCAAGGTCAGCGTGACGATTTTTCTCATAACCAAACATAAGCAAGTGTGAAGTAAACCCTGTACTACTGTTTATAGTATTATTCATACCCCATATTACCTTAGGGAGAGCTTTCTGCCACTCGGATTCGTTGTTAACACTCGCATGACAGACCATGCAGAATTGTACGGTTGTAACGTTCAACTTGGCCATGGGATCTTGGTGAAGCAACTGCATTTAGCACGTGCTTAACTTGATATTGTAATTCAAATGACTTGAACGTTTTGCTTTTGAAAGCTTTCCCACAATCTGTCACTACTCTCTTTGGTGTGCCGAACATACTGAACAAATCAAGATGATCCACCACTTCGTTTGCACCCACTGTTTTAGTCGGCCTTGCAAATGTGAATTTAGCAAATGCATCAACGATAGTAAGTATATAAGAATTCCCTTTATGACTTTTATTAAACGGACCCACGTGATCAAGATGCCAAGTATGCATAGGCTGAGTGGGTTTGTCTATAGGGAATAGTTACCCTTTACTTCTACCGTATTGTCCCCTTTTATAATTGCAGTCAAGACACACAGCAACATATTTCCGTATAAACCTAGTCATACCTCTAAACCAAAATTTCTCTTTTAGTAACGACTCGCAACGTTTATGACCCACATGTCCAATTTCATCATGATACTTTCTCATCACATTGAAGCGTGCTGATCTTGGTATTACTAACTTTAACTTACCATCTAATGTCTTCCTATATAGTCTGTCCTTTTGGTTTGTATAATTGCTTACAATGTCTTTATCTTTCCCTTCTGTCAGCTTAGCCATTAGCAATCGCACTTGATCATCTTGCATCTGTAGTGCAGTCAACCAATCATACGTATTCATGATACACACGTTCGGTATAGGATTTCTACTCAAAGCATCCACATGTTTCATCTGGATACCCGGTCTATGTTCTATCTCAAAGTCATACTCTTGAATACCAAGCCACCATCGAGCAATCCTTGGTAATTACTTTAAAATGTATACCCATTAAGTAAACTCTAAAGCGTCGAATAGAATTTACGACTGCCAAAGTTTCCAGTTCATAAGAATGGTAAAAACATTCATCGCGGTTCGTAGATATACTATAATAGGACACAGGTTTCAAAATGCCTTGTTCATATGGAAGTAAAATCCCTGTCACACCTTTGCTACACGCATCGGTGTGCAACTCCGTTTTATCTAAGGGATCATATACCATCAATAAAGGTTTATTAACTAAAATGTTCTTAATTGTTTCCACAGCAGAAGTTTGTTCGTTTTCCCATACCCACGGAACGTCTTTACGCAACAGTTTTGCTATTCTGGCGCGATCTTTAATAAACTTTCTAAAGTATGAACTAAGTCCTAAAAATTGTCTGAGTTCGTGTAAATTCGTTGGAGTTTTAAAGTCAACTATTGTTTGAATTTTAGTGTTTCCCGGCCTGATACCTTGCTGTGAAATCTCATAACCAAGAAAATTAATGTTTGTCTTGTTAGAATTCGTACGTCTCTTATACTGGTCGATCCTTTTTCGGCCCGGTCTCCTCCGCTTTTGACACTGGTAGTAGGCACGGGCGCGTTAAATCTTGTCCGGCAGTTCCACACTCCATGACCCAATTTCCCACACGCTGAACATTTCATTGGTAATTTCTGGAAGCAGCTCACAGCAGTATGACCTCCTCTTCCACATCTGGTACATTTCTTTTCCCAATTACGTTCAATAGTTTGCCTGGAACCTATTTCCTTCGCTGGGCAAAACCTTGCTTTGTGTCTTTTGGCAAAAATGGCATCTAAGTAATCCTGATATACTGGGTCCCGGATTTCCTATGGTAGCAGTTCGTTCTATGTGCACTTCCATGTTTTCAATTTTACTAATAAGAAACCCATAAAAGAGGTCGTTCGGGTTTTTATAACTTCCTGCCTTCGCATTGGACTGAATATGGTGTGGAAGCCCGTCAATGCGGCTGCCCGCTGATGCGGTAAGCTGCAGCTTACCGCATCAGCTCCTGTAATACCGCAATTGCCAACTAACATGCTTTTGTTGTAAAAATAGTGCATCATGGTCTCTGTTTTACTTTTTGTGGGGCTAGCATTTTCTTTATACACTCCACAAAATCTATATGGACAGGAAAAGCAAGTACTAGTGCTTCCTTCCATTCTCCCCATGATAAATCGTACTGGTTTAAACCATTATACCAGATTCTAGCTAATCCTGTCAGTCTCGTCTGCATACAAAATGACTTCATTTCATCACTTCAGTCGTTTATGACACCAATTTGCTCAATCTTGTGTATCCAATTGACAGAAGTCACCTCTGACTTTTCTGGGTCGAACCAGGGGATGAGCTCTGACTTGCTGGTGTATTTCCTGATCGTATACGCGCATTTAGACCGCGTCAGAGGTGTGTGGTAGGTCAGTAGCTGGATGGCAACAACTTTTTTTTGCATAGAGTTTATGTATTAGGACGAGCGTTGTTAAATATTTTGCTTCATTGGTACATATTTCGTGTTTGAGGAGGTATGTATTATGTATTTACGTTATTTTACTTGTGTTGCACTACTTCTTGTTTGCTATCTTTCTATTGTTGCCATGTAATCGTGAGAATAAAGAAGACATAACCTATAACCTCATTGCACACACGTGGTGATGATCAGTTTATTTTGGCTTTACATTACAGAAAATGGAGACAGCAAGACCCATTAAGCTTTCTTTGATTTCAAAATTCTTCCGTGACGATGAAAAGCAGCAAGAACACGGTGAGAATGCATATTACAGAGGGCAGGTGAAGACAATGACCTTTCTTGGAAGCGTTGAACCTGCTGTTATTCGTGGACAAGTGCATGCGATCAAGAAATTTTATGATGTTGAGGTATAATTGTTCTTATGTATAAATTATAAAGGTATTTAAGCAATTATTTTCAGATAACTGTTGATTTAAAAGCGGCATGTGTAAAGGAAGCATTTTGTACATGTCCGAGAGGGCTCAGTACTTGCCATCACATAGCTACCTTGCTCTTTCATGCCCATCACAATGTAAGTAGCATTGATGCTGCACGTACCTGGGGTGTAACGGAAAGTACACGTGTGGATGATGTGTGTACAATCGAAGAATTGATTGTGCCAAAAGAGAGGTATAGAGTACTCGCTGACCCTACAACACTCAATACTGAACGTGAGCGGTGTTACTTCTTTATATGGACACCAACAGAACATGAGCTGTTAAGTATTGATAAAGATATTGAATGGCTGGGCAATATATATACTCTGAAAGACTTTTATATTCAGCAATATATGCCATATGCTTTCCGCACAGTGCTGTAAATTTATACTTTATATAATAAAATGTAAATCAAGCCTAATCTGTGTTATCAAGTAATTTTATATTATCTTACAATAAAAAATTTACACTTTACATTTATGCTGTATAATATGTTAGTTGAACCTGAAATATAAAAATATCAGATAGTCCTTCATCTTCTTAGGAAATCGAAAGAAAGAACACTTATTTGCCATGTTATTGTGACTGCAAGCCGGGGCCCAACAATATATAGGCATGCTGACTGTCACTTCTAACCTATAAATCGCGTTGTTTTACTTCATTTACAGGGAATCACTGCATTTAAAACTTTCAACGGCTACTTATAATTATACTTACACCTGCAGTATAGTAGATGGCTTAGGTTGTTAACATAAAATTGTTCATATAATAAAAATATAAAGGTATGAAATTTCGAGATAGGAATTTACAATGGTAACTGAATAATGTTCTCATCCAGAACACTGACCACCTTAACAAAATGGCGGGGATGACGTTTTCACTAAATGCGCGTATTCTCTTGACTTATTTTATTTGCTTCCAGTATTTCTTTGACTCTCTTCTCCACCAATTCATCCACATTTGTATGATCTACTTGTTCTTCCTTTTTCTTTCTTTTGCGAGGTATAGCCACGTATCGTCCTGCCACGGGTTCACTCTCGCTCGAGTCACTCATAATAACTTTTATTTTTGCACTATTTAAGAGTACCGAATAGTGAGTACGGAATAGTCAATTAGTGAGCTTTATGGCTATCCCACTTCTGAAATATTAGGAATCAAACCAGAGATAAAAGAATCAAACTATCTAGTTGACGCAGACTCTCTTTATTTACTCTACATCAAAAACAACAACCCATTATTATTCCTAGCAACCTATAACTTCCATAAATGCATACTGGATCCAGATTACATAACATCACTCCTTCACAGGTTGGTAATTTTGTAATAGAGATTCACAAGCAGATAATTGTATAGTGGATATTCATTAGGCATAATTTTGTTTTTACTAATATATTCAGAAATCGATTTTGAAATCTTCGTAATAAATTGAAGCAATTCTTATAAGCACTATTCCATAAAGGATGAAACTGTGGAAAAGTCCATAATAAATCATGTGCCAAGTTGTAATGCGAATTTTATGTAGAATAGAAATTAAATGTGTTAACTTTTCTTTATTTTGGTTATATTTGTTATTTATGAGGTATTAATGATTGTATACCTATTAATTTATATATATATATATATAATATTATGTATTTTTAAATGTGAACTTTCTGGGTTATATCCCTTTTTGTTTTCCCATTTTCCCATAGAGATATGATTTTCCCCCTCGTTTCTAATAACGATTCACTCTGATTTTGTCGCCTGGGCATTTTCACGATATATTCACTCACCTCAAACTACACAAGTATTACTAAATATCGAATTCAGATATATCTAATTATAAATTGAAATAACCCATCTAGAAATCGTAAACTGAAACTGTAATAATATAATTTAATTTCCTGTAAATCCTCATAATGATTTTACTGCTAATCTGTTTTACTGGGCCTGGAAACAAAGGTGCCTTTGCTTCTAAGAAAAAGATTATCCCTTGTTCCGTATCCATATAATAGTAGTAGACACACAGATTTCAAATATAAACGAGAAATAAATGTATACCATAATAGATATTAGCGAACAATAACAAGATTGGGCACAAATAGAATTTCAAAACAACATCTACTAAACTAAATTTGCTTAACAGCCAAGAGATTATTGTATACAAATGTTTCATCGGTAAAATTCCTTTGTTCTTTAAATATGTTAAGTAAATATAATTACACCGTGCTCAATAATGATAATCTTTTTCTTTGTGCTTTTACTTCCTGCTCTTTTTCTACCTGTGAATCCGCGCTGAGCCGAAGTACCAAGTTGGAGTCCTACTTCCCGCCGCTTTTGCCTGGACCACCGTGGATGGATTAATCCTTCCTTTGGTGGAAGTTTCAGGCTTAGCCTATGTGGCACTATCTGGGGCGCCCTTAGGACCGGGTGGATTAGCGTCTCCACTCCTGGTCTTTAGCCGGAAACGGACCCGCCCAAAACCGAAGAATGGGCAGCACTCCAAGTCCTTTAAGGCTTCCAACGACGCCTCGTCAATAGCGAAGGTCCAGGTCTGACCCGGCCCGGACTCTTTCCTATGTTATACCACCCACTCTCCGGTAAAGAGTGAGCGGTTCATAGTTCTTAGTCGTGCTAAGACTATCTCCGGAGTAAGTTTTTTATTCCACTCATCCGGAATATATGCCATGCATATGTGCGGCTTGGGTATATCGTGCCCAAGGACCGCCTTGATTCTTGCACCCTCCCATGGTTTGATAAGGTTGTCGACAGCACTTACCAACCATTCGGCGCTTTCTTTATCGGCGCAGGTGACTAGAAGCCATCCTGGCCGAAGAAAGCAACTCGGAAATCTTACTTGCGTAGATTGTGCGCCCTGATCCACTGCCTCAATGATTGAACATTGAAGCAGCTCCAGCTCTTCACTGTTAAACTGATCCTTTGGATAGTCGGGGTGAATGATTCCTACCCTTATACCAGAAAAAGCAGCTCTGTATGAGACCGACCCCTGTTGAGTTTTCGGCTTTTTGGTCGTCTGCTCCGGAGTCGATTCAGATCTTGGGCGCTTGCTTCCGCCTGCTGTATCGGTGTTGCCACCTTCAGCTCGACGGCGCTCTATCGCCTCCAAGACTTGTTGCAATGCTGTTTCATAAGGCACTCCGCTATTGAGGAGGAGTTTCAGGCGCCTTTGGGATGCGCCTGGTAAACGCCTGCGTTTAACTGCCTCATCCTCCGAGGATGACCGTAAAAGGTTCTTTTCCTCTTCAATTTGGGGCAAACTAGTCAGAGGAGGATTCTGTACCTCCTCAGATGTTGTTGGAATGGGAATATTCTCTATTTCCATCATTACCTCCGTTGCCAGAGAATCGGGGATTACACCTGCCCCGTTAGAGTTTAAGTTTTCTTTCTTTGGATCACTCATAAAAAGGTCCCATGAGAACGGAAGAAATAAATGTCCCCCAGGGCAGTGCACCCGTACCCTGGTAAGCCTTTTTGAAAGTGGAGGTCTGCCGGTATCTACAGTTCGCCTATTCACGACCAAGCTTCCCCTTGATCACGCAGCCCTCGACATAGGAAGTTCCATCATCAGCTTGAGTTTTTTTTTTATAGAGGTATGACATCCTCTTGATCCGGGCGGTTAAGCCAAGACCCCCAGAGCCCTGACAGGGATAGTATGACAGTCGCATGCGAAATAATTTCACCCTACGACCGGCGCCGTATTCCTGGTGCAGACGTTAGCCATGACACGACAGCTCGGTCAGGATATTTTTTATCGACCTTTACTGATCTAGACCGCAGTGTTTTGTTTGCACAGTGGTACCTCGAGTAGGATGTGATAGTTATAGTTATATATGTCTAAAGGACTGAGTTGCGCTTAGCCTGCTGCTGGGATTGTCCATAGGAAACCTATGGAGCGGTCCCTCACCACCACAGTAAGACATTTAGAACCACCTGTAAATATGAATTTATTTATTCATTGCTTTTGTGTTTTGTTATTTAGTTTCGATACAGTTAATAACAAATAAACAAAACCTTAGTATGAAACACGTTTGGAATAAAGTTCACCCATCCACCTTTTGTCGCCAAGCAAAGAGTACCACGAGGGGCACCTTTAATAATGTGCGGCTTTGCATGGACTCGTAGAAACACCGTTACAGGTGGTAATCCGTTTCTACCTCCACTTATTATGCAGCTCGTTGTAATTAGGATGCCTTTTTCTGCGTTCGTAACTTTACGCACTTAACGAACCCCAACTTGCGCAATGACCAGATGGTTTTTGTAAATTGTAAAGAAAAAAGATTTTCACATTATATTGGTGAAATGAAGTACTTCTACTCATACAGAAACCCTCTGAAGAGACAGTGATAAAGTATTACGGTGTCGCTTCATGAATCCCTTCATCCAGTCGATTTCATTTCTAGTCCAGTTTTCGGGCAGCGTCAACTGATTGACACCGGCTAATTCATATGCTATTTTTCTACATTCGGAAAAAGGCAGTCCGTAGAATATTTTGTAGCAGGTGATAAGACAATCACAGAGTTCCAATTCTTGTTCATCGAAAAGACTTTGTTGACATCATAATGGGAAGCCATTCTTATTACTTCACCCGTTGCCTTAGTTGCCTTTTTTACGTACTTAGCCAAAGTTTGAAAAGCAAGGTTTTTTCTTTTGCTACTTGACGTATACTTCCTCCTAGGGGAACCAAACGTACTGCCTCACTCAAAAACTGCTATTTTCTGAAGGGTCAGTGTTCGTTTACGCGGCATTATTTGCGAAGATATGAAAAACGTATTTGAAAAGAAGTAGTGGGAACATGTATCACTGTCTCAGTGTTGACTGAATACATGTTTCAGGTTAGGATTGAGTTAAATTTTAATGCATAAAATAATAATAAAATTAGGACCATACTTACTTACCTAACATGTAACTACACAAAACAATTCAATTAAAATCTCTATCACTTTAGTACTAACAACGTAATAACAATTTTGGGCGACCACAAATGTTTACTTCTGTAAACTGTCATGAGATCAGGCGCAAACCCACAACACGATCTTTCTATAATGTGGTGAATATGGCTCAGAGTAATTTTGCAATTAATTGTAGATGGAGACAGCAACACAACTATAATAAAATTTAAAATATCAGTACTATCTCGTTGTACCCTGCCGCCACTTTTCCCCTATATAAAACTCTAAGTTGGACAAGAATATCCTGTTTTTTTTTTTTAAGTTTACGTATTCTTAATTAGAAGTTTGAGATAATTTTTAATTTTTTTGTTTTAGTTGTGCGAGTAAGACCGGTTAAAATTAAGAAGACATTAAAGAAATTTCCTCAAAAGAACAAATCATTAATAAATGAAGAAATAGATTGGAATGGTTTAATGTGCGCCTTTAGGGGAACCAAAGATTTATACGAACCAGAAAAAAATACACAGAATGATACTTTCGAGGATATGGAATGGGAACAGGAACGACCAGTGAACAATAAAATTACTATTAGCAATGCATTAGGGATTCTAATTGGTGCTTATAGCAACTTCTCAGATGATTCAGACGATGAAAAACCGCTCACTACCAAAATAGAACCAACAAATAAATCTCAAGTTGCCAGCCGAGAAAGTTGTAAAAGTGATGATGAAATCCCTGTACATGCACCCATTGCTAAACTGCCCCTTCCAATTTTTGAAAACATGAAACCAAATGTATTGGAAGTAAAATCGTCTGCATTTGAAGCAAATATCGGCTGTAATAAGAAAAAAAAAAAGCGTATTCATAATAAGAAAACAAAGAAATTGAAGACACCGAAATTATCTCACTACGAAAAAGATATAAAGCAGAAGTTCTCTAGAAGAAGAACATCTCTCTTAGAAAGGCTTCTTGAGAACGATATCCGACATGAAAGAAATGTGCTTTTGCAGTGTGTGAGATATGTTATTAACAAAGATTATTTTTGTTAATTTTATGGTTTGAGTGTAATTTTTTTCTAATAATAAAGTTTATTAATGCAAAATATATTCTATTTAATGTTTCTCTCTATAAATTTAGATTTTAAAATTTGACGTATATACAAATAGTTATTTCTAAAATAATTTTAGATATCGGGTTGAAAAATTTCGGCTCATCATTGTTAACTTGGTTATTATATAGCTACACTATCCACTGCAAGATTAGTAAAGCTTTAGTGCTTTTAAAGCTGATTGAGATTCAATTAAGACAAAACAAATAGTTTATATTTTCTGTTTCTTAAAAAGGTCTCTCCTGTTTTCCGCTCTTTGACCAAACAATTTCTTGGTCTTTCGGAATCGATTTTTCCTGGTTCCCATTTTCTTGTTATTACGTTTTGTATCACGATATCATATCCCTCTTTTAAAACAGTTAGATTATTTGCATCTCTGTTATAATAGTGGATTTTTTTGCGTTGTTTATTTTTGGATATCAATGTTTGCCTAAAATTTGCGGTTCTAACAATTTATATGATACTGGTACGTATCCATTTAGTCGTCTACCTAGTAATAATTGAGCTGGTGATAGTTTATTCTTATTGATAGGTGTTTTACGATATTCTAAGCTTTTTTTTGCAGTTTTTTTGTTGTTGTTTGCACATTTCTTTTAATAAACCCATTGCATTGTGGATAATAGGGTGAACTTGCTTTGTGTACTATTTCCCACTCATTAATAAACTTTTATGTATATCTCCATTTATCTGTAAAAACAAAAACGGTTAAAAGTAACAATTATCACCATCAGCCTACAAAGGTATAGTGGCCAGTTTGAAATAAAAGTAGCAGTGAATAATACAACAGAGTTAGGTATATAGAATTTTTGTGTATATAGTAACTAAACATCGCAACGCATTTGTATTTTTTGCGGTAAGTTATTTTTCCTTTTGGCATTCCTCACACCATATGTTTGTATATATTTACCATATAAAATATAATACACGCTTTTTTGTTTTTTCCACTGATTTCTTGTGTTTTTTCCTAATCTGAGGTTTATACCATCTATACCCTTTGTCTGTTAGACACCGCGAAGCACCCCGCTGCTGCGAAGAGTCATCCTTTTTCCTTTGCCGGTATCCTTTACACAGATGCTATCACAAAAACAAGAGCAAAGCAAAACAAGACTAAGAAGAGCAAGTCGAAATCAAGTAATTCTGATAAATAAATAACAATATCAATATGAAGCCAGAAGATACAAAACAATTGAATTATATTATAGAGAAATTTGATGAACACTTCACATCAAAAATAAATATCACATATGAAAGATACATATTCTTTAATCGTAACCAGAAAGAGGTTGAAACATGAACAGTATGTCACTGTATTGAAGAATTCAAGCAATCATTCCGAATTTAAGGATCTGAGAGATGAACTAGTGAAAGATATTTTTGTGTGGTATCCGAGAGAAAGATGCAAAGGAAATATTACTTAAAGCGCGGAATTCGACATTGGAAAAAGCTTTAGATATTTGTCGAGCAAGAAACATAGCATTAAAGCAAGCCAAGGAATTAAACAAAGAAGAAGAGGTCAACATACACTATCTAAAGAAGTACAAGGAAATACGAAGGAAGAAAGAAGTAACAGCGGAAGATGTGGTACAATATATGGATACCGACAGTGCATTGTATATGGTAAAAAGATGTTCAAACTGCGGAGGTCTAAATCACTTTGCGAAGATGTGTAGAGGGCTAGAAAAGAAGGAAACAAAGATGCAAGGAAGAAAGAATATGGTTAACGGGGTACACGAAGAAAAGAGTGATTGCGAGTATGATATAGATACAGTAAAAATTATTAGTAATACAAATATAAATAATTTGAGAGTGGCATGTAACAGTAAATATCAGTATAATAAAATGCTAGAACTGAAAGTAGATACAGGAGCACAATGTAATATCAGTATGTATAGGGATTATGTAAATTTAGGCATAGGATTAGAAGATGTAAATAAAACAAAAGATGTAATAACTACTTATACCAAAAATTCTTAAATTGTAGCTATAAAAATCAAAATTATAAAATTAAATTTTACATAGCCAAAACGAACAATTCAAATATTTTAGGCCTAAAGCTTATTTTGAATATCTTTATCGTCAGAACAATAGCAAGCAATTATGGAATCGGATGAGAGATTGTCATTGTCATCAGAGATTTGTTAAAAATAAAGCTATTAATTAATTATTATGATAATGTTATAGGTGTGTGTTAGATCGAACACGTGTGTTTAAAGTGCTCCGTGATTTCGTTCAAATCCTGGGCAATCACGAGCGATAAATTTACAAGTAAGTTTACAAAAATAAACTTCAGAAATAGGATTTAATAATAAGTTACAAGTTCAGTAGAAAAAGTGCTAATTAACAATAGAAAAAGAATAACACATTGGAAAATAAACAGAACTGAAGGCCAACAACAATAACAAAAACAAGAGCGTGTAAATACGATAGTGGGAACGTCTCCGAGCTGTCGAAGCGGGCGTCCTGCTATACTGCCGCGGTGAAATAACAACTGATCGTATAATATACGGGGATATCTCAATAAGTAAAAGCACGCAAACAATGTCTGACGACTCCACAAACCAAGATATAGAAGACGTGACAACAGAAGAAGGGAAAAGGAAACGAGCTATGTCGGATGCGTTTGCCCAAATTAAAAGAACAGCAAGGTCACCAGATGTTAACCCTAAAAAAATTAATGAAATGGAAGAAATAAAATGTATGTTTAAGGAAATGATGAAAGAAATAAAAGTGATCAACACAAAACAAGAACAACCTACTACTGAAGTACGAGAGATAAAAGTAGATATAAAAGAAATTAGTAAGGAGCAAGCAGAATTTCATCAGGTGATTTCTGAGTTGGAAAAAGAAAATAGGCAATTAAAAGAGGATGTAAAAGAACTGAATTCAAAAATTCAACATTTTAATGCAATATCAGCAAGGATAGAAAGAATGGATAAAGAGAAACGAAGAAAAAATTGAGTAATTTCGGGTTTAAAGGTAGAAGTAGAAAGTGAAGTTAAAAGCAAAGATTAAAAATTTTGTACAACATTTAAATATTGAAGTGGACATTAAGAAAGCTCATAAAATTAATAATAAAACATGTGTAATAAAATTAGAGGAGTTTTCGGATAAAATTAAAATTTTGAAGAACAAAAAAGTACTGAAATATCTAGAATAAGGCCCTATGATCTTTATTAATAATGATATGACAAAAAATGAGAGAGAAATTCAAAAGAAGATAAAAGAAATAGCAGATAAAGAAAAAGGCCAAGGAAATGAAACCAAAATAGCGTATAGAAAACTGATTATAAACGGGAAAATATGGAAATGGAATGAAGAGGCAAATAAATTAATGGACGATGATGATAATACAAAAAACTGAAGAAGGACAGAAGGAGGACATTGAAGGAAACGACCCAAGCTAGAAAAATGAAAATGACTACGGATATAAATTTAGACAACAAAAACAAGGAACACAACACTAAACCAATGAGAGAGGAAAACGTACAATACCAGGACAAAATAAAAAGAAACCAAAGCATGTACATTAATAATAAACAGGATGGTGATATATGGAAACTAGGAGTATGGAATACAAGAAGTTTGACGGGAAAGGAGGAGGAATTAGTCTATGAATTCAACAAAGCAGGATTAGACATTCTGGTGATACCTGAGACGAAAAAGAAAGGCATAGGAGAAGTTGAATTGATAGAGGGTCACCGGTTATTTTATAGTTGAGTACCACAAAGCAGAAGGGATAGCTTGCTTGGTTCCAAATGTTATAAATTGGAAAGGCTGGTCTGAAAGAAAACTAACAGTTAAATTGTTAATTGGTGGAGAAAAAATTACAATAATAATAGTATATGGCCCTAACGAAAGCGAGAAAAAAGAAGTAAAAAATAAATTTTGGGAAGATTTAACAACAATTACAGAAATTAGTGATGGACAAATTTTGGTAGCAGGTGATTTTAATTCAAGAGTTGGCACCAGGAGAAACGAAATGGAGAAAGTAATTGGAAAATATGGTGAAAACGAGCGTAATAGCACAGATTAGTATACCAGATAGCTCACCTTACGGGAGAATTGGCAGCGGCTTTCGCTGAAATGGGAACCCTCGAGCAAATAGTTGGGAACCCTGCGTGAGTTCAATCGGAGCGCTGCATGTCAGTCTCCGCACTTCAGTCGCTGGTGGACAGTCGCGTAGGCACGTACGCTAGCATTAAAATTTCTACACGCGGTGCTGGGAATAAATGCGTATATATACGCTGCGGAAAGTCTCCGAAGAGTTTTAGAGATTTGTAAGTTATTTAAAATCCCGGAATATAACTTATTGCGTGCTGAATGGATCAAAAATGCGGGTAAATACGTGTTGGGATATCTTTGTTACATTAATACAAGAATACAACAGTAAAAACTCACGACAATATTGCATTCAACATACATATATTGATATTGTAAATTATAATTAAACATTAATACATCATCAAAATAAAATAAAATTGCAGACTTTAGTTGTAAGAAAATTGTAACAAATTTAATTATTAAATTTACACACTCTCGAGAGACCTACCAAACGTCACGTATATATGTAAGTATATAGGCTGTTTTAAATTTGGGGGTCATTATAAATTATAGGGATTTCGTTTATTAAAAGAAAGATACAATGTATGTAGGTTTAAATTCGACATAGCTAAATTTGACAAATAATGTAACAAAAAAAATAGGGGTAGATCATTTGCAAAGCTTACCGCCGTAAGTCATCAGACAGACAGGTTTTTGATTTGTGCTTATATCGTCTATAAATTTGAAATTGTCAAAACTAAAGTTTTAAACAAAAATCTGTATTTATAAGCAAACTCCACGGTAATCCGTGAATTTGCACGTGCAAATTATACGCTTCTGCTTTGTGGGGTGGATATATAATTATATTAAGTTAGGGAATTTTCTGCTTATACCCCAGTTTAGACTATATATCTTTTTGTAGTAGCCGAGATGACCCTAACACCACAAATATTAAAATATGTATTGTATACTTTTAAAATATACAGGGTTATTTACGTTATACGGCACGGAATATTATGGCCAAAACACGTGACGTTCAAAAAGTTTTTCACTTTTGGGATTTATGGGGGTTTATTATAGTTACTTTTTAAAATTACTTTCATATTATACAGAATGTTCCAAAAGCACGAAAAGTATCAAAGTTGTGTTTTTTTTTTAAATGTATTCCTCTTCTATTATTGCACTTCTGGATTGTCTGAACAAAATAGATGTCTGTTTTAATAAGGTTTATAATAATTAAACCTTAACGTTTTTCAAAGAATTTGAATTTTGGAAAAATCTCATCTAATTTTCTTCGAAGCTTATGGTAAAGTGTATCAATTATAATAAACTTGGTATCTTACACAAGGTGTACAAAAATTAAAACTAATCGAATAAGAATTGTAAGTGGCTATAACTTGATTAATTTAAATAGAACGCCATAGTTTTTACTTTAGCAGGAAATGTACTTTTTAATTACCTATCGAATGGTATTTATAGGTTAAGCTTTAAGTCTTTGCATTTGAATATGCTAAATAATCGTTTTTTGCACCTTTTAATGTTTCTAACCTATCTAGGTGCCTATATAGTTCTGAGAAATGTCAGATAATTTACAACTATAAGAATAATAATGAAGAATATCTTTACAAGTGCTCGGAAACTTTACGTAATTTATAATCCAATCGTCTATAACAACAATAATGGTATTAACATATCAACGATAACATAAAACAAAAGCAAAATATGTATTTAGAACAAAAAAAAAAATGAATTATCTGACATTTCTAAAAACTATACTATAGGCAGGCAACTAGATACAGTAGACCTCTTATTTAAAAAACGGCAAATGGTGCAAGAAACGACCATTTTTATGTTTTTACAGATTTATTATTATGTAAAGACGTGAAAACTTAAAGCTATAAATACCGATAGTAATTATAAAAGTACATTTGCTGGTAAATTCAAAAATATGGTGCTCTATTTAAATTAATCAAGTTATAGCTATTTAAAGTTCTTATTTGAATAGTTTTAATTTTTGTACATCCTGTATAAGATGGCAAGTTATTGTAATTGGGTTATAAAATATAGTCCATTGTTACACTTTATTGTAAATTTCACTTACATAACTTATAAATACTTCTTAGGTATTTCAAACATGATATTTAGATTAGATTTTCACAAAATTACAATTATTTAAAAACCTTAAGGTTTAGTTATTATAAACCTTATTAAAACAGATACTTATTTTGATTAGACAATCCAAAATGCAATAATATACAAACTATTTTGGAGCACCCTGTATAACATAAAAATAATTTGAAAAAGTAACCATATATCCTGTTATAGATAGAGTTCTTATTTTCGTTTCACTGTATATGTATTGTGTTGGTAAGGTAGGGTAGTAAACTTAACAACCGGGAGTTTTGTCTCTAGAATAATATGGAACAATAGAGAGTGGCAAAAATACATATATCAAAAATATACACGTGTTTTATTTCTTCAATTAACATCTCAGAACCCAAATTACCCACGAATACAACAGCTGGCGACGAGGATGACTACAGAGATGGAGCAATTAACATTACCGTCGTTTAATTGCAATGATGACACAGCCAACCTTGGTGTGAAGTGGAAGAAATGGAAACGCAGTTTCGAAATATTCTTAAGTGCTAAAAATATTAAGGATCACATAAGGCAGAAGAATTTACTATTACACGTAGCTGGTAGCCAGGTACAAGATATATTTTTTACGCTTCCTGCTTCAGAAGATGCCACATCCGCAGATCTTTATAAGGTTACAGTAGATGCATTAGATGCATATTTCCTACCCAAAGTAAATACTGTATATGAAAGATATATATTCAGAACCCTCAAACAAGAGGCAAATGAGACAGTAGAACAATTTATAACGAAATTGAAGGAGCAGGGTAAATTGTGCAATTATCAAGATATAGATGATCAAATACGCGATCAAGTGATTGAAAAATGCCATTCTTCACAACTACGTAGGAAATTACTAGAAAGGGGGGATATTAAATTAAAAGAAGTAAGTGAAATAGCTAGAGCGTATGAAGCTGCAGAAGTACAGTGGAACCAAATGGAAGGGGCAGCAAAGACGATGACAAGTACAGTCAATATAGTGACATACAAAGATAAGAAAAAAAGCCAAAAACTACAGAAAGAGACCAGTGAAAAGAAGATGGATAATCAGAAGAAATGTTTCCGATGCGGAAGTAATACTCATTTGGCAAATAAGTGCAAACATGTGAAAACTAAGTGTCATTTTTGTGCAAAAACAGGACATTTAATTCATATGTGTTTATCTAAGAAATCAAATGTCACTAATAAAAATCAAATCGCTATTGTTTCAGATGCAGATGTAAATTCTATAAATACAGGTGAAGAAATAGTACATTTGTATAAATTAGATGCTAGCATTGGGGAACCTGAGTTGCGGAAGAAATTTTGGTGTACAGCAGTGGTGGAAGGTATTCGAGTCAAGTTTGAACTGGATACAGGAGCAGCCGTTACGATAATGGGTGCAAAGGATTTTAAAAATTACTTTCCAAACATTGAGGTAACTTCTCAGGTAATACAGTTAACCACGTATTGCGGTACGAACTTAGAAGTTTTGGGTTACGGTACTGTTAATGTTATGTACAAACAGAGGTTACATCCTTTACGTTTATATGTAGTAAACTCAGATAATCAACCATTACTAGGTCGAGAGTGGATACGTAAGCTAAATTTAGACTTTATACCTCCATTAGAGATAAATAAATTAAGTACAAATAATGTAAAGTTAGATAATATTGATGCAGTTCTTGCTAAGTACAAACCACTATTTGAAGGTGATATTGGAAAGATAAAGGGGATACAAGCTCAATTAAGACTGAAACCGGACGCGAAGCCTATATTTGTAAAGAGTAGATCTGTTCCATTTGCATTGCAAGATAGGGTAAAGGAGGAACTTCAATCATTACAAGCTCAAGGGGTATTAGAACCTGTTAACTCTAGTATATGGGCGACAGCCATTGTACCTGTTGTGAAAGCAAATGGCTCAATTCGAATCTGTGGCGATTATAAGCCTACATTAAACCCGAACTTGGTTGTGGATGATTATCCACTACCAACGTTAGACGAGTTATTTGCAAACATGGCAGGTGGGGACAAATTTACGAAAATTGATGTACAACAAGCATATTTACATTTAGAGGTTCGGCCGGAAGATAGAGAGTATCTCACGTTAAATACTAGTTTAGGTTTACTTCAGCCAACGCGTTTAATGTATGGCGTAGCATCAGCACCTGCGATATGGCAGAAAACCATAGAAGTAATGTTACAAGGAATAGATGGTATTGCAATATTTTTCGATGACATACGTATTACGGGACCTGACGATGCTACTCACATTGAGAGAATCGTACAAGTTCTAGAAAGATTTCATAGGTACAACGTAAAAGTAAATTTTGAGAAATCACAGTTTTTAGCTAACGAAATAGAGTATTGCGGATATAAAATCACTAAGAGTGGTATACAAAAATCACCTTCAAAACTGGAAACACTTGAAGCCATTCCGAAACCTAGAGATAAGAAAGAATTACGTACTTTTCTAGGATTAGTTAATTATTATGGTCGGTTCATAAAGAACCTTAGCACAAAAGCATACCCACTATATAATTTAATACGAGAAACTACATCATGGGAGTGGGATAAAAGGTGCGAAAATGCATTTATTCAAATAAAAAATGACATGAATTCAGATCAAGTCTTAATGCTATTTAATCCTAAACTGCCTCTTATACTTGCAACAGATAGTAGCCAGGTCGCAGTTGGAGCGGTTCTGTCTCATCTTTTACCAGATGGCACAGAAAGACCTATTCAGTTCGCGTCCCAAACACTGACAGAAACTCAACAGAAGTATTCGAGTATAGATAGAGAAGCATATGCCATTATTTTCGGTGTACGCAAATTTTATCAGTATCTATTCGGAACACGTTTTACTTTAATTACGGATCATAAGCCTTTAGTACAAATTTTCGGACCGCATAAAGGGTTGCCTATATATTCCGCGTCACGAATGCAACATTATGCGATGTACTTGCAAGCATTTAATTACGAAATTAAATATAAAAATACTAATCTACATACGAATGCAGACGCTTTATCGCGGATAGTTCTAGAGAAACCCGCACAGCATTCAGTACTTGAGGAAGCGGATATTTTTAATATAAACCAAGTGGAAACGTTGCCTTTAACTGTAAGAGGACTTGCGCATGCTACCAAAGCTGATCCTCAATTACAAATCCTATTGCGGAAGTTAATGTCAGGAGAAAGAATAGTACCTGAAGAGAGGTTTAATATTAACGAAGAAGAATATTCAATACAGGATGGGTGTATTATTCGAGGTATCCGTTCAGTAATACCTCAGAAATTGAGAAAAACGGTATTGGATGAACTACATCTTGGACATTTTGGGATCACGAAAATGAAAGCTCTTGCCAGGAGTTATTGTTGGTGGCCAGGTATCGACGGGGATATCCAGGAAATAGCCAGAAATTGTTTTAGTTGTAACAAGATACGAAATGATCCAATGGTAAATACCGATCATGTATGGGAACGTCCAAACGGCCCGTTTAGAAGAGTACACATAGATTTTGCAGGACCTTTCAAAGGAACGTATTTTTTTATTCTAGTAGACGCATACTCCAAATGGCCCGAAATACATGCTATGAATAATATAACTGCAAAAACTACCATTCGAATTTGTCAAAATATTTTTGCAACACACGGATTGCCAAAATACATTGTTAGTGATAACGGACCTCAGCTAAAATCTGCAGAGTTCCAACAGTTTCTAAAATTAAATGGCATTGAACACAAGTGTACTGCACCTTACCATCCGTCCACGAACGGACAGGCGGAAAGGTTTGTACAGACCTTGAAAAATTCGTTACGAGCTATGTTTTTAGATGGAGTATACGTACCACTGCAAGAAAAACTGAACAACTTTTTATTACAATACAGGAAAATGCCCCATGTTACCACGGGACAATCTCCGTCAATGTTATTAATGAAACGTGAAATTCGTTCTAGGCTTGACAATTTAATACCAGATTCAGAGGAGAAATCACAAAGAGCTATCGTAGATATTAGACAAGTACCTGTAGGAGCTAGAGTAGCTAGTAGGAATTACCTGGGAGAAAAATGGAAATTCGGAAGAATTCACAAAATTTTAGGAAAATTACATTACTTAATAATTTTGGATGACGGTAGCATGGTGAAAAGACATATTGATCAAATCAGGAGAATAGGAGAAGGAACCTTAAGTGATACGGAAGAGAGAAGTACAGAAACAACGTGTGGAGTTCAAGATCATCACAAACCTTTTCCACTACCGATAACAACTACACCACTAAGCGCTCAGGTTACCCAAAGCGAACAAAACACCCCTACTATTACTGTGACTGAAAATTCAAATAATTCTATGATTTCAAATAATACTCAAAATGTAGTACCCGAACCTGTATTAAGAAGATCTTCTAGAATTGTAAAAGAACCCATCAAGCTAAATTTGTAGAATTCTTGTTTTAATAAGGAAAGGGGATGTTATAGATAGAGTTCTTATTTTCGTTTCACTGTATATGTATTGTGTTGGTAAGGTAGGGTAGTAAACTTAACAACCGGGAGTTTTGTCTCTAGAATAATATGGAACAATAGAGAGTGGCAAAAATATACACGTGTTTTATTTCTTCAATTAACATCTCAGAACCCAAATTACCCACGAATACAACATATCCCAAAAGTGAAATTTTTTAACATCACGTGTTTTGGCCACAATATTCCGTGCCGTATAGCGTGAATGGCCCTGTATATATGATACATATTTTAAGAAGATTTTATGTTACTTGGGGATAATAAAGAATGATAATTGACTTTAAATCGGATTTATAACATTTCGACTAGATGCAGTACAATTATCACTATTCATTATCTCCGTTGCTATCAAGAAAAAAAAAACTTCATATACTATAACAATAATCCAATAGTTCGTGCAATTTCAGGCTTTATTTTCAATATACTATATGTGACTTGACATTATCAATTAAATATCTTGTTACTTTTCGACTACTTAATATAAAAAATCAGAAATGTATGAATTTTATAACTTGCATCTTAATGATGCAATAGTAAAATGGAAATTAAAATATTACTGCAATAAATGTAAGTCAAGAAAAATGTGCCGCGATTAAAATTAATAAAACGAACAAAACAATTAACAATTACATTAAACATGACAAACTACATTTAAAAAAAAATCGATCTATAAAATCATCTTTTTTTTAATGTAGTTTGTCATGTTTAATGTAGTTGTTAATTGTTCTCATCATACATGTCTGAAGAAGACTATATTAAGTAGTCGAAACGTAACAAGATATTTAATTGATAATGTGAAGTCACATATATTGAAAATAAATAAATAAAATAATAATTCCAGGAATTATTGTGTTATTTAAATAAGCTACTGGCTATAAACTTTGATTCCTTGTAATATATTATAACAACCATAAAATATATTCTTATGAGACACATACAAATAAATTCAATAAATACATTACGCGCACTCAAGTCAATCTGGACAGTCTATAGAAAATATTCATATTCTAAATAAGAGCGTAAGCAATTCACATCCAAGGAGGTATAAATTCTATTCAATTTGTTATTCTAGGTAAATAACAGCTGTGCGTCAAAAAAGCATATTTCATAACTAAAAACGACTAGCGAGCCGGTACCCCTTCCACACTCCGACGTTTGGTCTCCGACCGTACACCGGGCTCCCCGCAGCTATCTATGTTTCATAAAATCGTAATATTGCAGCCGTTTATTCACGCAACCCGCGAAAATCGAGCAAATCTGCCACGGTGAGCTATCTGTTTACTTATCTGTGGTAATAGTATGGGGAGAAACTTATAGATTACTGTTAACTAAACCATTAACTAATGGTTTAGTAGTAGCGAACACATTTTACGAACATAAAAATATACACAAATTTACCAGGGTGGTATTAAGTAGAAATGAAAAATCTGTAATTGATTATATCCTGGTAGAAAGGAATAATAGAAGGATGGTGAAAGATATAAAAGTAAAGAGAGGTGCTGAAATATATAGTGACCACTATCTATTAGAAGGGAAATTGAAAATAACGAGAAAGAGAGTCATGGAAAAACCTAAAGCAACTATTAAGGAGAAACAAGAAGTAATAAAATCGTATAAATTGAAACGAACAGAAATAGCAGAAAAATATGACGAAAGTATAAAGATTGTAATTGAAAATGACGAAGAGAGGATAGAGCAAATGACAATAGAAGAAATGTGGCAACAAATTAAAAGACTCATACTTACAACAGCTAGAGATATTTGCGGCGTAAGCAAAATAAATAAACAAGCAAAGAAGACAGCGTGCTGGAATGTCGAAATAAAAGCGCAAACAAAGATAAAAAAGAAATTATGGAGAGAATATTTGGGAAAGAAATCGGAGACTGCTTATGATAAATACAATACAAAATACATGGAATGTACGTCGATGATGCTGGAAATTTAATATGTTGCAAGACCATAACCTCTACCTGTGAAGATTGTAAGCAGAAAGATGGTGAAATGGAGGAGCTGAAATCCAGAATATTTAATCTTAATGGAAAAATATTGGAAAAATCCCTAGCAGACTATACAATTGCAGATACTGACGAACAAAGTGAAATTTGTAAAACTGACGTAAATGAAGATCAGGAAAGCCAAATACCCACGTAGAACAATATCGAAAAACTAATGACAGAGGTAAGAGAAATGAAAGATACAGTAGCTAAAGAAATGTCTGAACTGAGAATGATTTTACAAAGTATAAATTCAAACGCAAGTTTAACAGTCTATAATAAGACACATGTACAGAAACATCAATTCACGATAGAAAATGAAGGCACAGAGACATCTGTGAACGAAAAGGTTAATTCAGAAACAAAAACATGTTGAATATAGCAACTTGATATGTTAGTTTTAAGTGTATGTAACGCTAACTTCAGACGGGATGTTCTTTGACATATAGTATGTAGTAAGGTTTAGAAATAGTTTACGTTAGTTTTACGTTCGGTTTTAATATATATGATATCTGTAACAGTTTTTAATATTAATAAATTCAAAAGGTTATGGGCCCAGATATAATACACTCTACTGTGTAGAAACTCTGAAAGAAACAGTACATTATCTGTGATTTATTACATCGAGGTTAGCTTCCCGCGTTTTTTGGTATTTCGTTTTTTGTGGAGCAAGCTGAGGGAAAAGATGGATAAATTGAAAAGCTACTGTTAACTTCTTTTATTTATTGAAAATAAAACTACAACGAAATACAACACATGCACACGCACGAACATAACCCTTGATCTCCCGATCACCACTGAATACTCTCCCTCAGAGCGGCCAACCCTCATTTCTTGCCGCTTTCCCAGCGCTACCAACCTACTCCCTTCACATTCGGCCATCCTGGCAAGATTTACCCCCCGGTAAATGCAAATACAAATACAACAAATAAACTAAAAAAAAATAACATATATCTAAATATTAAAAGAAACAATATTGACACATTCACTTTAATAAGTAATAGTCTCTGAACTTGGCGGGCAACCTTGTCCGGCGAGTCTTTTCAATCGGTAATTTTTGTGCTTCGGGTTTTTCTTCTTCCCATACGTCATTCTTTTCTTCATCTCGTCTGTCATCTTCACCTTGATTTTCTTCTTCATCCGTCCACGGTGGTTCTTGTTCTTCATCTTCATCGTGTGCGTCTTCTTCGTCGTGATTTTGGTACAGTCTCAGTTGAGTCACGTGTGCTGTGGTACTGTAGTGTCGGCCATCATCCTTGGCGAGGTTTGTGATACGATATGTATCGCCTGGTAATTTGTCTACCACGACAAATGGTGCCTTGTACTTCGGGTACAATTTGGTTGGCTGACCCGTTGCTGGTGCTGCCCACTTCATTGCCACAATGTCTCCTGGATTGTAACTCACTTGACACCGATGTTGGTCGTAACGGTCCTTGGTCTTCTGCTGCTCTACCTCACATCTACTTCGAACTTCCTCTTGTATGGCGGTTGGCTGGACCCAATGTTGCTGTTTGACTATGTCCTCCCATTGGTTATCGAGAAACTCTGGATTGTAGCCCATCAGTACTTCATACGGAGTCTTACCAGTTGTTTGGTTCACTGAGGTATTCATTGCCCGTTCCACGTCCGGTATCCTATGATCCCATTGGTCCTCTTCTCCTACTATCGCGATTAAGGATGGAACCAAGGTCTTCATTACCCTCTCTGCCATTCCATTACCTTGGGGATGCCTAGGAGATATTAGCGTATGTTTGCAACCAATGTCACCGAGATATTTCGCGAAGTGCCCGGAAGTAAAACTCGTGCCGCGATCAGTAACAATTCGATTCGGTATACCGTAGGTTTCGACGAACGATTTCAACTTCTTTAGCGTCACACACGTTTTCGTAGATTTAACCGGATACAGTTTGACAAACCGTGAAAACGCGTCGATAATCACTAAAACATGCATGTTACCACGTTTGCTCGGAATAAAAGGTCCGCAGTGGTCTAGATGTACTCTGTAAAAAGGTCTGTTTGGGACTGGTAACGGATGTAACTTCCCTGGTTGTTTCCCTCCTGGTACTTTCGTTAGCAGACACTTAACACACGAGATTATATGACGTCGCACGTATCGTCGCATCCGAGGAAACCAAAATTTCGAGCGTATACTTGCCAAAGTTCGATCTACACTAAAATGTCCCTTCAGATCATGATGTTCAATGCACGTCGACTTACGCATAGAGTCCGGAATAACGTAGCGAAGTACTACACTACCATTTACATTCACCTTTCTATACAACCTTCCATTTTCCAATTGATAGTCCATTATTAAGCCTTTTTCGTACGAGTCTCGTTCTGAGTCTTCCTTTGCCAATATGTTTATTAGTTCCAGTAACCGCTTATCACTTCGTTGGATCATTAAAATCTTCTCTTCTTCTGTAACTATCTGCATGACATCCAGTCGTTCATATAAATGCGATAGGGTATCATCTCGCTCGCTCGCTGGTGCGCGTGATAATGCGTCCACATGTACCATCTTCTCCCCTTTTCGGTGTTTTAATGTAAAATCAAACTCTTGTAATAACTGAAACCATCTAGCAATTTGTGAGTTCTTCGTCTTTTGGGTGTTCATATGCACTACTGATTCACAGTCCGTGACAATCACAAACTTCATGCCTATCAAGTAGTGTCTAAATTTTTCCAATGCATAAGCTACAGCCATCAACTCTAACTTACACGACGCATATTTGGATTCAGAATCGGTGGTCTTCTTTGAAGCGTAACACACTGGTCGCAGATCTTCATCCCCATCCGCTTGCAATAATATAGCGGCCAGTCCAACTTGCGATGCGTCTGTATGCACTTCCGTTGCTTGCGCCTTCGGATTGAATAAACGTAACACTGGAGCTTGTATCATGGCATTCTTTAAATCATCAAATGCTTGTTGTTGATCCTTATCCCAAATGAAAGAATTTCCTTTCTTCGTTAGATTGGTCAAGGGCCTACATTTCGTGGCATAGTCCTTAATGAAACGTCGAAAGTAATTTGTTAAACCAATGAATCGCCTCAAATCATGAATATTAGCTGGTGTTGGGTAATTCTCAATTGCCTTCGTCTTTGACCCTGGTTTTAGTCCATCTATCGTTAAAATATAGCCTAGATACTCCACCTCTCTTTGACCAATGTAACACTTCTTCAGCTTCAATGTTAAATGAGCATCTTTAATGGCTTTCAGCACCAGTTCCAGCTTGCAGAGCATTTCTTCCCATTCCTTGGCTGCTATTAGGATATCATCCAGATACCAGCGAACTACGTCTCTTCCCAATGATCCTAAAACTATCGACATCAGCCTCGAAAATTCGTATGGTGCATTGCAAAGTCCAAACATCATTCTATTAAAATGACCTGTAGTGTCTGGTGTTATAAACGCAGTTTTCTGCTTTGCTTTTTCCGTAAGTGGTATTTGCAGGTAGGCATTTCCCATATCTAGCAAAGTGAACAATGTGTGACCATGTAAACCTTCGAATTGTTCGTCAATTGTTGGGATTGGGTAGTTCATCTTAACAGTTTGACTGTTTAACGGCCGGAAATCTATCACGAGTCTCTGATCCCCATCTTTCTTATTCACTAGAATACATGCTGAAGCATACGGAGATCGTGTGTCATCTACTATACCATGTTGCTTCCATTCCTCAATAATATTTGACATAGTTTCTCGTTCAGACATGCTGGCCTTGAATGGTTTGGATCTAACCGGTACGCCACTGTCAATGATATCCATCTCCATAACATTTGTGCACCCCAACTCACTCAAATCCAAAGCAAAACACTCACGATATTTATTAAACAGTACAATTAAATTGTCCACAACATTTTTAGGTGTATTGTCACATATGTTAAGCATTGTAGCTGTAATTGGTTCACTATATTTCAGTTCAGGTTTTCTTACAATTTCACCCTGTATTTGTCGAATATGTCCAACAATTTCTCCTTTTCTTATAGGTATGTCCAACAAACACGGGTTCACTACTGGTATTAACTGTGGTTCATTTTCTATTTGCACATTGATTAAATTAATACATTGTTTTGTTAGCAAACTGTCAATATCACTCGTTACACTTACTTTTTCTGGTCGCACTTCTAATTTATCTAATTCCAAGTCTTTAAATGGGTCTTGCATTTTTTCTCCAAACACTAATTTGTCACCAATCTTAATATAAGCTACACGTTCCAATTCTGTGAAGGTTCTTCCGATTAACAACTCTACTTTCTGTATATGATCCGGTACCACACAAAAATCTACTTCTGCCTCTACAGTATCGACCATTAATATACACTTAACTGTACCCAAACATTTCACTGCTGGGGTATTATCATTTCCATAACCATATAGGTTTATGCCCATCGGTCTCACCATTAAACTTAATCTGTCTATCACTGATTTGGTTACTATGCAAACTGAGCTGCCTGGATCTATCAATGCAGTTAATTTTCGTCCGTTAAATAACACTGGTTTTAAGTATTTCCCCACACTTGTATCAATTTGAGACTCCTTTACACAGTTAATGTTCTGATTATCGTTGTTTGGACAATTTTTCTTTAAATGACCCATCTGCTTACATTTAAAACATTGAATTTGTTTTCTCTCAGATAATTGCTCACAATTCCGTGCAATATGCCCCATTTTGTTACATTTGTAGCACTTTATTGTAGATGTACTGTCAATTCCCTGTTTATCTTCCCTATTTGACTTGACACGTATATTATCGTAACTGTTACTCTTTGCTGTTCTTCTATCCTTTTGAAATATTTCCAATCTTGCTTCGTCTATTCTTGTAAATTCTTGCAAATCATGCAACAAATTATTTAAACTTGCATGTGTATTGCTCATAAGTTTGTGACACATGTCCGTGTTCCATAAACCGATCAATATCTGCTCTTTGATTTCTGTATCACTCAAATACAGTTCTTTGGCTAATTTTACTTTCTCGTGAAAGTATATATTAATATCTTCGTTCTTACCTTGTATCCGTTCTGTCATTCGTTTCCATTTTGTTGTTATATTCTCCTGAACAATAAATGTTGCCGAAAATTGTTCTTTAAAATCCTTCCAGGAATGAATTGTACCAACGTTAGCCTCGTACCAATATTGAGCTGCGCTTCTTAATTTAGTTCTGGCCATTTCTATCATAAATGTATCTTGCAATCCATGTAAGATTTGTGCTCTGTCTAAAGTTTCTTTCCAACTTTTTGCCTTGGTTTTATTTCCGTCGAATTCCTCTACGTTCTTGAGTAATTCTGGCATCACCGTTGCATTGCTAGTAGAAACTGTAGGGCTAACCGACCTTTCTGATATCCTATCCAGCATCTTTTCAAACGCTTTATCTCTCCGTTTATTCTCCTCAATAAATAAACTCAACATCTTATTCACATCTACCGTACCTGTAGTTTCTCCGGAATGTTCGGAATCGTTTATTCCTCTTTCTAATCTACTGCCTGTCATTAATTCCTCTTGGAATTCATCGAACGCATTGTTCTCCCTGTTGGCCATGTTTTCCGCCTTTCAGTAAATCCGTAATCCCGCTTCTGAGAAATGTTAACTTCTTTTATTTATTGAAAATAAAACTACAACGAAATACAACACATGCACACGCACGAACATAACCCTTGATCTCCCGATCACCACTGAATACTCTCCCTCAGAGCGGCCAACCCTCATTTCTTGCCGCTTTCCCAGCGCTACCAACCTACTCCCTTCACACTACAACATACAGAAATTCGAAGGCAAGCATTTTCAGTTATGGAAGTTTCAGATGAAAATTATTTTTGGTGCAGAAGGATTGCTTGATATTGTAAATGGCAATACAAAACGTCCAGAAGGAGATAGAGCGAAAGAAAAGGCATGGGACGAAAGAAACGCAAAAGCAATGTTAATCATTTCTACAGCGATGGAATTTGATCAGTTACAAGTAGTAATAACATGCGAAAATGCAGCAGGTATGTGGAAACGGTTAAAAACCATACATGAACAAAGATCAGCAGTAAATAAAATTTCATTAAAGCAACAGTTCTTTAATTATAAAATGTCGGAGCTGATACGGTAGCTCAACACATTAGTAAAATTGAAATATTAGCTCAAAGTTTAGCCGATGTCGGAGAAGCAATCGCAGAGATTGACAAAATTGCCAAAACATTAGGTAGTTTACCACCAAGGTATGGTTCATTTATAACTGCATGGGACTCGTATGATGAGAGCAAGCAAACGTTTGACAATCTCACTGCGAGGTTATTGAAAGAAGAACAGAGGTTAACTCAAAATGACGAAGTGACAACTGCATTAGCTGCTATGAAGGTAAGCAATACGAAAACAAAAGTATTAAGTAGTAGTAGAGGTAGTGACACAAGAAAAAGTGTCAATAAGAAAAATGTAGAATGCTATTTTTGTCATAAGAAAGGCCATTTCAAGTCGGAATGTAGAAAATTACAAAATAAGAAAAATACTGAACAGCAGTCACAAAGTAATAGTCAGGCTCTTAGTGCAGAGATTAAAAATATATCGATTAATGGCTATGAACATGTTTGGCTCGCAGACAGTGCTGCGTCAAAACACATGACATTCCATAAAGAATGGTTCACATCTTTAAAATGTGAATCTGATGTGTGTCGGTTCAAATAGGACACAATTCAGTTGTTAAAGCAGAAGGAATTGGAACGGTAAGTCTGATGGCGATGGTAACTGGTGAATGGCAAGCGCGCACGCTTGAAAATACATTATACGTACCGAATTTAAAGAAAAATTTATTTTCAATAGGAGCTGTAACAGATAAAAATTTTGAAGTAATTTTTGATGAAGAAAAGATTGAGGTACCTACGTAACGATCATTTAATTGCGAAAGGAGTAAAACTATCGAATCACTGCTACAAAATGTTATTTAAAATCTCTACTGTGGAACAGGCAAATGTGTCGCTAAATCCAGCCAAATTGTGGCATGATCGGTTAGGTCATGTAAATTACCATACACTAAAGGATATGGCCAACAATGGCATGTTGCCCAATGTGACACTGAAAAATATAAAGGATTTATTTTGCGAATCGTGTCAATATGGTAAAGCTCACAGAAAGCCATTCTCAACAAATGTACAGACAAGAGAAGTAAAACCAGGAGAATTTATTCATACGGATGTGTGCGGTAAAATGCCAGTCACTTCTGTTGGAGGAGCAAACTATTTTGTGCTTTTTAAAGACGATAAGACTTCCTACAAATTCGTGTATCTTATCAAAAATAAAAGTGATGTACCCTCAGTATTTGTTGAATTCGAGAAACTTATAGAAAGGCAGACAGGAAACAAAAAAGTTCTGAGAAGCGACAATGGAACTGAATATGTAAATCAGTATCTAGGTGATCATTTGAAAGCAAATGGAATCATACACGAAACAACCAGTCCGTATACGCCAGAGCAAAACGGGAAAGCTGAACGTGATAATAGATCTATTGTTGAAGGTGCTCGCACCATGCTGCTTGAAAGTAAGTTGCCTGAAGACCTATGGGCGGAAGCCATCAATACTGCGGTATACACGTTAAATCGCCGACCGTGTAAAATCAATCAGAACGTGACGCCATACGAGATGTGGTTCAATAAAGCACCTGAACTAAAACATCTAAGAAAATTTGGATCTCAAGCATTTGTCCATGTTCCAAAACAACACAGATCTAAATGGCAAAGTAAATCAAGAAAGACAGTAATGGTTGGTTACGATGGCTACAGTACAAATTACAGGCTTTTCGACCCGGAAACTTGCAAAGTAACAATATCAAGAGATGTGACTTTTAATGAAGATTTTGAAAGTTTTGAGACGGGTAATTCATCCAAAAATGTAACATTTGAGTGGCCTATGCTTTCAAGTAATGAAGATGCAGAGGGAGGACCTGTAATACAAGACGAAGTTCGAAATGCCGAGGAAAAAGAAGAAATCAACGAGGAGCAAACAGAGAATAGACAACTTCGGAATCGAAAAAACATTCAACCACCAGCTCGCTACCGGGATGACTACCTAGCCTGTGCAGCAATCGAGGAAGAACCTCAGACGTATGAAAAAGCAATATCATCCAATGAATCGCAACAATGGCAAGAAGCCATGGAAGAGGAAATACTGTCATTAAATAAAAATAATACTTGGACACTAGTACCATTACCCGATAATCGCAAAGCTATTGGATGCAAATGGGTGTATCGAATAAAGCATAAACCTGATGGAACTATAATAATAATAATAATAATAATAATAATAATAAACTTTATTTGTCCAACAGTCACTAGACCAGTTACAGGACAATATTCATAACTAAACGTTAACAAAATGATACAAGAAAAACAAAACTCTAAATAAACTATTTTACATTTATGGCAATGCATGAATGTATTACTTGTTGCGCATACAACACAAACATAAATGACACACAAGGATAAAAAACTAAAGAATCACTACAATAATCAATTTCAAATTAACAACTAACAATAGTGTTCTTAATAGATTTTAGAAAAGAGAAATAATAAATAAATAATAATTGCATTCAAAATATTACATTCAACTACAAGAAAAAATGCTCTTAACAGATCGAAAATTTAAGAAAAAAAAAAAATTACGTATAAATAAACAATAATTTCTGTTCTAATGGTAAGAGTGGCATTTAATTACAAGGAAAATCAGCGTAAAACTTATTAAAATTAGTGGCCATATGATATATTGGTGATTTAATTAAGATGTTTGTTCTAGCTTTATAGGCACACTCAGCAACTCACAAGATCGAGTATAGTGATAAGGTACACTAATGTTAATATTTGCAAGAAATTGTGGTGAATCAATCTTGTTAATAAAATAGGGTGGAAGATATATACAATATGCTGAAAGAACTGAAGAGTACCATGCACGTGCATCATACAAAAGGACTAAATATAATACTGGGGGAAGGCCTGAATACGGGATATGTTAGAAAGTTATGCGAATATATCTTCACTGGTTCGGAGATCAAGATTGCAATTATCACGTCTAAGGACAAGCAAAGCCCAAAAACAAATAAGAGAGACAAGAACCAAAGAGAGACAGTTATTGTAAAGAGGGGGAAGATGGAATATGCGGAACTTCTGAAAACGGTAAAACAAAAAGTGGATATAGATAGAGTCGGGGTGCGAGTTAAGTCCATCAGAAAATCCTTGGCAGGTGACTTGATACTCGAGGTGGACGGAGACAGGCAAAAGGCCGCAATCCTAAGGGAGGAAATCGGGAAGAAAACCGAACAGGAAGTGAGACTTCCCAATAACATGGTAACGCTTCATATGTTAGACCTGGACGCGACAGCCACGACATCGGCAGTAGAGAACGCTGTGAGGAATCTGGGGGGCATTAAAGAACCGCAATCGGTAAAGGCCAAATCGCTGAGACCGGCCCGGGACGGAAATCAAATTGCCACCCTGCAAGTGAGCAAACAGGATGCAAGATACCTAGTGGGACTTGGTAGAACTAAAATTGGCTGGGTCAATTGCAGAATAGTGGAAAGAACTGTCATACCTCGCTGCTTTAGGTGTCTTGAATTTGGACACAGAACTGGGGAATGTAAAGGTGAGGATAGAGCGAATCTATGTCTAAACTGCATGAAACCAGGGCATAAGGCTAAAGAATGCAAAGACACACATCACTGTCTGACATGCGGGACTAGTGACCACAGGGCCGACACCACCAAATGCCCTCGCTTCCGGGAGTTACTAAGGACACAGAGGAAGGGAAGCGGGCCGAAAAAGGAAAGGAAGGAAACAAATAGGCAGCCACAATATCAACAATGACAGAGAGCATCAAGATATTACAAGTCAATCTGGGCAGGTCAAAAGTCGCACATGACATACTGGAGACTATCATAGGAGAGAGAGAAATAGACATTGCTATCATCAGCGAGCCTAACATTAAGATATCACAGGCAAAGAACATGATATTGGACAAAAAGAAGAACGTTGTAATATACCTTAGAAATAAAGACCTGGGCGTATGCAGTCATTCGATAGGCGATGGCTTCCTCTGCGTGCGATGGGACAGTTGGAGCATATACGCGTGCTATCTTTCTCCTAACATTTCTATGGAGGAGTTTAAGAGTTCCTTAAACACGATCTTGGAAGATATTAAGGTCACAAATACAGAAATAATCTTGGCAGGGGACTTTAACTCTAAGTCACCAATGTGGGGATCCCCAGTTAGCGACGCCCGCGGTGACTACCTCTCGGATTGGGCGGCGGAACTAAACCTATGCGTCATAAATGAAGGCGATAAACCTACCTTCGAAAGGGGAAGCAGCAAGTCGTATATAGATATTACGTGGGCATCGGAAAACATCTCCAAGCGTGTGCATAGCTGGACAATACTGGAAGAAGAAGTACATACATACCATAACCACATTTACTTTGAAATCGCGGTAAAAGAAAGCCAAGGAAAGAACCATGGAGGTTTGCGCTATGTATTTAGTGAAAGTAAATTTGCCCAGAAGATAAGAGAACGCTTCTCGGATGATGCAAGAGAGATGCCCCCAGCTATGTTCTTGGACACAGTGGGGAAAATAAATAACGCTTGTACAAAAGTCATACCTAGGGTAGCCAGAACTGTGCCATATTGGTGGAGCGAAATAATAGAAACAACAAGAAGGGATTGTCATAGATTACGACGCAAATGGACTCGGCAGAACAGCAGCCAAGGATTCAGAAGTACCCCTACGGATGAATGTGTTGCATATAAACAGAAAAGAAAGGAGCTCAAGAATCTCATCCTGAATGCGAAAAGGGAGCACTGGAAACGACTTCTCAGGGAATTAGACAGAGACATATGGGGAGACGGATATAGGATTGCAGTGCACTATTTGGGCAAACGGTACCCTCCATATAATCCCCCAACGGAACACAGGGTGAAGATCATTAGGTCTCTCTTCCCACATGACGGTAAAAAGTTTGAGAAACATACTGAAAAGGTAGACAATGTAACTGAATTTACGGATAAGGAACTGCAGGTGGCAGCTCAAAAACTCAAAGAACGTAAAGCCCCAGGCCCTGATCATATAACAGTGGAAGCAATAAAGATTATGGCAGAAGTAATTCCTGGCGTCCTACTGGGTGTCTTTAATCAACTGCTAAGACAACAAGAAGTTCCGCTGGAATGGAAGAAAGCAACAATTGTCCTGATATGGAAGGGGAAATCTACTGGTACACCTTCCGACTATAGACCGATCTGCCTATTAAGCACGCTCGGTAAACTATACGAGAGGCTAATCAAAAATAGATTAGAAGAGGAACTAGAACTAAAAGGTGGGCTCTCGGAGAGGCAGTTCGGTTTCACGAAAGGAAAGTCAACTGGTCAAGCGATCAGATCAATAGTCGAAATAACAAAAAGATCGAAAGAAAACTGGATAGTGTTTGTGGCGCTGGATATTAAGAACGCTTTTAATTCGGCATCCTGGAGGCTAATAATTCAAGAACTAGAAAATAGGAAAATCTCTAGCTACTTAATTGGTACTATTGAAGAATACTTCAGTGGCAGATGCCTGGTGTTGAACAGTACAGCCAGAATGGAGGTGACTGCCGGTGTTCCGCAAGGCTCAGTATTAGGTCCAACATTATGGAACATACTCTATGACGGGGTGCTTCAAATCGACTTAATTGAGGGAGCAACAACGGTGGCATATGCGGACGATCTCGCCCTACTCGTGGAAGCAAAGAGCCCAAGAGACCTTATGTTCAAAACCAACGACTCGCTGGATAAAATAGCCGCTTGGCTGCAGGCCCATTGTCTTCAAGTGGAAGCCAATAAAACGGAGGCAGTAATCCTAAAAGGTCAAGGGAGAAGAGAGATCAGCCTTACTCTCCAGGGAGTTCAAATAGAAATGAAGGAGCAGGTGAAGTATTTGGGAGTCATACTGAGTCGTGGTCTGACATTTAGGACACATGTTAAGTATGTGGCTACAAGAGCGGAGGCAACAGCGTCGGCTATGATGAGGCTGATGCCAAATATCAGCGGACCAAGTGCTAGGAAGCGAGAGCTCCTCTATGGTGTTATCCAAAGTCAAGTTCTTTATGCAGCACCGGCATGGACAGCAGCCTGGCGGCTAAAAAAGAATGAAATTATTCTGGAAAGGCTTCAGAGAAGAATCCTCCTTAGGGTAATTTGCGGCTTCAGAACCGTCTCCAGTAGCGCGGCCCAGGTAGTGGCGGGGGTACCACCGATTTCTCTCCTCGCGGAGGAGCAACGCAGAGTCTTTCTAGCCACAGGAGAACGCTCTAAAGAAAGGGAGCGCATAAGGAGTGACATCTTAAAACTCTGGCAGACTAGATGGGTCCGTGGCGGGCACACAGCAGAATGGACGAAGACCCTCATCCCGGACATCAGGGAATGGGTGAAATGCAAGCATAGAATGACCAATTACTATGTTACACAATTTTTTACGGGACATGGACACTTTGGAACATACAGGAAGAGGTTTAAGTTGTCGGAGAATGACGCGTGTCCTTTTTGTGGACTGCTGGATACACCAGAGCACGCAGTGATAACGTGCAGAAAGTGGGCCGAAGTTAGGGCTAACATAGAGGGCATGATAGGCACAAAGTTTTCCGCTAACAACATAGTGAGGACAATGCTGGCAAGCCTAAAGAATTGGAAGGCAATATCTGACTATATAGTAGAGGTAATGAAAGTGAGGGAAACGCATGAAAGAGAACGTCGCACCAATGCCGTAAATAGGATAACATGAAGACCAAATGGTATGGAGGGATGAAGAGGCCACCTTGTGATCCTCAGAAGTTACGCCAAGTAGGCAGTCCCAGAGGCACAGAGGAGAAGAGCGGGGGGTTTTAGTGGGTATGCCACGTTGGTGAGTCCCACACTACCATGCAACTAGACCAATGCATGGTGTTCACAAAGAATTTCCCCTCATAAAAAAAAAAAAAAAAAAAAAAATCTTGTTAATAAGCAAATTAAGTAAAAACTTTGCGCTATATTTCTCACGTCTGTCAGATAATGAGTGGAAATCATGCTGCTGCAGTAGGGATACATAATCAGAACCACGAGCAGGATAATGACCGGAAGCTCGAAATGTTAAATATTTTAAAAAACGTTTTTGTATCCTTTCAACAGCAATCAGCTGGTAGGTGTAATGCGGATACCAGATTATGGATGCGTATTCTAATTTAGACTGAACAAGAGCAAAATATAATGTTTTAATTGCAGCTAAGTTATTAAAATTCCGGCAAGATCTTAGCACAAATCCCAGGGCTCTGGAAGCTGATAGGCAGGTCATATGTATGTGTTCCGAGAAGTTCAAACGTGAGTCAAACAAAACTCCCAAGTCACATATCTTCTCCCTCCGTGGAATAAAGTCACTCTTAACAATATAAGGAAAGACCAAAGAATTCACAGACCGAGTGTAAGACACAACCGCACACTTAGGAACATTAAGAGATATTCCATTCAACGTACACCACTCATCAATTAAAGTAATATTAGTTTGTAATTTAATACAGTCTGCGCGACTATTAATTTCACTGTATATTTTTAAGTCATCAGCGTATGCCAGAAATCCACAATTTAATTTCTCCAACAGATCGTTGATATATATGTTGAAAAGTAACGGTCCCAAATTCGAGCCTTGTGGCACACCCGAAGACATGGTAAAGGTGTATGATGAGAATCCGTTGTAAGTAACGTAACCAAGACGCCCGTTTAAGTAGGAAGACATTAGCCTACAAAGTGCTGGGGAAAAGCCAATGGCATCTAGTTTGCTTATGAGTAAGCCATGGTTGATGGTGTCAAAAGCCTTTGTAAAGTCTGTATAGATCACGTCGACCTGCCCTCGCTGATCTAATACCGTCGAAAGAAACTGTGTAATGTTGACTAAGTTGGTTACAGTAGATCTAGCAGACATAAACCCATGCTGATGGACCGACAAGTACGGTTTCACTTTAATATAGATTTGTTTGTACAATATCTGTTCAAGCAGCTTGGCGAAGTTTGAAAGTAAGCTTATAGGTCTATAATTGCTAATATCCTTCCGATCACCTTTCTTAAAAGTTGGTATAATTTTACAAATCTTCCAGGCGCTGGGAAATTTCGATGTTCTGATACAGAGGTTATATAACGTCGTAAGGGGAGGCGCCAAGCCAGCAGCACAGTTATTTACTACTACCCCTGGTATACAGTCGTTACCCGAGGTCATGTCTGCCTTAATTGCAACAGCACTGCACAGCACATCCTCTTCCTCGATCATAGTTCCATTAAAAGAAGGGTAAAAACTGAATCTTTGTGGACAATCCAAGGCGCTGGGGCAAAACACTGAGGCAAATTGACAAGCAAAACCATTAACGATGTCCAAAGGCTGCGTAAGTTCACGATCATTGAATAACAAGCGGCCCGGAATTCTCGAAGTTGACCTTTTGTTGTTTATAAAAGTCCAAAAATTTCGTGGATTGCTGACAATGTCGGCTTCAATTCGTGTTTGATATTTGCTATATGCGATTGAAGTCTCACGTTTAACCAACTGCCTTAGTCTTCTAAATTCATTCAGGTGATAGTCAGATTTAGTGAGTTTCCATTTATTAAAGTAATGTTCTTTTAGACGAACAAGGCGTATAATTTTATTATCAAACCAAGCTGGGTAACGGCGATTTCTGGTACTGACTTTTGGAATACAATCATCAAGAACATCATAAAGCACATCATAAAATGTTTTTAATGCAATATCAACATCATCATGCGCAGACAAAAAGCCCCAGTCAACTTCGCACAGCCGAGTACACAAGCCCCTCAAATCAGCGCTGCGAAAATTGTACCGTCGATTATCATTAGATGGAAAATTGATTGATCTATCAAGAGATTGACAGTATATAGTAATATCTAATGCCGGGTGATGAACATCCTCTGGAACAAGTGGTGTCAAATCATGTAGAACCTCCACGTCCTGATATAAGTTTGTAAGCACGAGGTCTAACAGTCTGCCGTTCGCATTGGAAATGCAATTAACCTGGCGTAAATCAAGTACCTCCATAAAATGTAGAACAATATTAGACTTCCTGTCCTCGAGGCTCCGGTCACCAAATGCAGGAGCGTTAAAATCTCCCATCACTACACATCGCCTTCCATTAAGGAGAATAGCCAACGCATCCAAAAAGGTTTCATAATCATCAAGATTGACATCTGGTGGAATGTAGATATTCGCAATGTATATGGAAAGGTTTGAAAGTTCACATCTGCAGAGGCACAAGTCAATAAGTGGAGTTAGTTCTGTTAACATAGATACATCCAACATAGCCGTATTAAGAGAGCCATCAAACGCTAGGAGGACACCGCCACCGGTACGTCGACGAACTAAATCAAATCTTCTGTCACTCCTGTACACCACAAATTTTGAGCTGAATATTTCCTCACTGTTAATGTCGTTGCATAGCCAGGTTTCTGTAAACAAAACAATATCCGCATCTATGTTCTCTTGCGAAGAATACACAATGTTGGTTTTAGTGCGTAAGCCACGTACATTCTGATAGCGCATACGCAAAGGAGTAGCTATGTTGGACTGAGTTAGTTTAAATTATCCTTTAACTTCGCAATCGTCGGAATATCTTTAATATATTTAATGGTTATATTTGTTTCACCCGATTCTTTGCGAGTTACTAGCTCCCTTCGCACACTACGGTATAAATCCTGCTGCCGTGGCGTCTTGTCCTTCGAAACGCCAACTGATTTAAATTCATCAGAAGCCTTTAGTTTCCTGTAATTACGTATAGCTCTATTCACATACATATTGTCGGAAAGCGTAATACGTAAAGGTCTCTTTCTGTTTAATTTAGAGGGATTGAATTTTCCCAATCTGAACGGCTTAGATTCGCCCAGCGGAACCTCTAACACGGTCAGTATATTCTTCACAATCCTGGAGTCTGCAGCCACTTGATCTTCTCTGCTACCGTCCGTAATTTCAGGGACATTAAACAATATGATGTTATTCTTCCGTTTTTCCCTATCCATCAGCTCCTGAATGACCTCCTCCATCTCAAACGAGTTGGCAGGCGGTGTGGTTATTGCGGGTGTAATTTTTGTCTTAAGAGCATCTACCTCCTTTCCCAGATCATGAACTAATGCTTTCAATGATTGTAGGCTTTGTAACTGTAGCTTGAAGTCCGAGCAACTTGGGCAAAAATAATTAAGTTTTCTGTCCTTAGTTTTTAAGCACTGAACTTCGTTCCTTGTTAGTCCAGAACACACAGTATGGAGATAGCTTTTGCACAAGTCACACGATATTCCTTTGTCTGTAGCAAGGTCTTTATTGCAGATAGAGCAGAGTGAGCTCATGACTTAAAGTAGGGAATACTGTGTGGCAAAGAAATGGCAGTTATAAAGACACCAATTATTATAGTATTTGTTGGAATATGAATTAACAAACACACCTCGTAACCGCAAAACGCAGAGAGATATAAAAAAGACGAAAAAACGGGTAAGTATATAAACGGCAAAGAAATTCACGGAAAAAGCAAGACCGAAGGCAACAGCTAGTTGCTTAGAATTAAAACTGTAGCTAATTACGTCCAAAAACTCAGAAAAGGAATGCATCAAAATATGCAGAACAAAAAGCACTATATTGTGATGTATAACACAACTTTAAAAAGTTCAATATCCACGAAGAAATACCGAAGAAACTATTCCGCACAACCGATAAATGTATTCACTCTACGAACTCGTACATATACAACGTACATATATAACTATAGACCGATACAAGGCCAGACTGTGTGCTAAGGGATACTGTCAGAAAGCTGGAATCGACTACAATGAAACCTTCTCACCTGTTATTAGGTTTGACTCGATCAGAATTCTATTAGCAATCGCTGCAACAAGAAATCTAGAAATAAAGCAGTTTGATGTTAAAACAGCATTTCTTAATGGAAAACTAGACGAAGAAATTTACATGGAACAACCTCAAGGGTTTACAAAAAATGACCTCGTTTGTAAATGACAAAGAAGCATCTATGGTTTAAAACAATCTCCAAGATGCTGGCATGAAAAGTTCACACAATTTTTGAAAATTTTCGGATTCAAACAGTCGAACGCCGATAAATGTGTCTTTTTCACCAAGATTGAAGATAAAGATTGCTATCTAGCATTGTATGTAGACGATGCACTAATATTGTGTGAATCAACCCAGGTTATCGAAAATATAATACAAGAGCTTTGTTCAAATTTTGACATAACTATTGGAAATGGAAGCTATTTTTGTGGCCTTGAAGTACACCAGAATAAAGAGAAGAATAAAATATTCATAAGTCAATGTGGATACATCAATCGAATATTAAAGAAATTCAATATGAATGACTGTAAACCAGTTAGTGTTCCTTGTGCTATTGGAGCTCCACTTCACAGTGATCAATCCCCACAAGATAGTGACGAGAAGACTGAAATGTCGAACAAACCCTATCGAGAAGCTGTTGGCAGTTTAATGTTCGCCGAAATAGTTTCACGACCCGACATCATGTTTGTCGTAAACCAAGTGAGCCGTTTTTTAAACAACCCTGGTTTAGAGCATTGGTGTGCTGTGAAAAGGATCATGAGGTACCTTCAGGGCACCAAAAACGTTGGAATCCTGTACAGTGGAGATCCTCAACTTGTCCGTAATTTTCTGGATGAAATTAAAATACCTGTGCATGAATCCACGCCGTTATATGTTGACAACCAAAGTGCAATAAGACTAATTAACAATAGTGAACATCACAAAAGAACAAAACATATAGACATTAAGTATCATTTTATTCGTGAAAAAGTTGATAGTGGTATTATTTCTGTCTCATATGTAAATTCAGAAAATCAGTTAGCCGATATTTTTACTAAATCATTACCACGCGATAAGTTTGTACGTAATCGAATGTCTCTTTCAATTGTGGAGGAACAAAACCAACAAACCAAGAGAGGGAGTGTTGAATATAGCAACTTGATATGTTAGTTTTAAGTGTATGCAACGCTAACTTCAGACGGGATGTTCTTTGACATATAGTATGTAGTAAGGTTTAGAAATAGTTTACGTTAGTTTTACGTTCGGTTTTAATATACATATATGATATCTGTAACAGTTTTTAATATTAATAAATTCAAAAAAACATTAAATTTAAGTAGTCCCAAAATGTCAAAAAATGCAAAACCACTACCACTTTAAGAGATGTAGCCCCACAAATTAGTATTAATCAAATTACTAAACACGAAAATAAACGAAACACCATTACAGAAACGGTAGTAAGTAATGACAAGGTGCAATCTGGAAAGAGAGAAACGAATAAAAATAAACGGATGTCACCAAAAAAAATTATAGGCAACTGTACAGAAAATGTAGCGTTCACTAAGAAATCCAGAAAATGGATCTACGCGGATCGTTTCAATAAGACTACTCGAATCAAGAGTTACAGCAATTTCTAGAACAAAAATTTAAGGTAACAGATATAATTATAGACACAATGACAAAGGCAGATTACTATACAAGGGAAAACTATGTGGCATTCAAAATAGGATTTCCAGATCAAACCGAAAACGATACACTATTTGACGGTTTTTTCGGCACCAATACGGAAAAACTAATAACAGCAGGAACAGACAAAAAGTGTATAACAAACCGTCAAAAAATGATCGTGGAAAACGATTAGAAAGACGCTAAGGCTAAGAACACACAATCAAAAATAAATATTCTAAATTTTAATATACAGGGCCTACTAAATAAAATTGAAGCGCTACAAACCGAATTATTCATAAAAGATGTTGACGTCGTCTGCTTGACCGAACACTTTTTAACTTGTAACAAAGTGAAATATATCAATATAAAAATTTTAAAGTTATGAGTTGTTTTTGCAGATCAAGTACTATTCACGGAGGGTCATTCATTTTAACCAAGGCTACCGAAAAGGTTTTTGAAAGGACAGATATAAAATCATTATCAATAGAAAAAGAGATTGAAATTGCAGCCGTTGAATTAACCAGTAGCAATACAATAGTAATATGTATATATAGACCGCCATCCGGCAGCATAGATTTATTAATGGATAGGTTAAATGAGTTAGTGTTCTTATTAGGAAAAGAAAAAGGATACAAAAACATATTTATAGCAGGAGATTATAATATAAATTTTAACCTAACATCAAAAACAACTAAGAAAATGTCAGACATATTAAAAGCCTATAATCTGCAGCAAGTGTTTGATGAATGTTCTTACGATATTGACAATGCCGATCTACTCTTTAGCAGCTTCCACGGCTCGTTCATTACAATATTTAATCGTTGCTTTCCTGGAAAAAGAGTTAAAAAATCAAAGAATTTAAAACCAAGTTGTCTGATGAGTCAATGAACGAAAAAATTAGTCGTATTAGAAACAATTTGGACGCGTGGGCGGCAATGGCTACAACAACAAATGACCCAAACTATTATCAAGTATATAGAGGCCTAAAAAAAGATTACCTGAATACTATAACGCAATTTAGACAAGATATCAACTCTTCCTATATAAAAACTCTACTAACAAAGTAAAAGCAGTTTGGAAGGTCATAAATAGCGAACTAAAGCCTGCTGATACCCAAGCCCAATGCGATTCGACTCTATCGGCGAATGGCTTGAACGAGTATTTTTCGAATATTGGCAAAGACATTACAGCAAGTATACAGTCGAACTACATGTACAGAGAAAAGCTAAATAATCTCAACCTGGAGAACAAAAACTCGTTGTACATGTCTTTAACTACTCCATGCGAAATTGAAGATATATTACTAAAGCACATAAAAGCCAAACACACAAAAGATATATATGACATTTCGACCACTGTGCTTAGAAAAGTACGAAAAGAAATATCTACACCTTTGGCAACAATCTTCAATAAATGCATTGAACAGGCGACATTTCCAGCTATACTGAAAGTGGGAAAAATTGTACTTATATATAAAAAAGATGACGGCAATAGCTGTACCAATTACCAATTTGCCGGCCATGTCTAAGATTTTTTAACATATCATCATGAGTCGATTACTCCAATATTTTGATTATCAAAATTATTTAACACCTAAGCAACATGGATATAGAAAGGGACATTCTACGATAACTGGCATACTGCAGATGGTGAATGGCATCTATCAAGCGTTTGATAATGGTAGCTTTGCGGAGATCAGTACGCTTGACTTGTCCAAGGCGTTCGATTCGGTAAGCCACGATATTCTCTTGGACAACTTAGAGTATTATGGAGTCAAAGAAGAACCGCTAGCCCTGATTAGATCCTTTCTTACGGACAGACAACAGCTTACCGAGTGGAACAATAACAGATCAAAACTTACGAGTGTGTGCTGTGGGGTTCCTCAGGGTTCAATCCTCGGCCCGCTTTTGTTTGTCATCTACGTAAACGACCTAACATCGAGCGTACGTGAAGCCGAGGTGTGTCTATATGCAGATGACACATCCTTGCTGGTCACAGCTCCGGATCCAGAGACAGCTACGGAAACATCGGGTAGGGCTGTTGAGAGTGCTGAGAGGTGGTTTGCTGCAAACAGATTAAAAGTAGAAAAAATTCACCGCAGATTCTTGAAATTCATATCATTCAAGAGTGATGGTATTTATCCGGATAGGGGCACATCCCAAGATTCCATGCTATCGCTCTTTGAAATGGTGCCCCTGAGCGAGCGAAGAGAGACGATCTGTAAAAAATTCTTATTTAAATTAATGACAAATGTCATCGACTGTCCTTTCCTACTAGAACATTTATCGTTTCTTGTTCCGCGTATCAACTCTAGATACAATTCTACATTCATGATGTCACGCACGAGGACTAATATTCTGAGGCGCGCTCCAGTCTACACACTCTCTAGGATTGGCAACGATGGATGTGAAGATATCTTCAAGTAAATTAATCTTAGATACTTCTCTGGAAATGCCCTTAAATATTTTTTTTCTATTAAATTTCCTTTTTTTTGTTACCTATATATGCTCGCTGTAATGTATTAAATTAACGCTACTTACCTGCTTACATAGATACACACAAACAACACCCACACACACACACATTCACAAAACAACACCTACTTTTTGTTTACATAAATATACGTTTAGACCGATGTTTTGATGTAATACTTACTTAGACATCTAGCATAACACGAATTTTATTTTATCTCGTTTATTACTTAGGCATATTGAAATTGTAATTATCCTGTTATTGGACCTTAATGGTCTGTTGGGTAATAAAGGTTATTATTATTATTATTATTATTATTAAAAGTAAACACTGATAAAACACAAACCCTGTTATTTTCCACCAAGAGGACAGGTCAATCGTCGGCAGTGAAGTTCCTGGGACTTACGATGGATTCATGTTTAAACTGGCACCAACATCTCGACGATCCTGCACCTAGGCTGGCATCTGCATTGTTCGCCATCAGGAGGCTCCTGCACATCGCCAATTACGAAGCGGCTAAGGCGGCTTACTTTGCGAACTTTCATTCTCTTATGTGCTACGGAGTATTGTTTTGGGGAGCGTCGGCAGACTCACACAGGATATTTGTCCTTCAAAAACGAGCGATTAGATATCTGAGTAACCTGGAAAGCAGAGATAGCTGTAAAACACACTTTAGAAAACAAAATATACTTACCTTACCAAGCATTTATATCCTAAGTTGTGTCACTTATGTTCATAATAACAAGAATAACTTCAGTTTAAACGGAGACCAACACCCATACAGTACCCGAACGCGATATGAACTACGAGCACCCTACCATCGTCTCGCATGTACGCAGAAGGGTGTTGACTACTGGGGATGTAAATTTTACAATAGGTTACCTGATGATGTAAAACATCTACCCGCCGCCAGTTTTAAAAGGTAAGTAAGTAAGTAAAGGAAATGAAGGAAATTCTCATGGAGAGAGAGTGTTATGAGATCGAAGATTTCCTATGTATCTGATTAATCTGTTTGTTTGTTGTTGTATTTACTGTTTGTCATCTATTTTATCCTTTTATCTATACATTATTTCATCTTTACATTTTATTTATTTTTTATTGACTAATGTATAGATCTACATACATGTTATGTATTTTCATACACACTTCTCCTGCGCAACACACACACCTCCATTCACACAATTCAACCTACACATATACACTGCGCATGGACACATACAAGGGAGTACATGAACACCTTACAAGTATGATATACAATTAGTTACAGTGTATTAAAGTAAAAAATAAAGAAGTGAATGTGCGTGCATTATTTTTACTAGGTACATACACAACAAAATTGGCGACGAGACGGAGCAAGGAGAGGAAAGAATCTACAACAATTACGCAACGAGTTACAAGGTACGTCATTTCTGTTTTCTCGACATTTACTACGGGCGCCATACTGACCACGTGCAATTTTGTCTGTTTGAACCTACGATTATTACCCTTCGATCACGGGCCTCCGACCTTAGCCTTGACAGCCCTCTAGGCATTTTTTCCTTTTCCCTGCAAAAATTATTCCTACGATGGTGCAATTTACTGAAGTATTAGATAAAATTACGGATATATTGAACGCTATACAGGCAACACAGGCTCAAATCGCGCATCAACCGAGAAATACGTCGTACATTGCAAAAGATCATTTACAACCTTACGATGAAAATAACGAGAGTTTCGATACATATTTACAAAGACTCGATAATCACTTACAGTTACGAGGGGTAGACGATTCTACTGCCGAAAAAGATAAATGCGTTAAAATTTTGATCGGTTGTTGAAGTCCGAAAGTGTACCAAATAATAACGAAACTTACAGCGCCTGATTTGCCCAATACAAAAACTTAGGTACAAGCATTTGATTAAAGTATTAAAGGAATATTTATCTCCTCAAGCTAGTGTAATTACCAAAGAACATAAATTTAATATGCATTTACAACACGAAGGGGAAACAATACAAACTTATGTTGCCGAATTGAAGAAAATGACGATAAATTGCGATTTCAAGTGCATGAATTGTCAAACATCTACAATTGACACGCATTTACGGGTTCAATTTATTAAGGGAATTAGAGATAATGATATTCGAGAACGTTTATTACAACAAAAATCCAACGGTTAATTTCGAAGAAATTGTCCAAATTGCACAATCGGTAGAAATGTCAAAGCAAAAATCTAGCCAAATGCAAGCTACGAGTCACGCTGTGAACGCATTACGCGAGAATTTCAAATCGACAAAATCTAACCGACGTAATTTCGATAAACAAGCCAATAGTGAATCCGGTAATTTACGTGCGGATAACAATTTTCAAAAACTATTGGGCAAATGTTTTCGTTGTGGTAAACAAAATCACAAAGCGGATAAATGTCGTGCGAAAAATCTAGTATGTTTAAAATGCAATAAGAAGGGACACATACAAAGTGTTTGTTTAAAGAATCGAAATGTACACGATCAGAAACAAGTTGAAACTGATTCTTCGTCAGAAGAGGGGAACAAATCATTTCCTATGAATAAAATAATCACAATGAACGTGAATTCCTTAAATACAGATAAAATTATTCTACCTGTGAAAATCAACAATGCGAATTGCAATATGGAACTTGATACTGGTGCGGCTGTATCCACAATGTCGTTGTCACAATTTAAAAAGCTTTGTCCGAAAATACAACTTCAATCTACTTCGGTAAAATTGAAAACCTACACCGGCGAAGTTATACATCCAGTAGGTACAGCAAGGGTTTTCTTTTCTTACAAGGGTCAATCAAAATACGGAAACTTAATTGTCTTACGAAATAAGGTAGATGCTATATTTGGTAGAGACTGGTTAAGTTTAGTGAAACTCGATTGGAATGATATTCGTCAAGTGAAGACCTTATCTCACAATTACGAAGAGGATTTACAAAAATTATTACGGGAATATGGCGATGTCCTATCTGATGAATTGGGAGAAATTCCAAATTACAGTTACAAATTTCGATTAAAGAACGAGAACGTACAACCAATTTTCCACAAACCAAGACAAGTACCTTACGCCTTATTGGGAAAGGTGGAAGATGAAATTACTAGATTGGAAAGATTAGGAGTTATCGAACAAGTGATGCATTCTACATGGGGAACTCCGGTAGTGCCTATTTCAAAAAAGGATGGTTCAATACGACTATGCGCTGCATACAACACCACAATAAACAATGCCATCGAAGATGACTGTTACCCCATTCCAAGAATCGAAGAACAAAATGAGTGGTGGACAGTTTTTCTGCAACTTAGACATAAACAACGCATATTTACATATGAAGTTGGACGACGCAAGTGCAATGATGCAAACGTTATCTACGCATAAAGGAGTTTACAAAGTCAAAAGGCTCATGTTTGGTGTCAAAACAGCCCCAGGAGCCTGGCAGCGGTTTATGGATCAAATATTACAGGATCTCCCAGGAGTCGTTGGTTTTTTTTTTCGATATTGCCATTCAAGGAAGGACCACCGAGGAACTACACACCAGATTGTCCGCAGTTCTTGAACGGCTACGGTTACATGGATTACGTTTGAACAAGAAGAAATGCAAGTTCTTTGAAAAAAGCATTACATACTTGGGACACACGATTGACGGCAAAGGCTTACATACATCACCAGACAAGGTAAAGGTTATATTACAAAGCCCAATACCTAATGATTAGTACATTATTACCAAAAATCCATTGCCAATCTATCCTCAAAGTTACATCCTCTTTACGCGTTGCTTCGAAAGAATGTACCCTTCAAGTGGACAAGGGCATGCGAGAAGGCGTTCAACGACTTGAAGGCAGAACTTACAAGTACCAAAGTTCTCATACCATACAGTGACAAACTTCCGTTAATTTTGGCGACAGATGCCTCACCAAAGGGCATTGGAGCAGTTATTTCGCATACTACAGAAGGAGTTGAACGACCAATAGCTTTTGTTTCCCGTTCTTTAAGCAAAGCCGAGCAAAATTACAGTCAACTTGATAGGGAAGCTACAGCCATTATATGGGGTCTGAGGAAATTCTTCCCATATTGCTACGGTAGACACTTTACTCTTATCACGGACAACCAACCACTAATGAGGATCTTTCATCCAAACAAAGACTTACCATCTACGTCTGCAATCAGACTTCTTCACTACGCAAGTTACATATCTGGATTCAACTACGAACTTAAGCGTAGGAATACACAGTTGCATGCAAATGCAGACTACCTATCCCGTGCACCTTGTTCCAGATTACCCAAATTGAAAATTTACCTGTGACTAGGAATGATATCAAGAAGAATACTTTAAAGGATCCAGTCTTACGAAGTATTTATTTAGCAGTTGAAAATGGATCACGGTTACCACCTGGATACAACGAGCTTGATTTTTCAATACAGGACGGCTGTTTGATGAAAGGAATTCGGGTAGCTATTCCAGAAGGGTTGCGAAATGCAATTTTATCAGAATTACACAGCACACATACGGGAATGGTGAAGATGAAGGCCTTAGCTAGAAGCTATGTATGGTGGCCGCAAATAGACAAGGACGATGCCATGGCAACGTGTGCATATTGATTACGCTGGTCCGTTTTACGGAACTTACATATTTGTAGTCTCTCGTATACCAAATGAGTAGAAGCTATACCTACAAATTCGCCGACAACTTCCACGACCATAGACATGCTCAGGGATATTTTTGCTCGTTTTGGACTTCCTTACACGCTGGTTTCCGATAATGACAGCAATTTTAAATCATATGACTTCAAGAAGTTTATGGACAGTAATGGCATACACCATAAATTTACAGCACCGTACCATCCGGCAACTAACGGACAGGCGGAGCGATACATTCAAACCATTAAAAGAAGCTTACGAAATCAATTACAAGACGGAGGGAACTTGAAGTTAAATTTGACTCGTTTCCTGATGCAGTACCGAAAAACACCAAATTCTACAACAAATGCGAGTCCTTCGGAATTGATGCTAGGACGCAACATCAAAACCAGATTGGACATGGTAAAACGAGAGCTCAACACTGAGTTGGACGAGAAGAAGACACTGCTGTCAGGGAGAATACGCAAATTCGATGTAAATGACCAAGTTCAAGCTAGATGTTATGCTAATGCTTCGAATAAATGGGAATATGGTACCATCATCGCAAGAACAGGACGCTTGCATTACGATGTTCTTATAAATGGTAGAACACAAAGAAAGCACATCGACCAGCTTTTGACATATGCTGGCACTATACCGAAACCGAAAATGGATGTGACCGAATTGCCCAATACGGTACCTCACCCGATTCAAGGGTCGAAGTCAGAAGAGCCGATTCCTTTACCTGCTGACACACGTGATGTTACTGAATCTAGTACCCCTAATACGTCTGTTACAGATAGCCCATCTCCACGCGTCGATGCTGAACAACCTGGAACCTCAGGAGTAATCATACGCCGATCTACACGGTCCAGAAGACCTCCTTCCAGATTAGATCTCTGAAATTACGGGGAGGATACTGGTATGTATTTTCATACACACTTCTCCTGCGCAACACACACACCTCCATTCACACAATTCAACCTACACATATACACTGCGCATGCACACATACAAGCGAGTACATGAACACCTTACAAGTATGTTATACAATTAGTTACACTGTATTAAAGTTAAAAATAAAGAAGTGAATGTACGTGCATTATTTTTACTACATACACAACACCATATTCGGCAATTTTGAGTATTGACACCACCATTTAGAGAGAAATGGGCCACATCTGTCCATAAAATACGGGATAACCATTCGGATTCAATTTCTATCTGAGCCAATATTCGCAAAGCAAAATCATACATGATAGGAAAATCTGCATCCTTTAATTCAAAAAGCAGTTTCAGTTTATAGGGATACATTTTTAGGATTTTACGTAAAATTTTTCAAACCGTGGTATATGGCATTTGCAATCGTTTCGATATCGAATTGACGACAACTCTTTTGTTTTCCATAGATACAGTTAAATCCAAAGCCAAAAACAACTAGATTCCATTTATTTTTTGCTACTAGCTTGATTTCTTAAAATTACATATGTAAGACTTTAAAGTATACTCCTTACTTTATAATGACCCCATATTTTCTTGAAATGATTTTTTAGGGGATTGGTTTCCACATATTTCGTCGACAACTTCTTCCGTAGGTATAATTGTGACGCAACACCTCTCTCCACATTTCATACGCTGTTGTTTTATTCTTCACATACTCGAGGCATTCATTTGTAATAGATTGTATTAATATAACCTTGCATTTCTTGTCCTTCTTCTGCTCTTTCTCTGTTGCTTCATTACCCATTTGGTTTTCCATACCCTTCTTCAAATCTAATTGATCCAGGAGTGTTTCTACACGAAACTTCCAGCTGTTGAAATCTTTACGGTCCACGCTATACCGATCTATAATCGAGTTTGAAGAATTGACAAAATTATTTGAATAGTGACCATATTTAGAGATGTTACTTCAGTTGAGTCATTAAATCCAACAAAAATTGAAATATGTAATTTATTTAAAAAGTATTTGGAAAAATTTTGACTTAGATTTTTTTAAAAATGTTTACAAAAGTTTGCATAGGCCTCAGAATTGTATTCCAAGCAACTTGTCCAATTAACTTTTTTGGATATCACGTCATCTAACCTCAGTTCTTACCGATTTACTGCGAATTTTTTAAATATACCACTATATAAGTGATCAGGTGACGGGTCCCAAAATAAATTTTAGGGTCCTTAAGCATGTTGAACCTGTTCCCCAAAAACGAGTGTACCATATTTTAATATTAAAAAAAATTTCCCATATGCCGGTCATTGGTTAAATTACTTGGTTAATTTACCATTCCAAATTAATTATGAATAATCACTATCTTATGTAATATTAAAGAGCCTGCAAAAATCACTTACCTATAAAATCCCAGAAAAAGTATCACATTTACATATAATGCAAAAAACAAAATGCCTTTGAACTTCAGCGTCAGTTTTCTGGTAATTTTATTAATAAATCATTATATATTTTATAAAAGATGTAATTTTGTTTTGTGTTCGCAAAAAAAATCGTCGTGCGCACAAGGATTTAACGCATGAGATAGGAACTTCGATACAGTCAGATACTTTTACTTCGGTAATGTGCGAAATAAATTCTTGCCTTGGCAATCCAGTATGGTTTACTGAATTGCCAAGGCTTCGGGGCAGTATGACGTCACTGGTGAGTGACATACACTGCCTGTGCTATTGCTTTAAATCCCAATATGCTGCAACTGATTGTACGCAGGTAACTGCAGGAAGAAAGTACTGCTGCTCAGGTAGACGTTTAGAGTGGGGCGTAGCGGGGATGGGAACCGATATCTTCTCTCTTGATAGCCACATTTCGTATCGATCGGATTAAATTTTCTCCAAGCTTACGAAAAATAAGGTTAAATAATTGACTAAAACGTGTCTATAATAAAAAAGTGATAAGCTGGGATCTTGAGCTGGATCACCTAACATTACGATCTGTATAAAAAATTTCATGATATTTACATCTACACTTTTGCTATTTTAAAAATGTTCATGTCGTTATGAAATATTGATCTAATCGCTAAAAAATGACATTTATAACTGCGAACATGCAATTAACGTTATCCACGAAATCAACTAACACAGTACAACCCTTATCGATGTGGTGCAAAGAAAAAGCTCTAATTCATTGTGGTGTGATGGAATGCTTATGTCGACGGAGCAGTCGGTATGTATGCGCAATAGTATAAGTATATTTTGCTTCCTAATAATAAAATAATTTTACAGTATTTTAAAATAAATACAGATAGACTCTTTATTATTTTCCTTGATAAATTTGTTCCGATTTATTATTCATTAAATAAGACATAAAAATAATTGTTGCATTTTCTAACATTTCGTCCTTTTATGTATTAACTAAAAAAAAAATTAACTAATAGGATGCTTCTATTGCATATACTTGCGGAGAGAACAGAAAGAAAACTAAAAACTGCTTGGCCAAAAATAATTGAACATGTATTAGAAAACACAAAGTTCAAAAAAAGTTATTTAATTGAACAGATTGCTAGAAGTTTGAATTTATCGTTTAACAGTTGACTCAACTGCACCAATTGGTTGTCTGAAGCGATATATTGCATTGAGTTAATAATAATTAGCATTGCATTCGCGACACTTAGCATTAATGAATTTTCTAGGATAGCCATTCTCTTTTAAGATTTCGGTAACTAACTTAATTTTTTTTTATGAAATGGAGGATCGCTTAGCTTAATGACTCTATTTTTCAACTCAATAATGTTGTTACGTCTGGATTTCACGCTATGTTGAGAAAAATAAGTCAAAGACGTATATGAACATATATCTTTCGTATACCAATCGACAGAAATGTCACCTGTTGTGTTTCTAATTAAGGTTATGACCAGAAAGTTAATTTTGCAATCCGACTCTACTTCAAACTGTATATTACTGTTGACCGAGTTGAAAATTTGTAAAGTATATTTTACTACTACGTCTTTTGGTATAGCTGTTAAAATATCATCAACATAACAAAAAAGGAAAGGTAGTGGACATTCAATTTGGATATTATGTTATTTAAAATGTCTCATGACAAAATTAGCTAATGCCGGTGATGCCGGATTTCCCATAGCTGTGCCACAAATTTGCTTACAAAACGACGAATCTTTTAAATTAATTCAACACTGTTTTATTAACATTTCATACAGTCAGCGTCATCTATTAAATATCATTCATATCATTACTCCACAGATATGCTACGCCCCAATTGTAAGATGACACTACAGTACACAGGTACATGAAATTTACCCCTCCACTTGTTTTTGGGTACACCGCACACCAATCGGATGATGGCGTATGTAGTGCCAAGATGATGGAAATCCAGTGATTTCGAAGATTTGGGCTGGCGTATTTCTAATCCTGGAGCCGATTGTGAGGTTATCGTTTGATTCTGTGATTCTATGATATTTAATAGATGACGCTGACTGTATGAAATGTTAATAAAACAGAGTTGACTTAATTTAAAAAAAATTAATAAAATTATAAAGAATTATCTACAAGTTTCGTAGCAATATATAGGGAACAGCAACTTAATTAATATCGGGTAATTCGGTCTGCTAATGAAAAACTTAATTGTTCATATGAACCTCAATATTTCGTCAAGTTTATTTTTGACTTCATCAGGAGGTACAGCTAAAAATAGTACAAACAATGAAACAATGAATATGAAAATAACAATGCAAAATTACTTACAACTGTAGAAATTATAAATTACACATTATAGAAACTATCACAGTCAAACAGAATAAAATAAATTGTCGAAAAAATGTAAAACATATGATCAAATAAAAAACTGTTTGTCCTGAATTAAAATAAAAGTGAAGCGATATACAAGGTTCAAGAATAAAGTGGAGTTTTACATTTGCTTATTTAAAATGTTGCAATATATGTTACTGAGCTGTTGAGTATCTGTTTTAAAGTTAATAGAGTCAGGACAACCCATTACATGTACCATCTCAAAAAACACTCTCTTTTTGTAATTACTTTCCATCTGTAAAATGGAGGTGTAACCGTAATCAAAATTATGGTCTAAGTCCTGAAAATGGAAGGCCAAGGCACAAGATCGCTTTCCGATACGACTGTCACTCTTGTGTTGGGTTAGTCTGCTTTTTAGCATTTGAGCTGTCTGGCCTATATAGCAACCATTACAGTCATGACAGGGAATTTTATACACTACACTACGCTGATTGAGCATTGGAGTTCGGTCTTTAGTTTTTGAAAAAATATTACCAACAGTTAGTATATTGTACACTCCGCCAAAAAAGTATCGCATAATTTGGTTTTGAATCATAAAAGTATCGCATAATCTTTGTTTGTAGCATAAAGTTGTAAATATACTTTAATGCGCTCTAAGATATAATTTCTATGATTGTTTAAATAAAATACAGGCCAAATAAAAACAAGAACTCATACTTGAGATTTTTATTAAAATAAGAAATTATAATTTTGGAAAGAAAAATGTCATAACAGTAGCTTTTAATACTGAGTATTGCCACCTCTGGCTCTTATGACCGCTCGCATACGGTTTGGCAGAGATTCGATTAACCTCCGTATATAAGCCTGATCCAAATTCTCCCACTCGTCACGGAGAGCATTTTCTAGTCCATGCAGGTCCGCTGGGGCAACATTTTCGGTTCGTATCCGTCTGTGAAGGAGGTCCCACACGTGCTCGATAGGGTTCATGTCCGGACTTACCGCAGGCCAATCTAAAACTGGAATACCAACATCGTTAAGGTATTCCTGGACGATTATTGCAACATGCGGTCGTGCATTATCGTGCATTAACATGAATTCGTTTCCTATAATTGGCGCATATGGTACTACATGTTCTTCTAAAATGTCCGTTATATACCTGTGGGCAGTCAGTGTACCTCTGTCTACTGGTACTAACTCTGTACGACCTGTTAAACAGATGCCTCCCCAAACCATAATAGAGCCACCAGCGAAATTAGGTCTAGGTCTGATATTACACTGCGAATAGCGCTCACCGTCTCGTCTGTACACTGAGATACGCCTATCTGAGGTGTAAAGACCAAATCTTGACTCATCTGTGAAGAGTATATTGGCCCAGTCATTAATATTCCAATTTACATGTTCTCTGGCAAACCTTAAGCGAGCCACTCGGTGGTTCCTAGTGAGACGAGGGGCTGTTACAGCTACTCTAGCTCTTAATCCACTCTGTCGTAACCTATTCCGAATAGTTTGAGTACTCACACGAGTATTTCTGACTCTAGCCAAGTCGTTCTGCAATTGTCTCCCAGTTACATGTCTTCGACGTAATGCTTGTAGTAGTAAATAGCGGTCATCTTGGCGAGTAGAACATCTTGGCCGACCTGGTACAGGTCTTCTACTGTAAATGCCTGTTTCCCTATATCTGGCTACGGCTCTAGAAACACTTGACTGATTGATGTTCATCAAATTAGCAACGTATGCTTGAGATCGTCCATCTTCGATTAAAGCAACTATAGCAGCCACTTGTTCTGAAGTTAAATTGCTCATTTTAGTTTTAAAAGCGTTGGTACAGAACTCTGACTTCGCACTTTAAAATTTGTCCGTATAGGAAGACTTTCAATAAACAACTGAACAAACCTTACACATATGCATTTTTCTAGATGTGTTCTTTTAGGAAAAAAATAAAGTAAAAACGCTAAGTTCCATTATTTTGTTAGTGTTTTTATAGTTCACATACACGAGGCAAACTTTTTGTGAACGTATAAAAATATCTTGGTTCATAAATGCCCTTTTTTAGTTTATGCGATACTTTTTTGGCGGAGTGTATTTTGCAATCACTAAGTCCCTGAATTCTTTAAAGTGCTGAATTAAGTTGAGAGTGAGTCCTTCTATGAAGGGAAGCTTGTAATATTTAAACAATGAAGGAGCACCATCATCAATAGGGCCATCAAACATATTGGAAGAGAAGATCAACTTTTTTAGAACATGTCCGGGGTCACCATTGTTGGTGAACAGATGAAACAATTTTTTAAGATTGGTGTTGAGATATTCTTGGTCACTAATGTGTGTAACACGGTTTCCAGTGTCCTTAATATTGTAAGACGTATCGTGAGAGAAAGCTGACGTAAGTATCTCTGACAGAAATTGAGAAATATTGTAAGTAACGGAATTAGTAGAACTTACAATAGGTCGCAACGGAATATTGGGTTCTATTCTTCTTGCAGTCGCTCTCTTTTATTCGGTAGAATATGTTTTGGAATGCGTTTAAAACAACAGCGATGCCCATCCGTTCCGGTTCATTTCTGCGCAACACCAATGCGTTTTTAAGAACAGCTGCTCGTGGCTAAAGAACATCATTAGTGTATTCTATATAACACCAACGCTGATCCCATCTATTCGTCTCGTTTCTAAACAACACCTATGCTCATCCCACCTTCTCGGCTTTTCTGAACAACACCAATGCGTCCTGAATAATGTCAATGTCTATCCTACCCTTTATGTTCGTCTGTGCAAATCATGAATGCCCCCGCACCCCCTCAGCTCATTTCTGCACAACAGCAATGCAATCTGAACAACCCCAATGTCCATCTTACTACTTTTACTCGCTTCTGAATAGCATCAATGTCTATCGCTTCCGCATATGTGAACAATATTGACGCATTGTCAATGACACCGATTACCGATTTCACTCCCACTGCTTGTTTCTAAATAATACCAATGCATACTGAATAACACAAATACTTATCGTATCTGTTCAACTCGTTTTTCAACAGCACGACCAAAAACGTACTTTTTGTGTTGAGGTCACAACCAAAAACAAATACGGGTCAGTAAGTATATCTCACATATGAATAACTCTTTTTAAAAAATAAAAGCGGCAGATTTCAGCATTTTTACGATAAAAAGAAAAAGAAAGCGGGTTGAATTTTTTTTTAATTCAGTACATTTATCCCATATTGTACATGAAGCATATTACTCATTTTATACATGCAAAAAATGGCAATATCAATTTAAAAATATAGAACTTTTTTATAATAATCTATCTTATCTAATAATCATTAATACCATTAATGTAAAACTTTATTGGAAATAACTTATGTAATTGGGGTAAGTAAAGGAATCATTAAAAGACGTAACCGTCTAGACTTGACACGATCCAACATCTAGATAGCACGTTAGGTCTAATAGAAATCTCATAAGACTTGACGCGTCACCTATATGTCCGATCCATCAAACTGTGTACGATTCACAGACCTGATAGACTGCCAATGAAACGTATGCGCATCGCTACGGCGCGGCGCACCATCAAAAATCGACAGGACATCTTGGAATACAGGCGTCATTACTTGCGTCACGATTCATGTAGCATCATGCTTACGTTAGTTTTCTATAGGAAGTTTTTGTGTTAAGCCACGTTAAGTTTGATGCAAGTTGACAAGTCTTACTGGGATTACCTAACCTTGTAGATCGATTGTTTTATTTACTCTCTTTGTGTTATTATTTCCCGGACTATTTCTTAATATTATAAATTATTCACCGAATATTTTTGATTTATTTGTAAGTACCTATGCATATTATAGCATTAATAATTGGGCTTATGTGATAATTAATCCAGGTAGTTTTTCCTGAAAAAAGTGATGCCATCGTGTCGTGTAAAATCCTGCAAAAGCAATAGTTACAAAGATGACGGAGAACTAACTTTTCATATGTAAGTTGCAGAATAATGCCATAGCTCAAATATATTCTGAAATTATGATAATACTTGGTGTTTCTATGTGAAATAATTTTTTATAGAATGCCCAAACATTGTTGTGTGGATTACTGTTACAGGGACTACCATAAATCCCAGCAAAAGTAAGCGTGCATATGTTTGTTCATTACATTTCCTCGAAAAGGATTCTTATAGAGCGGGACAGATTGTGCGAATTAAAGAGGGAGTTATTCCAACATTGAATTCAGACAAAGAAAATCTAAAAAAGTATATTTTTATTTAGAATCACTTGATATTCCTGAAAACAAAGGGTAGAGGTAAATAAATGATGTATAACATATATATTTCTTTAAATTTTCTGCACTATTTCTTAGGTAAATCTAATCTGCCCATCAAAGGAGGTACAATATATTTGCCAGTTCACCGAAAAACCAATTCGGAAAGTAATGGTCTTGACAGGAAACAAGATTCCACAAGAAGAAAATTTCCTAACGACTTTTGTTTATTTACTATCAACTCACATTCCCCAAAACATTTTTTCTAATTTATCCCATCATTTGTTAGATATGTCACCTCTGGAAGAAACTCGTGTTTCAATTTTAAGTAAAACCATAATATCGTCTTATAGCAAAATTAGATTTCATAATTTAGCCAAGAAGTTTAGAGAAAAAATACAAGGTAAATCAATAAGGAAGAAATTAAGTAAACTAATATTATTTAATCATCAATAAATTATACAACAACTACCGCAGTATATTATTTACTCTTAAAGACAACATACAATGTTGGATTGTTATGACAAGTCGTGAAGATCTTATGAAACTTGTATTAGATTTTTCCTACGTATTTTTATATGGCGTTGAAAGAAATTTTTTCTTTTCTCTCTTATTAAACCTGACAACGAATGAAGTATATGTTACCAGTTAATCGTAAGTTTAGAAACTGTTTATAGGTCTAAGTTGTCCACAACTTTAATAAAAAAAAACAATGCCATATAAAATACATAGGATAAAATCTAACATATGCTACTAATTATTACAAATTCCAAGTGCTATTAAAATTTATTGATATCCTTAACTTTATTTATTTGAATATCCGCCATGGTACCGACGTCATTGATGACGCCTGTATTCCAATATGGCGCATTTCAATTGATGGCAGTTTTGAGTTCAATATCAGCAGTCTATCATGTCTATGGTACGATTGCGTTTCTTTACAATCCCTTGACCATAGAGATGATAGAGTGCTGATATTGAACTCAAAACTGCCATCAATTGAAATGCGCCATATTGGAATACAGGCGTCATCAATGACGTCGATACCATGGCGGATATTCAAATAAATAAAGTTAAGGATATCAATAAATTTGAATAGCACTTGCAATTTGTAATGATTATTAGTGGCATATGTTAGATTTTATTCTATGTATTTTATATGGCATTGTTTTTTTTATTAAAGTTGTGGACAATAAGACCTATAAACAGTTTCTAAACTTACGATGAACTGGTAACTTATACTTCATTCGTTCTCAGGTTTAATAAGAGAGAAAAGAAAAGATTTCTTTCAACACCATATAAAAATACGTAGGAAAATCTAATAGAAGTTTCATGAGATCTTCACGACTTGTCAGAACAATCCAACATTGTATGTTGTCTTCAGGAGTAAATAATATACTGCAGTAGTTGTTGTATAATTTATTGATGATTAAATAATATTAGTTTACTTAATTCTTTCCTTATTGATTTTCCTTATATTTTTTCTGTAAACTTCTTCGCTAAATTATGAAATCTAATTTTGCTATAAGACCCTATTATGGTTTTACTTAAAATTGAGTTTCTTCCAGAGGTGACATATCTAACAAATGATGGGATAAACTAGAAAAAATGTTTTGGGGAACATAACTTCAACGATAGTAAATAAACAAAAGTAGTGAGGAAGTTTTCTTCTTGTGGAATCTTGTTTCCTGTCAAGATCATTACTTTCCGAATTTGTTTTTCGGTGAACTAGCAAATATATCGTACCTCCTTTGATGGGCAGATTAATTTACCTAAGAAATAGTGAAGAAAATTTAAAGAAATATATATTATATACATCATTTATTTACCTCTACCCTTTGTTTTCAGGAATGTCAAGTGATTCTAAATAAAAATATACTTTTTTAGATTTTCTTTGTCCGAATTCAATGTTGGAATAACTCCCTCTTTAATTCGCACCATCTGTCCCGTTCTATCAAAATCCTTTTCGAGGAAATGTAGAGAACAAACATATGCACGCTTACTTTTGCAGGGATTTATGATACCCCCTGTACCAGTAATCCATACAACAATGTTTGGGCATTCTACAAAAAATTATTTCACATAGAAACACTAAGTATTATCATAATTTCAGAATATTTTTAAGCTATGGCATTATTCTGCCACTTACATATGAAAAGTTAGTTCTCCGTCATCTTTGTAACTATTGCTTTTGCAGGATTTTACACGACACGACGGCATCACCTTTTTTTTTTAGGAAAAACTACCTGGATTAATTATCACATAACCCCAATTATTAATGCTATAATATGCATACTTACACGTAAAACAAAAATATTCCGTGAATAATTTATAATATTAAGGAATAGTCCGGGAAATAATAACACAAAGAGAGTAAATAAAACAATCAATCTGCAAGGTTAGGTAATACCAGTAACATTTGTCAACTTGGAAAAAACTTAACGTGGCTTAACACAAAAACTTCCTATAGAAAACTAACGTAAGCATGACGCTACATGAATCGTGACGCAAGTACTGACGCCTGTATTCCAAGATGTCCTTCCGACTTTTGATGGTGCGCCGGAGCGATGCGCATACGGTTCATTGGCAGTCTATCAGGTCTGTGCCCTTCACTCACTGCTTAAGAAACGTTATTATTACAGAGCTCAATTTATTGAAAGTTATTACAGAATCCTATTTATCGAAAATTAGTGATTTCTAAAAGTAGGCACTCTCGACTCCCAATACTGGAATATACTGCAACATTATACCGCTTAAATCGCTTTACTTTTAACTACCTCTTGCGCTCGTAGTTTGATATTAATACCTTGTCACCTTCAGTTTTGTATCGTCCCATCAGAAAACAATTGTTAGTTAAGTTAATGATAACACAGATACATAATGTTGTGTTTAATTATAAAATTAAATTATATAGTTTGGTAAATATTGTGTATCTGTATTATCATTATCTATTATTATTTCACACTAAATTCATCCTCGTTCAAGGTTTCGATGTTTTGATATTCGGTGCCGGCAGGCCGGTACCGGCAATGTTACATCATCTTACCCTTCTCGCCGGCGCGCGGGGATTGGCCTCGCATTGTCGACCCGTCACCGAAAATCGTGAAAAATTTAAATTTTGGAAAAGGTTTACGCGTTTTCCCGCTTTTATCGATAAACCCTAGTGCACTTGCCGTCACCGATTTACGCCCCGGAAAAAAGGAGAAGCCCTTTTAAGAAAGTAGCCTTTTTAAAGCCTTTCGTATTCGAAGTTTTGCGAGAGGCGTCCACACTACTAAAGGCGTACTTATTTTGGGTGCACTTTAGTATTAGGAACTAGATATTCGGGCCCGTTCACCCGGCGCATTAATTACTCGTTTAATGGCCGCTTACGCCCCAACTCGGCAGAAAGCAGAAAGTCTGCGCTCCACCTAACACGCACCGCTTACGTCCCAATTCGGCAGACCAGTAAAACCGCACCACTCTTCGCTAACCCCCGTCTACACCTGTGACTGGTTTGGGATCGTCAATACACCCTGTATATTCCTTTTTCTCAGTTCTTGCCTTTCACTTGTAAAAAGACTCGACGCTTCGGATATCGCCGTCGTTTATGTGAGTGATTGGTTTTGGCTTCGTCGGTACATCCTGTATATTAATTTTTCTTAATTAAAAATTACACACACTCTATATACTTTAATAATTAGGCATCGACATTGTCACTCTGTATATTAATTTTTCTTATTTAAGAATTACACATACTGCATATATTTTAACAATTACTTGAATACTTAATTAAAAATTACACAAACAAAAAGATTCTTGTTTAAATGCCTCTCACTTTCAATTTCTTAATCTTTCAATTGTTTGAATTGTCAAGCTGTATATTTTTCTTAATTAAAAATTACACATACTATATATTTTAATAATTAGACGTCAAAACTGTCACTCTGTATATTCATTCTTCTTAATTAAAAATTACACACTATATATTTTAAAATTAGACGTCGAAATTTTTACTCTGTATATATTGTAATAATTAAACGTGATAATTACCATCCTGTATCTAGCGGCACAGGAAAAGAGATATGCATAGGTAGTATGCAAAGCTTGACAAAATTGTATGAATATATAATTTTCTATAGTGGTAACCTTTATCTGACCACTGCTGTACATATAAAATTTTATCCCGAATATAACGACTGAGAAACACCAATTTGGTACATCTCTGTTATTTCTTAATATTTGAATTAATAATTTTTTTATTTTCAAACTCCTTTTAAAAAACTCGAATCATATACAGAAAATACAAAAAGATTATTTTTTAAATGCCTTTCACTTTTAAAAAGACTCGACGCTCCGCGTCTCGTTGAAAAAGATATGTAATTTCTTAATTGTTCAATTATTTGAATTGTCATGCTGTATATTTTGCTTAATTAAAAATTACACAGACTGTAGATATTTTAAAAATTCAACGTGGAAATTATTGTTGAAGGTGATGTGTCTGGAGCTATGTGGATGAATGCTTCACGAGGACTGTATCATTTAACTCCAACACTAGTTTTGTTAAATTAAACAAAAATTGCATGTGTTCGAAGGACCAGTGAGCATTAAAAAAATACGTGCAGGCCTTTAAAACTTTAATGAAATTCACTTAAACTATAAAGACACAGAACACAACTTAAACTAACGCTCACAAATAATAGATACTAATAATATACGAATTTTAGCACTTAAAACTTGAACAATTGCTTACAATGTGTGTGTATGAAATGCTGGTACCGAACTAAGATTACCGCCAGGTATCGGTTACTAGTTTGAGTTTATGAACTTATATAAAATGCGCTATACAGTTTAATTTGGTATTTTCAAAACTAAGCAGGGGTAGCTTGATATTGATAAATAAGTAAAGATATGGAAAATCCCTTATAATATTATGAATATTTGAAGTTTACTAAAGTAAGAATAATTAAATGCTACGACATGGATGTGTACTGTACAATTATCAAATAATAAATTCGTATATGTAATACTTTTAATGAACAATATATGGCACGCATATATATAAAATTTTATCCCGAATACAACTCACAAACCCTCAATTTGGAATATCTCTGTTATTTTTTAATATTTGAATTAATTTTGCCTCTTCTTTCAAAACTCACTTAAAAAAAGATTAAAATAAAATGAAAAAACAATTTAAAAAAATTAGCGCTAACTTAGGATTCGAAACCGAGCCCGTCACTCGTCTATAGCCGGCATACGATCCCCGATAAAATCTCTTGTTTAAAAACGTGTTATAAACTGTGGTTTGTTTTACCTTGGCGTATACGTTTGACAAATAGATTAGGATTTACATCAGAACTGATCTAAAATAGGGGTTAATTTTAAAAATTGACGTACTAATAGCTATATACAGATGTACTTGCCTTTTTTGAAGCTTCAAAATAATGTCAGAGTTTCCATATATATGATATTAACCTCTCCGATTGACACGATTTGTATACTTTGTATGTATATCAATATATTTGTGATGATTTCACCATTATAATGCGATTTTTTGCTTTGTTGAGGTACCTGGGGGCTTATTCTTTGTAAATTGTTCGTTTTCCGAACGACATCCTCTCCCCATAAGCGGCTTTTCAGCGTAAAAGTGTGCATCTGACTTGACAAATGGAGCTAGGATTTACATCAGAACTCATCTAAAATAGGGGTTAATTTTAAAAATTGACGTCCTAATAGCTATATCAGAGATAAGCTATATACAGGTATACTTGCCGTTTTTGAAGCTTCAAAATAATCTCAGATCTTTCAAATTAGGGACTTTAAATGCGGGTATCTCCTCACATTTAGGTTACCGATGACAATTTGCCAGAAACGATGTTATATCTCGGTAAATCATGAGTTTTCGTTGCGGGTCGGACTTATTTCTCTAACGGTACACTTATTAGAAGGGGTCTTGCATATTTTTCGGAAGATTAAGCTCATTCTTTTTTTCATCGCAAACATCGTTTAGAGATGAGCGGTAATGTTGACATTCGCGTTCTAGGCGCCATATTGGACGAACGAAGGGGAATCGAACTGCGAAAACACGTCGCTATAATTTCGCTTCCCGCGCGAAAACTTTGCCATTTTGGCCTCTTTTTTCGGTGGATTGGGGAAAATGAAAGTCGCCTGAAGCTATTTCTGACATTGGTGGGGCGGTCACGTGACTTTAAATGACTCAATTTTTTCGACGAAAATTAAGCATACTCTCTTATAAATTTTTCTCGCGCCAACGATCGAGATTTAATGATTTTTCTATAGCCTAATCTGTGCGAACGCCCCCCTCCCGTCTTTCACCCCCAAATAAACGATTACCCCTCAAAATATCCTTCCGCTCCCGTTTTTTAAAGGGTAACGACACGCATCTTACCAGGTTCCTCAGAGATGGTTTCTTCAAGTAAGATATTATTAAAAATTTGTAAGAGATCTTGTTTGTTCGCTAATGGAAGGAACCCGGGGAAAAAATTCTTCTTTACCGTTTTAAGGACCGTCATTAGTTCGTTCAGATGAAAACCACTATTAAAAAAGTGGTCTGCGTTTGTACTGCAATTTTTTAAACTGATAGGTTCAGATACTGAAGGAGGGGTTAATTTATCTAAAAAAATTAATAATAAAAAAGCCATTGTCCATAGAGTAACGGTTGTCTGTTGCCATTCGTACCATATCTAATTTTCCTTATTTCACTCCAAATTTCTGTGATTGGTTTGTCTTTATTAAAATTCAGATAGAAATTGATCCACGATAAACATTTGCTTTTAAGAATGATTCTTTTAGCAATAGCTGCTTTTTCTTTATATACATTAAATTTTCTAGAGTAGGTGATGTGTAATAGCTATTTTACAATCGTTATTCCACCACGACTTTTTGAAAACAGATTTTTTTTTATTGTTGTATGTAGGTATAGCATTATATAGGCTTTATTTAAATTTTGAGTATCTATAGCTGTTTTGTCATTGCCTGGGCGAGGCACCAGGGTATGTGAGCCATCGTTAAGAAAAACTAAGCCACAATCTTCAATAGCGTCTGACTTTGGCCACCCACACCAGAAAAGTTGTTATTACCCCATGCTGTATGGTGCCTACATTAAAATCTCCGCCGATTATGCATGGTTTTTTAGTGCTTTATAGCAGTCTTGCTGAGATACGTTTCTATTTGGTTTTAGATATAATGAGTATCGGCAAATTTGGTGTTAAAAAAGGAGAAACAGAGACACACATTAAATTATTAAATTCATAGAAATCTGTATTTTCAGTACACGACAGCGATTTGTGTGCTAATAAAATACAACCTTCTCCATATCCATCATTTCGATCTAGTCTAAATATATTGTAATAATTAAAATTAATGATCGTTGAGGCCTTAAGCCACGTTTCACTTATCATACCAATCTTTATACTCTTCTCAAAAATAAATTGTTCTAAACTACCTTTATTCGAGCTTATGGAACGGGCGTTCTATTCAATTATATCGATACTGGCCCTTGAAAATTCTTAAAAATTCATTTATCTGTTTTGAAGAACTGATTTTAAACTCACATTTTTATTAAGATTTGAATTTAAAATATTTAAAACACATCAGTAGTTGTTTTCGTTGACAAAACGAATCTTTTTTGTTTTATCGAATATAGAGGATTATTTACATTGTTTATAAATACTCTGTTTTCTCTATCATACAAGACAATTAAAGCATTGTACAACTTCGTGTACATATAGTTCCACAGGACAGACGATTTTGCAAATAGAAACAAATTTTGGTAGATTTGCCTTTTAAATGTGACCATAACACTAGTAGTAGGCTGATTTTGAAACTCTTCCCCATTTTTAACCCGTCTTATAATCCTCTAGCATTGATAAAATTTGTTATCAATCATTAAACGTAGGTGCAATCAATTCAGTTAATTCTGGATCTATTAAGGTGATATCAACATCTTTAATTACACCTATTCTGCGAGCCATGAACTGCGGAATATAGGCAGAAATTTCCTTTTCTCGCAGTATAGGAGAATCTAACAGGCGATTTGCTGACAAAGGAGAGTTTAATGTGATTCTAATTCTATTCTTACCTGATTTTTCGATGGATTTTATATTTTTATTAATTTCTTTATGATTTACTGAGATGACTTTACCCATTGACATTAGATGCAAATTCCTTATACTTTCTTTTCCTTCTAAGAATACGTGAAATGGACCCCTATCCGTTATATCGTACTTAGTATGTTTTTCGACACTCATTTATATTTTCTAATGTATTTTCGTTGTATTTGTTGTGTTATTCTGTTTAAGTACACTTTTAGTTATATTTTTGTCATTCGAACTTTTTTTTAATGCCTTTTTGATACATTGCTTGCCTGTTTGCATTCCATATACTCTAATTTCACCAGCGATATTCCGATCACTTAATTTATCGGGCGGTTCCCAATCCAACAAAAGCTCCGAATCTATCGAACAAAAACAAAAGTCACTTATAATTTAGGTTTCAGAAGTAGCCAAGTAACATTAAAAAGTCTTATAATTTAAAATTATTAAAGTCAAAACATTAAAATTAGTAAAACGTAGTTTAAAGTTGTGAACTTAAAGAGAGAATGATGTTTCAATTTACAATGTTGAAAAATTTTTATCTTTAATTTATAAAAACAGCAAAGTGACGTATAAACATATTTTTGTGTACAATAACATGTATATAAAAAGTGAATTAGTAAAAAACTTGCAATTTTAACAACACATTAAAATATAAACTAGACAGAAGCATCCACACTATCTGCCAAAAGTAAACTACAAATTCAAAATATTAAAATATATAGTGCTAGGTGTTCAACATCGCACTTGTAATTAATGCTGTCAACGTTTTTTTTTTAATGTGATACATTTCCAAGAATAATCTTTTTTTGTAATTGTTTTCAGTTGTTAGAACTTGAACATTGTCATGGTTAAACAATGTAGCTTTTCATTGGATAATAAATAATTTCAATTCTTTTCCCTGATTTGCTTAATTGCCTGGTATTTTGCACGTAGGTACCCCAATAAATCTCCTATCTGCTGAAACCGATGCCAGCCGAACGCACACTTGTTTTAATGGTGAGTAGTTTTGATAAACACAGCGCTTTAGACGACGACATTACTTTAATCGCTGTACAGCTCTCGATTAAAGTAATGTCGTCGTCTGAAGCGCTGTGATTGGCAAAACTACTCATAATTTTGCTGGCATCGCCTGTTCCAGGTAGAGGGTTTATTGGAGTAGAGAGTTGTAAAACGCTTCAAAATTATGCAAATCAGATAGAAAAATGGAAATTCTTTAATACCAAAAGGAAACGTTGTATATTGCGGTTTGAACGGGCTTTATATTGAGAGACCTGTTTTACAGTTTCTGCCCAATTGGCTCTTAAATCTTAAACTTTTAATATTTACGTTTAATAATAATTAAGTAGATGGCAACTTGAGTTACATTAATTACTTATATACTTTCCATAATAAACTATACCAAAAGCAATTAAGTTGTTATGTTAAGTTCGGTACTTTATTGAAACTTATTTTAAAAATGTAGGAGGTAGCAAACAGCAGAGTAACGCTTCATAAATTTACTATAACTTTAAAAACATTAACTATTGTGATAGTATTAATATTATTTATCTTTTACATTAATGTGTGAATAAAATGTGAGTTGCTAATGTAATGTAATATTTTATATTGTTTGTTGTCTTTAGTTTTATACAATTATGTGTATTTGACTCCCTCCCCCTTTTTTGACAATTCCTTTAAAAGTATTGTAATTTTTATACAGGAAAATATATTATTATATTATTATTATTATATATATTATAAAGCTTAATTATTAGGATTTACTATTGCGTTACTTACACACAGGTAAAAATTGGTGCTCGTAAGGAAATAGAAATAATCTTTGACCTGGTTATACTATTTATTTAAGTATACATGCTTACCTCAAAACAACAATAATATAAAACTAAATAAGCAAGATTCTAATATAAAAATAAAAATTAATATATAAACTCTAAAAGGTTAACAAAAAGTAAAATAAATTCTAGCAAACATGTAACAAAATGATACACATTCTAATAAATAAATAAAATAACAATTCTAACGAACGATTGTAATAATAAAATATAAATATATAAACTTTCAATGGTTAAAAAAAGAGAGAAGCGAATTCTAGCTAACACAATAATATACATTCTAATACATAAATTATTATAAATTTTTTTATTAATTTAAATGAAATCTACACATTGGTGTTGCTAATATATGCAAAATATTTGTTAAATGGATTGAATCTTGGTATGTATTTAGGATCAATTAATATAATAATTATTCTATAATTATTAATTAATCATAAAAATTTCATACTTTTCAGAAAATTCAGAATTTCTGTGGTGACAAAATTGTTATTAAAATCAGATTTAATTTTGTAATACATGCATAACAAAGCAACAGATAGTTTTTAAGTCTATTCAACTTCTGATATATATTTTCGTTTGAATTTTAAATGCTTCAACAACTTAAGAACAGATTCAATACAATGACTGAACTTTCCTTCTGTAAACTTCTTCCTGCGATAGCCTCAGCCTACATTTTTATTTATTTCTTTATTTTTACAGAATATTCTTTTGTCATTTTACCTCATTGTATGTTTAGGCTTTTATTTATATAATAGGATTTATATAATAGGAATTACATAATTACAAATTATAATTACTGCTTACAACTTTTACACAGAGATAAATTAGCCACCTAAAATAAGTTTATTTCAAACTGAGCATGCATATTGAAATAAAAATATTATAGTCATATCAAAAATGTTTTAATTTTCATACAAACACAAATTTTACCAATGCGTTACTTTTACTTTACTCTGGTGCTAGTGATAAAACATTAATTGAATTATCCGTGAATTTAATTAATTAATCCGTTATTCCATGCTCCCTATTAAAATAACCACAAACAAGTTATTACACAAAATTAATCCACATTTTCAACTTTATATACGTATCAACTTTATTTCTTTCGGGTAATTTTATTTTGTTAAGTACCGAAATGATTAATGCTAGTTAACTAAACTAACAAGGAGTAGGCAAGAACTGCGAAACACGAAATTAAACGAGTCATATATCATTTGAAAGAGGGAGTTTAGAGTAGAAAAACTGTAAACGGGTTTGAGTGCATGGGCCTTAATTTTTGAGATATGAAGAATTTTATTTAAAAACATTAACGCTTGTAGCTTAAGAACAGTTATATGTATACGACTGATTAGTGTATGTATAGCCCAATTAGTAGAGTGCACGAATTACGAATTTTACCAGGAAGTGGAATAGGTTCGAGCCCATCTTAGGGACATTATTTTTCTATTTATCAGTATTCATTTTTTTTTATTTTTATTTGTAATATATGTGATTACGAATAATCACTAATAACATATACAACTTTCACACACAACATTGAAAAAAAAAAATTATAATACAGTGCAATAATTATTTATTAATAAATAAAAGAAAGAAAATGAGGTACGAAATCGTCGCACACGCGAACTTTTGTAGATATTTTGTATGTTAATAGTTCCTTGGTTTTCTAGCTCTTTTTTTGTAAATAATAGTAATGAAAATAATAGGCTTATCAAATTTTATAATAAAGATATATGTAAAACTTTTCGGTTTTAACAAACCGAATACTAATCAGGTTATAAATCCATTAACGTGCTATATACACGCTTTCTTTCTTAAGTTACAAGCATTAATAGTTTTTTAACATTGTCTAAAATTAAAAAAAAAAAAAAAAGAAAAAGAACAGCACAGAAAAGTGCTTAAAACTTGTTAAAGATTAATCGCATAGAAGTTGCTCGGTATTAATTTTCTAACCAACTCATTTTTTTTTATTGCATTCCCAGAGGTTTTACTTTTCTATGCTGTTCCATATTTTTTTTAATGTCATAATATTTATAGCTACATATAATTACATTATATATTCTTTACAAATTTTCGAAGGAAATCAATTTTGTAACTGTAAATTATAGAATAGTAGTAATGAGGTTACATTATAATAAAGAACCTATAAGAGAAAATGCATTAGAGTTACTTCTTTGTTTCTATATGTTAAGAAATACTAATGATTGTGAAGCAAAACTCTTACTTTATCACAAATAGGTACTAAAATAAGAATAGAATTGTCGGTTAGTATATGATACAAACAGCCAAGAGGCTGCAATGTTTATGGAATTCATAATTTCATCAGTGATGCGATTTCTTTTTCGGATAGATATCGCACTACACGACGATTTGAAATTTTATATTCTTTCATAAATCTGACACCCACCTGGAAGATGCAACAAATCGAAAAATGCAATTATTTTCTGTTTCCTCATAAAATTCGGCAACGGCAGCCATAACCCACATCTGCAATTACCATCTTGTAACAAGCTGTTGTACTGCGTGTTTCAACAAATTGATTATAAACATTCTTTTTAATCCGAAATACTTTGTCACTATGTACTACCTGCCAAAGCATCTCCAAAGTTCACGTGTGCGACGATGTCGTACCTCATTTTCTTTCTTTTATTTATTAATAAATAATTATTGCATTGTATTATAATTGGTTTTTTTTCCAATGTTGTGTGTGAAAGTTGTATATGTTGTTAGTGATCATTAGTAATCACATATATTACGAATAAAAATAAAAAAAATGAATACTGATATTAGGAAAATAATGTCCCTAAAGAAGGGCTCGAACCTAATTCAACTTCCTGGTAAAATTCGTATTTCGTGCCCTCTACTAATTGGGCTACACATACACTAATCAGTCGTATACATATAACTGTTCTTAAGCTACAAGCGTTAATGTTTTTAAATAAAATTCTTCATATCTCAAAAATTAAGGCCCATGCACTCAAACCCATTTACAGTTTCTATACACTTAATTTCCTCTTTCAAATAATATATGACTCATTTAATTTTGTGTTTCGCAGTTCTTGCCTACTCCTTGTAAGTAATGTCGTCGTGTCATGCTCACCATTTGGTCAGGTGTGCGTTCGGCTGACATCGGTTTTACCAGGTAGGAGATTTATTGGAGTACCTGCGTGTAACATACCAAATCAGGTAGCAGAATTGAAATTATTTAGTAGCCAGTGAAAAGGTGTATGTGTATTTTGCGTTTTAAATATGTTTTGAAAATATCTTTTTCACAGCTTGGAGGTGATTGGCAACTTTCAATATTAATGTTTAAGAGTGATTAAGTAAAAGTATGCCATCTATACTTTTACTACTGCACATTCCATTGCATCTTTTGTCTCTCTTAAGTTACTTCATTTGCTTCCGTCGCCAACATTTTTTCAGCGGCGCATCTCAAATTCACATCTGATGTGTGTTCTTTTTTCTCATCTTGGATGCAAGGCCTTCAGGCAACCGCAGAGTTTATATTGCATAGATATTTAAAATTTATGATTATTTATTATTCACTAGTTCAAGTTATTATTCTCATTATATAATTCGAAATACTTTAATTTATTTTTATTAGAGCTTTGATTTTTAGAATCCTCAAATTTTGTTATGGTTTCTGCATTTCTGTGTTCTTTCTAGTAATCTAATTTTCCGGATTGCTTCGATCTGTAAGTGTTTCTTACTATAATTTTTTGCGACTGGTTTTCGTTTTTCGCATTTTGCGCTATTTATATTTCTCCTAAACATACATACAGTCTGAACATATAGTTTAAATACGATTTTCCTTTGTTTTCTCTTGTGTTATCTTTTTCCGTTGCTTAAGTTTTCTTTCGTGGTGTCATTAGCCTTAGTCACCACGAGTGGTGTGAAAAGTTGTATCCCCGTCTGAATTTCGTTGATTTGTATTAATATAAAATGCATCTCTGCAAGTGCTGTAGTCAATCGTTTGAGGGTGGCGAAGTTGTGGCATGTAGCTTATGTGGTGATACATTTAGCACCAAATGTATTGATTTATCTAGTGCTGAAACTAGAATACTTAGATTTAAAGCTAATATAAAATGGAATTGTAATGCGTGTAGCAAGTTTGAATCTGATTTTTTTCAATAAAATCCACGTTGGCCTCTTTGTTGGAGGAAATTAAAGACTTGAAGGCGGAAATTTTGAACGTTCCTGCTATCATTGGCTCTTCTTGTGAAATTACAGAGTCCATTATTTGTGAAATAGAAGACCGCCAGAGACGTTCCCATAATTTTCTTAATTATAATGTTCAAGAATCCGGTTCAAATGAAGCTGAAAATCACAATATTGATGGTAAATTCGATGGAAAGCTAACTAAAGATATAGGTATAAAATCTCCTATCTCTGTTAAAAAAATTTTTAGAGTTGGTCGTAAAAGTACCGAGTCAGTTCGACCAATCAAAGTCACACGTAACCGAGATTATACGTTCTACAAATAAACTTAAAAATATTAAAACCTATAGTAAAGTCTATGTTAAATATGATCTTACTCAGCAACAACGGGAATACGTTAAATTGGTGAAAGATGAATTTAAAAAGCGTAAAGTAGGAGGGGAAATTGGTTTGTCTCACCAGACCAACAGACTCTAAGTAAATCGGTATCACACCAATCATGTTATCTTAAACTGTACTACCAAAATACAAGAGGTTTGCGCACTAAAACTTCCGACCTCTACAATGCTGTATGCTGCAGTGCTTACGACGTGATAGTGGTCTCCGAAACGTGGTTAAATGATAGCATATATGACAGGGAGTTTTTCCCTAATTGTTTCACGGTAAACAGAAAAGATAGACCTTTTGCAAAAGGTGGTGGTGTTGCCATAGCAGTTAATAATAATAGCCAGCTTTCTTCAATAAAGGTGAATGTGGTTGCGCCCTTTCTTGAAATTGATGTTTTGGTGGTGAATATATCTACAAACTTTAAAGTTGCACTTTATATTCCTCCAAATTTGGGATTAGCTAGGTATATAACTTTGTTTGATTTTTTTGATACGTTGTTGTTTCGGAACGAAAATATTATTTTGGTTGGTGATTTTAATGTTCCTGTATACCTACTTCGACTTTATTGGTGCGGGAGTTAGAGACAATGAAGCCCTACAGTGGAATGGATTTTTACAATATCATGAACTGAAACAATATAATCAAGTTTTAAATAGTAATCACAGACTTCTTGATCTTGTAATTTCAAGACGTAATTTTACATGTGATGTTGAACGAAGTTTAGATCCAAAGGTGGAAGAGGACATACATCATCCAGCGTTGTTGTGTATCATAAAACAACAGAGTAGTGTAAATTATGATCTTTTCCGGGGCAAAATGAAAGAACAACATTCAAGAAAGCTAACCTACAATCTCTATATCTGGCTGTTGCTAATATTTATTAGAAAGATTTTGAGCAAATGACCACTGGTATGTTTATCCATGAAAAGTGTGATCTCTTTTACAAAAAGTTAATGCCAGTTATTTTGAAATATGTACCCAAAACGAAATCTAAAAAAAGATGCAGGTGTCCAATTTGGTTGGATATTATTCGAAATATCATCAGAAAAAAATCATTACTTGAAAATTTACAGAAGGTACGGATTTCACCGAAATCGTTTTCGAATTATTCGAAGTTGTTGTAAAAACAGCCATAAACGCAATTCGGACAGATCCAAGGAGGTTTTGGTCATTTGTAAATACTAAGAGGTGCCGGACGCGAATTCCTATGAAGATGACGTACAATGATTCGGTCTTATCCAACCCACTGGAAATCGTAAATGGATTCGCAGACCATTTCAGTTCCACGCTTATCGCTACATCTCAGGTTAATGTACCAGACTTTGGTGATGCCATCAATGTGAACTCACTGACTGTTGGGGAGCTTTTTGAGTCTGATATTATGACGGCTTTCAAAAAGATGAAGGGACAATTAACGGCTCATTCTTTGTTAAGGTTTGTGCGCAATGTTTACTTACACCACTAAAAATTATATATAACGCTATCATTACACAAAAAGTATTTCCCAATGTTTGGAAAACATAAAAAATAACACCTATTTTCAAGTCAGGAGAGAGAAATTCTAACAATAGTTATCGTCCAGTGGCGGTTATTTCAAATTTTGCGAAAGTATTTGAGATAGTTAGGTTCAATATTATATCTCAGCATGTAAAGCCGTTTATCCATAGTATTTACACCGATCTTACCAAGGCATTCGATAGCATTCAACATAGTGTACTTCTGAGAAAGATGCTCAAATACGGTTTCCAACCTGACTTGATCACCTTGCTTTATAGCTATTTGAGTAATAGACAGCAGTATGTTGAATATGACGGGTACCAATCAAGAACTTTTCGGCGTACAGTGGTGTAGCACAAGGATAAAATCTCGATCCATTGATGTTTGTTCTCTTTATCAATGATATTTCTGAAGGTATAGCATCTAGATGCTTACTCTACACGGACGACTTGAAGATTTTTCGAAATATCAGCGTTATGGAAGATTGTTATTCGCTGCAACTCAACCTGAACAAGATAATTGAGTGGTGTAATGTGAATTGTTTGCAAATGAATATAAAAAAATGTAAAATTATTAGTTTTTCTAGAAAAGAAAATATCCTTAGGATATCCTTACAATATTAATGGTGTGTTATTGGAAAGATGTTTAGCGGTTAAAGATTTAGGGGTTACTTTAATAATCATATTTTAGAAGTTCACTCTAAATGTAATACGCTTTTAGGTTTCATTATACGGTCGTGTAGAGACTTTCGTTCTGAACAATGTATTGTATCACTGTATTCTGTATAATTTCACTAATTCGTAGCAAGATAGAATATTGTTGCATAAATTGGTCAGCTTCATATTACTTATCTATTCATATTCTAGAAACTTTGCAAAAGAGATTTTTAAAATATTTATATTTCGTGAGGTTTCGTCACTATCCTGATTTCAATGTGTCATATAATATGTAGTTTATTAAATGAGTTCAATTTTCACTCACTATCTAGTGGTAGGAATATTTTGTGTCTTAGTTTTCAGTTTAAAGTAATTCATAATATAGTTGACGATCCGCAGCTTTTAAGCAAAATTAATTTGCATGTAGGTACCTCGAGTAAAGTTTAGACATCCTGTAACTTTTATAAACGATGTATCTAATACGAACCATTTGTTAAATTCCCGATTATACAGAATGTGTAGATTGTATAATTCTTTTAGTTACACCTTAGATATACATATTTAATAACAATTATCTGCACTTTGTAAAACAACTTAGAGCATGTGTTTTTTAGTTTTTTTATGTTAAATAATTTAGATTAATTTACCTAACATTGCATGTAGTGCATAATTTATTGACTTATTAATTTTTGCCGAGCTATGTGCGTTTTCTACTATTTCTCTTCTTTGTATGTATATGTACATTATTTTTTTGTATAAATAACCCTGTAACAGGATTAACGTCTGTTGGGTTATTAATAAATAAATAAAATAAAAAATAAATTAGGGTGGATATTAGAAAATAGGTATTAAATAATCAATGAATTTGTTGTATCTCACAAAACCACAACAACATAGATAGTAATATCGCATACAAACCATTCACTTATAATAATATTTCAAATAAATTAACTAAATTTTTCAAGCCCTACAACATAGTACCCACATTTAAATCTAATAACACTCTAATGAATATAATACAATATACGTTGGAGAAACAGGAAGAAAATTAGAAATTAGAATTAATGAATACAGAAAACAAACAAAATCCAACTTCTATCAGCATTTGGGAACACTAGACAACAAGCAATAACAATAAAAATGTAAAACTGATTCATACATGCGATAAAAGTAAAAAATTAAAATTACTGAATGAACAATTATACTACAACACACCACCTATTTTTACGTTTCTAAATTAATATAAATACACACTTCTACATAGTTAAACATAAATAACTCAATCAATCAAACATTTTCTTCATTAATTCATTTTAAAATTTCCATATTTCACACACATTTAAACTTATATAAATTATATTAAACGATAATTATAACTCACATTCCAGGTTTTAATTCAAAATGAATATACAACTTATTATACGCATATACATATATACAATTCGAGTTTAAACTAACTGTTTAGCTTTTACTATTTCCTCTGTACTCCTGTTTTTGTTTTCCGTTGGTCCATTCCTGTACGTCTGTAAGTCGCCACGACGGACCCCGTTGCTGCGAAAGAGTGAACTTTGTCTCTTTTCCTGTGGAATTTCGCTTTTTTTTTTACACTGTAATTTTTGGATGGTTTTTGGGTGGTAATAAGAAATACCGAATCTGGCGGTGGGGGGTCAGGGTTTAATGAGAAACTAATTAAAACTATTGCTGATATTACAACTCAGCAGACACATTTACTGAAAAAGGAAATAAAAGAACTAAAGGGTATCTTGCTTACAAATAATGCAGAAGCAGAAGGTAGATTAGGGCGCTTAGAAAATAGAAGTATCTATCTTGAGAAGCAAATTAAATAGAACAACATAATTATCTTTGGTTTGACCTTACCTGATGAAAACTTAGCAGCGCACACTTGAAATAAATTTGAAAGTTAAGCTTTGTTTGTCTGACATTGATGATATTTATCGCGTGGGAAGAGACAAAAATAACAGACCGATAATTGTGAAATTTGTCTCTTATCTCAAGAAGAGGGAGATCCTTGCTAATAGGAAGGAGCTGAAGGGCACGCATATGTTTTATTGGTCATGACTTTACTTGGGAGGAGCGACACCAAAATAAAATTTTGAAGAAGCATTTGCGGGAGGCGAAGGACAAGAATCTGAATGCCTATATCAAGGGAGATATGCTTATTGTAAATGGTGAGTGTTCGGGACTACTAATTTGTAGACCGATGCGCCGGGGAGAGAACACAGAGAAAGGGCTGAATTGTTTTAAGACGTTTATTTTCAAATAATAAATTCAGTATTTACAATATATACATAACATATCATATAATTCTCTCTCATAAAAATAAAAAGTATTTTCAGTATTCCGTTTGACGTATATTGCTATACGTATGTTAGTATTTGCTACAGTTTGTATACATGTGTATATGTGTTGGACCTGGTATCCGACGTTGGCTGAGTGCAACCGTTGAAATATACGCACGAAGCGCCGAACGGTTACCGAATACCTTTCCAACTTGTCTTCTTGCTCAGCCCTCTATATAAGCGACGATGACCGGGATTGCTGTTCGTGAGTCACAGCCCGCAGTATGCGAGCTCGTTGCTTGTCGATTCACGGCCGGCGGCTCGGCTCTAGGCATCGGCGGTTTTCGGCGGAAGCGCGGCGGCTGCTTCGTTGCCTTGTGCATTGCGCGCTATCGAATGGAGAAGTGACGGCAACGGCGTTCGGGCTTCGACGATTCCTCGGACTGGGGAGCGCTGTCGGATGGCATCGGTAGTAGACAGCAGCCTTCGGAACACATTTGAACGCGTACCACGATTGCGAGGCGGCAAACGGGCGACGGTACACTTTTCCGGCCGTAAGCACTTGGCGCGGCACGCTCGCGTAAGAATGTTCTTAACATAACCGCCCCCCTTGAAGGAACCGCCTTCAACACTACACACTTCGAATAACGAACAAATTGTCTGTCTTTGAAACACGATGATTAACACGACTCGCACTGATTGTCTATAGGTAACGCGCACAACTTTACCGCGGGTCTCTTCATTTCTCCTTGTAGGGTTGACACCGTAGCAGCTCTCACGACGCCATCAGGTCCTGGAAACACCCTGATGATTCTTCCAACTAACCATTTGCTTGGTGGACCTTGGTCATCCTTCACGACTACCAACTGGCCGGGAGTTAGTCCATTTCCATTCCTTCGTTGCCACTTCGTCCGCTGTTGAAGTTGATTCAGATATTCTTGGTGCCATCTCGTCCAAAAGTGGTCTCGCATGAATTGAATGTGTTGCCAACGGCAAAGGGAATTTACTTTAAGATGGGTTAAAGTAGGTTCAGGAATTGTTTCTGGATTGTATCCCATTACAAGGTGTGAAGGAGTAAGGAATTGCAAATCGAGTAATGGGTCTTGAATTAAGAATACCTTCTATTTGGACCAGAAGGGTATGCATTTCTTCGTAAGTCAATGTCGTCTTTCCAATTACTCGATTGAGGTGCAGCTTAACGGACTTCACAGCGGCTTCCCAAAGACCTCCGAAGTGGGGTGATCGAGGAGGAATAAAGTTCCATTTGATTTCACTATTGGCTAAGTAGGCTTGGATCTCTTCCTTGGTGATTTGAGACTGTAATTGCTTCAATAGTTTCCTCAATTCCGTGTTTGCACCTATGAATTGAGTACCATTGTCGGCATAAATATTCGCTATCTTGCCTCTTCTGGCGACCATGCGCTTTAATGCCGCCAAAAATGCTTTTGTTGATAGATTTCCAACTAGTTCTATATGCAGTGCTTTGGTTGCAAAGCATACAAATACAGCACCATAAGCTTTTGTGACAATGTGTCTTCTTTTCATACTTTCCCGAATATATACTGGGCCAAAGTAATCAACTCCCACATTTTCAAATGGCTTAGCTGGTGTCACTCTGTGGGCTGGAAGGTCACCCATTATATAATTTTCCGAAGTTGGATTGGCCTTAAAACAGACTACGCATTTTCGTATATGTGCCTTGCCAGAACCCTTTAGCGATAGAGGCCAGTATTTGGTTCGGATAGCTGCCATTGTTTGTTGAGTTCCAGCGTGTAATTGCTTGAGGTGCTCACTCTTAATAATTAAGGTTGTGAAAGGATGCTTGGCTGGCAGAAGTATTTGATGTTTTCCATGGAAAGGAAGGTTTGAGTTTCGCAATCGACCACCCACCCTTATTAAACCATCTTCGTCCAGAAAAGGATTTAAACACATTATATTACTAGAAGGATGTAATTCCTGTCCCTTCTTTAGCTGTGTATATTCTTTGAAATAATGCCTCTGTACTTCTCTGGTTAGTACGAGCATTGCTTTGGCTAGTTCCGCTGTGGTCAAATGTCCACTGTTATTAGGTTCCGCTTCTTTAGCAATTCGGGCTTTGATATTTCTTGTAAATCTCAAGCAATATGCCACTACTCTTTTCAGCTTATTTAAGTCTGAATATCGTTCGAATATTTGGAACTCCTCTGTCAGATTCGTTGTGCATATTAAGGTTTTTACTTCGGGCAGTTCATTCACAGGAGCAAATTTGGAAGCTGGCCATTTCTCTGCGGAATCTTGTAGAAAACTTGGCCCTTGCCACCACACTTTATTGTTCCTTAGCATTTGCAAAGAACTTCCTCGGGATACTACATCAGCGGGGTTTTGTTTTGTGTCAACATGATGCCATTGTAGAACATTGGATAATTCTCTTATCTCCCCAATTCTGTTCGCAACGAAGGTTTTTAGTGCTTTTGATGAGTTCAGCCAAGATATTACGATCGAAGAGTCAGTCCAGTAATACACTCTCCGAATGGGTATTGCTAATGTTTGCATTAATCTGTTCACAAGTTGTGCTAGCAGTAACGCGCCACATAATTCCAAACGTGGTAGTGTGATTTGCTTGATAGAAGCGACTCTCGATTTTGAGCACAATAGATGAGAAGATATGGCACCATGTTTGTCTACTGTTCTTATATATACGCAAGCTCCATATGCCTTTTCACTTGCATCGCAGAAACCATGTATCTCAAAGTACAACGGGTTCTCTACGGAAATGACATGTCTTGGAATTTCTACTTCAGCTATCTCATTTATTTCTTGAGCATACTCCAACCACATTTCTTCGACATTCATCGGAAGAGATTCATCCCAGCTTATGTTTAATTTCCATATCTCTTGCATTAAGATTTTGGCTCTCACAGTAAAAGGACTGATTAAGCCCAAGGGATCAAATATTTTGGATATATGCGAAAGTACATGTCTCTTGGTGATACCTTTTTTCCCTGCAAACTTGATCGCTGAATATTGTAAAGAGTCGCTTCTGGTATTCCATTGAAGACCAAGTGTATTGACGCCATCACCTTTGTCCCACTCCAACACAGTATGGCTGCTGCAAGACTCTGGTATAGTTTTTAAGAGTTCTAGGCTGTTCGATGCCCATTTCCTCAGTTCAAACTTTCCCTTTTGTAGAACAGTGGTTACTTGACTAATGATTTCTTTCGCTTCCGCCAATGTGCTTGCTCCAGTTAATAGGTCATCTACATAGAAGTCTCTGAGAATTACTTTTGTTCCCAATGCATAGGCATCTTCTTCTGTAAGTGCTGTTTGTTGCAAAGCTTTGATAGCTAGGTAGGAGGCGGACGCTGTTCCATACGTCACCGTTGTCAGCTCAAAAGTTTGAATTCTCTCTTCTTCAGACTTCCTCCAAAGAATTCTCTGAAATGCCAGTATGGACTTTTCGTTCATACGAACTTGTCGATATATTTTGGCTACATCTGCTGTTAATACATATTTATGCAATCGGAATCTGCAAATGATATCAAACAGATCTTGTTGTAGTTTAGGCCCAACCATCAAAGTGTCGTTTAATGATTTTCCGCTCGTTGTTTTTGCGGAACCATCAAACACAACTCGAACCTTCGTGGTGAGACTATTTTCTTTTATAACCGCGTGATGTGGGAGGTAAAAATGAGGTACGTTTCTTTCAGCGTTATTTACGAGTCTCATATGCCCCAGTTGTAGATATTCATTCATGAAGCCAACATACTCTTGTTTTAGCGTAGCATTCTTCTGGAATCTTCTTTCTAGCGAATCAAATCTCTTTACTGCTTGCTCATACGAGCCTCCTAACGAGCTTACATTTTCTTTGAATGGGAGTGAGACTACGAATCTCCCGCCACTTTCTCTCTCTGACGTCTCCGCAAAATGAAATTCACAATTGCTCTCCTCCTGCGAATGCACTTGCCTCTCAGCAACGGTTTCTATTTCCCAGAATTTCTTTATATTGCTGTTTAATGACTGCAAGGTTGATGCATTGCAGATCGTAGACGTGTTTGGTGATGTCTCAGGTACCATGAGCTTTCCAGCAATAATCCATCCAAAAAGCGTCTTTTGTAGAAACGGTCCGTCTCTGTGTAGCTTTATTTGTCCAACGCACAGCAAATGATAAAATATTTCTATTCCTATTAACATATCAATATCCTTTGGTATATTGAATTCTGGATCCGCTAATCTCACGTTCTTAGGCACTTGTAAGTGTTCGCGCGGAATGTGCACTAATGGTAGCTTTTCGGCTATTTTCTCAAGTATCAAGCAGTTGATAGTGCGCTTAAATCCATTGCATTTCGATTTCACATCAACATTCACTGAATGGGGTATTTCTTTCCTGCCTTGATTTATTCCGCTCAATACAACATTTGCGTGCCTCTTCGGCAAACGCAGAATTGTAGCCATTCGGTTGGTTATTAAATTCGATTGCGATCCAGAATCAAGCAACACTCTGCAGTTGTGCTTACGTCCTCTTACATCGCTGAGATTTATAACTGCCGTAGAAAGCATCGTGTGAGTGTTTACACTGTTGCTGCTGTGCGTTGATATTGACGTCGAGGTTCCCGCTCGGGGTGAAGGAAACTTCGTCGGCCCATCAGACTTCTTAAAATAATGTAATAAGCTTTTGTGTCGCTTATCGCAATGCTTGCAGCATCCTTTTGACGAGCAATTGCTAGCCATGTGATTTGGTCTTAGGCAATTCAAGCATAGCCGCTTACTTCTAGCTTTCTCTTGTCTTTGTTCTACACTAAGACCTAAAAATGATTTGCATTGGTAAATCAGGTGATTACCGTCGCAGAAATTGCATTCGATTGTCTTGTGTGTTGCAATGTTAGCCGAAGTTTTATTCGCTAACACACTTTGCATTGGTTTCCCAATTGCTTCTAAAGTTTGGCACTTTTGTGTTAAGAAATTTGTCAATTCCTTGAACGTAGGCGTTTTTGTGCCTTGTATTTTACTTTCCCATTCTTTGAATGTCTGGGAATCTAGCCTTTTGGTTATTATGTGCACTAACAAATCATTCCATTGCCCTATGGGTCGCTTTAACGCTTCTAGCGCTCTACTGTGCCTTTGGACACCATCTAATATTTGCCGTAGCGTATTTAAATTCTCTTTGTTTGCATGCGGCAACTCAAAAATTGCATTGATATGCTTTTGCACTATCACTCGTGTATTGCTATATCGGTCTTGTAACATTTGCCATGCATTTGCATAGTTATCTGCTGATATTTCTAGAGAATGCAAGACATTCGATGCATCTCCCTTCAGGCATGACTTTAAATAATGGAACTTATTAATGGTCTGAATTCTACTGTCGTTATGTATCAACGAGCTGAAAGTGTCATAGAAGGTGAGCCAATCTTCGTATGCACCATCGAACTTGGGTAGTTCTATTGTGGGCAATTTTACTACGTCTGACGAAGTATCCATTTTGCCACTTGTTTGTTTCGCACTGGCTTTTAATATGTTTCTGAAACGAGCTTCGAGTTCGAAATACTTCTCCTCGAATGTGTCTCGCTCAGTATTCTCTAGCTCGGATTCGTCTAGTCCCTCCAACTTAGACTGAATCCTGTTAAATTCATCGTATAAGTTCGTGAATTTCTCATAGCGCGCCTTGCATTGCTCGATGTCAAGTGCGTCTTCACTTTTCTCTAGAAATTTTCCTGCTCTTGTAAGCAATGATTTTAGCTGCCTTCGGTGCAGTTTGTACGCAGAAATTTCTGTTTCCATTGTGCCCGTCTTTGTGTAATGCACCTTTACACAATGTATGTACTATATTTGATAGTATGCTTTTTGATCCGAAAGAACGCCGTGTACGTCTACGGTATCAAATCTCAAATAGGTCTAAAATACTATTTCACACACTGTGTCTCTCAAATCCGGCTCGAAGGACCAATGTTCGGGACTACTAATTTGTAGACCGATGCGCCGGGGAGAGAACACAGAGAAAGGGCTGAATTGTTTTAAGACGTTTATTTTCAAATAATAAATTCAGTATTTACAATATATACATAACATATCATATAATTCTCTCTCATAAAAATAAAAAGTATTTTCAGTATTCCGTTTGACGTATATTGCTATACGTATGTTAGTATTTGCTACAGTTTGTATACATGTGTATATGTGTTGGACCTGGTATCCGACGTTGGCTGAGTGCAACCGTTGAAATATACGCACGAAGCGCCGAACGGTCACCGAATACCTTTCCAACTTGTCTTCTTGCTCAGCCCTCTATATAAGCGACGATGACCGGGATTGCTGTTCGTGAGTCACAGCCCGCAGTATGCGAGCTCGTTGCTTGTCGATTCACGGCCGGCGGCTCGGCTCTAGGCATCAGCGGTTTTCGGCGCAAGCGCGGCGGCTGCTTCGTTGCCTTGTGCATTGCGCGCTATCGAATGGAGAAGTGACGGCAACGGCGTTCGGGCTTCGACGATTCCTCGGACTGGGGAGCGCTGTCGGATGGCATCGGTAGTAGACAGCAGCCTTCGGAACACATTTGAACGCGTACCACGATTGCGAGGCGGCAAACGGGCGACGGTACACTTTTCCGGCCGTAAGCACTTGGCGCGGCACGCTCGCGTAAGAATGTTCTTAACAGTGAGAGTTTTACAGTCGAGAGAAGCGAAGCTGATGATAGCCTGGAAGTTCTCGAAGTGGAACAGAAATCAAGTAGTGCTCCTCCAACACCCTCAATACTTCAAGCTAATACCGATAATTTCATCGTGGTTCCGGAAAGTATCTTGAAGACCAGTGTGGGCATACCTCCCGTGCTCTCGCCAAGTGTTGGTTTGGCTATTTCATCTGTTGGAGCTAGTAAGATTGTAGTGACGCCTGATGAGGTTGGAGTAGATAGTCCTCGTCGTTTGCGTTCTGGATCTGGATCAGATTGTAATGGTCACACGCCCGGGCGATCTGCTTCTGGGGAGGTGTGCCGAGAGCGTATTGGTTCGATAGATAAAAGGCGCCCTACTGTTAGGGGCGAAGGAGAAGAAATAAGTAGTGGCTAAACTTTATCAGAGTTTTACTTAACGCTATGTGGTAAAAGTTAGTGTGTTAATTAGTTCGTTGTATCTTTATACTTGCACATTTATAAACTAAATCTAGCTTGAGTTTGTGTTTTGTATAAGTAGTCATTGATGTTCGTTATGTAAATATTATAATACAACAACAGCATATGTAAGCTTTGATTCATTACTATATTGGGATACTTGAATATTTGTTGATTTAACTTGAATCTATTTTGTACTTTGTTAATGTAAAGATATTTCCTTTGTTCCCTCTCTTTCATTATGCAGCTGAAAGTCGGTCAGTTGAATGTAAGATCTCTCCCAGCAAATTTTCATGAGGTAAAGAAGTTATTGCGGGAGAAGAGTTTTGATATATTGGCACTTACCGAGACGTGGCTTACTGAAAATCTGCCTTCCGAATTATTTCAAATTGATGGGTATACGTTGTTTCGTTTTGATAGATCTGGAAGAGGTGGAGGAGTTGGATTCTACTGTAAGTCTGTATTGCGGATTACTGTTGAGATGTCGATGTCGGAGAGCTCTTTGGAATGTCTATGGATAAAAGTAGGAGTTTTGTCTGTGGGAGTTGTTTATTGGCCACCTAGTGGTAATTATTTGACTTTTAAAAGTTTATTGTCTCAGATACTTTGTTGACCGATGAAATGTTTCTCTGCATGGGTGATTTCAATGTTGATCTATTGTGCAGCAATGACAGGAAAACTACTGATCTGTTGGATTTTTTTGAGTTATATGATCTGTCACAAATGATAGAGGAACCAACTCGAGTTATCCCCACGACAGCCACTCTGCTTGACATAATTGCTGTGAATCGAAATGTTTCTACTCGTAATGCTAGTATATTCCACAACATTTCTTACTTAGACTTAGAAACGAAACGAATCAAGCTATACACAGAGAAAAACGGGCTTATTTTAAATACCAATTCTCGAAATATGGTGGAGATAGAAACAACCTCTGGCGCGAAATTAAAAATCTCGAAGGGTAAAACTCGCAACCTGCCTGAATGCGACCTTGATGCCCTTAATAGCTTCTTCGTCAATTCTTTCATTCAGCACGTGGGTGTGACTTCTATCGCTAACAAGTATGCAAATGGACTTCAGCCGACATTTTCATTTAACCCTGTATCTGCTAATGATGTATTGAGGTCCCTGGAATCCTGTAAAAGCAACGCGATTGGAGTAGATTTGGAAGACATCCCTAGTACACCCAATACCTAAAGTTGCAGATGTTGAGGCTGCAAGTGACCTACGTCCTATAAGTATACTACCTATCATTGAGAAAGATTTTGGAAAAGATACTGAAAGTTTAGTTACGTGGGTATGTAGATCGTTCTAACATCCTTCTGGTGGGGCAGTCCGGATTTCGGAAGAATCACAGTTGCGCAGCCGCACTATCAACGATTTTGGATTATATACTAACTGCATCTGATTATGGAAAATTTACCGCGCTAATATTCTAGACTTCAGTAAAGCGTTTGACTCAGTCAACCACGAGATCCTAATCCGCATTCTAGCAAAGGCCTATCTAATTCTGCTGTTGATCTGATCGAAGCCTGGGCGCTCACAGAGCGTGGTGTACGATAGCAAATCTTCCAGAATGTTGGATGTACCATGCGGGACCCCTCAGGGAGCTATACTTAGTCCGCTTTTGTTCTCAATATACACTGCTGGATTGCCTGATGTGCTGCTTCACTGCAATTATCATCTGTATGCCGATGATACAAAGATTTATTTGTCCTTCTCACCGTCAGCATGGCGGAGCAGCACATTAATGCGGACCTTGAGCGGATTAGACAGTTTTTCACCATGCATCGTCTCAAAATTAACCCTGTCAAAACCCAGTTCATCCTATTCGGGCCTCGTAGAGTTCGCGAGAGAACTGCACCGTTAATGGACATCCACATCAATAATGCACGCATATCATATCACACTCTTGTGTAAAAAATCTTGGGATATACCTCGATTCTAATTTTCGGTTTACTGTTAATAAAACGGCGCTTATTAAAAAGTCCTTCATAGCACTAAAATCAATTTACATAATCCGAAACATGTTTGATATGTGCACCAAACGCATGCTATGTGAATCGCTGGTATTATCCAATTTTAGCTATGGTGATGTGGTATATTCACCCTGTCTTACACAGCATGATTCTGGGAGGGTTCAAAGATTGCAAAATTCATGCATACGATTTATATATGCCTTACCGAGAAGAGTTGGAACTTCTGCCCGTTTACAGTTACACCAGATCCTCAATATGGAGAAAAGGCGTCTTCTGCACTTCGCCCTTTTCTGCTGGAGAATAGCCAAATATAAACAGCCCGAATATTTATTTAATAAATTTCGATACAGATTCCAGCTACACAGTATTCCAATACGTAATATCCAACTTTTAACTATTCCCAAACATCGTCATGAGTTTTATAAACGGAGCTTCACATATAATGCAGCAGTTACACTTAACAAATATATTATATCACAAGGATATATTGAATGTTCTATATCTGTCCTAAAACGAAAGTTAAAAGATTTGTTGGTTCAGTCTTGATTGTGAATGTACATTATGATTACTGACGGGCTTATTGATTGTTTTGCTTGGCTACGACTTACCCGCTTACTCATAACGACATGTCTGCTGATGCTTGAATTCACTCTACTGCGGAATAACTAATAATTCATTATTTTGTTTTGCTTATATTTTTTGGCCCTCATAGACATGCCCATACTATATTTTGTGTTTCTGATGTATTTTTTTTATTTTTATAGTTATTATTTTCGTTTACATTATGCAAGAGGTTGCAGGAAGAACACCAAAGACGTCATATCGACGTTTAGGTGATGCAGCCTTTTTGGCTCCATTATTACATTGTTCTTAGATTGTACATGAGATATGGTTATGCTTATGCAATGTATTAATGTCTTGCCAATAAATTCGTTTATTATTATTATTATTATTATAAAACATATTCATTTTCATATTCATCTAATACCTATTTTCAAATATTTGTTAGTTTATATGGTTGGAGTTTAGTTTCAAGGTTAGATATGTACATTACATAAAAAAGTAGTGCGGTGTATGTAGACTGGATTGAAAAATAAACCTGACAATTGAAAATAATAAATACCTTATATTTTGATAAATTGCTTCAACCTATGGCGAGTGTGTATACATATATTGACTTTTCTATAATAATAAAAACCAATCCATTCGGCTTGGCAAATAATGCATACGATTTACATATGCAATATTGATGACAATCACTTACGATTGAATTTAGATCAAATAAAATAAGTTACGTATAAACATGGCGGTTATTTATTTTCTGAATACTTTATGTGAAGAATAAGAACAAAATGTTTTCCGGCTGTAGCTATAATCAGATTTATCGAGCAGTAGTACCTAGATTAAATAGTATTATTAGGTAAAGAAGGATTTCAATAGGTGTTGGAAGAAACATAATAGCGTAGGTTAGTATAAACAAAATGTATGTATCCTTTGAATTCAACCTCACATTATTTCCTTATTTTTGTGGCGAGTGACCTACGCCTCATACTGGAAATATAAATCGTATTGCAATTACTTCATCAGTATTAACTGAGAGAAAACTGGTACCTACCATAAGTTTGGGCAATTTGTTAAAGACGCATAAGATATCTAATCACTTCGCGCTAAATAAGTTTATTAATACGGTACAATTATTTCGAAATTCGTGCATTTTATACACAATTGTGGTGAACTAACAAGCTAGTGTAGAGCGGAGTGATCGAATATCTTATGTATGTATCTATAACTACCCTACAGTAGCTACTTGCTATATCTTTGTATAATTTGTTAAAATAAATTACTTTGTTTACTATTTATATTTTTGTATTATGTACGATTCTATAGGTAACCATACAAAAACATCAATCTTGATGTTAAACACTTTAATATAGTAAAGGAAATACATTGAACTGTTAGCACGATACTGTGAAAATTAGAAAACTATATTATGAAAAGTAACCAGTGTTATAATGAGTATGCAGCACACTGTATATGTATGCATACTCACGGGCACCCAAAATGTCCGGCCATAGCGTAAGCGCCATAGTGTAAGCGCTGTTCGGCTATACTCGGGAGCAAAACAGTTGTAAAGCATTTTGGTATGGAAAAATATTTAAACTTTGTACAAAACATTAATTAGGAAGCAAAAAGGAACGCATTGCGGTATTACATATTTTAACGGATTTTACTTCTTAAGAGATTCAAGGTGAATAAAAATATGTCAAGGTAATAATGGAATGAAGTATCTTTTACATTATTATACAATAAAATAATAATATAAATCAATGTTAATTCATTAATATCATTTGTAGTAATGAATATGATTATATATGTATAACATTAAATATGTACAACTATATTTATTTTATAATATGTACGAGTTCGTAGAGTGAATACATTTATCGGTTGTGCGGAATAGTTTCTTCGGTATTTCTTCGTGGATATTGAACTTTTTAAAGTTGTGTTATACATCACAATATAGTGCTTTTTGTTCTGCATATTTTGATGCATTCCTTTTCTGAGTTTTTGGACGTAATTAGCTACAGTTTTAATTCTAAGCAACTAGCTGTTGCCTTCGGTCTTGCTTTTTCCGTGAATTTCTTTGCCGTTTATATACTTACCCGTTTTTTCGTCTTTTTTATATCTCTCTGCGTTTTGCGGTTACGAGGTGTGTTTGTTAATTCATATTCCAACAAATACTATAATAATTGGTGTCTTTATAACTGCCATTTCTTTGCCACACAGTATTCCCTACTTTAAGTCATGAGCTCACTCTGCTCTATCTGCAACAAAGACCTTGCTACAGACAAAGGAATATCGTGTGACTTGTGCAAAAGCTATCTCCATACTGTGTGTTCTGGACTAACAAGGAACGAAGTTCAGTGCTTAAAAACTAAGGACAGAAAACTTAATTATTTTTGCCCAAGTTGCTCGGACTTCAAGCTACAGTTACAAAGCCTACAATCATTGAAAGCATTAGTTCATGATCTGGGAAAGGAGGTAGATGCTCTTAAGACAAAAATTACACCCGCAATAACCACACCGCCTGCCAACACGTTTGAGATGGAGGAGGTCATTCAGGAGCTGATGGATAGGGAAAAACGGAAGAATAACATCATATTGTTTAATGTCCCTGAAATTACGGACGGTAGCAGAGAAGATCAAGTGGCTGCAGACTCCAGGATTGTGAAGAATATACTGACCGTGTTAGAGGTTCCGCTGGGCGAATCTAAGCCGTTCAGATTGGGAAAATTCGATCCCTCTAAATTAAACAGAAAGAGACCTTTACGTATTACGCTTTCCGACAATATGTATGTGAATAGAGCTATACGTAATTACAGGAAACTAAAGGCTTCTGATGAATTTAAATCAGTTGGCGTTTCGAAGGACAAGACGCCACGGCAGCAGGATTTATACCGTAGTGTGCGAAGGGAGCTAGTAACTCGCAAAGAATCGGGTGAAACAAATATAACCATTAAATATATTAAAGATATTCCGACGATTGCGAAGTTAAAGGATAATTTAAACTAACTCAGTCCAACATAGCTACTCCTTTGCGTATGCGCTATCAGAATGTACGTGGCTTACGCACTAAAACCAACATTGTGTATTCTTCGCAAGAGAACATAGATGCGGATATTGTTTTGTTTACAGAAACCTGGCTATGCAACGACATTAACAGTGAGGAAATATTCAGCTCAAAATTTGTGGTGTACAGGAGTGACAGAAGATTTGATTTAGTTCGTCGACGTACCGGTGGCGGTGTCCTCCTAGCGTTTGATGGCTCTCTTAATACGGCTATGTTGGATGTATCTATGTTAACAGAACTAACTCCACTTATTGACTTGTGCCTCTGCAGATGTGAACTTTCAAACCTTTCCATATACATTGCGAATATCTACATTCCACCAGATGTCAATCTTGATGATTATGAAACCTTTTTGGATGCGTTGGCTATTCTCCTTAATGGAAGGCGATGTGTAGTGATGGGAGATTTTAACGCTCCTGCATTTGGTGACCGGAGCCTCGAGGACAGGAAGTCTAATATTGTTCTACATTTTATGGAGGTACTTGATTTACGCCAGGTTAATTGCATTTCCAATGCGAACGGCAGACTGTTAGACCTCGTGCTTACAAACTTATATCAGGACGTGGAGGTTCTACATGATTTGACACCACTTGTTCCAGAGGATGTTCATCACCCGGCATTAGATATTACTATATACTGTCAATCTCTTGATAGATCAATCAATTTTCCATCTAATAATAATCGACGGTACAATTTTCGCAGCGCTGATTTGAGGGGCTTGTGTACTCGGCTGTGCGAAGTTGACTGGGGCTTTTTGTCTGCGCATGATGATGTTGATATTGCATTAAAAACATTTTATGATGTGCTTTATGATGTTCTTGATGATTGTATTCCAAAAGTCAGTACCAGAAATCGCCGTTACCCAGCTTGGTTTGATAATAAAATTATACGCCTTGTTCGTCTAAAAGAACATTACTTTAATAAATGGAAACTCACTAAATCTGACTATCACCTGAATGAATTTAGAAGGCTAAGGCAGTTGGTTAAACGTGAGACTTCAATCGCATATAGCAAATATCAAACACGAATTGAAGCCGACATTGTCAGCAATCCACGAAATTTTTGGACTTTTATAAACAACAAAAGGTCAACTTCGAGAATTCCGGGCCGCTTGTTATTCAATGATCGTGAACTTACGCAGCCTTTGGACATCGTTGATGGTTTTGCTTGTCAATTTGCCTCAGTGTTTTGCCCCAGCGCCTTGGATTGTCCACAAAGATTCAGTTTTTACCCTTCCTTTAATGGAACTATGATCGAGGAAGAGGATGTGCTGTGCAGTGCTGTTGCAATTAAGGCAGACATGACCTCGGGTAACGACTGTATACCAGGGGTAGTAGTAAATAACTGTGCTGCTGCCTTGGCGCCTCCCCTTACGACGTTATATAACCTCTGTATCAGAACATCGAAATTTCCCAGCGCCTGGAAGATTTGTAAAATTATACCAACTTTTAAGAAAGGTGATCGGAAGGATATTAGCAATTATAGACCTATAAGCTTACTTTCAAACTTCGCCAAGCTGCTTGAACAGATATTGTACACACAAATCTATATTAAAGTGAAACCGTACTTGTCGGTCCATCAGCATGGGTTTATGTCTGCTAGATCTACTGTAACCAACTTAGTCAACATTACACAGTTTCTTTCGACGGTATTAGATCAGCGAGGGCAGGTCGACGTGATCTATACAGACTTTACAAAGGCTTTTGACACCATCAACCATGGCTTACTCATAAGCAAACTAGATGCCATTGGCTTTTCCCCAGCACTTTGTAGGCTAATGTCTTCCTACTTAAACGGGCGTCTTGGTTACGTTACTTACAACGGATTCTCATCATACACCTTTACCATGTCTTCGGGTGTGCCACAAGGCTCGAATTTGGGACCGTTACTTTTCAACATATACAGGGTGTGGCATTTATCTGTGGACGAGCAATTGTGGCTAACCTGTCCACTTAAGTGAAATATGTTTTAGATAAAAGTGATTCAGGATGAAACACTCTACACCGTAAAATTATTTTTATATATACAGGGTGGTCAGTTTAGCCTGCGCGGTATACAACTTTGTTATTTTAAATGGAACACCCTATATATCATTACATTTTTGGATTCCTCGATGCAAAATAAAGTAGATTTAATTCACATACCCTACACCAAAACCGAACAGTTTCGGAGTTATTCGACTTTTTAGAAAAAAAAATGCATTTCCTTGGGTCACTTGGAAAATCAATACCACCGTTACTTATAACAATTTTGCGATTATTTTGTAGTATAGTCGTGACAATATTCGCAAGTGTATAACCAATTAATAATTTCTTTGTTATGTTATACAGGGTGTTGTTAAAGTGACAATAAAGCTAGGCATCTTTAAATAGACGAATCTCATTTTTTTCAAATGGAACACCTTGTATATTTTTATGCCATATAATGCAGAATTAAGTCCTCTTTCAATCGCATGTAACATTTCCTATAGCTAAAGTTAATACTTTTTGAGTAATTTTGAATAATGTGCTATGTAGTGTGAGAAAAACAGTAATTGATCGATATTCTATGAAAAAAACATTTATGACATAATCAAGTGCTGTAAAAATGAATTTTTTTAGTAAACATCGGTATATTTTATCCATCGTTGGTTTATACTAGGCACAATTTTATTTATGTACCTCCAGGATAAGCATTTATAGTCATATGCCCAAATAGGTATCAAAATAAAATTATAGTAGGCCATGTTTTGTGATAATAAATGAACTAAGGGTATAGTAGTCGCCACGAGTGATGGCGAGGAGTAGGGATGCGCTGTAGACGCTTTTAAAAGCGTGCACGCCCACTTTAGCTGCAATAATACGTTCTGAGTATTCCCCCTCCCCGTCTACTGCTGCGCGAACCTACTCCCACCGCTCGCCATCACTTGTGGCGACTGCTATATCTAGCTAACTGTCAAATTTTACGTACAAGTAGTATTGTGGTAATTACCCATTTTTCAGCATTTTGACAACAGTATGAATTTTCTAGTTTTATTATTGTTGCTTGTTACTTGTTTCTTGGTTTATGTTACACATTCTTTGTTATCTGTTGCTTGTTATTTTTTATTATTAAATTTTTCCAAATTGAATATGAACTACTCGGAGGAAGAGCTTATAGATATGGCCTTTATCCTAGGTGAGAGTGAACGCAATTGCTTACTGGCAAGTAGAATTTATGTACAGAGGTATCCAAACCGCAGACATCCTCGAACGGAAGTTTTTGAACGTTTGATGGTCAGGTTTGTAAATGATGGTTCTGGTAAGTACGGATCTCATAGACGTTCAAAAACTGTGATTGCCGAAAAAAAACGAATTAATGGTTTTGCAAACTATTGTAGAAGATCCTCATATTACTTTGCGAACAATGAGCAATAATTTAGTCATTAGTATGAGGTCATTAGGAAGAATGCTGAAGAAAAATAAGTATCATTCTTATAAAGTTCAACTCCACCAAGAACTGTTGCCAGCAGATTTGAATAGAAGGGTAGAGTTTTATCGCAGAATTACACTAATAATGAACGAACATCCGGATTTTTTGAGTAATGTGTTGTGGACAGATGAAGCCCAGTTTCATAATAATGGATGCGTAAATAGACATAATTTTCACTATTACTCAGATGTAAATCCTCACATTATTCGTGAAACTCGTCGCCAAAACAGATGGTCACTTAATGTTTGGGGCGGTATCATTGGTACCAGTGTTATCGGACCGTACTTTTTTTAACAACATTTAAACGGTCAGAGATATAGGCACTTTCTTGTGAACGAATTAGGAGGCCTGCTAGAAGATGTGCCATTGCAAAATAGACTAAGTATGTGGTTCCAACACCACGGTGCGCTCAGCCACAACCACCATGCAGTAAGAGAAACTTTAAATGAAATGTATGGCATTAGATGGATAGGTAGGAGAGGACCTATTGCATGGTCAGCACGATCTCCTGATTTGACCCCCATGGATTTCTTTCTATGGGGGTAGAAGTACACAAAGTAAATGAGGAGGTACCAACTACACCAGAAGATATGACAGGCAGAATTTCTAGAGCTTTTAAAAAAATTTGCCATAATATGCTTCTGAGCGTTAGAAATTCATTTACCCAACGTTCAACGACGTGCATAAATAATGTAGGCGGTCATTTTGAACTTCTTTTATAATTTTAGTTGTTATTTATCTTTATTTTTATAATTTGCGATTTCTATTGTTATTAAATTATCTTTACCGTTTTGTTTTTTGTTTTAATTTCTACAATTAGAGATTCCAATTCTTGAATTAATAAAAGAAAAAAGAAATATTCTTTTACAGTAAACATATTATAATAATCATTTTTTTTTACTAAATAGCACATTATTCAAAATTACTCAAAAAGTATTAACTTTAGCTATAGGAAATGTTACATGCGATTGAAAGAGGACTTAATTCTGTATTATATGGCACAAAAATATACAAGGTGTTCCATTTGAAAAAAATGAGATCCGTCTATTTAAAGATGCCTAGCTTTATTGTCACTTTAACAACACCCTGTATAACATAACAAAGAAATTATTAATTGGTTATACACTTGCGAATATTGTCACGACTATACTACAAAATAATCGCAAAATTGTTATAAGTAACGGTGGTATTGATTTTCCAAGTGACCCAAGCAAATGCATTTTTTTTTCTAAAAAGTCGAATAACTCCGAAACTGTTCGGTTTTGGTGTAGGGTATGTGAATTAAATCTAGTTTATTTTGCATCGGGGAATCCAAAAATGTAATGATATATAGGCTGTTCCATTTAAAATAACAAAGTTGTATACCGCGCAGGCTAAACTGACCACCCTGTATATATAAAAATAATTTTACGGTGTAGAGTGTTTCATCCTGAATCACTTTTATCTAAAACATATTTCACTTAAGTGGACAGGTTAGCCACAATAGCTCGTCCACAAATAAATGCCACACCCTGTATATCAACGATCTGTTGGAGAAATTAAATTGTGGATTTCTGGCATACGCTGATGACTTAAAAATATACAGTGAAATTAATAGTCGCGCAGACTGTATTAAATTACAAACTAATATTACTTTAATTGATGAGTGGTGTACGTTGAATGGAATATCTCTTAATGTTCCTAAGTGTACGGTTGTGTCTTACACTCGGTCTGTGAGTTCTTTGGTCTTTCCTTATATTGTTAAGAGTGACTTTATTCCACGGAGGGAGAAGATATGTGACTTGGGAGTTTTGTTTGACTCACGTTTGAACTTCTCGGAACACATACATATGACCTGCCTATCAGCTTCCAGAGCCCTGGGATTTGTGCTAAGATCTTGCCGGAATTTTAATAACTTAGCTGCAATTAAAACATTATATTTTGCTCTTGTTCAGTCTAAATTAGAATACGCATCCATAATCTGGTATCCGCATTACACCTACCAGCTGATTGCTGTTGAACGGATACAAAAACGTTTTTTAAAATATTTAACATTTCGAGCTTCCGGTCATTATCCTGCTCGTGGTTCTGATTATGTATCCCTACTGCAGCAGCATGATTTCCACTCATTATCTGACAGACGTGAGAAATATAGCGCAAGGTTTTTATTTAATTTGCTTATTAACAAGATTGATTCACCACAATTTCTTGCAAATATTAACATTAGTGTACCTTATCACTATACTCGATCTTGTGAGTTGCTGAGTGTGCCTATAAAGCTAGAACAAACATCTTAATTAAATCACCAATATATCATATGGCCACTAATTTTAATAAGTTTTACGCTGATTTTCCTTGTAATTAAATGCCACTCTTACCATTAGAACAGAAATTATTGTTTATTTATACGTAATTTTTTTTTTTTTTTTTTTCTTAAATTTTCGATCTGTTAAGAGCATTTTTTCTTGTAGTTGAATGTAATATTTTGAATGCAATTATTATTTATTTATTATTTCTTTTTTCTAAAATCTATTAAGAACACTATTGTTAGTTGTTAATTTGAAATTGATTATTGTAGTGATTCTTTAGTTTTTTATCCTTGTGTGTCATTTATGTTTGTGTTGTATGCGCAACAAGTAATACATTCATGCATTGCCATAAATGTAAAATAGTTTATTTAGAGTTTTGTTTTTCTTGTATCATTTTGTTAACGTTTAGTTATGAATATTGTCCTGTAACTGGTCTAGTGACTGTTGGACAAATAAAGTTTATTATTATTATTATTATTATTATTATAATAAGAAATAAAATATTCACAATCAATATTATTGATATGGATTTGTCAAATAAATAAAATGAAAAAATTGGTGTTATTTCTATATGGGTTTCAAATGCATTTCGAAAAATTGGCAGGCTACTCGAAACCACAAATAAACGACGGCTGCCTTTCGGATTTTATTTACGGCCAGATAGTTCTCCGAGTATAGTTTTTTGTGGAAATTCTATTCAATAAGAATAACAGATGTAAATAAATAAAATATATATACCTACTACTATACCTAGTAATATTTTTACACATTCAGTCGTCAAAGTAGACCGCTGCTCTTTTTGTTCCTTCCCAAATGAGGAATTGCACAACTTTTTTTTCATGTCATAGAATGATAGAGAATGTTGTAATATATAGTCCTTCATTAAACCTTCTTTTAAATTGTTTCTAATTAAGGCATAATTAATTTTTTTAAAGTGCTCTGACGTCACAAGTTCTTTCATTCATAAATTCTTAGTCGGCATGATTTGGCAATGGAGCGATAGTCATCGTAGTTCGCATCATCATCTCAGATAAGTACTAATATTAAGTTCGCTGTTCGCATGCTTTGCGCGTACAGATGGCGTAAACGTATTATTACGATATTCTGTGTTTATTTTACGCGGTTTGGAGGTTATAATCTTTCAGAATTCGTTCTTTTACGATAAATTGGAGAACTTTAAACGCAAACTAAAACAAGATGCAGAAATAATGCCGAATCCCAAATTCCTTTGTGACCATAACCTGCATAGCACCTTAATAATATCGTATTTCGCAGCTGGTAAATGACTGCAATCTGTGATTATTACGGGGGAGTAATTTCTATGTTGCCATATATTCTCGTTCATTCATAAAATTTTACTACGTACCTGTGACGTATAAAGATCTTAAAAAAATTATATTTCAAAAACTACTTTACAGAAAACCGTCAAAATTTCAGTGTATATATATATGTAGGTCATGTACAAAATAACATTATTTTAACAAGAATTAAAAAAAAGTGCAATTCCTCATTATGCCTTGCTCTGCTGTTTAATAAATAAACCACTTACAGCTGCAATATTAGCAGTAGTGAAATAATGTTAGGGTTCTCTTGCTTGGAAACAAGTGCATTGTGTTTTTATCTGAATATTTTTATTTAATTGATTAAAACGTCATTATCTTAACAAGAGCTAGTATAACATTTTGTCTAAATATTTTAAATATAGAATATACCGAAATGCCATGATATTACTTTAATATTGGTTTTGGTAAAGCGGGTTGGTATTGCGACCCCTAAACATATTCCTTAAATGTAATACTACTTAAGCAATTTATTGTCAGATAATAGACAACAATTAACCAAGTCTTAAACGAATGCAACTTCAATCTACTTTATTGGCTATTTCGAACTGCGACAACCAGCATTTGCTAAACTTACAATAGAATTACTTTTCGTGTTTCAAGGTTTGAATCTCATTGGCCGAACCTTCTGCCCATGATTAGTTATTAAAACAAGGAAAAAAAGTAAATTGCGCTAAAGTTGTATGCGAAATAGCGCAATGAACTCACGCGCATATCCTTCTAGACCGCTAGGAAGCAAATATAATAAGCAAATATGGATAGTTCACAGAAGAACCGTATAGTCGCAAGCAAAGGGAAGGCGCGGGTGCAAGTAAACTTCCGAACAGCTCGCTGCGTTTAGTTTATGCATTAGACCTGACATTTTGGGTTCCGTGAGTGTACCTACTAATTGTAAGTATTTTCTTATACTACTTAGTTGTTTTTATTAATGTAGTACTTTTATGTATGTACAGTACGAGTTCTCGTTCTTTCGTCACCCGATGTTATATCTATAGCTGAGAAGTAAACAATCGTAAGTCCAAAATTAAACTACAGGTAAATATTTAGCAATAATATAAAATGGCTATCAAAAGAACTTATAGGGTTAATTAAAATACTATAATAACTATAATAATACATTGGTAGTACTTGGTTCAATTATGGGAAGTTTCTAAAATTTTATAATTCATTAGCATTTCCACTTGTTTTGTTCATTACTGCAAATTTCCTATTACGGACTTACGATTGTTTACCTCTCAGCTATAGATATATAAGTCCCGCTCTAAACGTGGACCAATATACTTATTGCAGTAACAGGCGCAATAGATATATTAGCGTTCCCGTGCCGGCATGCAACGGACGTGATATAACGGAAGCAGAAACTGTACCAGATGTTAAATAAAATCTTAACGGAAACAGAAACGGACGCTGAAGGGTCAACAGTAAAAGAAAATTAAAGTACCTATTATTTTTTAATAAATTAATATTCAAAATTAAGTAACGGTAAGTTATATTTTATGAAAAGTAGATTGTCCGCTTTTATACCCAGCAATCTGCTTCGGTGTTCTTCATAAATTAGATCAGCTCCGCTAAATAATTGTTCACTGTTGATAAATATGTGCGGATTTGATTTTCACCTCATAACGGGATTCTCATGTAGAGGTATAATTGCAAAGTGCAATTTTTCTTACAGTGTGAAATCATTAAATAAATGCTTTTCTGCTTTAACTGTAATTTTTAATATGAGGAAATTTTCTATATTAAAAATTTTTACCTCGTATCGGACTTGAACCAGGCACCTCCCGTTTGCCGGACGGGGCTCTACCAATTGAGCTAACGAGGCACTGGTTCCAATTCGATTTGAAATGTCGCAAATACAGATCTTATGGGGAGCCGGCAGTACGGCATATATGCAAAGTGCAATTTTTCCTACAGTGTGAAAACATTAAATAAAAAAAAAAATTTTAATATAGAAAATTTCCTCATATTAAAAATTACAGTTAAAGCAGAAAAGCATTTATTTAATGATTTCACACTGTAAGAAAAATTGCACTTTGCATATATGCCGTACTGCCGGCTTCCCATAAGATCTGTATTTCAGACATTTCAAATCGAATTGGAACCAGTGCCTCGTTAGCTCAATTGGTAGAGCCCCGTCCGGCAAACGGGAGGTGGCTGGTTCAAGTCCGACACGAGGTAAAAATTTTTAATATAGAAAATTTCCTCATGATAAAAATTACAGTTAAAGCAGAAAAGCATTTATTTAAAGGTATAATTGCGTTTCTTTTTTGTACTGCCGAAGATGCGACTGTGTCTCCAAAAGTAGAAGTTGATATCGGTAGTTGTAGCCGGGTCTAGTTGGTCTTATGTCGTATTTAACATGGATTCCAACATTTGTAATGACGAATTCACCATTGATGGTGACGTAGACTGGGCTTCATTCTCAATTTAAGTTCGGCACCTTTTGGGGTAGATATACCATCATCATCTTGAGTGGAATTTGTTATATCTCTGGATGGCAAGGAGTCGCACATGCCTGACTCGCTGGCGCGAACAACGCTCCCGCGCGCGTATCACCACCCTTATAAAAGTTGCGAAAACAGAAGCAGAAACAGATGTGAAAGAGCGTGCAGAACTTCCGCAGTGCGGAAGCAGAAGCAACTGTTGATAGTTGTAGATTTATGTAGTCCGCAAAAATCTCCAGATGCTATATAAAAGGTTTCGCTATCATAAAACCTAAGTGCTATCACAGATGAACTGATAGTTTAGCCTTATGGAGAAGTTTTGCACCATGTATATTTGGTTGCGAACTAATAAAACTTAAGTGACGTAGTGCGCTCTTATGCAGCCGGCTTGATGTGCACCCGGAAATAAACAGAATGTTTTTTTTAAGGATTGAAAATCGTTTGAGACTAGATCTAAAGGAAACATACTAACAATAAAATAAATTCTTTCCGCAGAATATGTAATTTTAATTTTTTATTTATAATATATAATTTCGTTTTGTTTTTTTTTTTTAGCAATTCGTCTAATAAAAATTTGGTTTTTAAATGAAGTGACCAAAGTAATATTCAGTGTTATCCAATGCCAATTATTCTGAATTCTTTAATAATCCAGGGGATATTTCTCTTTAGTACTTCGGCTTTTTGTCAATGGTAGTGGAAACGATGTCACAGTTTGCCGAGTGGAAAGGTATATTAAAATATTCTATTCAATTAGATGAATAGTTGTCGTCAATCAAAGGTTGTTATTTGTTTCAGGCAATTTGCGTTCGAAAAGTGTGGAAACCCCAAATAACAACGTAATTAATATTTTTTTGAGAAAAATTATGAAACATGTCAATTAATGTTTTATAAACGCTATCTGTTAATAACAGTAGTCTCGTTTTTGCAATGAGCTTGAAAAAGTTATGACGTCATGTATTTTTTTTTCAAATGGCAATATAGTATTTTTGCTTAATTTTTGGATAGACACTGTCATTCTTTAAATGACACTTAAAATATAATTGTACCGTAATAAGAAAAAAAAATTGTTGAAAATGTTAGCCTTGGACGTCTTGGAAACACTACAACACTACTACACGATAGTAAAATTCAGTCTGAACGGTACGCATTAATTCTGGGGTGATACCTGGTATACCAGTTCGTATTTATTATTGCAATTCGTTCATACTGTGAGGTTTAGTACCGTATACTTTATTTTTTAAATAACCCAACAAGAAATAATCAAGTGGGGTTAAGTCGGAAGATCTCGCTGGCCACTCGATTGAGCCTCTCCTCCCAATTCATCGGTTTGGAAACGTTTCTTCAAAATATCGACGTACATCTCTTGTATAATGCGTAGGGGTCCCATCCTGCTGCTTCCATATCATTTCGTTGAGTAAATCTGAATTTTTATTATTGGGGTAGAGTACTGTGCACTCAGGAATTAGCTCGTCCCTTAAAAACTGCAAATACCTTTCTCTCGTGAAATTATTATTAAGGAATCTAAGTCTTAGATATAATTATTAGTAGATAGAAATACGGGCCCTAATAATAATAATAAATGGAATTGGACTAAGCAGGCCGTTTCTAATTCCGTTAAAAAGCAATTAATGTCTTCCGATGTATTAGTTCATTATGATTTGACTTGCCAATTACTATATTAGCGTATATGGTTCAGGGGCCGTAATTTCATACGTTTTCCCTTTTAGTGATAGAAAATCAAATGCTTTCGCTTCCAGAAGATCAAATCATAACGAGAAAAAATATTCTCAGATAGAGAAAGAAGGACAATTATATTTGGAATTAAAAAATTAATCCGTACCTTTTTTTGTAATAAAAAAGGTATTCCTACAATTGCGGCAAATAGGTTTAGAACCTTGGACTATTCTCTGGCAGATTATCAGTGTAAAATACAATATGTAAATTCCTCGGAAAATTCCAATGCGGTCGCCCTGTCACTATTCAAGCTAGACCAGCTAACTTAAAAACAACTGTTCTAAAAAAGTACATTTTCCTAACACTGTTATAAGTTAGAAAAAAAAAAATTGAAAGTCTAAGTAGTAGTGCTGTACAAAAAGTGCAAGAAAACGTGAAATTTAAGGAAAATCTTTTCAAGATTACAACGATTTCAGAAATTAAACAATTTAATTGAAATTAGCATAAAATTAAAGCTTGGAATCTTCCTATCAATTAAAAAGAAATCCACATTCATTAATAAAACACTTTCTAAAACGAAAAAAGAATGGAACTTGAGTGGTTTTCGCAAGCGCCACTCCGAAATGGTTATACTCCCCTTAAGAATGGTTATACTACCCCAAATTTGATTCATTAACACCACGAACTAACAAGATTTCTGAAAATAATACTTTGAAACAAACTGAATTTGACAGACATAAGGAGCAGAAATATGCAGTAAGAGATCATATTTCGGCTAAAGATTTTGCTAACTTCTCTTGGAATTTGGCAATAATAGTATAATTAACAAAGATGTTATATATAATGTATAATCGGAAGAGAATAAAATTTTGCGAAGTCATGCAAATCAATTAATATCAACACCTAAAATTGATAAACGCTGTTCTTGTTTTCTTGCTGCTTTTATTAGCTCTTGTAGTGAGGAAGACACGAACGAATCGAGTAGTAAAGAAACGGAAGCAGTTCAAGGGTCACAAATTCATATCCCAACTACATCCGACTACACTGTGAAAAGCAAAATACCAAATGCAATAGAAATGAAATAAAATTGCTTGGCTCAATACATCTAAAAATCGACGAAATTAAACAGTAGGTATCAAATTAATATTTTTAACTCAATTATGATAGTCACATCCCTGATAGGTTTTATGTGTTTCCAACTATTTATGTAATCTTTTTACTGTAGATCAATCGTATGTAGGTGGGTTTGGTTTTAATTCTATGAGAAAGGACATAATTGTATTCTGATTGCACTGATACATAACTCTTTGACTTTCTTTTTGCGAAAATAACAAAATAATACGAATAATTAGGATTTTTTGACATTTGATATAAAACTGGTATACCCTATTTGTTCTTGTCTATTTATATGTTTTTCCGAAAAGGAAACTATGAAATGTGCTTTAATTAAACCGTTTGTCATTATTTTTAGAAAAATCTGGAAAGCCTTGCAGATTCAACATGAGTTTTCTACAAAGATACTTGAGACATATATTAGTGGTATCACAGTGTTTTGGAATCTTACCCGTATATGGAATATATTCACGCAATCCGAAATATTTAAGGTTTACATGGCGATCTTGGAGAGTTTGTTATACAATTTGTCTGGCTATTTGTACATTCCTTTCGCTTACTATGGGGATTTATCATTTTTGGATAAGCGATTTCCAATTAGCCAATTTAAGTAAGTAATAGATAGTAGTCATATAGCTGGTAGTTTGAATCAGGCTACAGAGTGCTTATTTTAACTATTTATTTCACAACTATATTACTATATACTATATCTCAATCGCCATTGTATAAACTACTGTACCACGTTTGTTGTACGCATGCGCTCGATTCATACACACATTCATATATAACATCTTCCTCCTCGCTACAAATCTAAACGGGTTGGAGGTCTTCTATTCCTCGTGGAACGTTGAAGTATTGGCGTGACGTTGGAAGACTCAGAAGCTTTGGACATTTCAATCGGCTGGCGAGTAATTGGAGGTTCCGACGTCGTCTCTGTTGGAAATGGTGTAGGCTGCGTTTCCTCATTACTTGAAATGGTCCGGCGTAATCCACATGTATTCTATGCCATGCCGTTTTTTGATATACCCAAGGATGTGCAGGCGTAACTGTGCTTGGATTATTCCTGTTAAATTGACAATATCGACACTGTCTTACAAGCCTTTCGATATCATTATCAATTCCCTTCCACCATACATAACTTCTTGCTAAATTCTTCATGCGTACCATTCCAGTATGGGCAGTGTGCAATTCTTCTAATATTCGACCTCTTAGTGGTCTTGGTATGGCTACTCGTATACCATTAAATAAACATCCGTCTTGTAAGGTAAATTGCATTAATGTTTCGTCTTTAGCTGGTGATTCTCCCATAATTTCATTTATAATTTTCGTTAGGTCTGCATCATTTCTTGTCTCTTTCTTAATCTCATTCCTGGTAACTGGTAGAATTTGTATTTGACTAAGGTAATATGTAGCTTCCTCATCTAGTATCTCTGTTTCGGTATTTTGTAAAGCAAATCGTGATAAGTAATCCACGTTTCCATGCTCCTTCGTATTTCGGTATACTATTTCGTATTTAAATCCTGCCATAAAACTTGCGTAATGCAACAATCGTACAGCTGATGTCGCCGGTAAATCCTTTTCAGGTCGAAGTATTCTCGTAAGGGGCTTATGGTTTGTAATAAGAATAATTTCTCTACCGTAGCAATAATGGAAAAAAAATTTCAGTCCCCAAACAATAGCTGTCGATTCCTTGTCGATTTGACTGTAATTTCTTTCAGAATTTGTCAATGACCTTGAAGCAAAAGCAATCGGTCGTTCGGTCTTGTCTGGCAGTAGGTGTGAAATGACGGCTCCCAATCCTGTTGGTGATGCGTCTGTCGCTAATATTAATGGCAATTCTGGCGTATAAGGGATTAGTACTTTGTCACTACTAATTTCCTTCTTTAATTCCGTAAAGCTCCCCTCTCACATTCTGCATTCCATCTGAAAGGTGTATCTTTTCGTAATAATTTGTTGATTGGATGTAATTTGGATGCCAAATTTGGAAAAAATTTCTGGTAATAGTTCACCAATCCCAAAAATGTTCTTACGGGATTGATATTCTTTGATCTTGAACAGTTCACTATTGCTTCTACCTTATCCGGAAGTGGATGTAGTCCATCTTTGTCGATTTTGTGACCTAAATACGTAATCGAATCAACAAAGAATTGACACTTCTCTTCGTTTAAATGTAGATTGTTTTCTTCCAGACGTTTGAAAACTGTTTCCAGGTTGCAAAGTAACTCTTCGTAAGTAGACCCTTGAACCATGATGTCATCGAAAAAACACGCAACTTCTTTTATGTCTACCAATAATTGATCCATGAATCTTTGCCATATGTTTGGCGCTATTTTTATCCAAACATCAATCTTTTCACTTTAAATGTACCTAGATGTGTGCTGATCGCTTGTAACATGGCACTTTCATCATCAACTGGCATGTGTAGATATGCTTGGCTTATATCTAGCGTACAGAAATATTTTCCACCGCTCATTTTCGCAAATATGTCTTCCACTCTCGGAATAGGGTACTTATCATCCTTTAAAAATTTGTTCAATGTAGCCTTGTAATCGGCACATAACCGTATATCTCCATTCTTCTTAACAACAGGTACTATCGGACTTCCCCAACTAGAATATGTAACCTTCTCTATTATATCAAGTTTCTCCAGTCTTGCCAATTCCGCTTCAATTTGATCTTTTAGTGAATATGCCACCGGTCTTGGACGCATAAATGTAGGGGTACATTTAATCGTTTCTAACTTGCATTCTCTTTGCGGTATCTTTCCTAATTCATTTTCGAATAAATTCTTAAATTTATGTATCAAATTTTGCATTTTTACTTTGTGATTCCCTTCAGTTTCTGCTGTTAATCTATAAATTTCATTCCAATTTATTTTAATTTTCTTTAGCCATTCTCGTCCTAGTATAGTGTCCACATTTCCATTTAATATATATATCAGCATCCGTACTTTGTTCTCCGTATCTGATTTTGACTTGACTTTTCCCCACGGGTTTAATGACTTCACCTGTATACGTTCGTAGTAATACCGCAGTTGGTTGAATAACCTTTTGAGGGTATTTGTCTTTGAAAAGCTTCATCGATATGGTTGAAACCGCTGCTCCAGTATCAATTTCCATATTACATTTCTTATCTTCAATTTGTACGTCAATTATGTATTTATCGCATTTTCCTTTTTTTATTTGATTTATAGAGTTTATAGTGTAAGTGACTGTGTCATCCGTATGATCCGCTGAAATTGCTTCTAACTGATTCTGCTTTCCTTTCTTTGCTTTAAAACAAACGTATTTTACATGACCTGATTTGCCACAGGTTTCGCATTGTAAATTCTTAGCTTTGCATTCATTAGTTTTATGGTTATTTTTCCCACACTTAAAACATTTAAATTTCACGCTGATTTGTTTGAAATGTGACGTTTTCGATTAACCTGATCTTGATTTTGATCAGTATTTTTGTTTTTGTTGATAAAATTTACTTGCAATGGATTTTGAATTTCTTTACTTTATTGTTTTGACGATTCAATCGCTAAAGCTAATTTTACGGCTTCTTCGAAAGTAATATTCGTACTTTGTTGCAATAAACGTACTCTTATTTCATTGTCACGTACTCCTTTAATACATTGAGATCTAAGATGTGTATTTAATGTGGGTTTCTTACAATTTTCGCAAAAGAAATTACAATTTTTTGTAAATTAATAAATTTGCAATACTTTCACCTTCATGCTGTAATCTTACTGAAAATTTATGTTGTTCTGCAATTTCACTTGGTTTAGGCGATATGTGTGTACGTAATAAGTCAATGAGTTCACCGTATTTCATTTCTTTTGGAAGATTTGGCGCTGTAAGATTTGATAGAACTTGCTAGTGTTTTGGACCTAGACAACTAATCAAAATTTGAACGCATTTTTATCATTTTCATCTGTATTATCGTTTAAATTTCGAATTCTAAGTAATTTTCTAACCTCTGTACCTACGTACGAATCAAATGTTTCATTTGCTTCGTGAAATTGTTGTAAATGTATACCTCTGAGATCAGCCTGGTTTGTATTTTGTTTTTCAACTACTTTACTTTGCATGGATTGTAGTTGTTGTAATACGGCAGCAATTTGTGTTAATGCTTCCTCCATTTTGTATTAAATTTGGGATAAAATTTACGGGAAATGGACTTGCCTATATAGAGGGCTATCAAGGCGTTAGGTTATAGTGGCCCCTGATTGACGGGTATAATCAAAAGGATCACTCGGGATTGTAATTAGGAAATTCGTAGGTAATTATGAATATCCTAATCTGCATAAACGTATGTATGAAATATGTATTTTCTCACTCACCCCTAATCTACCATTTTTTTCCGCCTATCCTCGTGTATTTGAACTTTGCCACCTTCTTTTTTTTTTCTTTATAATCCCATCTTGTCGCCACTGTCGAGTATTCGGGTTTGAATCAGGCTACAGAGTGCTTATTTTAACTATTTATTTCACAACTATATTACTAGCTATATACTATATCTCAATCGCCATTGTATAAACTACTGTACCACGCTTGTTGTGCGCATGCGCTCGATTCATACACACATTCATATATAACAGTTACATTTCATGTGGGGTAGTATTAAAATAACTGGTAACAAATTCTGGTTTAATATTTCCGATTGCCTGTTCTTCGCTGTTCTCTTGCATAAGATTACGCAGAGATTTGATAAATAACTCATTTTACTTTTTAATATATACCTTGCAAATGAATTATCGTTTATCGCTCCAGAAGTTTTGTCGATTTTTTTTGTTGTTAGTAAAATGAATCGGGTAACCTAACAGAATAAGTGATCAATAAAAGGATGTATATTGTCATATTTGCACTGTTTTCAATAGGTGTAATAAGTCCCCCATATCGGAAGACCTGACAACATAACTCCTTGTCGGATGCTGCAATCATTAGATGTGTTTGTCTAGTTTACATGAGTGTTTTATTGAACTTAAGTTCATTAGATATAGTGTAAATCCTTCCGGAGTTTCATAAATAGCTTTTGCTAAACTACTCTTCTCACTCTATCCCCATATTTGTTTGCACTCTAGAAAAACTACAGTCTCCTTTAACTCTGGTTCTGGTTTCATGCATATGATTAACTCTGTCCAACTTTTGTATATTTCCAAATCCGTTTACCATTACCATTACCTTAAAGAGCTCCATGATTCTCAAAAATCTAGATGTAACACTTTCATTTGCGCACCCCAATGTCATGCAATTCCCGTACTAAATTTTCTAGAAAATCGGGTCTTGGAGTCTTTCTAATCGGTCTATATATGACTCGGAAGCTGTACCCCACACCGTCAAACCGTATCTTAAAACGGGTATATTATCTCTGCTTAAAACTGACCGCACTAAGCCGTAATACACTAGTTGTAGGTTTCGTTTGTTTTTTTTAGAGCAATCTTTGATAAATAATAAAAGCAACAGGATAAATGCCTAAGCTTAACATAAATATTTTGCACATGCATATCCCAAAGAAATCTGTCATCCGCTATCACACCCAAATATCTTACTGATTTTACCACATTCAATTTGGTATTGCTGTTAATAAAGCAAAACATTTTAGAAGAAAATAATTACTCAAATTACCTTATTAATAATATACACTCCGCCAAAAAAGTATCGCATAAACTAAAAAAGGGCATTTATGAACCAAGATATTTTTATACGTTCACAAACAGTTTGCCTCGTGTATGTGAACTATAAAAACACTAACAAAATAATGGAACTTAGCGTTTTTACTTTTTTTTTTTTCCTAAAAGAACACATTTAGAAAAATGCATATGTGTAAGGTTTGTTCAGTTGTTTATTGAAAGTCTTCCTATACGGACAAATTTTAAAGTGCGAAGTCAGAGTTCTGTACCAACGCTTTTAAAACTAAAATGAGCAATTTAACTTCAGAACAAGTGGCTGCTATTGTTGCTTTAATCGAAGATGGACGATCTCAAGCATACGTTGCTAATTTGATGAACATCAATCAGTCAAGTGTTTCTAGAGCCGTAGCCAGATATAGGGAAACAGGCATTTACAGTAGAAGACCTGTACCAGGTCGTCCAAGATGTTCTACTCGCCAAGATGACCGCTATTTACTACTACAAGCATTACGTCGAAGACATGTAACTGCGAGACAATTGCAGAACGACTTGGCTAGAGTCAGAAATACTCGTGTGAGTACTCAAACTATTCGGAATAGGTTACGACAGAGTGGATTAAGAGCTAGAGTAGCTGTAACAGCCCCTCGTCTCACTAGGAACCACCGAGTGGCTCGCTTAAGGTTTGCCAGAGAACATGTAAATTGGAACATTAATGACTGGGCCAATATACTCTTCACAGATGAGTCAAGATTTGGTCTTTACACCTCAGATAGGCGTATCTCAGTGTACAGACGAGACGGTGAGCGCTATTCGCAGTGTAATATCAGACCTAGACCTAATTTCGCTGGTGGCTCTATTATGGTTTGGGGAGGCATCTGTTTAACAGGTCGTACAGAGTTAGTACCAGTAGACAGAGGTACACTGACTGCCCACAGGTATATAACGGAAATTTTAGAAGAACATGTAGTACCATATGCGCCAATTATAGGAAACGAATTCATGTTAATGCACGATAATGCACGACCGCATGTTGCAATAATCGTCCAGGAATACCTTAACGATGTTGGTATTCCAGTTTTAGATTGGCCTGCGGTAAGCCCGGACATGAACCCTATCGAGCACGTGTGGGACCTCCTTCACAGATGGATACGAACCCAAAATGTTGCCCCAGCGGACCTGCATGGACTAGAAAATGCTCTCCGTGACGAGTGGGAGAATTTGGATCAGGCTTATATACGGAGGTTAATCGAATCTCTGCCAAACCGTATGCGAGCGGTCATAAGAGCCAGAGGTGGCAATACTCAGTATTAAAAGCTACTGTTATGACATTTTTCTTTCAAAAATTATAATTTCTTGTTTTAATAAAAATCTCAAGTATGAGTTCTTGTTTTTATTTGGCCTGTATTTTATTTAAACAATCATAGAAATTATATCTTAGAGCGCATTAAAGTATATTTACAACTTTATGCTACAAACAAAGATTATGCGATGCTTTTATGATTCAAAACTAAATTATGCGATACTTTTTTGGCGGAGTGTATATAATTCATAAGGAGATAAATAAAAAAAATTAAAACATGTTGACATATGCTGTTTTTGAAGAATAAAATAAGACTTCAGTTATAATTTTTATTGAAAACATACAAAATAGCCTATTATTATTAAATAATGTTACAGAATACGAATAAAGCATGCATATGCATTATTTGCCCAACTGTATTTATAAGTATTATTAATTGCAAAATATAGAAACTATAAACTAATCTTCACAACCACTGCTATTGTCATCGTTATCCATATCGTGTTCCATATCAGCTGTGGATGTATTCTTTTGCTTCTAAAATATTCCCTCATAAAAAGCTCTTTTAGATTCATCGCTCAAAAACGGTAGGTTGCTGATTTTGCTGTTAGAAATTTTGTTGGGACCCTTGTACAACGGTAGAAATGAAATCTCTGCTGGCAGAGGTATTTTGTTCCTAATAATGCAGTGCCTCCAGGTTCCGTTCCGTAGCCAGTACAGAGCTGGTCCGGGCATTGCCCTGACTGGAACTTTTTTTGCCCTGACTGGTTAACCAAATAAAGTGTCAAAAGGTGTTAAAAAGTCAATTTCTACTCAAAATATATAAGTATGCATTAATACAAATTTGGATTTGCCCTGACTCTACTCAGTCTCTGGCTACAGGCCTGCGTTATAATGATCTTTAAGCCTTACATCGGAAAAATTTTTGTTTATATTAATAATCCTGACAGATTTTATATTAACTTTTGGTTTCGGGGTTTTCAGAAAAAAACGATCTATAGATGTTTTTATGTCAAACATAGCATTACCTTCCATTTTAACTATCTTAAATGGAGAAGGATGTTTCCGCGCCCTGCGTATTATATCATCCCACTCTTCTGGTGTTTCAATCACGCCATGTTTCCTTTTTTTCTTCTCTATGAGGGCAAAATCCTGATCATTAGGAAGGTAAGAGTGCCCTCTTATTGGAAAATAATATGTAATCGAATCAAACATTTTTAAAAAATGCACCATAACGTATAAAAAGTGCAGCATAACATAATTTTTATTTTGCCCTGGGCAACCATCACTGAATAACACTAACTTTCGTGTTTTATCACAAGTTCGTAGAAAATGAAATAACATGGAAGCTACATCGCTCGAACCTTTTTTGAACTCGCCTTCGTGGTAAGTGCAAATTGATACGTCACTTGTACCCATGTTATGAATCCCAAATACATTATACCACAATTGCCGTGAGAAAAACACCGGATTTCAGGGAATGTGCGGGAGAGGGAGATTTTGGATAAAATCAAAAGTAAGGGAAGTTATCTCTCCTGTTTGAACTTTAGCTTTACACTGCTTCTTCAACGTGTGAAAGGCTTCTGCCTACCTTTGGTGTAACTCCTTTGTTATGCGAATTTCAGCCTTCTCTTCCTCGGTAACAGATGTTGAGTTTAGTCTTTGCTGAAAAGTATCACACTCTGCACAAGTATCCGACCTGGGGTAACCAAAAAATTAAAATTCGTGGTAAATACCTTCCAATAAACTTTATATGGAATGTTTATCCTGTACTCTTCTACAAATAACGAATGCATGGTACTAATAGATAAGCCTTCAGGGAGATATACACAATTTGGATTTTTTCTGAAGGAATAATGCGACTGCATTCTTTGAAAGGATTTTATATGATATTGAATAATATTCCAAATAACCTCTGGGTACTGAGTGGGTCTATTTGAGTGTGTACCTCTTTTGTCTGTGGGTGATTTGCCAAATACCATTAAACTATCTCGCAATCGTCTAACCCTACTGGAAGTTACACCATGTATGCTTAAAAAGGCTTGCAAACAGATTGGTTCTTCTGTACCATTTATGCGTATTTTGTAGTTGAATGCTGCAGCATGGGTCTTCAATGGAATATTATTTCCTACTTTAGGGCGTCTTCTCGAAATATTATGAATACTTATCAAGCCACACAGGTGGCTGTCCTGCTCGTTTTTGCTACTCATAGTATTACAAATTTTCAGTAACATTGCGCTATCGTTATTTGAAATTTTTGAGAAGCCGTAGACTTACCGACAGTCTTTTCCGGTCTTTCTTTTGTTAACCAACTTGCCAACATGGTTTACATGTTCTTCTCCCTTAACTTTAGCTTTTCTAATCACACTGCTCTTTTTCTCTTTACGCTTCTTTCTTGCGGGCTGCCTTCACCATCACCATCTCGCTTAAACTTGTCCATTTTAATTAAATTTACAACACACTGAGTGACTCAATACAAACACAACAATGAGGTTAAATATTAGATGTGATTTCATTTACAGTTTACATTAAAAACGACATATGTCCTGGACATATGCTGTTTTTGCAGAAACCTGTTAACTTTATTTGCTCATATATCGGCGTTTATGCTGTTTTTGAAGAATGCCATATAACGAATACGTAGCAATGGTTATCGACTACTAGATGGCACAAATATCTCAATTTCGACAAATTTGGACATATGCCGTTTTTGCCAGAAGCTCTTCAATTATTGAGTTTATATTTAAATACTATATTCCTATTGGTCTTTTTTTGTTACAGCTACAATCATTTTCTATTTAAACGGCTTTATTGTTATCTTATTGTTTTTAAAATTCGCAACAGAATGGTCAGATTTTATGCAGTATTGGCAATATACTGAACTATTTATAAGAAGCAAAATTGTTCTGCCGAATATATATTCCTATATACTTTTCCTTATAATTGGTGCAGGCATAGGTACGTATGTAATTTTCATAATGTAGTTTTTTTGTTTTGATTTTTCCTCGTCTTGGACGGCCTTTTTTGTTTATGTTTCATTTTATGTAAGCGTATAGAAAAGTTTGCTACAAATTTAACTTGCCTATCTTAACAACAGTGGGAGAACAAATATTTCATTAAATTATCATAATTAGTCCAATTAGCGTTCCCGCCAATTTGATTTATTTATGAATTTTAGTTGAGCATACTTTGCTCATCATTTCTTCTGTGACTACTGAAGAGTATGAAAGGTATCAGACAAATAATACTACCAGATTTGAACACTTCTTGGCTAGAGATTCACATATTTTCAAACATATTCCTTATACATGGTACCTGGGAACATTCATTAAAGTAAGTGAAAAGCAATTTATATAATTTTATTACATAAAAATGCATGTATTAATGTCTTTCAGGTTATTAGCTTAGCAAATACTTTTTATTGGAATTTTATGGATGTATTCATTATAGCAATAAGTATTGCTTTAGCGGCAATATTGAAATTAATTAACAATAGAATACGTGCAGCTAAACAGGTTAGTGAAGCAGTTAAATAAGTAGAAACAAAGTGAAGATTAATTATTCTGCAATAGGACTTCCTAAAATTGCACTTTTTTTTTTAATAAAATCATTGATTACTTACATTTATATCACTACCACACCTTTCCGATAGTAATACACTACGAACACAGGATTAAAATAATAAACTTAATATTGAGTTCCCGTCGCATAGTGGTTTAGGATCTGGTATACGCGATCGAAATCTCTAGCTCTTTAAATAGTTGACGAGGTAAAATTTAACCACATGGCATTCAAGTCATGTAGAGTCGACTAACGAAAAATGTGTTGGTGCAGCTTGTCATCGTGGCGATGGAAATGTGTGTAGCGTTTAGGAAAAGGTGTAACTATGTTAGAGGTACAAAAATGCTTTCTTTCAGTCAAATATCCAAATTTTTATTTATATTTAAAATTTTAATAATAGCCTTGGTAATGGTATCAATAATAATAATAATAATAATAATAATAACATAATTATAGATATTGATAAAACCATTAGAACGATTATTCTGCTGAAAGTTCTTCTTCACTTAAGAGTGATTTATAGTGTATGCCTGTTCCTCGCTGTTCTCTGTGGCGTAAGATTTAGCTAATAATGGACATAGAACTAATTTTTGTTTTTAATGTAAACCTTGCAAATGGATTATAGTTTATTGTGACATGAGACTCATTTTTTTTTTTTTCTTGAAAAAAGCATTTTGCACATAAAACTAAAAAGGTTGTGTAACAAAATTGGCAGTCATTTTTTAATCATTTCTGTAAAAACAAAATTTAAAATACCATATTAATAAACCCATACCACAGTATAGTATTATACAGTGGTCTCAAAAGGGCCGGAATTTTTGTATCACTTTTTAAAGGCGCATGTGCTGTGCGAGGCGCTCAATAATGGACTACGCCGTAAATCGTTTCGATAATATGGCCTTATTTGTATTTGTTATGCACAGAGTAGTCATACATTTTTGTTGTAGCGCGAGTTTTGTTGTTATGTTATTCTTGATGTTTTCTTTATGCCGTTTAAGTTAATATTTTTATTATATAAATAAACTTATTTATTAACTGAAAGTAATATATGTACGTATTAAGGTAGTATATATCTTATATCTTTTTCTTTATTCATTACGTTAATATAATAGGCTCACAGTCTGGTTAAACAGAATAATAATTCTATTGTCTGAATTTTCCAATAATTTCGAATGGTATTTATGTAATTATTACATAAAAGTTATTTTTATATGTACATAAAGTGCTTGCTGTATCTTTTTTTTTTTTATTACGATATTTTCTATCCTGGTTATTTACGCACAATTATTTTAAAAAATAAAAATTCAGTTAATGATAAAACATTATTTCAGCAAATTATATTATTAAAAAGACCACATTTTTTAGAAATCTACTTACCTATAAAATTGAAAAACCTTTTTCATATTTGACCAAAAAGTCCAACCACACATTTTACAACAGAATCTTTATATAAAACAAATTAAAATTTTCGGATTAAGACAAAACAATAATGATTTTATTGTTTATCAAAGAACAAAATTTATTGACAATAATTTAATGTCAATTTATACAATATTTTATATTCTACTTACATGTAACTCGAAAAAAGGTTTGTAAATAAACGGAAATGCAGTTAAGTTTTATCTCTATTATTATTGTGACAAAAAATTAAGAGAAACATCTATCAAAGTGAATTATTTTGAAATGTGCTTATTCTCTCATTCAAATTTGAACTTAGATGCCGCCATTATTTATCCCAGAAAAGCATTTATCTCCGATAGCGCTCGGGCCGAGTCGTAAAATTTAAACGTAAAATTGCCACTCTGACGCGTGCGGCACTTTGCGCGCGGTGCCGACAGTTGTTGCGACCAATGTTGCAACCGCTATTACTTTCGTAACAGATCTATTACAATTGGCTCCCGAAGTAAGAAAAAAAAATTAATTATCGTATCCGGTCGTCATCCTTATCCACTACCCTTATTTATATATCTATATGTAGTTATGAAGCATGTATTATAATTAGCCAAAAAATAGTTCCTTGGCCGAATTATAGATGACACCACCAGCATTTCTTTTATCGTGTGTTTTATCGTGATGTATATGTATACATTTAAACTAAAAGAAGGGAACTGTGCTTTCACGATACGATAGTACAATGTTTGTAGTTATTCAACCGTTTGGAAGTACTTTTGAGTGTCACTTAAATGGCGTACGATGTAAATGAGATTTTACATTGCCGCCGCACGCCACCTAAGAAATACCCAAAGGTACTTCTAAACGGTTGATTGAATAACTGTGAAGTAATACATAAAATACGGAAGGTCATAAAGTTTGAGTTACGTTTGGATGTTCTTTTATTTTGACCTTCAAAAGTTATGGTTACACTGGGAACAAAACTATTATGTTTCGGACGCAAGTTCTAGTACCCAAAACTTCTCAGCCGTGGCAACACTGGTTGCGACTACTGTATAATACTATACTGTGCTCATACCATCGAACTAAAAAAATAAAATTAAATATAAGCCTAAGGTGCTGCGCCAAGCGATAAATGTAAAGGCGCATCAAGGATTTCAGCAATTATATATTCTTAAATAAAAAGTTCGCGACACAAACACAAAACATAACCTAAGAAAATAGCCAGCGATAATAAATAATGAATGTGCGGGTGCAGAGTTTTGAGAGTGAGCGGCAACGGGAGAGGTTGTCCGAAGGCGCATGGCGATAAGACTTTTCGATATACGAACCTTATCATAGAAGTGTCCGATGGATGTGCATAATATAAGTATATAACCATAGAAGATAAAAGTTAAGTGGTAAATAAACAATTGGAGGCATACCCAGAATATCGTGTTTTGTATAGTGAACAAACAGTAAACAATTAACAAACAGGAACGTAAATATGCACAGGATTTATTATTATTTTTTCTTATTTTATGTATTTGTATTATAAATGAAAGAAAACTGTTTTTTTTCTACGTGTATAGTGTGTTAGCAAAATGAAAATAGGATCAAGTGAACCAAAGAACGTTAACCTGCTTAGTAATCAAATAATTAATTACAAGAAAAACTTAAAATGTCTGATCGTGAGAATAATAAATCTGAGGATAATAAACGTAAAAACATAGACGTCAATTACTCATAAAAAAAAAAATAGATGACGACACCGGATAAAAGGAAAGGAAGAAACTATTGATGAAATGAAAGAACTAATGGAAGAAATTAGAAAAGACAATAAACGACGGAGGACATTAAAAACATGGTGAAGGATATGATACATGAAATCAGAGGTTTCAGAGAAGAAAATGATGTAATCAGGAAGCGATTAAACAAGTTCGAACCAAAGAATGAGAAATGGAAGATGAATTTAAAACAATAAATGGTAAAATGGAGAAGACTGATGCAAATACCAAACATTGTCTGAGAGAAACAACCTAATTATTAAAAAAGGCATGCCAATAGATACAAATGACAACGCAGTTATTAAGGAACGTATGCAATACTTTATCGATAAAGATTTGGGTGTAAAAGCTGTAATCCATCGTGCAGGAAGAATAAAGAGTGGAATGTGTGTTACAGAAATGCTGCAATTTGAAAATAAGTTAAATATAATTAAAGCAAACTCAAATTTAAAAAACAGGAAAGGAGACCAATAAATATAGAGGGAGACTTACAGTAAAAGAACTAGATATTTAGAACAATCTTGGAGCGATAGCAGCAGTGGAACGGGAAAACGGGAATCAAGTAAAACCAGGATATAATTTTCACGTGATAAATGGAATTAAACAGAAATGGGACCCTTCCACACAGGATATAGAGCGAAAAATATCCCAAAAGAATTGAAAAAACTAATACTGCAGGTGGAGAGAGAAACAAATGGAGCGACCTTGACAATGGACACGGTGTTGGATTCTGGATTTTAGGTCGGAGAAGGTGGTAATCACGTGCACTTAGGCCACCTTTACCTGGATCAATTGTGCTATCTCCCCTAGGTGGCGTCGCTCCCCCACAGTCTATCCGAGTCAGCCTAAACTGAACGTGAGCTCGAGCAGAGCAGCAGGCAAGGCGCCGCCAAAATCGGCCATGGTGGGGGGAGTCCACCATGGAAACTCTGCGTTGGACAATCGGCACAGTGGGATGTTAACCAAGCCCATGCAGTGCATGTGTTTGCAGTGGCCGGTCAAAAGCCCCACAACTTGACGTAGGTTACTGCGAGAAAGCTGCTTGTCGTCGCTTGCTGTCTTCGGTGATGGTCTGGGGATGGCTTCACGCGCTTGACGGCGGGCGGTTATGGACTTCCATCTATTCTCGTGATCAGTTGAGTTATTATGATGTTGAGTGTAGCCGACGAAATAGGAAGAGCACGTTCCGGCCCCACAAAGTGGGAACGCGAGCCCCGCCCCGTCAGCCTCGTTGCCTAGATTTCCTTTATAACCGTTAACCCACTTGAGTGTCAAGGTATTATCGATAGCGACCGCTTCTAGGGCATTGTGACGCTGAAGTACTAAGCCCGAAGTGATCCTATGATTATTTATTAAGAGCCTTAAGAGCAGCCTGACTGTTACTATAAAGGACAATACGCCGACAATTTCTCCGGCACCGTGCAGGATCGCCAGCACCTCGGCTTGAAAAACCGTGGCAAACCTGCCCAGCGCCAGTTCTAGATTGAGGTCAAGGTCCGAGAAGAAAACTCCTGTCCCCGTTCCCATTTTCGTTCTCGATCCATCTGTAAAGATGGCGATCGAGGATTGTAGTTCGACCCTGCGGTCAACAAGAACATGGTAGTGTCTGTTGAAAGCAAACACGGGAGGTACAGCATCCTTTGCGACACCAAGGAGAGACACCTTGGCGGCGCCCTCACAAATGATGCTCGCGTGGCTGCGTTCTCCTCCCGCCACGTCCAGAAGACCCCGTGATCGCAATCTTATAGCCGTCCTACGCGCCGCCTCCTCCACAAACAAGCCCAGAGAGGGAACACATAGGTGTGCTTCCATTGCCGCCGCATGCAAAAACTGAGAGCAGTGCCAAACAATTGTGGTGGTTGCAATTGTTCCACTTTCCTTTTGTTGGTAACGAGTACAATCTCTGTTTTGCCTGGGTTTACAGAGAGGCCACCTTGCCTACATCAATTTTTGATAGATCTTAAGGCGGTCTGGATTACATTACAGAGCACACCCTCGAATCTTCCATCAATTAAGACCGTGATGTCGTCCGCATATGCGATTGTGTAGTAGCAGGACACATTGAGCATACGGACAAGGTCATCTACCACAAGGTTCCACAGATGTGGTGACAAATGGACACAGTTATGGGATTGATTATGGACAGGAAAGTCGAAGAGAAACAAAAGAATAAAACAAAACCAGATATATGCAAAATTGGGAACTGAAATGAGCAGGGGTTAAGAAGTAAGGAGTTGGAGTTAGCGGAAGAATTTACGAAAGCTAGACTAACCATCTTAGGGCTGACAGAAACAAAGAAGAAAGGAACAGGCTATATTAGAATGAGTAATGGCGTTATTAAGATATATAGTGGAGTGGAGATACATGAGAGGGCAAGAGCGGGAGTAGCTGTCATGATTCACAAGAACAGTGAAAACAAGATAAAAAATGGAAATATGTATCAGAAAGAATTATTAATCTAGATATGAATGAAGGTAATGATAAAGTAACAATAATAGTAATATATAACCCGTCGGACAATGAGAAGAAGGAGCACAAAGACACTTTCTGGGGTAATTTACAGGAAGAAGTAGATATGTCAGAAGATTTATTATATTAGAGGATTTTAGTGGTAGGGTTGGAAAAAACCAGGAGGAAAACTACCCAATGGAGAAATATGGTGACGATAAGATAAATAATAATGGACAAAGAACCATCGAGTTCTGTCTAAACAACAACATGGTAATATGTAATACTTTATTTAAACATCGCGATATACATAAATATACAAGGGTTATGGAAAGCAGAGGAGCAAAATCCATAATAGATTATTTTATAATTAGGAGGGAAGACAGAAAATTTATAACAGATACTAGCGTAAAAAAAGGATGTGAAATAGGGTCCGATCATTATATGGTAGAATTAAAATTGACGGTCCAGGCACAAATACCTAACGTAGGCGAGAAAAAATTAAATATGGATAAAAAGAACAAACATAAAGCTATAAAAGTATATAAACTGCTAAATCAAGAAGCTCAAACAAGATATAGAAACAAATTGGGGCATGAGCCAAGTAAAATAAAACGGGAAAACCAGTTCCAATAGGGAAACTGATGTTATTTGAGTCTGCCCAAGTGATTAGTTTGATTAAAGAGGTCAGTTAAGTTAAATTGACAGGGGCAGTCAACATTCCGAAATCTGGTTAGGTACAATTTTATTCGAAATTACATGTGTTTCACTGAGATCATTTTGTGTCTACGAAATTTGCACCGTTTGACCGTCAGCAATATTTAGCTGCAATTTTGTTGTTGAACGCTAATATAGTCTGTTAAAAAGACAAAATTTTGAAATTATGTATGACTTTAAAAGAGTTACCACCTGTTTGTTCTTGTTTTTTTTTTTGTATATTTGATTCAGCACAATATAACCATATCATGTCTTTTCTTGGCATAAGACAACTTTATGTTTTCATCTAGAAGCTTTCAAGTTTCTAAAGTGCTCAGAACCGAAGCTTGATAAATCAAGTATAATTTCAACTTTTACTATATATATCTTTTGCCACATATTAGTCTTAACAATTAGACCAGTCAAGCTGCAACCGTTAACTGCTGGTCTTTGAGCAGATAGGCCACAACGCTTCTATGAAATCACTCGCATTGCCTTGTAGCAGTGGTCGTTGTCCAGGCGCATCTACGAGGCACACGAGACATCGCTACGTAATTATACTGAGCCGTTGTGAACGATACGCATCAAAGAAATTACTTGCATTAAAATGATTTGTATCAATACTTGACTATCGGTTTAGCAGCTTCGCGCCGAGTCGGTTTTCAAACGTTAGATGACGTAACGAAAACGTACCTTTGGCGAGATACTTGCACACACTTTCATCATTCCTCTTTCAAGCACTATGCTTATTTATAGGCGGATTATTAAAGCTTGAAATTACTTCGACTAAATATGTCGCCAATTTGGCCGCGATTGTGCCCTTACACATAGCATTTTCAGGATATTTCGCAAAAATACCCATGCAAATGTTCAATGAAACACGATAGCATAATAACGTATTCCGTAATATAGGACTTTTCATCGGCCATCACATACGTATTGTGGAAATTGCAAAACATATTTCGTGTGAAACCAGTCTCATTAGTAAAAAAAGTAAACTTATCAAATATTCGTAGAGGTGTGCACTAACTCCCAACTGCGATAATGCAAATTTTTCCAGACGCAAGAATAAATAAACGAAAAAATACACGTAGTATTTTCAAACCTCGGTATTTTCGGACCCATGCCAATGAAAACTTTTCTGAATATTTGGACTAAACTATCCCCTTATGGTTGATATCTTCAACGCCCTATAATTTAGTTGTTTATTAAATGTTATGAAAAATACAATACTTACATGCGTACATATATCTGTATAATTTTAGGTTAGAGCAATGATATGGACAGATTTACGACGGAACTATGACAGAATATGTGAACTTTCTTTTCGTGTAGAAGATATAATATCGCCTTTAATATTAACTTCATTTGCAAGCAACTTGTATTTTATTCTAGTGCAATTACATGGAAGTGTTAAGTAAGTTTCCATTTATTTACGGTTAATGTGTTATCTACATACTTACTATACTATAAAACTATATTGAATCTTACAGCAAACGGCGTGCAACTATGGAAAGTGTGTATTTTTTTTTCTCATTTGGATTTTTATTAATAAGAACATTTGCTGTCTGTTTATTTGCTGCAAGTATTGATGATGAACATCAATCATCTGTGAAACTTCTATGTTGCTTACAAAGCTATAACGCAGAGGTAATAATTTTAGGAAAATAACCATTAGCTCTCATTTATTTACCTTTTGAGAAACGGTTGATGGAATTTTGTTGTATTGTGTCTGAAAGCAGTTTTATCTGAAATACTTAAATATACTTACTGAGTCTTATTATTTGCTTATACTCAGCACTATTGTTTACCTTTATTTCTTATTGTCTTGAAGTAATATATGATCCCTTATTAATATTCTTTTTAACCCTTTTACATTTACGCAATTTATTTATTCATTGACACTACAACAAGGTCTATATTACATTGTCGTACCTATCGTACATTCTAGAACTTTCAGGGGAAAATCCTTTATGGACATCGAACCAAGATGTCAGTGGCCGGTAGTGTGGGACTTGCCCGGGATAGGCATACTAACTAAAAATCCCTCATTTTCCACCGCTGCGCCGCCGGAACTGCTATTGGCTTTTTTTCGGCTGGTCCAAATGTCACTTAGCCCTATACCCTACATCCCTTATTGCCTGTCTCTTATCTTTCTGACTGCCGTAACACTCGTGATGTAACTGCTGATCGCTTTCTAACATCAGCTCCACTTTATTATCTTTGGTTATTTCTCGATGTAATTGACGCATTTGCTCACGTCGCGTCGAAAGGACGTATAAAATCTGTGTTTTTGTATTACCCCACACAGTATGTCCCTCCGTTTGCTACTAGCCATAGTCACCCTAGCCTTTTCATTCCGACTCATAGATAGTTGGTCATTTATCTCCAGATACCGATTCTCAAAGTGTACACATAGCCACCTTATACAGCCACTACTGTAAACACCTTCAGCATGACAGTATATTTATATAATGTATGTAGCACCCCTTTGATTATATATACCACGTATGGATTGAGTTTACTAGACAAGTAGTTGGGTCAGAATGGATAAACTGAAATAACTATATTTGATCCAAATGCACATGACATGTTATTCGGCGCATTTTTGAATTATTTTAGTGGTAAGCAATTTTAAAACCTTATGAATATTTAACTTGTAAGTAGGCATTCAACTAAAATAACTTATTTTTTGAAATCATTGTTTGCAAGATAGTTACCTAAATATTGTAATTGAGCTTTTTTTTTCATTTTTTCACGTAATACCTAACGTTGGTTTAGATGGTAATTGCATTTAAAAAAAAAAAACAGCTATTAATTGTTTTAAGTTCCCGATCCTGACCTGATTATACAATTCTGTTGTTTACGCATAGGAATCTCGTATGTACTCCTTCTATACCTGCGAACGTATTATTTTACTGTATAGTATTATGAAATTAAAAAATAGAACTGGATAATCATGATCTTCAGCCGGACCTTGAAATTCCGAGGTGTCATTTTCTAAAGAGTCAGCTAGCGGCCATTTTGCGGTTGCACTGGACACGTGTAATATTGCCACAACTCCAAAATCTATACAGTTACCTGCATCTGCGCCTGAAATTGGGTGTCTTCCAAATAATCTACGATAGGCATTGCGAAATTGGTAAGCTAATGGGTTGTTGTTATATCCACCACGACTCCTTTGTAGGTAAAAAGGTGTGCTAAAGAGGTTTCTTCAATCAATGTTTTGTAAAGTTCTACACAATTTTGCAAACAGGTAATTATCCCTAAGAACCCTGCTCTTTTTCCAGTGAGAACAATTTCAATTAATTAAGTAATTAAAACACATGAAACATACGTGTAACATTTATGTTTATGAAAATTAAAAAATCCTACCTTATTAGATTTTGCATCCAAGAACCATGATTTTAAGTTCATAGGGTCAAAATTAAAGCCCATTAGTTTACACATCCCTAAATTTGCAGAAACACCATCGAAACTAATGGAATAGCACCTGTCATATTTACCAGCTCCAAACATATTTTTAGCAAAGATTCTCTTTCTTGAGAATTCAATGAATTAACAAGGAAGTAGCCTATGGATACTTTCCAATGTGTATTTAGAGCTACAGCTATAAAAACTAATGCAGTTCGGGCAATAGGTAAATTCTCAACACTGCCATTACATTCCATCCGTAGTCTACATAACTATAGAACCTGTTCTTGTTCCACTGCACGTGCTCCCTGATAAATATTTCATCTGTTTCCCCACTTTCTCCTTAAAAGCATTAAATACTTCATGAGTAAACCCAGCATTGCCATTTAGAACGCAATACCATTTCCTGAGGGCAGCTTCACGTGGTAAGAGTTTATTAAAGACATGTCTTACATAATTATAGATCTTGCGAGAATAAACGTGTAGAGTTAGTTAGTTCTTTCTTCTAATGCATCTGAGGTTGTCAACTGTAAGAGAAAGTATAGATTAACATTTATTTCCTTCTTAATTATTCATAATTTACTTTCTACCTCAATATTTGACTCAGCATCTTCACTTAACATGTTCTTATTTTGCAAGTGAGATAATAGTTGCTTAAATGTTCTTACTTTCTTTACCAATCGTTGCTCCCTTTTCCTCATTTTTGCAACTTTTTTCTCAAAAGATTTTATTTTAGCTAGTGCTAACAGAAAATTACGTTTTAAACGTCTGGGACTAGAAAAGCCTATCTCTAAGTCAACGTGACTGGGGTGAGGAATGGCGGAGATTAGGACCCGCAGGGTCCGCGACTGCGGGGGGGCGCAGACGTCTTGGGGCGCACTATCAAGAGAATTTGTGACAAATATATGTAAAATTTGAAAACGAGAAGTGTTTTTTTAAAATAAGTAGGTACACATGTCTATTGGTAGATATACTACAATTCATATGCAAAAAATATGCCGAATGAGTACCTATATGTTATATTATACTCATACACATAACAAACTTCCATCACTTTCGATGTGGATCCATTGAAAACGTAATGTATGTATAAGTATAGGTATGCGTGTCTCGCGTAAGTTTTTTAAGCAATTTTAAATCTTTTGTGCTACGTATGCTGATATAAATGTTTATTTTATTTAAAGAAATGGTAATTTATCATTAGAGAGAGTCAAATAAATATTTTTGTAAAATATAGAACGTGTTAACAATATTGCAATTAACCATAAAAATATGCTTTGTGTTCTAATTCTAATATCTAGATAAAAATAAACACTTGTGCTGTTTTCGCTACTGCACTTTGAAAGAATAATCGAGTTTGTGTGTGTTCGAATTGAGATTGTTGGTATACGTAATGTTAGGTGTTACATATGTAGATATAGTTTAAATTAGTAAGGTATAATCAATATCTTATTATCTTGTAGTATATTTTAAAGTTTTTGTATCTTCACAATTTTACTGTTATTTTTGTATGATATTCAAAATAGTATGTGTGCACAAATAGGGATACAAATCGTTCTCTGTATTGGTACGTTACCGAAGTAAAGATCTTTAAGTGTTTTGGTTACGTATAAGGAATGCGGGTGATAACATAAACATAGGCATCGATTTCAGGGTTCGGTCGAGCTAGCTGAAACAAATCATTTTAGAGTAAAATTTACCACAACACGGTAAAGTCATTAGTTCCTAATAAAAGTTAGTGTTAAGAATCGCATTGTTTCTTTGAACATAACAGTGATAAATTCTGTAAATTAAACTACAATTGTGTATGTGGCGTATAATACTTTGACTTAAAGAATTTCTTCCATTAGTGTATATTTCTCCATCAGTGGTTATTGAGATACTGTGTAGTGTACTTGCATTTAAGTAGTAAGAAAATGTCAGATAAAAAGAAGCTTAGTGGGGCAGAATTTCGCAAGAGGAAAGAGAGAGAGATGAAAGAATTGCAAAATTTCAAAAAATTAGCGGATTTTTCGTAAAAACGGACAATATTGAATCTACAAAAGAATCAACTGTACTTACTCCCTCAACTTCCAGAACACTTGATAGCACTGCTTCTTCATCATCTAAAATTATTCCTTCTCCTGACATTGCTGGTGAAACGACTATTATAGGATCTGCAAATTACCAAAAGAATGATAACGTTATTGGTTGTTCGGATTCGTCAGGTGCGCTTTTACGAAGTCAGTTGGAAGAGGCAGCAGGCGCGGATGAAGACGCAAGAAATTTTTTGCAAGTTGTATCTAGTGAAAAATATCCAAGTGATAGAGGACATTTCCCCCAATCGCTTGAAAATTCCACAATTAAAAAATTCATCATAGAGCGTGGCCCATGTCGACCAAATGGTCCTTTTCCTGCAGACGAGAGTAGTGAGAAACGTTCTTTCAGCGATTACTATTATAGAATTAAGTCTAAAGCTGGAGTAGAACTTCAAAGAACCTGGCTTTGTTATTCTCCTAAGCTAAATCGATGCTATTGTGAACCTTCTTGGTTGTTTGCCGATAGAGAAAAATGCAGTTCTTATGCTTGGATCGATGGCGTAAGTGACTGGAAAGGTTTGAGTAAAAAAATAAGTAAGCACGAAGTATCTACAATTCATCTAGAATCATGTGCTGTCTACGATATCTAGAAAAGAGGAACGACAGTTGATGCCGGGTTAGAAAATCAAATAAGGAAAGAAGCAAACTTTTGGAGACAAGTGCTACACCGTTTAGTAAATGTTACCCTTTTCCTGTCTCAACAAAATTTGGCGTGGAGAGGTCACGTGGAACATGTAGGAGATACAGAAATTGGAGGAGGTAGGTAACTTTTTATCTTTAATTGGACTTTTGGCAACGTACGATCCAATACTAAAAGAATTGGTAGAGAAACATAAATGCGAAACAAAGTACTTAAGTCACGATGTACAAAACGAGCTCATTCAACTCCTTTCGCAAGATGTGAGAAAAACATTGTTGGGTGAACTGAAAGATGCACCGTTTTTCTCAATAATACTTGACACAACTCCAGATATTACCAAAGTTGACCAGTTAAGTATTATTTTCCGTTACATAAAAGTTTTGGTGGATGAAAGCGGGAACACAACAGATTTGAAGGTAAAAGAATCGTTTATTAATTTCTTGCCAGTGCACGACCATTCAGCAACTGGTTTGAGAGATATTGTCGTTAATTTTTTGAAGAAATATGGTATAAACATAAACAAGTGCAGAGGACAAGCCTACGATGGAGCAAGTGTTATGGCTGGCGCTTACAATGAACTGCAAACTCAAATTTTACGACTAGAAAAAAACGCTTAATTTGTGCATTGTGCAGCTCACAATATCAATCTGGTCATTAATGATGCTGTAAAGGGTGTTCCGGAAGTCACTAATTTTTTTCATACTTTGAATGGTTTGCACACATTTTTCAATGCCAGTGTTAAAAGATGGGAATCACTTAATGAAAGTGAAATTCCATCACGGAAACGATTATGCCCAACGAGATGGGCTTCAAGAGATACAAAGATGTTATAAAGTCGCTAACAGAAATTATTTTAAAATCAACGCGTCATGAGGAAAAGGCGGAAGCGCGGGGACTCAAAAGCCAACTTGAAAATTTTAATTTCATTTGTTTAGTTGTAATATTTTCAAAAATATTGTCCTTAGTAGCTCCACTGTGTAAATACCTACAGGGTAGCTCTATTGATATAAAAGATGCTGGAACTTACCTCAACAATGTGTATGAGCAATTGATACGATTAAGACATTCATTTGATGAAATTAAAGATGCAGGTGTAGAACTTGCAAATACGTGGGGCATAGAGCCTAATTTTGAAAAGAAGAGACTACGACGGACAAAAACCCACTTTGATGAATTAAGTCAAGATGAACGAATTGAAAACAATGAAAAGAGATTCAAAATAGAAGTTTATTTTAAAGTATTGGATATCATAATTTCCAAAATTGGCGACCGATTTCATTCTTTTCAGAAAGTACTAAAAAAATTTGAGGTTTTGAATCCTAAAACATTAAATAATGTTAATGATGACGAGCTTTACCGCTTATCAAAATGCTTAAGTGACGAATACAATTCAGACTTAATGGATTCGTTTTCCCAACAAATGGTTACTTTTCGGATGGCTATGAAGCACCAAATTAAAAACGTTGAAAGTATTAGACAACTGGCTAAAGTCATTCTTTGCGAACATTCTACGTTATCTGCCAGTTTTCCTGACGTGTGTACAGCTTATCTGCTATTCATGACTTTGCCTGTGACAACTGCCAGCGCTGAAAGGTCATTTTCAAAATTGAAGCTGATTAAAAGCTACCTTAGAAGTACAATGTCTCAAGGAAGACTGAGTGGACTTTCTATTTTAAGTATCGAAAATGAAACAGCTCGAAAAATTAATTTTGATTCAATTACCGATACTTTTGCTACCTCAAAATCTCGCAGAAAGAAGTTCTAGATTATTTTGGGATTTTCGAAAAATGTTCTAGATTTTTTTTTATTTATTATGTAATACTGTAGTATGTTATGCAAGATATGTTTTGAGTTATGTATTTTATTGGTTTGTATTGAATCTATGTGTGTATGTATGTTTAATTTTGTAATTAAGTGAATTTAAGCTTAAAATCAAAAAAGTATTTACTTAAAAAAACAACAAATGCCTTTATAATATTAAAGACTTCTTAACAATGGAAATTTAGTATGTATTTATATAACATGGAACTATTTTATTATTTATGTACCTAGTAAATAAAACAGTGAATAAAATAAATTAGTAAAGTTTCTAAACGATAACATGTGGCAGCAATGTTAAATTAGCGTTGGGGTATGGAAAGAGGGCGCAAAATTTCAAATTGCGGGGGGGGCGAAACCATAATAAGCTCCGCCACGGGTGAGCAGGACGTCAAACTATTCCCTTCCTTTTCGGAGTAATTGCTTTAGTTGTCACTAAAAAAAAAGTTCAACCACAATACATTCATTAAACTAATCTCCACATTCTTCTCCTTGATCAAATATTTGAAACGACGTAGAAAGTTGTGCAAAAATAACTGACTCTGGGTTTTCAAACCCGCTTGTTTGAAGTGACTTATTCGTAAAAGTAAGTTTCCTACAGAATACATGTACCTACAGTCGTGCAATCGGTTATTATACTAATTATATTTACCTTTTACCTACTTGTTTTCATTCTACGAATTAATGTAGAAATACTACCTTTCTGTAATTTTCTTCGTCCAGATACTGTGTCAGCTATAAAACAGTTTTCATGAAAATGTTTCTCGCATATTCTTGTGGTCGGAAATACGTCCTCTCCTTTAGAGCATAAAGAAAAGGAAGCATACGCAGATCTGGATCTCTTGGAAATCTTAATAGAAAATTTAAATGATTAACATAACTGAGACACTTGTAATTATTATTGACAAACTTACACATGGTGAGACACTGATGAATGATGCACTTTACAAATATAACAATGCATCAAACCAAGTCTTTAACATACAAATAACTATTTTATTTATAAATGTAAATGCGTAAACAGCGCGTAAAAAGCAAACCGAACGCCACGTTTGCGCAAATTAAAGATATAAATCAATAGAATAATCTATAGGTAAAATGCACATTCTTGTGACACTACGCTTGTATTTACCACTCGCAGTTTTAACACTAACTACGCGCACCAGACCATCCCTCCCGGGGTGGATCTCCGCTACTCTTCCTAATCTCCATTGTGAAACAGGTAGGTTATTTTCTTTCAGCAAGACCAATGAACCAATTCGGGGAGTTTGGGCAGGCTCCGTCTTCCATGTTCTTCTCTGCTGCAGGGATGCCAAATATTTGGATGACCATCTTTTCGAGAAATGACGAACTATAATCTGTAATCTCTCCTACACTTTTACACGATTGAGAGGAGTATCAACATTGGTGGTTTTATCTGGCAAAGACATTAAACTGTCACCTATGAGGAAATGAGAGGGGGTAACGGCAGAGAAGTCGTTAGGTTCAGTTGAAAGCTGGGTTAAGGGTCTAGAATGCCTTCAATTTGGCACAATATCGTGCCTAATTGTTCATATGTCAAATGCGCGTCTCCTACTACCTTCATTAAATGACTCTTAACACATTTAATGTTTGATTCCCATAAACCTCCGAAATGGGGTGCTTTGGGTGGATTAAAAGACCATGCCATCTCATTTTGTAACAAGAAATCTCTTACTTCACGCTCTTTTATCATCGCTCTTATCCCTGAATAAATTTTCCGTAATTCTCTTTCTGCGCCAACAAAATTCGTGCCATTGTCGCTACATATGTTGCTACATAAACCTCGTTGGGCGACAAACGGTTTACGTGCATTCAAGAAACTTACGGTACTTAAGTCTCCGACTAATTCTACATGTATTGCTTCAGTCAGGAAACATATAAACAGGCATACATAAGCTTTGACTAATTTTTGGGTTCGTGTGAGACTAACCTTGATATGTAAGGGACCGGTAAAGTAGGCACCGACCGAGTTAAATGAGCGTGTTGGGATTAATCTTTCTTTGGGTAGATCCGCCATTATCGGAAATGTACAAGTTGGGAGTGTCTTAAAACATTTAACACATTTGCGAATAACTTTCTTTACGGTACCTTTTCCACTAATAGGCCAATATTCCGTACTGCTGCCAAAACGAGTTGTGGACCAGCATGCAAGTGTCTTATATGCTCATATTCAATTATTCGTTGGGTAAGTTTATGTTCTGATGGTAAAATAATAGGGTGTTTTCTATCATAACGTTCTAATGAATTTTTGATTCGACCACCAACTCTTAACAAGCCTTCAGAGTCTATGAAAGGGTTTAATGATAGTAATTTACTAGTTTTCGGGACCGGTCGTGATTGTAATAAACAGTTTATTTCTGTCGCAAATGCAGAAGATTGACATAGTTTCACGAGTTTATTTAACGACGTTTTCAATTCATTTGGAGTCAGATCCCCTGTTTTTCTCCTGTTCTTTCCACTCTTTGCGTTGTTAACAAATCTTAAAACAAATGCCATAACGCGCTAAAACTACTGAATTTATCAAAAATAAATAAATCACTACAGGAAGTAAATACTAGTTGAATCGGTTTCCTTTTTTCTTGTGCATTGTTCAAGGTAGTAGATGGATAAGATTTCGAAGATGGACAAGGTTCTAAATTTTTTAGCAAGAATTCGGGCCCATGCCACCAAAGTTCCGATTCAAGCAACTGTCTTGGATTTGTTCCTCTTGACACAATATCCGCCGGGTTTAATTTAGAATTAACATATTTCCATTCGTCTGCGGTAGTACCTTCTTGAATTTCTGCCATCCTGTTGGCTACAAAAGTCTTCCACGTAATTGGTTCAGCGGCAATCCAATGCAACTCTATCGTACTATCGCACCAAAAGTAACGATTTGTGCATTTTATCTTTATGCTTTCTTCAACTTTAGACATTAATCGTACTAACAATAAGGCTCCGCATAATTCTAACCTCGGAAGAGCTATTGTCTTTAACGGAGAAACACGTGATTTTGCAATTATTAATTTGGAAAAATGTTTTCCGTTAACGTCAGTTAACTCCATAAGCACGCTCTGATGCGTCAGAAAAACTGTGAAGTTCAATTCTACTGTAGTTCGGAGTAGTCACTTGTCTGGGTATTCGTATGTCATTTATCTCAATTAACTGTTCTTGGAATGTCCTCCAACATGTATCTAAACTCATTGGCAAGGATCCATTCCAGCCGACTCGAGATTGCCATATTTGTTGTAGTAGTAATTTTACTTTAACCACAATAGGACTGATCAATCCCAAAGGATCAAATATTTTCGACATGGTGGACAATACGCTACGCTTAGTTACTACCTGCTGTATTTCTAAATTTACGGAGTAATTAAATGAGCCTGTTTTAGGATCCCAGTATAACCCTAAAGTTTTAATACTTCCATCGTCAGATATTACCTAGTTCTGTGTATTTTCGAATCCGTGGGTTTCTAACAGTTCTGGTCGATTGGTACACCATTTACTAAGTGGAAAGCAAGCTCCGAGAAGCACCTCTTCTATTTGGCGTTTAAGCGTCTTTGCCTTTTCTACCGTATCCGCGCCAGATATCAAATCATCCATGTAGAAATCCTCTTTAATAACTCTGCTAGCTTCTGGGTAAATCGATTCAATGTCAATAATTGCTTGGTGCAATGCTCTCACAGCCAGGAGCGAAGCCGGTGCTGTCCCATATGTGACGGTGTTCCATCTATAATACTTCAGAGTATCATTGGGTTCGTCTCTCCATAGAAGTCTTTGGTAATTTTGGTCTTCTTCAGTAACGTTTATCTGACGATACATTTTCTCCACATCTGCCGAAAACACAACATTGTGTAAACGAAAGCTCAATAGAAGTTAAATCTCAGCCCAGCTCTAGCAATGAAACCAAGGTTGATCTTATGAACACTGAGACGGTCATTAATGAAATCTCTCAGCGGGAGAGCAGGAAATCTAATTATTTTTAATCTGCCTGAATTGGATAACGCCTCTAAAGCTGATCAAAGTTCTGCTGATACCCTTATTGTTAAAAATATCTTTACTAGTTTAAATATTACGGCTACGTATACTAATCCCATACGATTGGGTAAATTTGATCCGACTAAGCAGCATCGTAGGAGACCAGTTAGAATTACTTTGTCTGAGCTTGGATTGGTTCACGAGGTATTACGTGGGAGCAGTTCAAAGCTATCTCTATAGCTAAGGACAGAACTCCTATGCAGATTACCTACCTGAGATTGTTACGTAATCAGCTCAATTCCAGGATCGCTGCTGGTGAAAAGGATATTACGGTCAAATTTTTCAATGACGTACCCCGAATAGTCACCATTAAAAACAGGCAGGAAAACTAGCAACGTCCTACAAAATAACGTCCTTAAACCTCTCCATTTTATATCAGAATGTTCGAGGTCTGAAATCTAAACTTAATACGATTTATTAAATTAGTGAAGGCATGGATTGTGATATCGTGTTACTTTCTGAAACTTGGATGAGATATTCTACCTCTAGTCGATATGGTAATTTGTAAGTTAGTATTCGATTTTAGCACTTTGTATTTTGTTAATATTTACATTCCGCCTGACGTGTCATGTGATGATTACGAGTCGTTTTTCGATGTCTTATGCTTGGAATTGCTTGACGAGCAACTTGTAATATGCGGTGACTTTAATTGCCCAAACTTTGTTAATTCTGATATCTCTGATCGAAAATTTTGTATATTGTCTAACTTTATTAGTATATTAAATTTAAAGCAGTACAACACAATTAATAATACTCACGGTAATAGGACTTTGCTTTTACTAATATTGATTGCAGTATCACCGTCTTACATGATTTGGATCCTTTAGTCCCTGAAGATGTTTTCCATCCAGCCTTAGATATATCCTTTGCTTTGCAGATTCACAACAACAGCCACGAGTTTCCTTCTAATAGCAACCCTCGTTACAACTTTGCTAGAGTTGACTTTCCAAGTTTGTATAATCGCATACTTACAACTGATTGGATTTCTGTTTATACTTCCACGTTAAGGAGTCAGTTTCTACCTTTTATGATTTGCTGTATTCCTCTGTACACCAGTTTGTGCCAATGCGTCGTTCCAGTCGTTATTTCCCACCCTGGTTCAACAGGAATATAATTGGCCATTTGAAACTTAAGAATTATTATTTTCGAAAATGGACTACACTAGGTTGGTGACTTGCCGCGATGAATTTTCGAGGCTGGGATCACTTGTTAAAACTGAAGTACGTTTGGCCTTCCAGGATTATCAAACCACAGTAGAGACCACTATTACTGTCAACCTAAGACCTTTTTGGCAATATATTTCTCGTAAACGAGGTCACTCTAGTATTTCTGAATGCGTTACGTCTAATAATGAGACTCTTGATAATCCAAAAGATATCGTACATGCCTTCGCTGACTTGTTTCCTAATTCGTCTCACGATGTTGGGAATGAAGTAGGTACCTGGGGAACAACCTGTAGTCAATTCTTACCCTTTGAACGTTGGGGTCTTCACTTCTGATGAGGCTGCTCTTGCGATAGGTAAACTGAAGGCCAGCTTTACTGCCGGACATGATAATTTGCCCTGTTTCCTCATTCGAGACTGTGCGCCTGTACTTAGTGAACCTCTAACTTTCATTTTTAACCTTGCTTTACGGACTAGTGTCTTTCCTTCGCTTTGGAAGGTTGGCGGAATAACGCCTGTTCACAAAAAAAGGCAATCGCAGCTGCTTAGAGAACTACAGGCATGTTACTATACTTTCTAGCTGTAGCAAAGTTTTTGAAATACTATTATTTATGAAATTATATGCCTGTGTCAAGCCTTTTCTTTCCATCCATCAACATGGTTTTATATCGCTGGCATATCCACTGTAACCAACTTAATAGAGATTACACAATGTATTAGCGAGTGTCTTGATAAATGTCAACAGGTAGATGTTATTTATACTGACTTTTCTAAAGCTTTCGACACAATTAGTCATCCTATGCTTATACTATCATCTCTTGGTTTTACTCCTAGATTTACGGATTTTATTGAATCATACGTTAGCGGAAGATGTTGTTGCTATGTTCAGTACAATGGTTTTACATCTCCTCCTTTTTCCGTTCCTGCGGGCGTGCCGCAAGAATCAAATTTAGGCCCCTTACTCTTCAACATCTTTATTAACGACCTATTTCAACTGTTAAATTGCGGGGTTTTAGCGTATGCAGATGACCTTAAGATCTACCGCAGTATAGCCTCTATAGCTGATTGTTTGATGATGCAGAGGGATGTTAATGCCATTGGCGAATGGTGTGCGGTCGATCACATTCGTTTGAACATTGAAAAATGTGCTGTGCTGTCCTTCACAAGATGTGCTAATCGACTTTTTTATAATTATACTGCATTTCACTTCCACATTCCTAGAGTGTCACAGGTCAATGATCTAGGAGTACTCTTTGATGCGCACTTAACATTTTCTCCCCACGTTTTTAATGTTTCTGCTAGTGCTTCCAAAACTCTAGGTTTTCTCATCCGTTCTTGCAGAGATTTTACCAATCCATTGGCTTTAAAAGTTTTGTATTTCGCGCTAGTTAGATCTAGATTGGAATACGCATTCGTTGTTTGGCATCCACCTTACTTGCACCAACAGCTTATTATTGAGCGTGTTCAAAAAAGATTTCTAAAGTATATTTCCTTTAGAGATGATGGTGTATATCCTATTCGTGGAACCGATTATTCTAGTATGGAAAGACATAACTTCTTTTCTTTATCGCAACGCATAAATGATGCTAGCGCCAAATTCCTTTGCAATCTAATTAATAATAATATTAATGCACCAACCCTACTTAGCCAACTCAACTTTAGTGTGCCCCGCCTTAATGGTAGATCTTGTGCTACGTTTTCCCTTCCCAGTACCACCACATCTCTTTATTTCTATTATTACCTGATTACCACTGTATTTATAATTACTGTCTTGTCTTTGGGTTTAGTTTACAGAATAATGTTCTTGTATTGTAATTTGCCTTTCTTTCTCATTTCATTTGTCTCATTCTTACACAATTGATGTATTTGTAATTACTTTCTTTCTCTTTTTTTTTTGTAGTTTAGTATTATTATTATTATTATTTTCTTTAACACTGTAACTACTTACTTTTTTCTTTATATATCCTTTATATGGAATGTTTTTCTGTTGGACAATAAAGATTATTATTATTATTATTATTGTTTTTTTTTTTTCGTGAGAGGAGAAAAATCTTTCATGAGACTTTCGGCGGGCCGTGTCACCGGAGTGTGTCGGATTCCTACCGACTAAAAAACCCCTCTCATTGAGTCGTTATGTTCCCTCCGGAACCGCGGTAGCACTACTTCAGGGAGACTCTCTCACATAGGTGGTCGGGCTCCTTCACTTTCTCCGTTTTATCTGTTTTCTTGTCTCGGCCTCTGTCAGGTATCCTTACCGCTGAGAATCTCACGTACGATTCTTTCAACCGCGTTCCAATTGTCCTCTGTGCTCATCATCTCTGTGATTATATTATCGGGGTGGCTGTTCCGATGACTTTTACTACTCTCGACCTTTGCAGGCTCCATCTCGGACACTGGAAGAATGTGTGTTCGGGTGTGTCAACAAGGTCGCAATATAGACAAGCGAACCGCTTGAGGTAGGTTTAAAAGCAACCATGTCCGGTCAGGAACTGTGTCAAGAAGTAATTCACTTCGCCATGTGATCTGTTGAACCAGGGCTTCAAATCTTTGATAAGTGTTCTGGTCCATAACGCCGCAGCATCTTCGGCATCCCATCTCTCTTGCCACTTGTTCAGCATTTCCCTTGTCACTTGTTGCTTGTTGACACCACCTTCTCTTTCCACGGCTGATAGGCACTCCGCCAGTGGTTCCATCGGCGGCATCCTCGCAATAACCAACAGCGCTCTGTGTGCGCTTACTATTCGGATGGCAGTTCTACGCTGTACTCCTCTCAGGACTTTCCGGTTTGTCTCTCTTAGTATTGCCTTTTCCCATATGGAAGCCTCATAAGGCATTACGGAGTCAACGGCTGAACCCAGGATCCTTCTACTGGTTTCCTTCGGGTCCCTTATGTTAGGCATCAAGCGGCTAAGATTTGCAAGTACCCTACCCGCTTTTTTGCTGTTTTGCGTACATGGACTCCCATAAAGAGATTCTTATCCAAGTGGACACCGAGATACTTAACGCTTTCTTGACTGGTTATCACAGCATCTCCTACTCTTACTCTTATTTGCTTTACCTTTCTTCCCGCTACTAATAGCACCACCTCGGTTTTGTGGGGTGCAAGCCTCAACTGTTTAGACTCCAGCTACTCGATAATGCCACCTACGGCTTTATTCGTTGTTGTTTCCAAGTCTTCCCTCTTCCTAGCGGTGACAACTGCGCCTAGGTCATCTGCGTATCCGATTATTGTCACTCCGATGGGCATATAGGTGTTGAAGACACCATCGTAGTAGATATTCCAGAGGCACGCCGCATGTTATCTCAAGCCAAGCCTTGTCACCCACAATTAAGGATCTTCCCTCCAAATAGCTTACAAACATATTGAGTAGGTAAAATGATATTTCCCTCCTCTTCAGCTCTTCAAGGATACCATTCCAAGGTGCGAAATTAAACGCATTTTGTACATCCAACGTAACAAAAGCGCAGCCTGGAGCTGTAAGGCCCACCATAAGCTTCTTCGGCGTTCTTCTTAACTTCTGTCAGCGCAGTGATGGTTGAGTTCCCCTCTCTGAATCCGAACTGGTTTTCTGCAAGGCCTCCTTTGTCTTCTACCTCTTTCTTCAGGTGCACTAGCCAGTACATTTAAGATACATATCGGTCGGTAGGAATTGTTCTGGTGATCATCCGTTTTTTCCTTTCGGGATTAGAACTAGTCTTGCTATCTTCCATTCTTCTGGAAATCTGCCTATAACCAGGGATGGGTTCATTGCCGTCAGGCAAGCCTCAGGATCACGTCCGGGGATATGCCATCTGGCCCTGCAGCACGATTTCCTTTGATCCTAGCTGCTACCAGGGCAAGTTCACTCAGTGTGAACAGAGAAACATCACTCTGTCTATTTTCTATTGAGATGTGTAGGGAAGAGCGTCTTCGCAATTTCCAACTGTTTCTCGTCCTGCATAGACACCACCGGGAGCGCTCTTAGCTTTTGGTTGCTATCTGATATCCTTTGCCCCATATATCCTGGACTATTTCCTCTAGAAGCCGTTTCCATGCTCTCTTCTTCGCCTCTTGAATAGCTTTTTTCAGCAGTTGTCTACTCTGAGCATAGATCACGTGGCACTGTCGCTTTTTGTTTTCGTCTTTCCCTTTGTTAGCTCTTACCAGTGTCCTCTTATCTTTCAGGCACTCTCTCCTTGCTTCCGCCACTTCATCGGTCCACCAGTATACTGGAGCTTTGGTGCTGGCGCTCACCGCTCTTTTAGGGAAGATTTTACTGCAAGCCACGCGTAAGATGTTTGTGAGATTCTCTGGATCCACGGTCTCCGCATCACCCTGTAGCATCTGTAGCAACCTTCCCACTTCTTTCGTCATTTTGTCCATGTCTTCTTGCTTGACCCTCCATCCCTTGTTTGGTGTAGTCCTTCTTGGCTTGGTACGTTCGTAGTAGTCGAAAAGAATATGCTGATGGTAGCTCAGACTTTCTTCCTCCATCACATGCCACCCGGTTATGGATTGTGCCCTTTGTACTAAACGTTATGTCTATATACGTTTAGCTGCTACCCCTAATGAAGATCGGCTTCTCTCCCTGGTTGTGGACTATGAGATCTTCTTCTGCCATCCATTCCGCAAGTAGTTCTCTTCTGTCTTCGGTTTTAGAACACCACATATATGACTTTGCGTTAAAATCCCCATCTACTATAATTTCTTCCTTATATTGCTTCATAGCATTTCTTAATGCTTGTAGGAAGTCTTTAAACATCGCTATTTCTATATTGGGAGACACGTAGCAGCCGTATATCACCACAGTGTTGGTCTCTATCTACACATAGCCGTTGTCTTTGCCCTTATTCCACACTTTGAGAGTTTTATTCCGTACGTTGATTGCGACATCTATCCTATTGTCGACTAACCAATTTGTTTGATAAATTCTCTTTCTAGTAGATGCCGCCATTATTATTACATCCGCTTTTTTTTCGTCCGCTGTTTTGTAGATTAAATCCATTGCCGCATTGCTCCTATCTATATTCCCTTGGATTACCCTGAGACTTGGTATGCTTATTGGGGGCATCTTAATACTTGGTTCTTCTAGTTTACCACAGCCGCTTTCCCACTGTGGACCTCGCTTCCTCGAATCACCGTGGTTCGACCTGGGGATGTTTCTGGGAAACTGTGTGTACCATCATACCCTCTTGCTTTGGTGGCCCTATTCGCTTGTCCTTCTCTGTTGTCGTGCTTAGAGGCAATTATTTTTTCTTTTACCAACTTTCTGTAATATGGGCACTTACTATGGCCTGCTCTATGGCCTTCCTTTTCGCAGGTAATGCAGCAGTTTTCGTTTTGGCAATCTTTCGCTTTATATCCCTCTTTTCCACACTTGAGGCATATCTTTGTTCTATCCACTCCCTTGCACTCTTTCGTGGGATGCCCAAACTCCAAGCATTTATAACATCGGAGGATGGTGACCTGGGCTCTCACCCTACATGGGGCCCAGCCTACTCTAAGAGTTCCAGCCTCTACAGGACCTTTAGCTGCTCCTCGTTTAATGGATACCGTTGCCGTTTGCCCAGCAATCCTATTTGATCTTAGTGACACGATTTTAACATCTCTGTCTGTTAAATTTCCCACACTATTTCTGACGGCAGTTGATACTTTCATAGGCGTCGCGTCACCGTCAATGTCAGTAATATATTATATAATGTCCTCATCGTTTTTCATCGTAACCTGTATGTCCTTATTCTTGTCGAGGATTTCTTGCTTGAAGGCTAGGGCCTTTTCTTTTCCTCCCTGTACTTCTAACATTACATCGCCTTTAAGGGTCTTTTTAATCGCTTTCACCTTGATTCCCACCTTGTCAATATCGACGTTGCTCTTGATTGTGCGGAGTATATCTGCATATTGCTTGCCATCATCTGACCTTATAATCATTTTCTCGGAATAAGTATTTATCGCTGTAGGGTCCTTTATTTTATTCACTTTACCTCCAATAATCTCTATCTTTTTACCGGTGCCGTAGAATGTGAACACTGCGCACTTCCGGAGATAGTCAAGCTCAAGCTCGCCCATTGCTGTAAGCTTTAAATTCGTAGTCCCGTGTACCGTAGTTTCAGTTTCCACTTTTTGTAAAACAGTGTATAGCTTGTACACATCATTCCTTGCACAAATTATAAGGTAGGACGTACAGAGTTCTGGTTTGTGCCTCTGCTTAATATTGTTTCTGTGCGGGTTTTAATATATTCGATATTTCCCTCCTCCAGTCCTTCATCTAAAAGGCTAGTAAGTTCTGGGAATCTAGATTTAATAATCTCTGCACTCACACCAGTTAGCTCCGCATCTGGGTTGACAATAATAGCTATATCTGTGTCTGGGAGACGGAGTGTTTCAGAACCCGCGAGTACTGTAGTTATGTAGCATTCAGCGTAGCATTCTCAATCAATAATATTGGCCAGGCCATCCCAGCCCGTTTTCTCCCCGAAGTGTCTCTTTATTACATTAGTATTATTTTCCTCTGGAACATCTCCTTTTTAATCTCTTCCTCCTTGCTTGCAGCCCTATGCTCTTAAAACTTTTGGAAGTTTTGTTATCCCCAGTTATTATTTCTTTAGTTTGAGGCCCAGATGTGGTATATTGTTCACGCGACTCTTCCACCTTAGCTGTAAGTACCTGGTAATTGGTTTTTAGGATGTCTACTTTCCTGTTAAGCGTGTTCAAACCTTCCAATTTCGTTGCGGGTAAACGTGCTCAGTAAGTGTTGTTCGCATTCAGTTTCTTCGCTGCTGAGTTTCTTGCAATTCGTTACTTCTTCTACACTCCAGAATTTTTCCATTTGATTATGCAATTTTTTATTGGAAATGCTTAAGTTGCACAAAATTTCCTGCGAATTAACGTTATCTGAACAAGGATACTAACTACTAAACTACTAAATAAATTGTCATTATATGGAATACGCGGAAATGCTGCCTTTTGGATTGCGTCGTATCTTAGCGGTCGAGTTCAATACGTGCAGTTGAGACATACTACAGCGGCTGGTACTCGTGTGTATAAATCTGGGCTTTTACCTGTTGCTTTCGGTGTCCCGCAAGGTTCTGTTCTTGGCCCTCTCTTGTTTAATCTGTATACAAATGATTTAGTGGAATTCATATCCACGGCTTGTGTTTTTATGTATGCAGATGACACCACTATAGTAACGTCTGGTGTTGATCTTGTGGATACCGAAAGACTTACTAACACAGCCATGAAGGATTTGTACACCTGGTGCTCTGCCAACAAGCTGCTTATTAATGAAACCAAAACTAATTTCATGGTATTTCATACGAGACAAAGGCATGATACTACAGCTGCAATAGAAATTAATGATAGGTTGCTTCAGGGTGTTTCATCGATGAAGTTCCTTGGAGTACACCTACAAGAAAGTTTGATCTGGGAAGAGCACTGCAAAGACCTTGCAAAAACGATTAACAGCAAAGCATTTTTATTTAGATCCCTTAGTAACAGTGTGTCCACTACTGTTCTACTTGCTGTCTACTTTGCCGAAATCCAATCTAGACTGATGTATGGTATTCTTTTATGGGGCAATTCACCGTGGTGTCAGAGGGTTTTCTTGGCTCAAAAGCGTTTAATTAGAGTCATTTATTGTATTTCACCTACCACTTCCTGTAAGCCATATTTTCAAGTATCCAACATATTGCCGGTGCCCTGCATGTATATTTTAGAAGCGTTGTGCTATGTTCACAAGAATAAAAATCAATATCCAACTAATGATACTTACCATTCATACAATACCCGACAAAAGCATTATTTTCATAATTCTAAATTTAACTTGAGCATTGTGGGAAAAGGTATAGAGCATGTGGGCCATAGATTGTATAATAAGTTGCCCCATAACCTAAAGACTAATGAAAATATAAATACTTTCAAAGCAAAAGTCCAAAAACTTCTTTTAAATAAGTGCTGCTATTCAATAGATGAATTTTAGTTGTTATTAATTAGGATCTTGTTTTACTTTTACTTTTTGTTATTACTAGATTAAGAATTACTTTTTGTTATTGGGCTTACGTTAATTTGATTTTCGATTTATTTTCTTATATATAGTTTATTTTTTTCTCAATTTTCTGTGAATTATTTTTTCTTTTTTCTTTTTGACTTATCTAATTATTATTATAGATTAATAAACATATTCTATTCTATTCTATTCTATTCTAGATGACCCAGTCTAATCTTGTTTTTTGCCAAATTGGTTTATTAGGCCCAAGTTTTATTTGACCATGCATAATATTTCGAAAAATATGCTAGCTCCCAAGAGCACTTGTACAGGTTCGGCTTTGTCAAAATCATTGCCTGCTAAAGAAATTCCGTTTGAAATTTGTATGTTGGTCAAATCGATGTTGTTGGTAGGTATCATGCTTATCTTATTCACTATTAGAAATTTTTCCGCGTTTTCATACATTCTATCGATTGAAAATACGTTTGCTGCTATTGCCTTAGATATATTACTCTTCGAATTATTTATTCCCGCTATTGGAATATCCACCTGAATTTGGTTAAAGTTTAATTTTCGTGCTAATTCATAGGTCATAAAATTTGACATGGAGCGACTATCGAGAAGAGCTCGACATTGTATTAATGCACCGGATGCATCTCGTCAATATATCCTTGCCTTAGCTAACAGTATTTGTTGCGTCACCGGTTATGTTGTCTGATGACAGGTTACGATTTCCGAAGTAGTTTCATTCGCGTTCGTGTCCGTTTCGGTTTTGGGATTGCTTGTGACATTGGATGGAGATTTTGCTTTTTCTTCTTCAGGCATGTGTAACGCTGAGTTATGTTTTGCTCTACAATCTTTGCAGCCTCTGTGTATCATAGAAGATCATCCATTGATCGTACCTTCCATGAAATTCTGGCAAATTAAGCTGCGGTAATTTTACACGATCCTGTATATTAGTTGAACCGACATAAGCCTGTATAGTTTCGGTATTATTTGTGCTATGTTGAACATTTTTTGCGTCTGTTATAACCTTATAATAGGAGTTTTCAAAGTTTTCGCGTTCACTTTCTTGTATATCACCCTCTATTAATTAAATTTGCTCCTGTATGTCATTAAAGTTGTTTAAAGCGTACGTTTCTATGGATTTTAATCTATTTTCTGGTTCTAGAGCGTCCAAATTTTCACTTACATTGCTTAGAAATGTTTTAAATCGCGTAATTTGTGCCTTTACTTAATCGCGCTTTAATTTTATTGTATTTAGTTCGGCAGAACTGCTCCCTGTTTCCGTGTCTGACATGATTTCTCGGGCAATATTAAGGGTTATGTAATCAAAATTTATTACTTACGTTTTTAAGAGCACAGAGGACGATGTCTGAACGCTACTGGCGGGCAAACTGCAACCAATTCGTCATCATGGTAGCGGCAGTGTGGGAAATTATAACAAATCTATTGAAAACAATCGGAAATTTTTCTCAAATTCCTACTAAACAGCTATCAAAATGATGGAGGTTAACCGTACTTCGGACATTACGTTTTTGGCAGCAATATTTGCCAACATTAATTCAATAAACTGAAGTTGTACTTCTTGCGTATCACTGATTGTTAGTGACCATGACTCGGGGGGATTTCATTGCAGCTATGTTCGTTTGTTGCCAATAACGCCTATTACCTTTTCATACCCGTGGCGAACACCTAACAAAGTGGTAAACCGCGCGAAATTCAAAATAATATAGAAATACGTATTACGAAGTAACAACTATAAACAACAAACTATGAATATAATAAACTACGCTTGAGTATAGGTTAGAAACTGATTAGCACGTGTCAAACACAATCACGAAAGTGGTAGTTGAACACTCGTATGAGAATTGGTGGTGGGTAGCTATTCTAATAACTAGCCAAATAGCGGCTACCGAGGAAATAGCTATAGCTGTGGTATATGTCAACGCGATAACCAGCTATTCCGGCTAGCCGGCTACGGTCGCTACGGTAACTGAACAGGCGATCGGTGGCGTTGGGAACTATGGCTACTGGCTACTACGGCTAGATAACAACGAATATCCCTTCAAGTTACGTAGTATAAGTTGCGTTTTATTTGCCTCGCGGATCACTTGCGATCAGATAAATAAATCTATAAAGAGTGACACATTTCAAACCTCGCAACTCGTAACATAAACGATTTTTTTTTTTGACTGTATGGAATACCCAACTACGCTATTGGCTAGCCGTTAAAGCGAATACCGAGTAATAACCAATAGCTGAAATAGCGGGTTATTTAGCGGCTATTAAAGTACCAGTAGCCGGTTAATTAGGTTATCAAAATATCGACTAGTTACCCACCACTAATGAGAATGAAGTACGCCAAGGGTGTGCATACGTACGTCTATCTAGGCCAAGATTCTTTATCTTTGTCAAACTGCTGTAATATATATTTCTATCGTAGTCAATTTAATACGACCCAAATTATTATTCATGTTTGCATGGAGTGTGCTTAATCCATACGTACTCTATATAATCAAATATGTATACTATGCGTATAATAAAGAGGTAGCAATACATATCAGTGAGTAAACGATTAAATTTTAATTTTGGCAACAATATTAGGATAGTCACCCTAAATTGGAATATATTTGTACATTATTATATTTTGTTCACAGTTCTTTCTCTTTCTCTTTCTCTTCTCCAACTCTTTTATTTATACTTACTATTATTTGTTTCAGTCGAAACGCTTATTTCAGCAAATTACTTCTACGAAACTTGCACTGACAGGTTTAAATTTTTTTACTGTAACGAGAGGACTAGTCCTAAATGTAAGTATGTGCTTTAGTGTGTTTTTTTGCGAGTTCTAGTACTTTCTTTCAGATTGCTGCCGCTATTGTAACTTATGAAATATTCTTTATCCAATATATCAATACGATAACTGACGATGATTAGAAGAAAAGACGTGGAACGAATTTAAATCGAAATTGTAGTATCTAAGGGTTAGCATAACATATTAATAATGATTAAACTTATGCAAGAACAATTAAACTATTTCCTAAGTAATTCTGAAAGATACTTGCTAAACATTTATTTGATAAAACAAAGTTATTGATCTCTCAATTGATGAGCTATGGTTTTTCACATTATATGCAACCTTAGCTTAGGTCATAAGCAAACCAGTTAAAAACATTGCTTACAATTTTAAGATATCTAATGCTGTTTTGGGTTTATGACATTCATTAAATCCGTAGTATGTTCAAGATTTTACCAATTTCTGTATGTAACTAACAGAAACTGGCAAACACAATTTAGAGATTTGAGTGGAAACATTGCTTTTCAACTGTACAATTGTATTAAAATTTAATCGATAATCATATTTTTTTTTGGGAGGAACTGAAATGGATCTCAATTGACAAATACCGATAGTGACCGTATCCAGATATAATGTTACTTTTCTTAAATTTATTGAACTGTAAATGAGTACTAATTATATCTTTAATATTTATTTTAAATATTTTCTGCTTAATGACATGTTGCTCTAAGTTGTTGTTTTGCTAAGTTGTAAGTTATTTAAATGTATTAAAAGTTCCAATAGATATCAGTCGAATGAACCCTTTTCCCGTTTTCGCCATATTGAATTAGAAAATTCAAGTGTTTATATATATTTCTTGCAGTATAATTGTTGTAATAGTATTTAAACGATTACGTTGAAACAAAAAAAAAACTTTCTAAGAATCTATACAATATCGCTGATTATAGATTATCAAATTGTTAGTGTGATCCGAGTATATACAAAATATATCTGGAATTGCTTTTGCATTCCGCTGCGATATATTGTAATCATATTCGGGCGATTACATATTGTGATCATCGAAATAAATATGAAGTGCCGAATCCAATGCACTTGTATTCGATTAATAATAACTAACAATGTGTATCTTCCACGATATAAAAAAGTATTTTTGGTATCTTATTCAGTTGATAGATATAACAGTTTGATAAACTGGGTGAGTTTTTTATCTTGAGACAACGGAATATCTCTAAAACACTGCATCAAAACAAAAAAGATCATAATGAGATTTTTTATAATGTGGGGGCTCACTGAATGGTGCCGATTCTACGCCATCAAATATATAGTTTTTGTTTGAAACTTTTTTTTTTCGATTCGTAACAATGTAATCGCAAAAAACATGATTGTGAACGTCTAGAAAAACTACACAAAACATAAACTAACATTTCAAAAAGCCATGTGTTCGAAACTGTGCCCCTTCACTTCGATACATTTATTTATTCGCAATTGGAACGCTTATTCAGTACTTGACAAGCTGTGAATACTTACACATTGTCCGACCCCCATTTAGATTATTAATTATTAATCCAATACAAATTAGTTAGTGTTGAATATTTGAACAGTAATGGAGCCTATAACATTACAAGAGAAAATTGAAATGATTTACATGTATGGAGAAAGTGGTAGGAATATCGATTATGCTGTTAATCTTTATTCACAACGTTTTCCCGACAAGGTGCGAACGCGCGCTTCTTTTTACCGAATCGCTCAACAGTTCTCTAGCGAAAGAACTGTGCAGCCAAGAAAAGGTAATCGCCGAAAAACAATTACTGGAGAAAATAATAAAATCGCGGTATTAGCTCCAGTAGCTCATAATCCGCACATTAGTACTCGAGAAATAGCGCGCGAATCAGGAATTTCTCACAAGGAGTAGGCAAGAACTGCGAAACACAAAATTAAATGAGTCGTATATCATTTGAAAGAGGGAGTTAAGAGTAGAAAAACTGTAAACGGGTTTGAGTGCATGGGCCTTAATTTTTGAGATATGAAGAATTTTATTTAAAAATATTAACGCCTGTAGCTTAAGAAGAATTATATGTATACGACTGATTAGTGTATGTGTAGCCCAATTCGGCCCAATTAGTTGTGCGCACGAATTACGAATTTTACCAGGAGGTGGGGTAGGTTCGAGCCCACCTTAGGGACATTATTTTTCTATTATCAGTATTAATTTTTTTTTTATTCGTAATATATGTGATTACTAATAATCACTAATAACATATGCAACTTTCACACACAACATTGGAAAAAAAACAATTATAATACAATGCAATAATTATTTATTACTAAATAAAAGAAAGAAAATGAGGTACGAAATCGTCGCACACGCGAACTTTTGTAGATATTTTGTATGTTAATAGTTCCTTGGTTTTCTAGCTCTTTTTTGTAAATAATAGTAATGAAAATAATATGTATGCACGATACGCGTCTGCTAATAATGACTGTTGCTTATCAAATTTTATAATAAAGATATATGTAAAACTTTTCGGTTTTAACAAACCGAATACTAATCAGGTTATAATTCCATTAACGTGCTATATACACGCTTTCTTTCTTAAGTTACAAGCATTAATAGTTTTTTAACATTGTCTAAAATTAAAAAAAAAAAGAAAAAAGAACAGCACAGAAAAGTGCTTAAAACTTGTTAAAGATTAATCGCATAGAAGTTGCTCGGTATTTATTTTCTAACCAACTCATTTTTTTTTATTGCATTCCCAGAGGTTTTACTTTTCTATGCTGTTCCATATTTTTTTTAATGTCATAATATTTATAGCTACATATATATATATATATATAATCTAGAACCTCTTATACCCGAAGGTGTGAGGTTATATATAGCTACATATAATTACATTATAATATACTCTACAAATTTTCGAAGGAAATCAATTTTGTAACTGTAAATTATAGAATAGTAGTAATGAGATTACATTATAATAAAGAACCTATAAGAGAAAATGCATTAGAGTTACTTCTTTGTTTCTATATGTTAAGAAATACTGATGATTGTGAAGCAAAACTCTTACTTTATCACAAATAGGTACTAAAATGAGAATAGAATTGTCGGTTAGTATGATATGATACAAAAAGCCAAGAGGCTGCAATGTTTATGGAATTCATAATTTCATCAGTGATGCGATTTCTTTTTCGGATAAATATCGCACTACACGACGATTTGAAATTTTATATTCTTTCATAAATCTGACACCCACCTGGAAGATGCAACAAATCGAAAAATGCAATTATTTTCTGTATCCTCATAAAATTCGGCAACGGCAGCCATAATCCACATCTGCAATTGCCATCTTGTAACAAGCTGTTGTACTGCGTGTTTCAACAAATTGATTATAAACATTCTTTTTAATCCGAAATACTTTGGCACTATATATGTACCACCTGCCAAAGCATCTCCAAAGTTCACGTGTGCGACGATTTCGTACCTCATTTTCTTTCTTTTATTTATTAATAAATAATTATTGCATTGTATTATAATTGTTTTTATTTACCAATGTTGTATGTGAAAGTTGTATCTGTTGTTAGTGATTATTAGTAATCACATATATTACGAATAAAAATAAAAAAAAATGAATACTGATAATAGAAAAATAATGTTCCTAAGTAGGGCTCGAACCTATTCCACTTCCTGGTAAAATTCGTATTTCGTGCCCTCAACTAATTGGGCTACACATACACTAATCAGTCGTATACATATAATTCTTCTTAAGCTACACGCGTAATGTTTTTAAATAAAATTCTTCATATCTCAAAAATTAAGGCCCATGCACTCAAACCCATTTACAGTTTTTATACACTTAATTTCCTCTTTCAAATAATATATGACTCATTTAATTTTGTGTTTCGCAGTTCTTGCCTACTCCTTAGTCCAGTATCTGCCAAATATGGAAGCGTGGGAAATATCATCCATTTAGAGTTTCCATGCATCAAGAACTTCATGGCGATGATTTTCAAAATCGAGTGCGATTTTGTCAATGGGCGCTTCAACGGATACAAGATAATCCCAATTTTTTTGCTCGAGTATTATTTTCTGACGAGGCGACATTCACAAATCACGGTACGGTAAATCGGCACAACATGCATTACTGAAGTATCGAAAATCCTCATTGGTTGCACCAAGTTGAACAACATCCTTGGAACGTACCGTAAGATTGGGTGAATCGGAACTCGTGGGTGAAAAGGAACAAAAATGGGAAAAGTTTTTAAAAGAGCAATAAAAGATTTAAAAATATTTGGTGACGCTGAGATTGCAAGAAAATGTTATTATTAATATCCAATGTTATTAAAATGCTGTCAACTGTCAAAGTTGAGTTTGTACGTAACCTCAAATCTAACACGTGCAAACTAGTACTATTTGGTTTAATTTTTTTTTGATGGTGTTTCTAAACATCTGGGAACATTGTTAAACGAAATAAACGTGTATTCTTATGAGTGTTTCTATTCACCACATTTCCAGGTGAATAGGAACAACAATTTTTTTTTAAAAAATAAGGGTTTTGGCATGCGCCCATTTTTTCTAATCTCGCAAGCTAAAAGCAGAAACCCTGTTCATAATTTTTCAGAAAAAAACAATTAAAAAAATTTTTTTCTTTTTTCTGTATAGCCCTCGAAATTGTCAGAACTGTTCCTATCCACCCCATCTTACGGTAAGTGTTTGGTGTGGAATAATTGGCAATAAGCTTATTGGTCCATATTTCTTCGATGGAAACTTAAATGGTGAAAAATATCGAAAAATCTTGCAGAACGAACTTCCAGTGTTACTTGAAGACGTCCCTTGGACGTACGACAAACAATGTGGTTCCAACATGACGGTTGTCCAGCACATTATTCAAGAATAGCACGAGAAGTATTAGATCGAGCCTACAATCGTCGATGGATCGGAAGAGGTGATCCAGTGTTTTGGTCTGCAAAATCGCCAGATCTTACTCCCCCTGACTTCTTTTTGTGGGGCCACTTAAAGTTTGAGGTTTATACAGAAGTGCCGAGAGCAAACCTGATTAAACGCATCAGGATTCAAGGATTACGCCGGAAACACTTCTTGAACTTGAACGCTTTTTGAAATGTTAATTTATGTTAAAATAAAAAAAACACAAAATCATGTTTGCTTTTTTCCGTATTTTTTCTAGACGTTCACAATCATGTTTTTAGCGATTACAGCGCTGTTGCGAATCGAAAAAAAAGTTTCAAACAAAAACCACATACTTCATGGCGTAGAATCCGAATCTGCAATAAATAATGGGGGTTTCAAGGTTATCCTCCCTCCCAGAAGCATATTCGTTTTGAGCGCTGGAATCGTAGGATGAATCTATTATACTAGCTTTAGGGGAGTATACGTTTCGGATCAAGGGCGTCGGAACATCAAGCCTGTCAAAACTTAAAAGTTTGGTCGAAAGTCTTTAAAGTTGCTCGAATCGATCGAATTTTTATCTTGTGTATTTCATAATTTGTGTATATACAAATACATTTTAAAAACTGTCTTTTTGAAGACATCTAAAAGGAATATAACAGTGATAAAGTTTTAATACGGATAAATAACATTATTTCACTAATTTCTTCTTTTAATCAATATAATGAGTTTAACAATAAAACAAGTTTTTATTTATATTGATAACATTCAGTTTATCCTTCGCTTCCTCTGTTCAATGTTCCTTCGTCATTCATATCTTCCTCTTCTTTGGTAGGACTGCTTAGGACTCGAAGATCATTTTGAGAACTGATATTTCCATTTCTTCCAGAAAACACGTGGCACGACAGGTCCAACAGGATCGGATCCGTTGTTGGGAGTAGTGTGCGACAATAGGTATTAAGCGTATCTATTGCCGCAACACTACTTCGAAGCAAACTTATATATATGCAAGGGAATAATCTCACCCACATAAGCTTGTAATTTGTAATAAATCAATTATCGTTAAATACATACCTACCTTCAAACACATTTGCGTATATATTTCTTTTAAATTTTGTAGAGGAAGGAATAAATGACGAAAGCTTTTTACTGTTGAATACAGAAACTATCAAACAGTTGATAAATAAATGCGGCCCGCGATTAACATTTAAATAAAAATTTAAAGAATATGTTAGAAATTACAATTGTTCAAATCCTTTATTGGTAAGTAATTTTAATGTGGTGCGATGTAGGTATAATAATTTCAACATACAATTTGTTAGCAGATGGATAATGAGGCAATTTCAAATGTTTGCACAGAAACTGTATCCAGCAAAGACGATGTGGATTTAAGTTTCTTAGAAATATTGACACCTGTATTTACACTACCTGATAATGTCGATACTTTTAATGGGAACAATAATGACGCTACATTTACAGTTCCTCTGCGCGTTGGCGACATCCTAAAACGCACAATGTTAGACATAAGCAACGTGGGACCGGTTGCAAAAAAGAGCAGCATTTTTCAAAACGTTAGTAATACAAATACATTTAGCCTCGTTACACACATACCGGTTTTCGCCGGGCCAACGTGGGTTTTTTAACGATAAAAATCGGTGTGTGTTCCACTTCCTCGTGTCACTAAACGTTTTTTTTCCAGACCGGCGAAAACCGGTGTGTGTGCAATACATATAAGTATGAAACGTGGAAAAAGAAACAACATTACATTGTTTTAAATGGTTTAACAATGTACTGTTGTTTCTTGTGTCACGGTTTTTGTTTCATGTTTCTTTGATGTGTGGCCGGCCTTACATTTAACTGGAATAATGTTTTATATTCATGTCGGTGCTTGAAAATGTGGGTATGAAACATCCTGATGGACGTTTGGCGTTGTTTCAGAAAAAACAACTCAACAATGATTTACGAAATAAAATAACGAAACTTATTATAAATGAATTGGTTTGCAATCAGGAGCAACCACAACAGTACATTATTTATTATATATATTATGTATATTAGTATAAATTTAGAATAAGTTATTGCAGAAAAAAATTCTTTTATTTTAGTATAATCTCCAAAACATTTGAAAAAGCTGCTAAGGAAATTACGTTGTTGTTTTTTGGCAAGTAGAAGAAAACATATTACAATCCGTACAGATCCGCTAGACATGGATTACGTCCACCAGCGAGAGGATTTGGTTTTAAAGAATTTAAATTTTGTATTTCTGTTAATTCCCTCTTAGGCAACATGAGCTATGAGTTTGTCAATTTAACCGATTTCATATTATCAATCATAAAGAAGATTAATATGAATGTCAAATTGTTTTATGTCCATAAAAAATAAGTAGTTACATATGTTTACTTTTATATTTTTGATAGTTCACACATTATTTTTTTTTTTTGTATTAATAGGTTTGTTCATAATAAAATACTTTATTATATTAAATATGTGGTAAATGTTTCTGTTTTTTTAAACCTGGACAATGCACAACGTTGGGTAATTTTATTTCTGTTGTCTGCTTCTGTATATGTAGTTTCTACACCTGCTAATTGTTTTTCTTATACAACTTCGGTGGAGTGAAGTTTGAAAATGCTTCAGACTGTGTGACATAAGGAATGATACCAACGTCAGTCAAATACGTTCTTATAAAACTCGACACCGAAATGAAGAACAAGCAGTCTAGCGTAGAAACTAGAAGTATGCAACTTGTGTGAAATTAGCAACGGCGTTGCTAGCAACGCTCATAGAGCACACTAAAAAATGTAGATGGCCGAAAAAAATTATATATGCATTTAAAACGAGCAAATGGAAAGATTAGGAAGTACATAGGAGCATTCCATCCTTATGGTTCGATTACTCACATCTTAAACGAAAGAGGCATTAGCTCAAATATAGACATTACGAGTTCCATCGACAGAGAATACGTAAAAAAAATTAGACCAACATACTTGTTGTTAAATAACTTTGTTGCGTAGACAATATTACTCACTGTATATTTTATCGAACCCATATGGTCCGATCGTTTGCCACCCCTCAAACGGAAGAGATAATAACCCCTAAATTTGAATATAACTTTAGTAGACCAAGAAAAGGAAAAAAACAAACATTCAGACCAACATACTTGTTGCTCAATAATTTTGTTGCATGCACAGTACAAGTCAATGTATATTCTATCGAACCCATATGGTCCGATCGTTTGCCACCCCTCAAATGGAAGAGATATTAACCCCTAAACTTGAATATAACTCCAGTAGGCCAAGAATAGGTAAAAAAAAAATTCAGACCAACATACTTGTTGCTCAATAATTTTGTTGCGTGCACAGTACAAGTCAATGTATATTCTATCGAACCCATATGGTACCTATTCTTGGTCTACTAAAGTTATATTCAAGTTTAGGGGTTAATATCTCTTCCGTTTGAGGGGTGGCAAACGATCGGACCATATGGGTTCGATAGACTATACATTGACTTGTACTGTGCACGCAACAAAATTATTGAGCAACAAGTATGTTGGTCTGAATTTTTTTTTACCTATTCTTGGTCTACTGAAGTTATATTCAAATTTAGGGGTTATTATCTCTTCCGTTTGAGGGGTGGCAAACGATCGGACCATATGGGTTCTATAAAATATACATGTTGTCTACGCAACAAAGTTATTCAACAACAAGTATGTTGGTCTAATCTTTTTTACGCATTCTCTGTCGATGGAACTCGTAATGTCTATATTTGAGCTAATGCCTCTTTCGTTTAAGATGTGTGTGATCGAACCATAAGGATGGAATGCTCCTATGTACTTCCTAATCTTTCCATTTGCTCTTCTTTTAAATGCATATATAATTTTTTTCGGCCATCTACATTTTTTAGTTTGCTCTATGAGCGTTGTTAGCAACGCCGTTGCTAATTTCACACAAGTAAGTATGCATGGCATTGAATTCGTAGCCTGCATAATATACGCGTGCATATTTGGGGCTAATAAGCGACAACATCTATAGACATTAAGTATTTTATTTGTGGTAAGTATTTTGTATTACTGCCATTAATGAAAATCATAATAGAAGCAATAAGGAGAATACTTGTAGTTACTAACTATATATATGTAGCTACTAAAAGTATTAGTCGTCATAACTACTCTATTTTATTCGCACTAATAGAAACATATTAACGGCAAATAGTAATTTGGCAACTGCAAACATGTTTCACACGTGTTACGACAAAACTGTTTATTAAAACCCAATATTTTATTTCATTGGAGCAAGTAAAGTGTCAACTTACGATAACTAATTTAACTTACACCAAGTAGTTTCCAGTTTTATTGTGTAAAGTATCGCATTCGCAGAACTTATTAGTAAAAGTTCTCTAAAATAGTTGGTATAGATAAACGTACTGTACTGTAGCAAATATTCTAACTCAGAAATCTAGTATGATTTACCCTAAATACTTAGAATATCTGTGCCGTATTTAAGTATAATTTTTACTTGGGAGAAATGAATTACTCGTCAGCACTATTCTTTTTTCTCAGTGTACGAGGGGGACCGTAATACATTGTCTATGTACTATAAATAGCGGTTTGCGAATATTTGGCTACTACCTTTGGTAATGCGGCAGATCCAACAGGCCAAATTGATGGTTTTCTTCTCCAAATATTCCAATCAAAATTAACAGGTAGTGCACTATAACTATATAGTAGGTAGTCGAAATATAATTCAATCTTGGTTAGAATTAAAAGGACTAACTGCAACTTAGCTCTTGTGGTCAAAGGTCGGAACGTTGCTTCGTGCAAGATTTAATTCAAATGTGAACTGACAAGGGAGAAACGGCTTATTATTTCGGAATTAGGTGTAAAAATGTTCTAATTTAATATTAACAAAAGTTAAAGGACTCCTATAAATATTTTTTATTTTATTTATACCATATAAATATGTATGTTCATTTCAGATACAAAAGGTATATATGAATCGTCACAGTGTATACGTATGTATACTATAAACGTAAACACAATATAGACACAGTAACAAGAGAAAATAAATATAATATAAAATATTTATATATGTATTGCTACGAAACTTGATAATTCTTTTTAAATTTTATTAAATTTTTAACTAAGTATATACTGTTTCTATTCTCCTATCATGCACTCAGCGCCATCTATTACATTCTCATTAATTCCAAAGATATGCTATAACGCAGATGTTAGATGGCAAGAACAGTAACTTTACACCCCACACAGGGTTTTAGGTACACTGCAAACCAATCGGATTATAATTTACAGTTGACCTCGGGACGTGGGTGGGGTTACGTAACACCGCTGAGCCACCGATTATTATATTAATATAGCTTATAACATTTAAGTAACTTTAATGTGACTGTACTAGTTATTCGTTAGTGATGTTCTTGTACTACATTGAATAAAAGAGACGATATTTCAGTGTAATTTATTTATTTAGAGTTAAATAAATCTGATGAAGAAGGATATCTTCTAAAGATTCCTTCAGGGGAAGTAAGTTCTTTACTATCTTAGATACACAATAATAAGATTTGTAGAATCTTAATCCTACTAACTAAAAGCTCGTATTTCTTATTTTTAATATCATAAATAAAATTCAAATCTCCCGCTAAATTCCCGTCATAAGATCAAGTATATCAAATCAATGCCAACTTAAACTGCTCGTGAAATTAACCCACAGAATCAAATATAACCTCACATATCCGAATTATCCTACAATAATATAACCTAACATTCCCTTTACGCCTTTGACACCAGTTATAGATTCAAAAGGTGATAAAATCGCTTACTTCAAGTACGAAAACTGCTCTAGTATAATCCAAATAATAATTCCAACTTCAAAACAATCATTTCAGCTTGCAAATGGTGTTCCAACGATTTCACAGCAAAGAGGCTCGAATATAATTCTTCAACAAACCCAGTATTAGATGTACGCCACCCCAAATCTCGAAATCAACTGGATTTCCATCATCTTGGCACTATACACGTAATACTCTCATTCTTGTAAGTAAATTTCAAAAGTTTATAGACTTAACTTCTAATAGAAATTTCAAAATTATAGATAATTATACGAAAAGCAACCACACTCAGGAAAAACCGAAAAAGAAGTCCCCCACATTTTTTTTCAACAACTTAATATTTCCTAGACAAAAAGGACTCCGGCAATGATGATAAAAATCGTTTCCAACGATACAACAGCAAAGAAACCCTGGTCGTATATTTATCGAAGGAACACATATGCCCTAAAATCAATGGTTACATGCATTTTTTTAATTAGATACGAAATAAGTACGTTTTTAGTTTAAATTATAACATACGTGACAAAATAAATAAATAGATTAAATACATTTACATAAATAATTTTATAGTTGATATTATGATTCTATGGGTTCTGTTTAGCATGATAAACAGCAGTATATATAATAATAATAATAATAATATAAGTATATTAGCCCAACAGTACAAAAGACCAATTACAGGACTAAATATACAACACAAAATGTAAATGTAATACTACGATAAACAATATAAAGCAAACAAAAACACAGATACAGAGAATAGTCAAGCATTCCTCTGAGCATTAGTGCTCAAAAGATGCTTCAAAGAACAAGAAAACAAGTCACATCTATTACATATACCATTATAAACTTCAGTCATAAACACGAGTGGTGACTTAAGCAGCATATTAGTCTTAGCTTGTGCATTATAAAAGGTACAAACATTGCGAGCGGCAAGCCTAGGTACACTAAACTGAAGCTTATGTAAAATAAAGGCACAATCAGTTATATTATTAATTACCTTATAAAGAAAAGCCAGCGCAATACCCTCTCGTCTGGTCGCCAACGAAACCACATCGAAAGCTCCCAAGAGTGTGGCATGGTCAAAACCACGACACGGATATTCGTTAAATTTACGAAACCAAAGAAGTTTCAAAAACTTTCTTTGAACAGCTTCAATGCGATCAATATATATTCCGTAGTGAGGATTCCACACCAATGCACCATACTCCAGTCTGGACCGCACAAGACTATTAAAAAGGATTTTAAAGGTACCTAAGTTGGAAAACCGCTTAGTGTTACGACATATGAAACCAAGCATTCTAAACGCAGAGGCTACCACAGAGTCGACATGACCGACAAATGAAAGAGAGGCATCAAACTCAATACCCAAATCTCTAACACTCACACATCTACTCAAGACTTCCGACTCGATTGTATATTGGTAATGAATGGGCGACTTCTTACGGGTATAAGAAAGAATTTTGCATTTGGATATGTTGATATCCAACTTACTTTGACTACACCACTCAACCAGCCTGTCAACATCAGATTGAAGATCTTTGCAATCATTAATAGAATTCACAATGCTAAACAACTTAACATCATCCGCAAACATAAGAACCTCGCAGCTCAAGGTAGCAGGCAGATCGTTCACGAACATTAGGAACAGCAAAGGACCCAAAATTGACCCTTGAGGCACTCCGGAAGTAATAACTCTACTCTCTGAAAGAAAACCATTATAAGAAACACAAAAGGTGCGCCCAGTAAGATACGATTGAATTAACCCAATCAAGTCACCACTCGTCCCCCAGCAATGAAGCCTACGCATCAGAAGTCCATGGTCGATTCTATCGAAGGCCTTGGAAAGATCCGTATAAATTACATCGACCTGCGCACCAGCATCAATAGCCTCAGAGGTGTACTGTACAAGCGTAACAAGGTTCGTTGTAGTTGACCTTTTGTCAACAAACCCATGCTGAGAGTTAGTAATATTACTGCTAAAAGCTAAATACATGTGACGATAGAGAATGGATTCATAGATCTTGGATAAATTAGATATAATCGAAATAGGCCTATAATTCGCAATGTGAGAAGCATCCCCACTCTTATGCACAGGGCAAACTCGGGCGGTCTTCCACAAGCTTGGGAATGTAGATGTTTTAACACTCAAATTGAAGATAAAGCAAAGCGGCCTCAAAAACACGTTAATGCAATCTTTAATGAGAAAGGAAGGCACCTGGTCAAATCCAGAAGTTAATTTGCTTTTCAGACCTCCAACAGCCTCGACGATCTCTTTCTCAGATATGGAGGAAATATGAATATGAGGCACATCACAATTAACTGGTACCTCGCCCGAAGAGAAAGACCGGGACGGATCCCTAAACACACTACAGAAGTAACGACTAAACGCCTCCACAATATCCTCCGGAACATCATAGCAGACATCATCACAATACATTTTACCGGGAATACGACTGTGACCCCTCCTAGAAGCAACAAATGACCAAAAAGATCTGCTGTCGCCAACAATCGACCTCTCCACCCGAGACAAATACTGCGCATAGGCGTCCCTCACCTGAATCTTTATAACCGCTCGCAACCTTTTAAAGTTGTTTAATGCAAGCACTGAATTAGTTTTCTTATAAGTGGTATAATGCTTGTACTTCTCCTCTATGTTCCTTATAATATTCTTTGTGTACCAAATCGGATATTTCCTACAGTTTCTACGAGTACCATAACGCGGAACATGCTTATCGAAAACAGCGTACAATAAATTATAGAAATATTGGCAGGCGTCATCAACATTGCCACAACTTTCAATACCGGTCCAATTAACGGACAACAACTCACTGTATAGAGCCGGATAATCCGCCCGTCGAAAGTTATACTGACCACCAGCCCCACCCACCGGAAATTCAAAATATACTTTCTGTTTCAGATCGAAATTAATTATTAGTGAAGGATGGTAGACAGCATCCTCCCAAACTATAGGCGGATCGCATCGAGAAACACTACATTCAAAAGTACTAAATACTAAATCCAACATGACATCAAGAGAGTTATACACGCCATTATACTGAGTAAGATTCAGTAGTTCGCAATAAGCGTTAAGGGCATTCACAACTCCGCTACTATTATTATTCGTACAAAAATCTGGAATATTAAAATCACCCATAATTAGTAATCTCTCAGTACACAAGTGATATTGAACAAAGTAATTAAATAGAACTTCGAGATCGCCAACTGAGGGTGTTCTCGGAATATATAATACAAAAATATAAAAAATACAATAGCTAACACTAAATTTACAGCCAACAATATCGCAAGCGCTAAGATTATCTCTCAGTTCGGATAAATCCAGAGCCTCAGCCTCAAAATCACGTCTAGAAGCCAGCAGAACTCCACCTCCGCGAGTAACCCCCAACGATTCATAATCGCGATCACATCTAACCACACTGTAGCAAGGCGGAAAGAACTCAGCATCGAGGACATCCGCAGACAGCCAAGTCTCACTCAAAGCAACACAATCATATTCACTCTCGCTAACACCAAGAACAAACTCATCCAGTTTTCCCCTAATACTGCGCACATTTTGGTAATAACACGTAAAACTCGTACTATTGGGCTGAACTAGTTTTTTTCATCAATATCTTTTCGCACAATTGCAGGTATACCCTTAATATACTTTATGATAAGATTTGTCTCTCCATTCTCCATTCGTAGCTTCAAGGTATCCTTACATTTGGCAAACAGATCCCTTTGCGACGGTGTTTCATCACATTTTACAAACACATTTTTATAAGGATCGATGCTCTTAAGTCTATGTTTCCTTCTCAATACATTCCGCACCAAAATCGGATTACCCAATACAACTCTCAACGGACGAGACTTTCCTCCAACTTTCTTTCCAATGCGCATAATATCTCGGTCGGGGATAACCCAATTCGCATCAGTATTAATCGCCTTAAACAAGTCATTCACAATCCCAGAGTCGCGCCCCGGATCACCCTCAGACACTCCATAAATTATAATATTATTTTCTCTTTGCACTCGGTCTTTCACTTCAGAAACAATGCTTTCAAACAACTCCGGTGACAATTTCTCCGACTGGGTTTCCAGTTTAGCAAGACGTGTATCGATATCCTTCAACATCGACTTCAGCTCGGAAAACTGATCAGTTACTTTGTTGCAGGAATTGCAAAAAAATTTCACACCCTTTGTGCGCTGGCGGGTGATCCGTTTAGCATCATCAACATCAATATTAATGCAACTAACATGCAAGAAGTTTTTACATCCATCGCACTGCAGGGACAATGTATTATCCTGTTTCTTGCATATCATACACAAATTCCCTGGCATTATGAGTTGTAATTAGAATAGACAATGTGGGTGGCCCAGGTACGATAAATAATTTCCGAAATGTTTGTTTTTCAAATGTTGTGCCGAACAAAAAACTTACGGTTCGCTGACCCGACCAATCCAAAAGAACAAGCGGATATAAAAATCCAACAAAAAGACACGTCCGCCAGAAATTCTTTTATAAAATGCGATTTTTCTTAATATAGGGCACGTAACCGATCCGCGAAACTCACAAAAATCAAATACGTACAAAAAGCTCGTTAGTTTGATACAAGATTCGATAATTAACTATCTGTTCTACTCACAGAAATTAACTACTTTGTGCAAGTCACAAAGAACCACGTTTTACACTTACAACAGCACACATATATATATATATATATATATATATATAATCACAAAAAAATTTTATCGACCGTACTCTATTAATAATAAGGAAATTATTGGGTAAGCGGTCTGTAATAAAACGATCTATTTGTTTGAGGAACCTTGAACAAATAAATCGTTTTATTACAGACCGCTTACCCAATAATTTCCTTATTATTATATATATATATATATATTATACATAAAAAATATGTGTATAAAGGACTACTAGCATAAATAATAATTAACAAAAGAAAAACGTTTCTGCAGTGGAAGTGATTTTAAAGCAGCTTTAAATGGCGAAATATTAGGCGCATTTTTAATTTGATGGTTAAGTTTATTGAAAATGATATGACCCGTACAGGTCGGCGACTTTTAAAACAACAAGTTCTGTTGTTGCCAACCATTTGAGTCTTCATATATAAAGCGCATTGATTAATATAAATGCACGGCATAGTCACAATTCTCTCCCCCACAAATACCGGTCTCCAGGAGTCGTCATCCCAGTAAAGACAGATACATCGCAGCTATATAGTGAAAGTAATATCTTGCGGTTTATAGATATGTTGGATGATGTATCTTGGATTGAACTATTTAGTATTAGCGATATGAATTGCGATTTTGATTACTTCTACGGGATTTTTATGGAATGCTTTAATACCTGCTTTCCATTCATTATAGGAATTATGGGAGATAAGCATCAAAACAAATGGATAACCGATGAGGTAAAGCGTTCAAGTCAAAGCATTAATGATGTGTATATTTTGCAAAAGAAATTTACTGTTATTAGAGACTTTTATGTGCGGGAAAAAGAGAGGCATCGATAATTACTATAGGAAACAAAACTTAACTTTTATTAAAAAAAAAATAACTGACAACTCAAACAACTCGATAAAGACTGCCTGGGTTATTATACATGAAATGACAGGTAATTACAGTAAACACGAAAATATTACTTTAGAAAATAATGGGAATAACGTAAGTGCTCTCTACGAAATAGTGGAATAGTTTAATAAATATTTCATTCAGTCTACAGAAGATGTTACTTCTAAAATTTCTTATAACCGTCAAATTCCCTCTAGTAATAGTCCCATTTTAAATAGTATGTGCGCTATTCCATACCATCAGTCAGAAATTATGCAATTGTTAAAAAAACTAAATTATAAAACATCGGCCGGTTATGATGAAGTCCCATGTAATTATTTGAAAAGAGTTCCGCACTCAATAATTCAACCTTTCACCGTTTTAATTAATTCATCTTTTGAAACTGGAATATTTCCCCAAAAATTAAAGTTATCCAAGGTTACTCCGCTCCATAAGAAAGGTTCTAGATTAAATTTTGAAAATTATCGACAAGTAGCAGTTCCACCAAATTTTTCAAAGGTCTTCGAATACGCTATGCTAAATAGACTTCTCACACACTTACATAAAATATTTTGGTAGCCAATCAGCACGGCTATCGAGTTGACTGCTCGACACTAACAGCGATTCATACCTTCTATGAATATATAGTACGACACCTAGACAATGGGGAACTTCCAGTTGGAATATTTTGCGATTTAAGTCGCGCTTTTGACTGTGTGAATCATAATATGATGTTGACCAAATTAGAACAGTATTGCATCCGCGAGGTTGTAGCTCCATGGTTTAAAACATACCTAGATGATAGAACTTAATTTGTAAGTGTTAAACATAAAACCGAAACCCGTACGAATAACGTTAAGTCGTCTGCTTTACCTGTTGAAAGGGGGATTCCCCAAGGAAGCATTTTGGGCCCCTGCTGTTCATTATTTTTGTTAATGATGTGACCAACTTTGTTTCTGATTTCCGCGTAGTAATTATGCCGATGATACCAGTGCAGTGGTATCTGGTGATAATATTACTGACAGGAAAAATAGAGCGAACGTATTGTTGGAAAATGTGACAACATGGTTTTCTAATAATAAATTATATTTAAATGCTGAAGAAACCAAATTTATAATCTTTCATAATGTACACAACAAAAAAAAACCTAGACATACATCTATTTGCCCAAAATAAAGAAATTGAGAGTGTGGGGAGAAATAAAGGTTTTAGGGATAAATTTTGATTCAACTTTAATATGGAATTCACATTATAATCAACTAAAAAACAAAATGAACTCATTATGTTATCAAATAAGAAATTTAAAGCAAGTGGTTGATTGTAACAGCTTATTATCATTTTATTACGCCAACGTACACAGTAGATTATCATGTGGCATCACTCTTTGGGGTGCGTCTCCAGTTATCAACTTTTGAAGTTGTTACACTTTGCATTGAACCGAAAATGACATTGATTTCACTAATTCATTTCGCTTCTTTTAATCATAGACAACATCAGCGATATAAACGTTATTTTGAAGGCAATTTTAAAATTCATTCTCTTTACTTTTAATCTGGCAATTGCAATTACGACTTTAGAAAAACCGTTACGTCACTTAGCGGTTCCTTTTAGCGCGGGAATATTTAACTTACGCGCCACGAAATTTAAACTTGGTTATTTTAAATTCATTCATTTACGCGCCAACCTCTTAGACGCGTCGTCTCTTATGATCCTTTGTGCATCTCCGGACGCTGCTATTGATTCATCCTTTTTTTTGTACCTACTTACCGAGCCTTTAAAAGGGCTTTGCACGCTAAGCGCGCTCTCTGTTCCAACTCTGTACCAGTTCAGTTAATTTGCCGTTGTGACGTACTCGTTTTGACTCGAAAGCATAGAATCCACGTGCTGGCTATTTCAGCTGCCGAAGCCCCATTGTTTCAAGCTGCAGCTAAGTACTCTCTGTTCTCTTCAGTTAATTTTGCCGTCGCAACGACCCTTTTTGACTCGAAACACAGTAAACCACGTGCTACTCTCCAGCGTACACAAAAGCGTCGAACTCAGCTTCACGCTACAGCTAAATAATCCTAGTTAAAACGTATCTATCGCTTTCTTTTATTTTATTTCATTACTGTTGCTATTTATATTCTTTTAACTTGTAATTGCAAGTAACTTTGCTCTCACTAGCAGTCATTTACTATTCAATTATAGAAACGGATTAATTGCGTCACTTTTAAATTAATCTCAGGAATTCGGCTACCTCGTGCTATTCCTTCTTTTTGCCTTAATTTTAATATCAGAATACAGCAATCACGTGTTGTTCTTTTTACATTGATCTTAACCTCAAAAATCAGCAACCACGTGGCCAGTTTTTTTTCTTTTTTTTATTATTAAAATAAAGTCATCGTTACGTTTTGGATCTTTCTTTTTTTTTTTATTAATCATTACAGCGACTCCAAGCGTCATACTCGTGTGTACCGCTTTTTTTCTTACAAAGTTACATCAGGTGTAGCACACACTGCGTTTGCACGCCACGCACGCCTGAGCGTAACAAAGTATTACAGTTGACTTCATTTTATTTTCAGCAGTAATCTCAATATTAGGCATTTAGAATTTCTATACAGTGTAGTGGCGCCGCTGCTTGTATCTCCGCTGCAACTACTGACAGAATATACCTTTCAACCTGCTTTGAAACGCCTCCAATTTTTGGTTATATCGCTCTCCATTTTGTTTTGTTCCTTTCTTTCACTTCTTTCTTTTCTATTATTTCTAGCACCGACTTTTGCTTTCTTTTCGTTGATTATTATTTGTTTTGTTTTTATTCTGAGTGTGCCATGTTATACATATATATTGCTATGATATCAAACTACCTAACCTACTTAAAATCAACAGCATACAGCAACAAACGTTTGTTATTGAAATAAATTGTATTTTTATATTTATGTATGTAACTATTTTGTAAATTTATTGTAAAAATTCAAACTAAACACTCACTATATCACATATAATTTTAAGAGGGCACGTTTCCATGGATTTTCTAGGTAAAGTTCCTTCGCTGATCGTATGAACGTAGGTTCACTTAAAGGTTGTCGTATCGTTGGAAGCGATTTTCCTGTCATCGTTGCTGGAATCTCAATGCCTAGGAGATGAATGTTTGTTTAAAACAATTGTAAAGGACTTCTTTTTCGATATTTTCCTGAGTTGGTTGTATTTTCAAAAACATCTAGAAATTTCAAAATTTAAATAATTATAAGAGTCGTTTAACTAAAGATTTACTTGCCAAGAATGAAGTGTTGTGTGTGTTGTGTAAAAATGATGGTATTCCATTAATTTCGAAGAATTGGGGGACGTATTTTCTATTCCTGGAGCCAGAATCGAGGGACTGAGATATAACTTTCGTGGCTGAGACATCAATAACGCAGGTTTGGAGCTAGAAAGATTGTTGCAGAACGGGAATCAGTATTTGGAGTATCAACGAGCTGTTTATCGTACTTTAAAAGTAAGCCTTTATTCATCTTTCGAACTTATAACCGGCGTTCAGAACGTAAATAAATTCTGAGGTTAGAATGATTTGATAACAGTGATTTGTTAGGGAGTTTTGATGTTAAATAAACGTTTGCTGTTGTAAGAAGGTTTTTGACAATACGCGTTTGTATGAGAGAGGTTAGCGGGAGATTTAAATTCCATTTTGATTTTTAAACAAGATATATTGAGATTAGTTTGGATTAAGATTCGAGGAATCTTATTTTTGTGTAATTTAAATAGTAAATGAACTTACTACTTACCCTGAGAGAGAGTATTATTCATCTTAATTGTTATTCGATTTTTATTAACTCAAAATAAACAAAGTTATGTATAAAAATTTGGTTTCATTCATTATAACATGTTAACATCACAACTAAAGAAATAAAATAGCACTTATTAAAGAAACTAAGTCAACTTAAGGTAATAATCATAGGTTGTCTAGAGTTCTACACACCCCCACGTCCCAGGAGTTACTGGGGAAATATTAGTATCACCCGATTGGTATGCTGTATACTCAAAACAGGTAGAGGGGAAGCTTTTCATTCACTTGTGTGCTATAGTGGCATCTAGGTATTGATGCAATACTTATCTGTGGAGTCTTTTTATCTTAAATAGAGGACGCTGCATGTCTGAATGTTAATAAAACAGTATTGAGTTAATTTAAAATCAATTTTATTTAAAATATTAAATAAAATATCTACAGTTTCATAGTAATATATATATATTTGGTTGCAGATTTTTCCTAATTTTATGAATAAACTGTTACACAAGTTATACGTAATATTTTACTGCTATGGAGCCTAAACACTAACTGCACTGTGCGCACCTGCGATCACAACAGTTGCATCAATAGAGCGGGACTGATTGAAAATGGTACTACGTAAACGGAATGGTAGATGTGCAATATATTATAGTCAAAAATATTTTTACGTAAACGGAACAGTATGGAAGCGAGACAGAACGCGCACTAAGAGCCAAGCCTATCTCTTAAGGCTATTAAGGCAAAGTTTACAGAATTGGTATATCATTAATACCTATAATGTTAGCTTTAAAGCAAGTGAATGAATAGGAACGAAATCTGTCCCGGTGCTGTCTTTAAAATTACTATCCACTTCACAGTAGTAACAAGTCAATGAAGAGAGATACCCAAAAAACTATTTCGATATCTCTCGTATTATGTTTATTATTATGCCTAAAACAGAGCTGAGCGGTATTGAGTTGTAACACAAGTTTAAGTACACCTTATATATCTTTACAAATGACTGTAAGAAATTAAATGAAATAAAAAGCTGTTACATATATCCATAATAAGTGTAACTCGTAAATACAGGCGAGTCATAGGAATTCATTGCATACATGCAATACACGTATGACTATACATACGTAGTGCCTATGTATGTATAGTCAACGGCAATAATGAATGCGGTTTGTATTGACATTGTCAGTAGTCCTGCAGTACCCACAATGGAAATGCAGTAAATGTTTATTATATACGTACCTATAATAAATATCATTATAACAGCCTATATTTGTTATTGCGAAGGTGTGTCTTCTCTATCGAACGATGGATGATTTTCAGCACACATGTATTCTTTCGCAGTTTGTTCATTCAATTCGTTGTATTTACATACTGAATGAAGAATATCTCGTACGTTATGATAGCAGCAGCAATCTGTAAAATATATATGATGTGAACATGAACTTCAATAAATAAAACGTCATTACAAAAGTAATGCTCTTCAGCTAAATAATTCTTACATTCAAAACTAATCCTCTAGTTACAGTAAAGAAATTCATTCCAGATAATGCCATTTTGATACCACTAAGTTGCTGCAGCAAGCATTTGGACTGCAACAAAAAACTGTTTCTTTAAGGGAAATATAGCAAGAAGTAATGATAGTGTATCATATCAGTCAACTCGCTCATCAGAATTTTCGAACTTTTAGTAAGAAACTAGTTTTGAAGGTTATGAGGGTTAAATTAGATTCTAATCTAATCTAATACAAAGGTGGTGAGGGGCCAATCATAGTCAACCTATGAACGGACCCAGTAGCAGGCTAAGCGCAACTCAGTCCTTTTAGGCATAGCTTCCTCCTGCTGCCGATCGCAGTGCAGAGTACAAGTACTCCATCCTACTCGAGGTACCACTGTTAAAGCAAAACACTGCGGTCTAAACCAGAGCAGGTCGAAAAAAAATCTCCTGACCAAGCCGTCGTGTCGTGGCTAATGGTTTGCACCAGGAAATTACGGCGCCGGTCGTACAGTGAATCTAATTCACTCGCGGCCGTCATACCATCCCCTCCGGGGGATATGGGGGCCTAGGCTTAACTGCACGGGCCGAGAGGAGACAACCTCAATAAAAACCTAAATCCTAAAGTGGCGGACTAGGCCGATGGGATGCGTGGCTGGATAGAAAACCAGTCCCAACTAGTCCAACCTTGGGGCACCTGGCGCACCCCATTGTATAAATGCCTTACTTCAGTACTGCGGGGCTCTGCTGAAGCGGACCAACCCTTCCCCAGCTACTCGTGGGACCAATTATGGAGAACCAAGCAGCATTTAAAAAACCTTTTCCCAAAGTTTTTAAGCAGGGAAAAAATCCAAAAGGAGATGTACCAAAGGTGGAGACGCCTGGTACATCAGACTTAACAAAAAAGACCACCTTGAGGGTAGGCTCAGTCGAGGACACTGACTTAATGTCCGACGACGAAATCCGAACAGCAAGACTGTCGGGTATTTCTAGGGCCAAAGTGCAAAAGCTGGTGAAGCAAGGTCAAGATTACGTTCAGGCTCGAAGAGCCGTAATCAAAGACAACTTCATCCGGCACGCGCAAAAAGGCCAGGATGGCGCCACCAAAGCGCAACCAAAAGCCAAAAAGGCAACCAAATCCGCAGAGCCAGGAAAGGTTAAGCGGACGGGTACAACACGGGTGGTATCCGAAAAATGACCACGGTCGGAAGGTAACACTCCACCCAATGTACCGAGGAGCAAAAACCCAAAACTGAGGGATTATCCTTCAGAGAGGCAGCCTCTTCGGTTAAAGTCGCGATAGTCAGCGATGGCTATCCAGCTAACCGTTTGGAGCCGGACCAGCTTACAGCTGTCCAGGACTCCTTGCTGGCAGCTTATGACGACATCCCAGAACAAGGACCCCAAGTCCGGTTCGTGAGGTGCACACATAGACCAGGTCACCTTATCGTGATCTGTGCTGATCAGGACAGCGTGCAGTGGCTCAAGGAAGTAGTTCCAACGCTCAGGCCTTGGGAGGGAGCAACTCTCAAGGCTCTGGAAGGCAAGGACATTCCAAGGCCGTGGATCTGCACAACGTTTGTACCTGACGAGAAAGGTGAAAAAGTACCGGCGGAGAAGATCCTAAGCCGTCTAAAGGTGGGAAATCGACGCCTTGACGCACGCCTTTGGACCGTTTGGAATTCCAACAAAGGAGACAAAGGCACTTTGTGGACTTTCTCTGCAGATAAAGAGTCAGCAGAGGAATTAAAGAAACTGGACCTCCAGCCGTACTTTGGCCTAGGAAAACTCAAATTCCGGGTCAAAGAAGGGCAGTCTGGAGTAGAGCAGACAGGCGAGGGAGACGCCACCTGCTCCAACGCGCCGACGGACCCCCAAGGTATTGCGCCCACGGGAACGGAAGCGGCAATGGACGCTGCCCCTCCGGAGAGCCAGTCTCCAGAAAGCGGAGTTAGTCCCCTCAGACGGCACCTTGCCACGAGGGTGGCTGCTCCAATGGAGGTTGACAAGGCTGCGGAGGATGAAGCCGACACAGAACCCTCTTCCTAGGGAAGAGGGGGATACAGGGCGAACCTCCAGCATGCAAAAGCTGCGTCAGCAACGTTTGTTAGCAGGTTCGACAACGAAAGTCTGGATGTGGCACTACTGCAGGAACCATGGCTAATAAAAGGAAAACGTGCAGGTTTAACACCACAGCAAGGTAAAGTATTATACAACCCTAGGTCCTTAAGGCCAAGAGCATGCATAGTACACAGCACGAGGGTTACTTGTACACTAATCCCGGTGCTTTGCACCGACGATGTGACTACAGGAATCCTTACGGCCAAGACGGAGAAAGGAACCAGAAGCTGGATCATCTGCTCGGCCTACTTCCGGCGAGAACAAGGAGTGCCCACCACCCATAATAATAGCTGCATATGGAGAGGAAAAGGGCCTCCAGGTGATAATAGGGAGCGATGCAAACGCTCACCATACAGCATGGGGGAGCACCAACACCAACGCACGAGGTGAGTCACTCATGCAATTTATCTTTTCAACAGGGTTGGAAGTAGCCAATGTAGGCACGGAGCCAACGTTCGTCACAAGATCCAGAGCGGAAGTGCTAGATGTTACGCTATGCTCAAGCAGGATGATTGACGCCATAAAGGGATGGCATGTGTCGGAGGAACCATCGTGTTCGGACCATCGACACATAAGATTTGACCTGAATTTTACTCTCACCGAGGTCAAGTACAGAAGTCCAAGGGAGACAAACTGGCAAGGATATGTGATATCCCTCAGGGAGTCTCTCGAAGGAGGTACGGCACCGGTGAGGGAAATAGAAGGGCTAGAACTAGCGGCAGACCAAGTGCATGACGCCATTATGGCAGCATACACGGAAAACTGCCCAGAGAAAACAAGACGCTATAAGGGCGCCAAAACAGCGTGGTGGAACAAGAACTTAGAGAATTTGAGGGCCGAGGTTCGTAGGCTGTTCAACAAAGCCAAGTCCGACCACAGCTGGGACACCTATAAAGGTAAACTGACACAGTACAACAAAGAAATCCGCAAGGCAAAAAGGGACTCATGGAGGAAGTTTTGCGAGGACGAAACTGCCGCTTGTTCACGAATCCATAAAGTTCTAGCCAAGGACGGTTGTGCTGCGATCGAGGTGGGCTTCATTAAAAGAACGGATGGAACCCATACAAGCACTCATAAAGAGAGCGTTGAGGAACTGTTAAAGGTTCACTTCCCGTCCGCAAAAATTCTGACTGGTGCTCGTGGGCCGGCCGTAGCAGATCATACGCCAGAGAGGCCAAAAAAACAAGACTGGAGGCTGGCCGCAGAAATCACGAGACCCACGAGAGTCAAGTGGGCGCTAAGCAGATTTTCGCCTTTCAAATCTGCAGGCACGGATGGAATATTCCCTGCCCTACTTCAGAACGGGATAGAGGTACTGATGCCACATCTCGTGAAAATATTCAAAGCATGCTTAGCATGGGGATACGTCCCAACTGCATGGCAAAAGGTGAAGGTGGTATACCTACCTAAGGTAGGTAAAGTATCCGACCAAACGCCAAAGTCATACAGACCAATAAGCCTATCCTCCTTTTTACTCAAAACTCTTGAAAGGTTGGTGGAGAGGTATATGTATAAGAGACACCGCACTGAGAGAACAGCCACTCAGTGACAGACAATACGCTTACCAACCGGGAAAGTCTACAGAGGTCGCATTGGACGACCTCAACAGGCTAATTACTAAGTCTATAGAAGACAAAGAGATAGCCATGACGACTTTCCTGGACATCGAGGGAGCATTTAACAATGCCACCACTAACTCGCTCATTGGGGCATTGCGGAGAAGGGGTGTCGCGCCGAGGCTTCTACAGTGGGTAAGAGCCAGCCTGGAAAGAAGGATAATCACATCCACAATTGGCGAGGCTACCATTGAGGCAGAGGCAGGAGGGGGATGCCCGCAGGGTGGAGTTCTCTCTCCCCTGCTGTGGGCTACCCTGGTAGACGACCTAATCCGGAAGCTGACCTGCAAGGGATTCCATTGCCTTGGCTATGCTGACGACCTTAAAATAGTCGTCAGAGGGCGGTTTCCAAAGGTTCTGGTGGAGCGTATGCAAACCGCTCTTAACACAGTGGACAAATGGTGTAAACAAGAGCGACTTTCAGTCAATGCTCAAAAAACACAGGCTGTCACGTTTACAAGAAAAAGAACGCTAGAAGGCTTACAGCCACTAGTGATAGGAGGCGAACGAATTCCATATGTCAAAGAGGTGAAATACCTGGGGGTATGGTTAGATCAAAGGCACACATGGAATTCACATATCCAGAAATTGACCACCAAAGCCACCATCGCCCTGGGTAGATGTAGGAGGTTGTGTGGAAAGAATTGGGGCCTTAGCCCCAAGATGACTCTGTGGTTGTACACAAGGGTAATTAGACCCATGTTAACGTACGGAGCAGTTGCATGGTGGCCAAAGGCGCGACAGGCGGGGGCGGCCAAAGCGCTGGGTGGCGTGCAAAGGCTGGCGTGCCTGTGCGCCACGGGGGCGTTGAGATCGACCCCTACCGCCGCGATTGAAGTAATTCTGAACCTGCCACCATTACATATCTTTGTACAAGGAGCCGCAAGGTCCACAGTACATAGTCAAGTACCGATAAGTAAATCGCACGGGGCTGACTATAAAAAGCTGCTAGACGAACTCAAGGAGGCGCCTCTTTTAGGATTGCCATGCGATGCCATGGTTCGTACCCCTAACCTAGATAGGAAATATCAGGTTATAATACCAGATAAGAAGGACTGGGAGGCAAGTGCCCCGGTAAGAGCGGACTCAAACTGGTTTACTGACGGCTCTAAAACGGACTACGGCCTTGGAGCGGGAATTTACTCTAAGAAGCCTAAAAAGGCTCTTTCAGTAACCTTCAGCAAAGACACGACGGTGTTCCAAGCTGAGGTTGCTGCAATTCATCACTGCGTCCGAGAGATAGAAAGATGTACCGAACCGGGTAAAAGCGTCGCTATCTTCTCTGACAGTCAGTTCACACTTAAAGCGATTAGCTCCTCAAGCGTGGACTCTAAGCTGATTTGGGACTGTGTAAGCGCCCTAAATGAGGTGGGCATCCAAAGGAAAGTAACCCTAGCCTGGGTCCCTAACCACTCGGGCGTGAGAGGAAACGAGGCGGCGGACGAGCTAGCCAGGCGAGGTTCGTCAAGGCCATTCGTTGGAGCCGACCCCTCTTTCGGCACTACCAAATCGCAAATTAAAAAATCCATCAATGAATGGATATACAAACAGTCCAGAGAGTGGTGGCAAAAATCATCGGGACAATGGCAGGCAAAAGAGTTCCTAAAGGAGCAAAGGCCTGAACTTACGAGAGATCTACTGAATAAAGACAGGAAGACTGTCAAAATGATTGTAGGTCTGCTGACTGGTCACTGTAGACTGAATAGGCATATGTACAACATAGGCCTGGCAGATGATGCAACCTGCAGATACTGCCAAGAGGAGGAAGAAACACCAGTTCATGTGCTGTGTCAATGTGAAGGCCTGGCGAGGACAAGGTTTCTAGTAATGGGGGAGGTGAACCCCACAGCTAGTAGCTACATAAAGAAGCCGCTCTCAAAGATGATAGGCCTAATTAAGAGGGCAAAATTAGAGAGCGTCCTCTAGGAAAAAAGGGGATCACAATAGATCTGAAAAGGTCGCGGTGAAATAGGTCGATAGGCCACCCCAATCCTAATCTAATCTGATCTAAAGGTAATCATAGTTAACTACGATATAGTAGAGGATATACTTTCAGCTTCATAGAATTTGCAAAATGCAAGGTACGATTCTTGTGGATCAAGCAAATATGCATATATTTTGTATTTAACTGAAATACTACTCGAACAATGAAATTATTAAAATTTAAAAGCATTCGGTCGCAGCGTATTGGGATTTAAAACAATAGCAGAGGTAGTCATTCACCAGTGACGCCATGCTACCCCAAGGCCTTGACAATTCAGTACGGTCTGTGTAAACTTTTAGATGCGACACACGCAGAAATTTCTTTCGCACATTACCTAACCAAAAGTATCTGACTGCATCGAAGCTCCTATCTCATGCGTTTTTTCGGGCGTGAAGTTGACGTATTTAAATTCTGTTTCCAAAGTTATTTCAATTTAAATCAATGTCGCCACGTTAAGGTAGACATAAAATAAAATAACATCTTATATAAAATATACACTCCGCCAAAAAAGTATCGCATAAACTAAAAAAGGGCATTTATGAACCAAGATATTTTTATACGTTCACAAAAAGTTTGCCTCGTGTATGTGAACTATAAAAACACTAACAAAATAATGGAACTTAGCGTTTTTACTTTTTTTTTTTCTAAAAGAACACATTTAGAAAAATGCATATGTGTAAGGTTTGTTCAGTTGTTTATTGAAAGTCTTCCTATAGGGACCAATTTTAAAGTGCGAAGTCAGAGTTCTGTACCAACGCTTTTAAAACTAAAATGAGCAATTTAACTTCAGAACAAGTGGCTGCTGTAGTTGCTTTAATCGAAGATGGACGATCTCAAGCATACGTTGCTAATTTGATGAACATCAATCAGTCAAGTGTTTCTAGACCCGTAGCCAGATATAGGAAAACAGGCATTTACAGTAGAAGACCTGTACCAGGTCGTCCAAGATGTTCTACTCGCCAAGATGACCGCTATTTACTACTGCAAGCATTACGTCGAAGACATGTAACTGCGAGACAATTGCAGAACGACTTGGCTAGAGTCAGAAATACTCGTGTGAGTACTCAAACTATTCGGAATAGGTTACGACAGAGTGGATTAAGAGCTAGAGTAGCTGTAACAGCCCCTCGTCTCACTAGGAACCACCGAGTGGCTCGCTTAAGGTTTGCCAGAGAACATGTAAATTGGAACATTAATGACTGGGCCAATATACTCTTCACAGATGAGTCAAGATTTGGTCTTTACACCTCAGATAGGCGTATCTCAGTGTACAGACGAGACGGTGAGCGCTATTCGCAGTGTAATATCAGACCTAGACCTAATTTCGCTGGTGGCTCTATTATGGTTTGGGGAGGCATCTGTTTAACAGGTCGTACAGAGTTAGTGCCAGTAGACAGAGGTACACTGACTGCCCACAGGTATATAACGGACATTTTAGAAGAACATGTAGTACCATATGCGCCAATTATAGGAAACGAATTCATGTTAATGCACGATAATGCACGACCGCATGTTGCAATAATCGTCCAGGAATACCTTAACGATGTTGGTATTCCAGTTTTAGATTGGCCTGCGGTAAGTCCGGACATGAACCCTATCGAGCACGTGTGGGACCTCCTTCACAGACGGATACGAACCCAAAATGTTGCCCCAGCGGACCTGCATGGACTAGCAAATGCTCTCCGTGACGAGTGGGAGAAATTGGATCAGGCTTATATACGGAGGTTAATCGAATCTCTGCCAAACCGTATGCGAGCGGTCATAAGAGCCAGAGGTGGCAATACTCAGTATTAAAAGCTACTGTTATGACATTTTTCTTTCCAAAATTATAATTTCTTGTTTTAATAAAAATCTCAAGTATGAGTTCTTGTTTTTATTTGGCCTGTATTTTATTTAAACAATCATAGAAATTATATCTTAGAGCGCATTAAAGTATATTTACAACTTTATGCTACAAACAAAGATTATGCGATACTTTTATGATTCAAAACTAAATTATGCGATACTTTTTTGGCGGAGTGTACAATGATTTATTAAGAACAAAATCACTAGAAAACGTTGTCTATTCAAGTTCAAGGCGTTTTGTTTGAGATTATATGTAAATGCCATACTTCTTGTGGAAGTTGATGGGTAAATGATTTTTGTGGGCTCTCTAATATTACACTAGAAACCATTACCCGTGAGTTAGTACGCATTAGGGTCGATGCGCTCAAGGTCAGCCATGTTACTGCGAAATGGGAGGGCTAGTAACCCCGACGTGCGCCCCGGTGAAAGATATTACAATAACCAATAGAAATGTGATGGATGCAACAATTCAAGCTAACATGGACCATATAGAAATAGAAATGACGGAATTGAGGGGGCAAACGACCAAAGAAATTAAGGGAAAGATGCACAGTAATACTGAATGGCCTGGGCTGTCCAAAATAATCGACAGAGACTGGCCAGATAGCTTGTATAACAGCACGGATATTAAGTAGGTACACGGTCGGCATAAGGATTATGAGGGGGGATGAGGCAATTATTGTCCACCGTGATAGTATGGCTGGGGGTTAGGTACCTGAAAGGTTGAGGTCTTGGCTTCCGGAATTGTCTTCTCTGCCGGGCGAGACGCTGCAGGAAGGCGTGGTGGAATATGTCACAACCGGTATTGAAACAGTTGCAAGCAGAGGAAAAAAGGATCGAAATTCCAGAATACTATTTACCGCAAAAAGAAAATGGAAAGAGCCAACTACACCCATAGTACGGAGAAAATAATCGTCAAATCCCAGGGTAAACAAGACGCGGAGGTCTTGCACTCAATAAAAGAAAAGATTAATCCTGAGGGGGTGGGAATCCAAGTTGAAAATATTGGGAAAACGACTAAAGGAGATGTGCTGTTCGAGGTCAAGGGTGGGAAAGACAAGGCTGAAGCTCTGAGACAGGCAATACAAGCAACAAACCAAGCTGCACGGGTGGAGATAAAAAACAAAGATGAGGTGTTACATATAACTGATATTGACGGCGACACTAGTAAGGACGAAATCGCCGCAGTCATTGCTAGAGAGGTAGGGAAAGGTAAGATAGACGTCAAGGTATTGTCGACGAGACCGAATCAAAGAGGAGGGCAATATGCTATGGTTGCTCTCGATAAAACACATGTAACGGTAATTCTCAAAAAGGAACCGTCAAGATTGGATGGGTGCCGTGTAGAGTTCGGGCGCGAGTGAACATCCCTAGGTGTTACAGATGCTTGGATTTTGGTCATCAAACCTCTGAATGTAAGGAAACAGACAGGTCTAACCTCTGCCTTAAATGTGGAGGAGAGGATCATAAAGCCAAAGACTGCAGGAACCCAAGTTTCTGCATCGCATGTAACAAGGAAGGACATAGGTCGGACCAAACAAGGTGTCCCCATTATAGAAAACTAATTACAGAAAAAGCAAGAGAAACGATACCTGGAACGGGGAGGAATCCTGGGGTTTCACCAGAGTTTAGAGTTCTCAGAACTAACAACGAAAGTTCTGCCAATAAATGTGGGCCGTGCATATGCAGCGCAAGACTTGGCGTATGCCTTCGCTAAACAATTGGATGCAGACTTATTGATTGTGTGCGAGCCAAACAAAAAGCGTGGTAAGGATAATATATAGCTAAAAGAGAGCAGAGTCAATGTGGTAATACAATTCCTGAATAGAAATCTGGAAGTTTGGGGCCACTATGCTGGGAATGGGAAACTGGTTCTGGAATTAAAGGAACATACCTTGGTGTGCTGTTATATTTTGCCTAACATCACCATGCTGGAGCAGGAAAAAGAAGTGGACGGTATACTCGACGCCGCACGAGGTAAAAAAGCGACAATACTCGGTGATATAACGCGAAATCTTCATTCTGGGAATCCCCAACAACAGACGACCGAGGACGCTACTGGCAGGATTGGATATCCACCGAGGACCTGGTTGTACACAACACTGGAAATAAACAACCTTTTGTCAGAGGTACGAGTAAATCTTTTATCGACGTGGTTATGTCAACGGGCAATGTGGCGATGCAGATAGTTAACTGGAAAGTTCTTGATATGGAGTCTTTAACGGCACATAAATATATTTATTTAGTCCTGTGATGGGTGGAGACTGTGGCTTGAAAACTATAACAAAAATCCCAAAAGAAAGGTGAAAAATCCCTTACCACAAAATTAGATAACAAATCTAAATACGTAATATATACGTAATAACACTCTGAGTGTTATTCCACTAGTGATTTGGTGAAGAGCATATCTTCCAAGGTTTACCTTAGGCGAAAACACTATGTTTAACACTGCTCTCCATTTGTTTCTACTGAAGATGGCAACTTAGTTGCCGAAATACGTATTTAGATTTGTTATCTAATTTTGTGGTAAGGGATTTTTTACCTTTCTTTTGGGATTTTTGTTATATTTATTTAGATCCAGGAATTTCACAAGACCAGAAGACATACTGTTGTTGAGAGGTCGGTGGACTGGAAAGTTTTCAAAACAAGCATGGAGCTGGTGACCAACGGCAAACATACTGCGCCCCATGCAGAATCGACCAGGACAATTAGGAGCGCACTCAGACACAGCACTACGAAGTACACGGTGAACGGAACTGTCTCTTATTGATGGTGTGATCTGGTTGAGGATAAGCGTAGGAAATGCATAAGGGCAAGAAGAAACCTAACAAGAGTGTCCAAAGCTAGTGGTGCAACCAGGGGTCACATAGAGAATCTGCAGAATGTGTATAGAGGGTGCAAGAGGGATCTTGCAAAAGAGATCAGGGATGGTAAAAACAGGTGCTGGCACAGTCTTCGCCAGGAATTAGACAACAACGTGTGTGGCGATGCATACAAAATTGTTGCAAAGAAGTTCAAAAGCCGATTACCGTACGAGTTAAATGCTGAGAAAAAAAAGCGCTTTGTCAGGGAATTGTCTCCGTCTTCTGGCGATATCTGGGATGAAGGAGATGTGGTGAGCGGGGTGGAGCCCTTTGCGGTGGAAGAATTAAGACAAGCTGCCTCCAATATGAGAAACGGTAAGGCACCGGGACCGGACGGGATACCTCCAGAGGCGATCAAGATCGTACCAAACTGGTTGCTGGAACCAATTAACGACCTCCTTGAACGACAGCAAGAAAAAGAAAAGAATACCCTCAGACCAATATGTATGTTAAATACAGTGGACAAACTAATGGAAGCCCTTATAAGTGGCAGGCTACTCAAAGAACTGAATTTTTATGAACACCAATATGGGTTTAGAGCCGGAAAATCTACCTTACATGCACAGGACACCGTAAAGAGGCGATGTGAGGACTCTGCGAGTAAATGGTGTGTACTTATAACAATCGATGTTAAGAACACATTTAATACTGCAAGCCACAGACTAATTGTTCAGGAGCTGGGTAGGAGAGGGGTTTCTGGATACCTCGTGAATATGATCTCAAGTTATCTCAGAAACAGGAAGATCAGGCTGGATGGTGCTGATGTGTTGGAGACTGGAGTGGGGGTACCTCAGGGCTCGGTCTTGGGCCCGACGTTGTGAAACCTCCTATACGTTGGTGTTTTAGATTTGAACCTCACTATGGATGCGGTGACTGTGGGGTTTGCGGACGATTTGGCGCTGGTAGTTGCAGCGAGAGACGAGCTCACATTATTGAATAATGCTAACAGGTGTTTAGCAGAAATAAGCAAGTGGATGGAGGACCACGAACTAGCCCTTGCACATGAAAAAACAGAGCGCGTAGTAGTTAGAGCGGGCAGGAACAAAGATCGCCTATCTTTTATCCTGTAAGGAGTAAATATTGCCTCTGTGGAGTGTAAGGTACCGGGCAATATCTTTGACGAGAGAAGGAAGTTCGGGCACCACATCGAGTTAGCGACTATGAAGGCAGAAACCACTGACCAATTTAGCCAAGCTAATGCCCAATCAGGTGGACCGAGAAGTGGCAAGAGACAAGTGCTGTGCAGCGTGGTCCATAACATACTGTTATTTGGAGCCCCAATATGGGTGGAGGTGCTTAACACTAAAAAGTACATGGATATGTTAGTTAGGGTTCAAAGGCAAGCATTGTTGCGGGTTGCATCGGCGTACTGGAATGCTTCCCATCGACCTAATGGCAAAAGAAAGGGCTCACATTCATCAGCAAGGGAACACAGGAACTGAATTTCGTACTCAAGGCAGAGAAATTGCCCAGAATAACTGGCAAAGCAGATGGAACAACGGAACGGATAAGGCGAAGTGGACCAAAAGACTGATCCAGGACATAAAACCCTGTTAAATTGTAGACATTGCAAGCTGGACTACCACCTAACCCAGGCACTCACCGGACACGGCTGCTACAGGGCGTATGCCAAACGCTTTGACAAGGACTGCGTAGATGACTGCGTCTACTGCGGAGCGCAAGACACCGTTGAACACACCATATTCGAATGTGGGAGATGGCAAGAATTCAGAGAGCATGCACAGACAATAGTGGGACCCTTAATACCGGAGACATTAGTGCAGAGGATGATCGAATCGGCAGGCAACTGGAGTAAGATACATGTGATGATAAAGAATATAATGACACAGGAGGAGATTGACGAATGGGCAGGACAGATCAATTAATGCCCTGATCTCGTGTCATCACCGGCCCGAACCCCTAATCACCTGATGATGGACGGGGGACGTAGGGATACACTGCGGAGGAAAGAGAGCCCAGCAATCTGAAGTATATCAAAAAGATGGTTCCAGGTGCTGTTTGGGCGGTGCATGCGGGCCACTTGACCGGTCGGCAGATCGGCTACGCCCGTCGAAAAAGAAAAAAAATAATAATTTCAAATGGCAAATTAACCGAATAATTTAAACAACATATATATTATAATAACAAGCACACTAAAAGAGACACAATGAAGCAACCAAATATTTAATAAAAGTTATATCCATTTACAACCCCAAAGCCCGTGCTTTGTGAAATACATAAAACCAATCATTAATATAACAATGCAAGAATTTTGAAAGATATATATATACCAGTATTGTGGAGAGAGAAAAGAACCAAAAGATACGTTCTGTTAAAATATAGTAAAACTAAAACTTGTAAAAGTATCAAATAACTTCAACGGCCAAAGTGACTCAGAGTGCGACATAATTGTTTTTTCTTGAAACGATGAAAATTAACTTTAATATTAGTTAGCCACAAAGCTACTTATATGTAAGGACCGGTATTTCAATCTCCTACTAAAGTTCCTAATAAAAGAATAGCTGAAATAACTGTCTTTTCACCAACTAATAAAAATTGTGTATGTGAGAAACCGGTTTATTCTCCTAAAATGTTATTGCGTGGTTGAAGAAGCCAATAAGTGGCTTATTGTCAATATTGTTTTTTGGCAATATTGTTTACTGTGAATATGGCTTATTATCAATTTTGTTTATTGTTAACATTGTTCCTTGTTAATATTGTTTATTGTCAATATTGTTTATTGTGAGTATTGTTTATTTGTAATATTGTTTATTGTCAATATTTTTTATTGTCAATATTGTTCATTGTGAGTATTGTTTATTGTTAATATTGTTTATTGTCAATATTGTTTATTGTTGGTATTGTTCATTGTTAATATTGTTTATACACTGTGTTTTGGTAATCTAAACCTCTTGATAAATCCTTCAGCATCTCAATTGTTTAAATGGTTTTTATGAGGCCTCTTAATACCGTAATGTCTACCGAGTGGTGACACCCATCGGGCGCGTTACCAGGTGGCGGATAGGGAAGCCTAGCGTTCCTGTTTCGATGTATATCCTGACAGATGCCCTGGGATGGAGGGTTATAAGCCTACCAAACACAATGTCCCAGTGACCTGAGCGGTCTATACCACACAACACCTCCCGGCCCAGCTGTAGTATCGTGGCTAAGGGCTTGCACCGGGATTAACGATGCCAGCTTCCGCTCCACTAAGTGAGCGGTTGCTGCAAAACCATACTCCTTCTGCTGTTTGTGGACATATTTCGCAGGCGGATGGGGTAGGGGGTCTTGGCTTAATCGCCCGGACCGAGAGGAGGCCACCTCAATAAAAACTTAAATCCTAAGGTGGAGGGGCCAAGCCGACGGGATGCGTGGCTGAATAGAAGATCAGTCATTATTGGTACCCACCTGACGGAAACAGGGGGTACCCCCTTGTATATACGCCTTGTGCGTATAATGGAAGCTCTGTAGGCATCGACTAAATACTTCTCCAGTATTCGTGGGGCTAACTACGGAACCAAGAGAAACTCAAAACACCAAAACACTGGAATCTGTAGATAATCCACAATCCATGGAGACTGAAGCGACTCCAGTAACGAAATCAGCAGTGATACAGCAATCAGAAGACAGTGAAACCGCTGTGAAGAAGGACCAGGCGCCCAATAAAAGGAAAATCTCGGGCGCGCAGAGGAAAAAACTGCGGAAGATGAGGGGCAGGGTATTGATACCAGTAAGGTAAGGCTACCCCTTTCACAAGAGGTACCGAAGAGTACACCTAAGTCGACAGAGGCCGTTAAGCGAACCGTGTCGGCCAGAAGTACTCCTGAGGAAAAGGTGACCAAACGGACGAAGCATGCGCCCGGGGCCGCCAATTACAAAGCTGCCCTTAAAGGGATTAAAGCAGCAATAATCCCGAAGAATTACCCGGCCAGCGTGGTGACTGGGGAATCAGTGGGACCTATAAGAGAGGCCTTGATGGCCATCATAGATAGGGCGGACAGGGCGCCAAGGTTTGGAGCCTCCCGCCTTATGGACGACTACTATGGAGTAATTTCTGCGGAAGAGGACTCGTTCAACACAACGAGGGACTATCTGGCACAAAATACAAACTGGAAGCTGATTAGAAGTGATGAGCTTCCAAAGCAACAGCGAGTGCTGGCATTCCTACCAGAAACTAAGGAGGAGGATCTGACAGTAGGATTAAAACATCTAGAGAGACAGAACCCAGGGCTCAAGGTTGATCAATGGGCAACCCTCGGCTCCAAGTCTTCCGACAAGGGACTGCACGTGAGTCTCCGGATTGACAAGGAGTCCGAGGAGGCGTTGGTACGGTTTAACTGGAGACCGTACTATCGCGACCAGAAGGCCAGCTTCGTGACCTTGGAGAGAAAAAAACCCAGTACGCAGGAAGAGGGAACTTCAGGCGAAACTCAGGCGTTGACATCTGGGAAATAAAAAGGCGTTGAAGGTTGTACAAATCAATCTTCAGCACAAGAAGACAGCCACGGCGCCACTCTGTCAAAGGGTGCTGGCTGAAGATATTGACATCCTACTAATCCAGGAACCGTGGATCACGAAAGGTAAGGTGGGAGGACTGCAGATTAGGGGAAGGGAGCTCATAATGGGTGCACCTAACACTAAAATCAGAACTTGTATCTGTTTCAGATCTGATCTGGGCATGATGCCAATCATGGAACTGTACACTGGAGACCTGACGGCAGCCAGACTTAGGGTGACTATAGATGGAGAGGTAGTACAGACGATCGTTGCGTCTCTGTACCTACCCATCGACTCACTGGAAGAACTACCAGGATCTAATATGGAGACCTTAGTGGCGTTCACCAGGAAGAATAAGCTGGAGTTAATTGTCGGAGCGGATGCCAATGCTCGTCATGTGACATGGCGTAGCAAAGACAACAATGCTAGAGGTAAGTCTCTATTTGAATATTTGCGTAGCACTGAACTTGACTGTCTGAACCGCGGTGACAAACCAACGTTTAAAACATCGAGGGGGGAATCACTAATCGATATAACCCTCTGCACACTAGGCGTGCATGAAAAGATCCGGAATTGGCATGTATCGGATGAACCATCTCTGTCTAATCATACGTACATATCCTATGAAATATCTAACTATGTAACGGAGCTGAAAACGTACAGGATCCTAGAAGGACTAATTGGGAGTCCTACAGGGAGGATCTCTTAGCAGCAGCCCGAAACTATCCTGTAAGGATCAGGAATAACGAGGAACTAGAGTTGGCCGTTGTATGGTTGCAAGGGACCATTCTCTCGTGTTATGAAAACAACTGTCCACTAAGGGAGCGTCGCTCGCCAAGACAGGTTGCTTGGTGGAGTAAAGAGCTGAAGAGTCTCAGGAGAGAGACACGCCAGTTATTCAACAAGGCGAAAAAGACGGGTAATTGGGAAGCTTACAAGGCTAAACTGAATATCTATAACAAAAGAATTAAAGAATCAAAGAAGAAGGCCTGGAAAAGCTTCTGTGAGGACATAGAAGGTATCCCTGACATGGTCAGAATCAACAGGATTCTGAAAAAGGACTCTTCTAATACACTCAGGTCCATTCAGTTGCCGGATGGGGGGTTCACAGCCACTGCGGAGGAGACTCTTTAGTATCTTTTCGGCGTGCAGTTTCCCGGCTCGGCGAGGGCGGGTCTCTGTAAAATACCAATCACTCGTCTCTAGTAAGGCGCCGAAAGACGATTGGAGACAATCAAACTATATTTTCAAACCTCATCTTGTGCGATGGACAGTTGAATCGTTTGAACCGTTTTCAAGATTGCTGCAAGAGGCGATTAGAGACATCATGGGGCCCCTCTTGGAGATATTTAGGGGGAGATACTAGAGTTGTGTTCATTCCGAAACCTGGGAAGGACACATACTATCATCCGAAATCATTCAGACCAATTAGTCTTACATCTTTTATGGTGAAGACTATGGAGAAAATTATACATCTTAATATTACGGAAGGAGCACTCACTAGATCTCCCCTGCATCCTTTGCAATGGGCATACCAGATGGGAAAATCAGGAGAGGCTGCCCTACATAGTTTGGTGGGAGGATTAGAAAGGAGCCTTCATCAAAAGGAAGTTGCCCTTGCAGTGTTTTTAGACATAGCCTTTGATAACACATCAACGCCCGCAATCAACCGATCCTTAGTGGACCGGAACATCAGCGAAACGACCAGCAGATGGGTTGACTGCATGCTAAGAAGCAGAGTGGTCTATGTCCAAATGTTAGATAAAAACATCGCCATGAAGACAACTAGAGGTTGCCCTCAAGGGGGAGTACTGTCACCACTGCTGTGGAGCTTAGTCGTGCATGATCTCATTAGGTCATTAAACGACAACGGAATATGGACGTAGGGATACGCTGATGACATTGTCATAGTGTGCACTGCGAAGGGTGGAGGAATGGTGCCTCTCACAAGGACTCTCAGTTAATCCACATAAAACAAAGTTGGTTGCTTTCACCAACATGAGGAAACTCCATTGAGTATACATCATTATCTAGGCGGCATTAGAATGTTTGGGCAGGAGCTACAATTAACCAAAGAAGTAAACTATCTGGGTGTAACCCTCGATGCGAAACTGAAATGGAACAATGACCTAGTTAAAACAACGACCAGGGATATGCAACTATTCTGGCGCTGCAGAAGAGTTGTTGGTAAAACCTGGGGACTGAAGCCAAAGGTGATTGGCTATACACGGCTGTGGTGAGACCGGCGATGACGTATGGGGCAGTGGTTTGGTGGAAAAGGGCAGAAGTGTCCTCCGCAGTGAAGCTGCTGACTGCTGTCCAGAGATAGGCATTGCTGGGAATCACTGGTGCAATCAACAGCTTAGGGACCGCTTTCTTGGAGGCCATTGTGGGCGTCCCGCCTCTGGAGCTTTATGTGAAGGCGGAGGCTATGAATACGATCCTTAGACTAAACACTAACAATTTGTGGCATCCCAACATTAGGATAGGAGGGCACACTGATACTACGAGTACGATACTGGACGGGCCATTGCTGCAAATGCCCACGGACAGTATGGCACCCGAAATTATCTTCAAAAGGTGAAAATCTCTATACCGAATAGAGACCAGGCACGTAGGGTTATTACTGCTCTTGATGGTTCACGGACGGATTCAAATCTAGCCAGGGCACAGGAGCCGGTATTTGCGAACCGAGCCCTAATCAAAGGGTATCCATAAGCCTGGGGAAGCATGCGACGGTCTTCCAGGCAGAGATATTCCCCCTTGCAGCCTGCGCAGAATTGATTGCAAAGGGAGGCTGCATGAGGAGGAAAATAAGTATAATGACTGATAGCCAGGCTGCTATCAGGGCAGTCTCGAACCCTGTAACTAGGTCAAAACTGCAAGCAATCCCTCAATTCACTGGCACAGGATCACGCGGTGTCGCTGATTTGGGTGCCGGGACATGAGGATATAAAGGGCAATATAATAGCCGATTAACTAGCCAAGGAGGGTTCTAAAAGACACTTCATAGGTCCAGAGCACGTATGTGGGATTACCAAGAATTCTGCTAAAAGGGAGATCTGGACCTGGTTGCACAAAGCAAGTACAAATAAATGGAGGTCGACTGAAGGTCAACTCTAAGCCAAAGCGCTAATAGGGGATAGGGATGGGGATGTTAAGTTCTCTGATAGCCTACTTAGACGCAGCAAGAAAGGAGTTAAAATCATTACTGGGCTGGTAACTGAACACTGTCCCGTCAAAAAGCATCTCTACAACGCGGTCGAGTAAGCGAACCGTGGTGCAGAAGATGTGAGGTACAGGAGGAAACGAGGTTACATGTAATCTGCACATGTGAGGAGTTGATAGTACTCCGGCGGAAACATTTCGGGAAGGATCTAGTGGAGCCCTCGAAAGTTCTCAAGTTTCCACTGGGCAAGATACTGGACTTTATAGAGAGCACCAAGTTGCTCAAGTGGAAGTAAGAGATTTAATAGGGACGGTACAATGAGCACCTAGCTCAAGTGCCTGGACTAAAGGTGTCCACCCTAACGTCATGAATGAAATGAATGAACCGTAATGTCTGTCACGATGAACTATTTTAACTAGATTGACCAAACTCCCCCCAAAAACAATTCTCGAAATCTTCCAAAATGTCCACTTCATAGATAATTTCAAACTTGAAAACATAACCGTCTTTGTTGTTGTAACAACTTTCAGAGATTTTCGATACGTTATTAAGCGTCTAATAATTCTTATTGGCTATTTCAAGCACTCAATAACATTTTAGGAGAATAAACCAATTACCTACATAATTCTTATCAGTTGATGAAAAGACAGTTATTTCAGTTTCAGCTAATAACTTTTATTAGGAGATTGAAAGACCGGCCCTAAGTTGAATTTATAGATTTCTGTACATTATGAACATTCTTTTTTATATAAGTTATAGGTAACTTAGAAATGGTCCTATGTAGTCTTTACTTGTAAATTGCAAGTATTATAAGTTATGCAATAATCATGGATATTTTTTCGTCCATTATTATTTTATTCCTTAAATATTCCTTAAATGTTGCGGACTTTTTGACCAAATTTGCAAAAAATACTTGTAGATTAATGTTCAGAAATAATTTAAAATTTCTTCTTCGGAATATAAATGTATGGTTTAAAACTATTATTGAAAAATATTGTAGTCATGTATATTAAAAGTGTTTTTGTTTATGTTATATGCATAGCTTGATTTTATGTGATAATATATTTGTGATATACATATAATATGAAGCTTATAAAGAGTATTGAAAAGTATATGCCCGTGGAGCAACTGAAGCTGTCTTTTTTAAAATGAGACACGTTTGAAAAAAAAACGAAAAATTAAAAAAAAAATCAAAAATTAAGAAATTACCATTTTTTACGTGAAAAAAAAATAATTTTGTTTTTCTTCTTTGACATTGTTAGCTCGTAGCTTCAGTGTTGGTTGTTCTCATCGAAAGAAAACTCTTTACTCATTGAAAGGAAAATACTGCTAATTGTTCAATAAGTGATCATTTGTTCAGCGCATCGTTCGTACTTCAAGAACAACTGCGATCGAAATTTCAGCGATTCAGTGAAAGCTAAATTTCGATAAACTTGTTGAAATTGGATTCTAAATGAAAAAGCACAGGAAACTCTATTTATGACCATAGTCTTGAAAACTGTAGTTACGCGGTAGTTTGTATTAGCATTTTGAATTACCAACGCAAAGTTTGTGGAAAATACAACAGCGCACAATTAGAAAAGAATACACGTTAAGAAGTTTAAAAGAAAAAAGGAGATACATGTTGTCCGTTAGAACTTTTTAATATTGTTTTTTCGATTCTTAATGGATAATATTGTTGAAGAAATAATTATATCAATATTAAAAGCTTTGAACTCAAAAATACATTACCTCCGAATTGAAGACGTTAATGCAACTCAATAATTTCAGAGTTTCTTTATTTTCGACATCAATTTGTGAGACGAACAAACACACTGCCAATGTTCGCAGCAGTAATAAGACAAATGAGTAAAAAAAGTATGCGCTTTCCATAATTGAAGTTCGTTTGCTGAAAGAATAAATGAAAATTAGTCAACGTGTTACTAAACATTAAAATACATAGAGGACATATGTAAGAATAAGGGAAACAAGTGCTCCGTTTCATGACGAATGTTTTATGTTTTGAAAGAAATTGATTGACATTAACTGCTGAAATAAATGCTATTGTTATGTTGAAACTCTCAAAAAATCGTTTGATATTAACATGTAGCTTAATCTGTATTTATTGTGATCCTTATTACTTTAGTGTTTGGTAATTGACGTGGTCTTGTCTTATTAACAATGATGAACTTAAAGATATTTTTATTTTATATAGCTATAATTAAAAATTTTAATAGTCACATTAAACTACATATTATCTAGCAGCATATTCACGTGGCTACTTCTACTACAGTAGGTACTACCACTCCTTATATAATAAAAATAAACTATTGTAACCAACAGTAAAATAAGAGTAACTATATGCTCACAATTCTGACAATAATATTTTTTTATTTATCAAAACATAGCTAAACAGAAACGTATGTATATACGTAAGTATGATCTAAATCAGACTTTTGTCGTTGACTTTATCAAGGAAATTATTATATAAATTAAAATTAGTAGGTATCTTTTAAAACATGTTATTCTATATTCAGATATACTTTCCGATTGGTCTGAATTAAAAATAAATATTTTAAATTTAAATTATTACTATTTTTGAAAATATCAAAAAAGAAATATTACAAACCCTAAACAGTATATTTGACGCCCAGAGCCAATGTTTCAGGCCGTAGAAGCGCCCTTAGTATATAGATAATTATTATACTTACTCAACACTCCCGTATAATTGTACTAAAACGAAGTATAAATTACTACTGAATGATAGAAGTATAAGAGGCGATATATTATCTTCTAACGCCATACATAGCTCACATATTTTATTGTATTGCCTTCGTATCTCCATCCACTTCACAACTTTAACCTAAAACCAAAAAATATACATATGATATATTATGGTTAAATTAAACAAATATTGAATGAAATGGTGTTTGGTGACTACTGTGGTTTAAAGCTTATGTTAACATTAATTACTTAAATAGTTTTCATAAAAAATTAACGGAACACTAGCAGGAGCTTTCTTCTTTGTAATAGACTAAAGTTTTTATTAATATTACACAAACTTCTTCCCAAAAAAATCACGGACAATCAGAAATGTTTAACTATTGTTTCGGGTAATCAGCTCCTTGAAGTAAATGTTTGTGTAAATATAAAGAAACATCAGACTTTAAATACTGGTAATTATAGAAGGAAGCATAAAGAGAAAATAAACACGAATCTTCTGGCGCACAAAACCTGAAACACTCTACAAACTGCATAATAGCAGAGAAATAATGTGTTGTGTGATTTAGGCTAGCGCTGATTCGAATCAGTGCTTAAAAGTAAGGCTCTTATTTATGTTTTGTAAAATTCCATATCATTGTTTCATCATATGTTCAAGATATATCCCGCTGTCCCATTCGTCGCTACTTTCCAAAGAAAGTCAGCAACTATATTGATAGTTTGATTGAGGGACAGTTTGTTGAGACGGGGGTTACCTGATGACTTAAGAATTTTCACTCCCACTCTTCAAGGATATACAGATTACCTAAAATCCACAAAAAACAGGCCCCTTAGACCTATCGTATCTACTGTCAATTCGCCAACATATAATTTGTCTAAATACTTCGGAGGAATTCTTAAAAATTTAAGACCGTATTTTGAATACTCAGTAAAAAAAAAGTCTGCTGATTTTGTGGAAAAAATTAGGAAAACAAAGGTACCTAATGATAACATCTGCATTTCCTTGGGCGTCCAGTCGCTGTTCACTAATATCCCTCAAGATTTAATTGTAAAAGAAATAGGAACTTGGGGGTATGTGATATCTTACGAATATAACAAAAGAGATATTTAAAGGCATATTAATACTTTTAGATTCGAACTATATTGTTTATGACAATAATTTCTATAAGCAGACATTTGGGATACCTATCGATGATCCCATTAGTCCGGTTTGGCTGATCTCGTAATACATACGATTTGTGTCCGAGTTTTCAATAATATGAATGATAAACCTACTTTTAGAGCCACATTTGTAGACGATCCCTTTCTTATTTTGCCTACAGGTAGTGTTGAAGATATTCTTCACAGTTTTAGCTCTATTACAGTTACATGAAAATGTACCATTATCTTTTTTAGAAGTTGTGACTATCAACATGAATGGAGGTATTATAGCGAACATTTATAGAAAATTTACAAATTCAGACAGATTGCTTAACTTCAATTCACAACACTCATTACATCACAAAATAAATATCATTAAAATTTTAAAAACAAAATTGTAACTTTATCGGACCATGTTTCATAATAAAAATTTATATTTTTTAAAGAAAAGACTACTACTAAATAATTATCCAATTTATATAATGACAATAATTATGTCGACTATTGATTCAAACCCCAGCAATTTAATAGCGTGTAGCTTGAGAAATACGTAGTTATACGTCAAAACGTTGCAACAATAAGCTAAGTTAAATAAAGGAACTATAAAGCAGGTCAATTTGGCCATTTATTTAGTTTTATTAATAATAATAACGATAATAATTTGTTTTAGTGAGAGGAAAAATGCATTATGCACCTTTGGGTGACCAACCCGATGTGTAGGACTTTTACTCACTAAAAAAACTCTCGGGCAAGATTCCACCTCGGTACCGTTTTCCACATTTCGTCGAAGTGGTGCCCCGTGCTTAGCGTCCATCCATTTTCTGCTTATTGGTGACTAGAATTCTTTTTGCGAAAGCGGACACCTTGTACCATGTGTCCCGGTCTTGCAACATCGTCTCAATCAGGTTTGCCGGCTTTAGTACGTCCTTCTCCGGCCGATCCCTGTGCGACTGTCACCTTGAACATTCAAAGAATGTATGGCGATCATCGTCACAATCGCTGTCTCGATACAGACATACTGGGCACTGTCCACTTTCCCACTTTACATAGGTAGTCGTGAAAGTACCCGTGCCCTGACAGCATTTGAGTGAGGTAATAGTCCACCTATGATGTCTGCCCATCCAGACTGGGAGATCCCTAATGAACTCCGCTGTCCACCTGCCTTTGGTTTCCGACCCCCATCGCTCCTGCCAAAGCACCATGGTGCGCCCTCTCATTTCACGTTTCGTGATTGTTCCAGCCTGTCAAGATAGATTCGCCGTCTCTCTTGAGCCAGAGACCTCATAGGAACCACTCCTGCTATAACCAGTGCCGTTGTCTCCGATACTGTTCTGTCGGAGCTTGCTATTCGCAGAACTCCTCTCCTCTAGACTGCGGTCATCTTCTTGCGGTCTGCCCAAATCTCACTTCCGTACAGAAGGATGTATTCGAACACTAACATCACACGCCGCTGTTTACTTGCAGATGACTCACCGACGCCGAGGTTGGCCATCAGCCGGCTGAGTTGAGTGACCCTCTGAGTAACGCAGATGTGATGCCAGTACTTCATATGACTGTCTAGATACACTCCCAGGCATCTTACAGACTCCGATGTTGTTATTGTTTCTGTGGCGAGCTGAAGTGGTATCTGTAAAGGAATCCTACGTTCGGTCAGCAAAACAATCTCCGTCTTTTGTGTGGCCAGTTCCAACCCGTGTTCGTCCATCCAAGTGGTGACCCTCCTCATGACCTGATTACACCGCCTCTGAGCATCCTCCATGTCAGAAATAACAATCACAGTTGCGATATCGTCAGCGTTGCCAACCAGATGGGTATCCAATAGCATTTCCATACGGAGGATATCATGGTATAAGATGTTCCAAAGGTCCAGACGAAGGAACGATCCCTGAGGAGCTCCCGCCGTTATCCTCATCCTGCGACATCCCTCAGTTGTTTTGGACCTAAGTACCCTATCTACCACGTAACTTCGCAGTTTCCGCAGATGGTATGTGGAATGGGGAAGCGGTTTTCCTTGGCGTCGAGAATTACGTACCATTTGGCGCTGTGGAAGGCGTTCTTGACATCCAGAGTAACAAGTATCACTACCCCCTGGTGTGTCTATTCCTATGCTGTTAAGTGTGGTAGGTGTACACTATCTCCTGAACGGCGCTAATCGTTGAATGAGCTTTCCTAAAGCTATGCTGCCTAGGAGATAGTCCTCCGGCAGCCCAGGAGCTGCGCCTTTAGGAACCTTTCGAGCAGCTTTCCTACTGTATCCAACACTGGTTATAAGTGTGCAAAAGAAGCCGAAGGCATCGGTTTGCGCACACTTGATGGCCTCCGCAGGGATTCCGTCTAGCACAGGTGCTTCTGCAGAAGACGTGCTACCTAAGTTAGTTCCTTCTCCGTGAACAGGAGGACTCCAACGAGGGCCCCCTCGTCAGCTGGCTGTTGCTTCGGGTGTCTTGAGAAAAGCATCTCTACGATGTGATGCATCAGTGCCAGACTGGGATGTGCAGACTTAATGCTCAACTTCTTGGTGACGATTTTGTAGGCGAGTCCCCAGGGTTCGTTGTTGATTTCCTCTGGCTATATGGCCTCTTTAGCCGCTTCTGAAATGGCCATATACTCGGCTTCTGTACTTGATAAAGCCACAGTTTTTTGTTTGCGACTTTCCCATGAAATTGCACAGTCGGGTAATTTAAAAACAAAACCGGTATAAGACTTTCGATCTTGCTTGTCACAACCCCAGTCCGCATCTGCAAATCCCTCTAGATCTATATCTGACTTTTTAAATACTAAACCATATTCTTTTGTACCTTGCAAATACTTTAATACCCTCTTGACCTATTACTTGTTGATACGGTATGTCTCTATTGCAGACTTCAGCTTCTAAATTAAAATCTATATTTTTATGCAGAGGTGTAGCTACAGACTTACGGGCTGACATATTAAATCTTTTCAATATTTGGTTTACATAATCTGCCTGGTCCAGCGTTATAATCCCGCTTTCCCTACTCCTATTTATTCTCATACCCAAAATTTGTTTACATTCTCCTAAATCTTTTAATCTAAGTTTAGCGCTTAATTTTGATTTTAAAAATTCAGTTTCTATGCAATCGTTTGAAAAAAAAAAACAAAGAAATCGTCTACATATAACGCTATAACTATCAAACTATTTTCTTTAGCCTTAATGCAGTGTTCTAATTTAGAATTTATAATAATATTTTATTACCAAACATTTTCGTACCAAACACGGAACGATTGTTTTAAACCATAAATGGCCTTTTTTAACATGCAAACTTTGTTTTCGTTGTTAGAAATCAGAAAACCATCTGGTTGTTTCATGTATAACAATTCATGCAACTTGCCATTTAAAAAAGCAGTCATTACGTCATAATGAGTGATAGTTAAATCTAATTTAACAGCTAATGAGTAAAGCCTCTTGCGACGAGCCTTGCTCGATAACGCTGACTACCATCACTATTTTTCTTCTTTTTGTACATCCACTTACAGTCAACAATGTTTGCACCATCTGGAGCTTCCGTTATTTCCCACACCTCGTTATCAATAAAAATTGATATTCTTCTAGCATTGTCTGTCGCCGATGTTCTTTTTCGCGTCCTGATAGGGCCTCTTCCACCGTAACTGTTTCGTTTCAATGGCCATTTCATCTGGACGCACATGTAAGTTACATAATCCTCGTAGTGTTTTGGTTTCGTTACTCGTTTTGACCTTTGGGAATTCTCTTCCAGCACCTCTTCATCACGAAGATCCTCGGAGTTTTTTGTTAAATCACATTCTGCTTCTTGGTTGACTTTTACAGTATCTCTTGCCCCATTATCTTCAGTTGGAAGGTCTTCTTTTTCTTCCACAGCAGGCAGTATATGAAACGGAATAAAACTATTAGTAATTTGATTTTCATCTTTCATTACCTGATTGAAGAGCTGATATTCCAGAAAGACGACATCTCGACTGATTACTATTTGTTTTTTATTGGGTCATACAATCGATAAGCTTTCGAATATTCGCAGTATCCTACCATTATACAGCGGGTTGACTTCGCATCAAGCTTTCTTCTCTTTTGTTTTGGTGTATGTACCATTGCAATACAACCAAATTGTCGTAGATGCTTCATGTGTGGTTTCTTCTGCAACCACGCTTCTTCTGCCGTTTTGTTATCCATCAACATTCGACTTGGAGTCCTATTGATAAGGTAAACTGAAGTTGTTACTGCTTCAGCCCAGAAACACTTCTGCATGCCAGCTCCTAGCAATAAACATCTAGCCTTCTCCAGAATGGTTCTGTTCATTCTTTCAGCCTTGCCATTTTGTTCTGGCGTGTATGGTGCAGTCATCTGATGCTGAATTCCAAATGTATGCAAATACTTCAGCAAAATTTCATTGCAGTATTCTTTGCCATTATCAGTCCGCAAAACCTGAATTCTTTTCCCACTTTGGTTTTCAGCAAAATTCTTAAATTCTAAGAATTTCTCAGCAACCTCAGACTTTTATTTTATGATATACACAAAGACCTTTCTTGTATAATCATCCATGAAAATTAGAAAGTATCGGGAACCACTCAGTGATTTCTCTTCCATGGGTCCACATACATCCGAATGTACCAGTTCCAGGACAGTACTTGTAGTGGAATCTTCAAATGGAAGTCAAGATTGCTTGCCTTCCAAACATGTAATGCATGGTTGTTTACTTTCTCGAGTAAAACTAATTCCCAAGACAGCTCCATTTTTAATTTTTTCTAGAGCGTTTTCTCCTGCATGTCCAGTTCTTTTATGCCAGAAATCATAAACTTCTACAGCAAATGCCATGTTAGCAACTTGCATTGGTCTATCCAGTTTATACATATTATTAACCATTGTAGCAGTAGCAATCAAATGGTTTTGTTTATTAAAAATTTGACATTTGATAGAATCAAATTTGTAGTATTCCCTTGATGTACCATTTGGCTAACCGAAAGTAAATTAGCACATATGTTTGGAATATACAAAACATCACGTATATTGACATCATTTGTGATATTATTTGCACGCACCTTTAAATGAATATCACCTTTTGCCTCTATCTGCAGTTTTGAATTATCAGCTACCATAACTTGATCATTGTTCATGGTCGAAACGTTCACCAACCAGTTCTTCCGCCCCGTCATATGCTTAGACGCACCGGAGTCTATGTACCAGTCATCTTTGTCCATTACCTTGGCTGTAAAGGAGATAAACAAATTATTTTTTACCTTGGTTTTATTTGCAGTTGGATAATTCTTGGAAATGTGCCCAAATTTATTACATCCGTAGCATCTAATTCCTGTCTTCTTAGATTTCGGTCCTTGTTTCTTGCGATTTGCACTTCCAAACAAAGCAACAGCATCATTTGCATTAGCCTCATTTTTCACATCTTGTAATAATTTAGTTTTTATTGAATCAGCAGTTATTTTTCCACCGGAGCTCTTAAAACCCATTATCATTGGTTTATACTGGTCTGATAAACATGCTAATAGCAATTTTCCTACCCATTCATCTGTGACAGTCATTCCAATTGCATTCAATTTGTGAGCTGTCATAGTTATTGAGTTCTCATACTCTTCCACAGAGGCACTCGATTCTAACCTAGTCGTTATTAGCTTACGGAGCAGACCTACCTTTCTCGTGATACCTGAGTCATCAAAGGCAGCTTTCAGCTTATCCCATACATCTTTGGCTGTTTTCGCCTCTCTAACGTGAGCATAATTTTCTGATTCTATTAGTACAATTATTTTCGATTTAGCTTTCGCTACCTTTTCCACGTCAGTTTCAGCGCCCGTAACACAGCTGCACAAATCCTCCAATTCCAAATAGTTTTCTACAGCAAACTTCCATGAATCGTAGTTTTCTCGTCCTTTTAGTTTCTCGATTCCACCAAGATTACTGTTACTATTCGCCATGTTGGCGTCACCGAAGATTTACTGTCCACAACAAAATTAGCAATCCTTCGAAAAACGCCTATCGCACTTTTTACGTTTACTTAATGAATTCAATTACGGACTATTTCGTGACTGGGCCCATAACCTGTCGTAGATAGTGGGAATTCATTCGGAGTAACACGAAACACACGTTGTTAATAGAAAAACGTTTTGTTTGATTGCACACATTAGTACATGACATGACCGTACATGATATATTCATAGACACCACATACATGTATATGACTAGTTGGTTCTACCAACCTATGATAACATAAGTTACTAAGGGGTTTTGATGTTACAATACAACAGATGCAAAGGTCTTCCTTTCTTCGGTCAGGTCCGGTACAGTCTTTCTGTATATGGCCGTACCCGAAGCATCGGAAGCAACGTTCGACTTCCAGCCTTCGCCTTATCCTACTGCTCATCCATCCGATTTTAATTCGGGCTATTTTGAGTAGTCTAAGTGCGTCCACCTTGACGAGCTGGACGACTGCCATCCTTAACTCCCTGGTAATGGTTACTTTGGCTTAAACAGCCTCATTCTTCAGCGCTTTTCTAATCGACTGTCGTACTTCCTCCTCGGCGGTTAGGCAGTTCAGGTCCCTGAACGCCAGTGATATTTTCGGCTGCATTGCGTTGATGTTAGCCTTCTCTTCCTCTCAGTCGGCGAGCGAGAACCGCCTGGTCCTTGGTATCCTGACCTAATTCCACGAGGATCTTCCCGTTCCTGGTTTTTCTGGCCATTTGTATGCTAGTGGTAATATTTTCCTTCACAGCCGCTTTCCTCGTGGCTAGGTGCTAGGCCTCCGCTTAAGACTTCCTTTGTTGCTGTCCTATCAATAGGGCTCTCGGCCTGAGCTTTGGCGGAATAACAGCCTTGTCCGCCTGCCCGCCTAACGTCTTAGGATCAGACTTTTCTTGGGCGCCCTTCTCTTTAGCAGCGGCTTCGGCGTTTTTTCCTTGCCGCTCTTTCTTTGCGTTTTACCTTCCTTTTGGTTCGACGATCTTCTCTCCACTGATCGTCGGCTTTCGCCTTTTGTGTTCGTTGAACCTCTTCTTTTTCTCTGTAGGGCTGAGATAGTACAGCGACCAAATCCTTTCTCTTTCTCTTCTGCGCTCCCGTTTTTTTGCTGGCAACGTCGCCGTACTCTTGTGGGGGGCAGCGGTCACGACTCGCGGCTTTTCTAGGATCGCGACCCTAACCTCCTGCTCAGCCTTTCTCCAACTGGCTCTGCAGGAGAAAATCGTGTGCCTCCAATTCTTTGAGACCGTTCTTAATGTCCATGGACATATTTTTCTAGCGTTCCGTCGCCGCCTTCTTCCTTGCTAGGATGTGCTTGCATTTCACAAGCTCATTCCCCTCCTCGTCCCTCTTTCTAGAGATGTACTCGAGTCTGGACGAGCCAGGACTTGACCAAAGCGAGCCTTCGCAATTTCCGCCGTTTGGGTTACGGCTTGCGGCATCGCTCCTACTGGATGTTGTGGGGGCAGCCTGCTCTAGAAGTTTGCTCTTTTGTAGCAAGAGTTTGGGCGTGGCTTTCTTCACATCTACCCTCCCGTTGGTGACTGTACTAGTCGGATTCGGGCTAAAGTAGATATCTATTTGCTCCGATTTCTCTCGCTTATTCCTTGACATCTTTTTGTAGTTCACCAGCACTTCGTATGCTAAGGGCCGGGCTGAAATATTCAGGAGCGGGTGTACCCTCGAAGATTTTTCTCCTACCCCAATTCGTTGAGGACTGATCTTCACTTCACCAGTCCCGGAAAACACGGACGGACTGGAACTCACTCGGGGCGATGTGGTTTCCGACAACCGCACTCATCGCTAACTGGTTTATAACACAGGCCAACAAAATAAAAAAAAATTTTGGTGCCTGAGATCTAAGAACCGAGTTTAGATATACGTAATGTGCTGATCCTAAAACTGGCAGCAGATTTTTTCTATCAGCTCTAGTTTTTGAGGTAGAGACTAATTGAATTTAGTTCTAATAAAAGGCAAAAATAAATAAATCAACATCTCTTTAAAATTCAAAATAGAAATTTGGTACTTAAAACTAGGATCTAATCAGCCAAATATACCTGAAAATGTCCGTCAACAAATCCTAATTCCTAGAACTGGTTAACCCACATTACTTAATTCTATGAATTTTATTAGCTATTGTATATTTGGAATTCTCTATGATCCGATCTCCCCATACCTGCTCAACCCCGACTAATTGGTGTTGGAAACATAGTACTTGTAGTCTGCCTTTATCCTTCTCGACTTAGTCTATTGTGTAGTTTTGGCAAATAAAGTTGTGTCATAATTTTGTGTACATTTTCGTCGTTTTATAGTGTTAAAACTAAAACAATGGCATCCTCAAGCAGGCGTAGCTGTGTAAACCATCCAGATGTTTTTTGTTATGTATGTGGCGAATACACGGTGAAAGAAAATAGAAAAAGTATTTCTGAATTTGTGAAAATGTCTTATCTTGCCTATTTTGGCGTTCATTTGGGAGATCAAGATAAATCTTGGGCTCCATATGTGGTGTGTAAAACATGTGGTGAACATTTGCGACAGTGGACAATTGGAAACAGAAACTGCCTGAAATTTGGTGTACCAATGGTTTGGAGGGAACCACGTAACCATTATGATGACTGCTATTTTTGTCTCGTTAATATTAAAGGCATAAATAGGAACAATCGACATAAATGGACATATCCTGATCTAGATTCTGCAAGAAGACCTGTACCGCACTCTAATGAAATACCCGTTCCAACCTTCAGCAATCTCCCTGAAATCCCGGAAGATGATACAGAAACATCAACGTCTGATGAAGTTCAAAGAATGCAATCAGAAAACGACAGTGACTTTGAAGCAGATTTAACAACTTCTCAGTGTTTTAATCAACAAGAACTGAACGATCTCATGAGAGACCTATACCTCTCAAAGGAGTGTGCTGAATTACTGGCATCCAGATTAAAAGAAAAGAACCTTCTTTATCCAGGCACTAATGTTACATTTTATCGTAAGAGAGAAAAGGATCTGCTGCCTTTTTTCACTCAGGAAAATAAGCTGGTATTCTGTAACGATATAAAAGGAGTCTTAGAAAAAATGGGTTTGCCAAAATATACTTCAGACGAGTGGCGTCTTTTCATTGACAGTTCAAAACGTAGTTTTAAATGTGTCCTTTTACATAACGGTAACAAATATGCCTCAATTCCTATTGGACATTCTACTACCATGAAAGAGGAGTATAAAACAATAGCACAAGTTAAATACGAAGAACATCAGTGGGCAATTTGTGTTGATTTGAAAATGGTGAACTTTCTCCTTGGACAGCAAAGTGGATATAGGGGAAGGTTGCCTAAATTGAACCGCCACCTATATTGGACCACCATACTTTTCTCCGAAACTACGAAACCGAAAATTCACTTGGCAACATGGTATCTTACTCCCGCCTAGAGACCTTGATTGATACCGAACTCAACTAGTTGGCGGCCAGCGCTTGGCGTGTGCAGCGAGAAGTCTTAATTTCTCCATTTTGATGTAAGAATTGCACTGCGTTCCTAAGCAAATACAGAGTCACTGTCAATCCCTAAGGAAAAACTGTTATCACCTGGTTATCAAGTAAGTTTTTCTTTATTTATTCCCCCTATTACCTAGTCATATTGTTTTTTTCTTTTTCTCTACGGTGTAGTTTTGTAAAAACACGTGGTGGTTGCCTAAAGTGGACCACCATGTGATTTCAGAAATTGGACCGGTCCAATTAGGGATCCCGATTATAGAAATTTACAAAATAGGTAGGACTTGTTTTATATTTAAATACACAAAAAAATAAACAAGAAATATTTCTACACAATTAAAAAAAATTTAGATCTGTTAAAAAGGTGAAAGTACCTATGATCCAATTTAGGAAATTAACAAAATTTTTTGCTTCTAGGATGTCTTCCGATGAGAACAAGGATAGAAAACCATATGGTGGTGTGTACAAGATATGAAAAAAGCTATAAATGCTTATAAAGCGAAAAAATATGGACTCAATGAAACATGCCGAGTATTCAACATTCCAAAAGCGACATTTAAAAGGCATCTTGAATCTAAAAATAAATTTGCTAATAAAGATGTCAAAAGCTTTGGACGGAAAACCGTGTTTTCCAAAGAACTTGAGGACGCACTGACTAATCATATTCTTTATTTGGAAAAAGTGTTCTTTGGAGTGACAATAAAGGACGTGCGCAAAGCCGCTTTCGAACTAGCCGAAAAGAACCAAGTAAAACATACTTTCAACAAAGAAAAATGTTTAGCTGGAAAAAAATGGTTCTACGGATTCATGCGACGACATCCTACCCTCACACTCAAACAACCGGAGTCCACATCCATAGCACGATGCAAAGGATTTAATTGCGAAAATGTCTACAATTTTTTCGATATCTTGGAAAGAACGGTAGATGAAAATCAATTGATAGCTGCCCGAATTTTCAACATGGATGAGACGGGATTTTCGACGGTGGCAAAAAAGTGCCAGAAGATTTTAGCAGCAAAAGGAAAGCGCCAGGTCGGGACAATTGCAACTGGTGAGAGAGGAGTCAATACTACGTTTGTTGTATGTGCAAGTGCTTCTGGACAGTTCGTCGCCCCAATGATTATTTTCAAAAGAAAACGAGCAAATCCTGAATTGAAGACTGGTGCTCCACCCGATTGTCTGGTGGAAATCTCGGATACTGGGTACATTAACACAAACATATTTGTGACCTGGCTTAAAAACTTTATAAAGTGTGTAAAACCATCAGTTAACAGCAAGGTTTTGCTTGTTTTGGACGGTCACAGCACACACTCAAAAAACCTCGAAGCGATTGAACTTGCTCGCGAAAATGGTGTTATCATGTTACAACTCCCTGGCCATACGACCCACAGACTTCAGCCATTAGACGTGGCGGTTTTTAAACCCTTAGAATTGTATTACACCGAGGCAAATGAAAAATGGCTAAGGTCTCATCCAGGATTAGCTGTCTCGCAATACCAGGTCGCACAGCTTCTTGGGGAAGCCTATCCCAGAGCTGCGGTTATGGCAAATGCTATGAACGGTTTCAGAAAAACTGGAATTTGGCCCGTTGATCGAAATGTTTTTTCAGACGTAGATTTTACTCCTGTGGATGTCTTGACAAGAAATGAACCCATTGACAGAAGTGACCATTCTGAAGATGAATCAGATTCTGATGACAGCGACGATGAGGCTAATGCATCGACTTCGCGTGAACCTACGTCTAATGACATTGACAAAGAGTTACAAGTCACAGCAACTACTTCCGCACCTAAGAGGTCCATCCAGTCCACGCCTAATGCCGAGGGTTTAGGAACAAAGGAGCCTAAGCGTCTGTCCGAGCCTGAAGAAAGGCCTTCTGCTGCTTTCAAAAATGTGTCAGTGTTAATCGAAGAAGTCCTGAGAAGCCCAGTTGTAAAAAAAGCCAAGAAAACATCTCGAGGGGCTCAGAAAGCACAGGTACTTACTGCAAGTCCATATAAAGATGAGTTAGCTGCTAAACAGGCATCTCCAGATAAGAAGAAAACTATAAAACGTACAGTTCCGCTAGATTCTGGTACTACTAAGAAAGCAAAAGTAAATGAACGCTTGTGGTATTGCAAATTTTGTACAGAATGTGTCGTTGAAGACATGATCCAATGTCTGAAGTGTAGAGACTGGGTACATGAATCATGTGCAAATGTGCTTTCAAAGGAAAAATTTATTTGTGATTTTTGCACTGGTGATTAGACTGACAGTTTTAAGCTTTTTGATATCGTGTTTATTTGATTGTGTTTAACCCAATCATGATGTGTTTATTTTCTTAGTGTTACCTACTTTTAAAACTTTAAGTTCTTTTGCATGCATGCTTTTTATATTCTTAGTCGTTTATTTTATTTTTTAACATGAACATTTTTTTAAGTTTTGACAAAGTAAAAAAAAAAATTGAAGAGTTTTCGAATAAATCTTATGTTTTTTTGTGAAATATTTTTTTTTAATTATTTGGACAATTTTATATGACGTTACTTGTTAAACAAATTTTTGTTGCATTAAATCACGTGGTTCAATTTTAGAACCCGTAGGTCCAATTAAGGAAACCAGTTTCCCTTATTGAACCACTTGCAGAGGTTTTTTAAAACGGTTATAAAAAAATAAAAGATTTCAAAACAAAATTCTGAAAAAATTCCTGCAAGTAGCCAACATCCCAATGGGTCCTAGGAAACAGTTAAAATATTAATTTTATGTTATCATTAGAAACTATGATAAGCAATCTAAAAATCGATCCAATATAGGCAACCTTCTCCTACAAAATACCCCTGTTTTGTATGTCTTTGGGACAGCAGAGCTAAAGATCAGCACTGGGTTAAGAGAAATTGGCCTTTAAGAGATACTATGGTTAAAGGAAAACAAAACGTAGTAAATGAACCTTTGGTTACGAGAGAAAAAATCTTACTACCACCCTTGCATATCAAGTTGGGGCTTATGAAGCAGTTTGTGAAAGCGTTAGATCGAGGTGGAAATTGTTTTGGGTACTTGTCACGTAAGTTTCCTGGGATTAGCACGGAAAAACTAAAAGCTGGTATATTTGATGGTCCTCAAATAAGGCAACTTATTAAAGATCCACAGTTCACCACATCAATGAATGAGACTGAATCTAACGCTTGGGGTTCATTTGTTCAAGTAGTTGAAAAGTTTCTTGGAAATCACAAAGCAGACAATTACATAGAATTAGTGAAAACTATGCTTTCAAATTTTCATATTCTCGGTTGTAACATGAGTATAAAAGTTCACTACCTCCACAGCCACCTAGACCGCTTTCCAGAAAATTTAGGTGACTATAGTGAAGAACAGGGAGAAAGATTCCATCAGGATATTAAAACTATGGAAGATCGATATCAAGGACGATGGGATAACCACATGATGGCCGACTATTGTTGGAGCCTTCAGCGAGACTGCCCCAGTAAACTCCATGCTAGACGGTCGTATAAACGAAAATTTGTAGGTGATAGTGACTAATATAAGTATGAATGTATGTTAATCTACTTTTTATAATAAATATTTAATATATGTGTTTTGTTTTAACTGGCAATACTCATAGTTATAACGTAAAATATATATAGAGGTTAAAAAACAGTAAATAATTCCTATTTTAAAAACTAGATCTGATAGACAAAATCTGATGGCTATTTCGGATTCTCCACCCAAAAAGTACCCAGGAACAGTTAAAAAATCACCGGCACCAAAATGTGTGTTGGCTTGTGTAATTAACACTATATATATAGTCGCCGAAACCCGTAAACCACACTATATACTAACTAGCCTCGGTAATCTATCAACTAGATGAACATTAGACGTCTAATAGCGTTTTCAGCTTACTGCACTTTACTGCACTTTTATGCACTGATTGTATATCCATCTTATTTTAATACATAATATTAGTAAGGGAGCTAGATATACTCCACGGGTGTAGTGCAGTAAGCTGAAAACGCTATAAGTATCACTCCATAAATTCAGAAAAACAGGAGAGCAATTCAAAATGCGCATACACCGGACAAGCCGTACAACAGCCAGCCGACTGTGAATAATAATAATAATAATAGTATACCTTTATTGAGTGTATTACATTACAAGTTACACAAGGAAAGTTATATAAATATAGGTATATTCGGTTGAACTTAGAAAAACTTCAGAATCTTCGCAGTGTAATGGAATTATACTTGCGTAATTATAAAGCACTGTATAGTAAGATTTGCTAATATTGCAAATATGATGACCGACATTAATAAAATAATTTACGCAAGGAAAGGTGTCGTCGAACCTTCAGGTCGTCGCACGTAACGATGAAATTGCTTATTAAGATTTATTAACATGATCCATCATAATGAACGGAGTATAGTATAGTTATGGCATGAGTATTAGATTAGACATAAGATAGGATACATAACATGTAACCAGATTATCAAGCAGTAATATTAAAAATGGTACCAATGAAAGAACTATTATTTAATTAAGCAACCACCAACCAAAAGAGAAAAATATCAAGCATATGACAACAGAAGAATATGGTAAAATAACGGAAGTGACACGTTGGTACTTCAATTCGTTATGTACTTATTGCACTCTACCGCCCATATATGATTATACGTTATACGTACACACATTTAATACGAAGTTCGTATGACATGGAGTAAAGGATTTTGTAGGAAACGGTATTTAATAAATTTCGTGTAAACTTTTTTATGAATATTGATTCCTACATATTTCAGTTTTTTCTACATTCTTTGAACAACATTATTGATAAAATAAAATATTCTTCAAAGTAATACGCTTGGAAAAGGTAAGGGTTAATTTATATTTTTTGAACAAGTGTTCAAGTTTAAATTACCATGAAGGGTGAAAATTCAATTTAGCATATTTGTAATCTGAATTGGATTTTGGTTCTAATGTCAATTTGGTATTATTTAAAATTAGATAATTCCTTTTATACCTAGAAAATAACATGTCAATTAGTGTTTTCACGATATATTCTAAATTTGTTTCGGAAAACGTATATATATATTTTTCAGCAGTGGTAGGCATATGCTTTCCATCCATGCTGTATAAAAGCTATACACAATTCACGTCTTGTAATCGTATAGCAACTTATTAGTAATAGTAATGAATATTTAACAAGAACACAAACGCTAATGTTACATATCACATGGGAGGCAAACCAAACTATTATTATTTCTGAACCGCCAACGACAATTTTAAAAAGCATATCGAAGTGCTTCATCAATTGCACTTATGATAATTTTTTTTTAATTGCATGTATTATTTGTGATAAAATGAATTTGCAAACAATATACTAACAAAAATACTGAGAACTAATTGATAATATTCCACGAATTGCGTAGTGAAATAAAGTAGACGCGGGATATTAATGGTGCGCAGCAACAAATATGTGCAAACTTTTTCTTTACTGTCTCATCGAACACATTGTTGTTTATTAATATAAATATAAAAGGTCTACTTGTAAAAGCCCACTTAATAGTCAAAACCTTAGCCAAACTTTTAGAATTCTCTCCTTTGTTTATTTAAGTATATCAACTATTTAAAAAAAACGATAATCATTTTCTAAAGCCCATCACATTACCTTCCTAATATGTATTAATGTTTGTCTTTCAATAACATATTGTTAGTAAATTCATCTACTTAAAATAGACCTCCGAAGAAAGTATTTCAATGTTACGGAACCTTCCACTATGCAGACCTGTACCTGTCACTTACCACAAACAATTTTAAATGAAAAATTCATACCGATATAAAAGGCCAGTTAATTTACTATTATAAAATATATGTATGTCGCATAATAGGTATAATTTCAATTTTCGTATTTTTGAGATAATTTCGGCGAGCGGCCTTATAGTTCGGCTTGAGGATTTTACACAACAAGGTCTTCGCAAATACAAAACTAATTAAATCTACAAACTTACCTCATTACAGTGGCGTATTTTACTATTTACAACTGTCAACATCTTGGATAAAGCAATACTCATAGCTATAATGAAGACATCCATAAAATTCCAACAAAAAGTATTCACGATGCTTGTAAACTGTAATATAGTGTCATATTCATAATTAGTAAGGGATTTTTATTAAGGGAAATGTCTATAATAACAATTTTTAGCACATTTTGTACATATGTCGACATACTTTACATAATATTGCTTCAATTTTATATTTTATGCATTAAGTAGAAAAAAAAATACCTAGTATATTATGTAGCTAGGAGTAGAAAGAGCACTTTTTCTGCTGAGCACAGACGGTTGCTTTTTTTCTACAAGCGTTTGCTAAAGAAAAATGTGTTTATCTAGATAATGATCGCACGTTAATCGATGAAAACGACAAAGCTCTCTGAATTTAGTTTTGACATTTGCAATCAAAACTTTGCACTAATATTATTTTACTAGTAACATAATCCTTTCCATTATTGTACTAATAACGCATGAAGTAGTGTTACTTGGTGTGTTCAGCAACAAAATGAGGCGCTTAAAGAAAATAACATTTCATACGACTTAGCTTACAGAAACGTAGGTATTCCATTTAGAGAAGTCGAATTCTCCGAAATAGTTTCCTAGAATTTCTTATGATAACTGAAATTATTGACGATATGTTAGAAGAATATGGGTTGGTATTATTTTGGACTGTTTCCATCGTTGGATTGTGGAAATTCGACGTTCCAGCACTTGTTCTACTGTCGTTATAAAGACAGTACTGGTAAGGACTATGACTTGCTAATTTAATAGCCTTTGGCTATGGAACTGTGTGTATATATTGGATAAATTGCCTTATGCGTTTGCTTCTGTAATATACAGTTATACTAATGTATACATATTGTTGCGGGATGCGTGGGGCGTCAATTGAACTAAGTTGACCGATTCTCTTGTATTTATTTCATTTTTAACAAATACTAAACTAAAACGAATCTAGGTACTAACCCAATGTTGTCTGGACCATCCTCGTCCTCGGAGGGTACGACGGCCTCGGCCACGTTGGCCTCCTCCCCCTGGGTTCCCTGTCTCCTTGGGTATTCGGGCCTTGTTCACGGGTGTCTGTTTGTTTGTCCTGGTCTTCGTAGTCTTTCGTATCTCCTAGTCCACGGCTTTAACTGTTTCGGCGGTAGCACTGAGCGGTAGGGTTTCTGTTTGAGCAAAAATACGGGGACGTCAGATACAATGTAGTGGTCGTTGTCTAAAACTTTGTCGACACGATAGGGTCCAACGAACTTCCTGGACATTTTTGGATCGTATCCACCTTGAGCGACGCTTCTGACGGCAACATAATCACTTTCCTAGTGATCCTCTCCTTGGCTTCCATCTGTTTCGTTGAGGTATTGAGTGCAGCTGTATCTTTCTTTTGTTGTCTGGTTTTCAGGTAGTCATCAGCACGAACTCACACATCCACGATGTCGTCTATACAATTGTAAGTGTCATTTCGAGTCTTATAACCGAAAAACAGTTCAAAAGAGCTGTAGTCTGTGGTCTTCTTTAAGGTGAAATTCATAAAGATTTGCATCTTGTGTAAGGCAGAATTCCATTAGTCTGGTTCGGACATTTCTTTTAACGCAGGCATCACTGTTCGGTTATAGCGCTTAATCTGCTCGTTACTACACGGAGTTCGGATGGCGATGTACACCAACTGTATGCTACATTCGTCGCAAAATTTCTGAAATTCAGAGCTGCTAAAAGGTACTACTCGATCTGAGATGATCCGTCGGGGATTTCCAAAAATGTTGAATAGCACTTGCAGTATCTTGACTACTTCGGTAGTTCTCGTGGATTTCGTCGGTTCTAAACAGGAGCTTAGAGACAGCATCTATAATACACAATGTGCCTATGACCTTTCATGGTTTTCGCTAGAGACCGTGTGGTCTATGTGCAACGGATCCCAAGGAGTGACACCCTTCTGGATGCAATGAAAAAATCCTTCATTTTGGGGATTTTTGTAATTTTCCAGGCACTTTTGCCTAGCACAATTTGCTAGAACTTTTTTAACGAACTTAGTCATGCTTTTGAAGTAGAACTTTAGGTCTTTTCGGTCGCAAGATGTGATATGCATTCGTGTACCTTCACCACTATGTCTTTCCTCATCTGCCGCGATATCATCAACAGTTTTCAACCTTCGTAGTATTTCGTCACAACTGAGTTTACCAGCTCGTAATCATGGATCTTGTCGCCTTGGTCCAGCTTGGTTTTTAGCTCTCTCCGTTCTACGTATTTCACGTGCATGACTTCTAGACCTCAATTGTCAACGAGATTTACTTCGAATTGGCGGTTTATAGCAACGATATGCTTCATGAGCGTACTGCTTCTCCATTGCAATTAGTAATCGTATTCTTCCATAATTAAAGACCACCGGCAGATTTTTTGAGAACATATACACGGAAGCAGTCTAGTGTTTTTACGATGATCAGTAACACAAGTTCTAAGCTACCGTATCGACTCTCAGCATCTGTGGTCTTCTAGCTGTAATAGTAGACGGAATGGAACTGCTGGCTCTCATCAGCCCTCTGAAATAGTATAGCACCGTAACCGTGGTTACTGGATCTGAGTCTCTAAATCCTGGTTGAAACTTTTTAACGCAGGCTCCGAAGTTAAGGCTGATTTTAGTTTTTGATTTATTCAAATTTAGAGTTAACCTTGTTACATTATTGAATTTCAGTACCTAAGTATTTACAAATTTAAATCAGACAAATTCCCACGATAATTATTATAGATACCTAATAGTTTATTAGATACACTTATTATTTTTATGAAATTGATAAATAAATATTGATTCGAGTAGTATTTAGTATTCGTTGACTTTAACCTAACGATTACAGGTTCTTTAAAAATCTCACACTAGAGTACGATTGTATCTTGATAATAAAGACACTGCATAAACTGGCCATAAATAAGGAATTTCTGATTACATCAAATACTAAATATGCATTTGATGGTATATTAATTTGTGATAGGCTGAGGTAGACATTTGATAAAATTACGTTGTATTTTCAATCAACTTATTACTTTCAATATATTTTTCATGATTATGCGTTATTATTATCATTATTATCATTCTCATATTATTATTATTATTTTTTTTTTAATTTTTTTTTTACACCTCCACCTCCGCTCAACCCGTCTGGTCCGTTCCCGACCCCAGCACAACCCTTGAGTTGAACCGAGATCAGGAACGGCGCCAGATGACCTTTTTTAAAAGTTTTATTGACAGTGATTACACTACAGGTAAGTTTTTATGTTATTAATTGCTAAATATGTAAAGGTATACAATAAATGTTTATGAATCTGTAGCCCGATGTCGTCTAGATGACTGCTGGTTGATATTCGGAGTGGATATGTTGTGGGGGCAGTGCAGCTCGCGAATGCACGGCCCCCACCCTAAAACCGACATGCTCACGTCGCCCTAAGGCAATTGGCAGGCAGCCGGCACAGCACTAGATGGTATTTGGCTGGCTTCGTGTGCTCGAAGAACTCGCAAGGACTCCAGTAGAACCTGCTTCTGCATGTTGTAGGTAAGTTGATATAGATCTTTTGTCTCTATAGGTTTAATTAGTTTGAGATTTTCGTGAAGTGTGTTTGGTATTCCTCACATAACTCCAATAATGATTGGAATGAAGTGCACTCGGAAATCGCTGTAGGTGAGCCTTAACTGAAACATCAAATCTCGGTATTTTATTCTCTTCTCTTTGGCCTGCTCTATTATATTGGCCTCACTTGGACACGACATTTCCACAATATACATTTCCTTCCTTTCGTAATCTAGGATAGCCATGTCAGGTTTTACTGCCGATATTTGCATAGTTGTACTGAATGCAAAATTCCAAAGTATTTTGCAGCGTTCATTCGATACAGCGGTATGTATAACATTTTCCTGATATGGTTGTATCAGCTTTTCGTCGAAGTTGTATATATATCTGAGATCGTAGTATAGGACTCTAAGGGCCATGTCGTGTCGATGGATATATAAATTGGGAGCGTATTTGGGACACGCGGATAACAGGTGCAGGTGGTCTCCTCCGCTTTCCACAGGCCCTGCAACGGTCACTTCAAATGTTTAGCTCCATCACCCGTTTCTGGTATGAAAGCGTACGGAATACCCCATCCTGAATTGCTACAATATAACCTTCCGTCTCCGAATATAGTGATTGTGATCGCAGGAAGGCAAATGTACCAGATCTCGACAGTTGGTGATCGTCGATGTGTTTAAAGAACTGCCCATGGAGAGGCTTACTTTTATGTTTCGATAGCAGTAGGTCGGTGTATTTCTGTTTCATAGTTTTTCGGATTTCAGTTATTGAGGGTACCTTCCGGCGCGCCTGATTCCGTCGTGTTTCTGGGAACGTGAAAGACACGCCCGCCTCCCGGCATGCTCTATTCGCCGTGCTGTACAAGAATGCCCCCTGTCCAGAGTATTGGTGGTCCCTCACAATCAGAAGGAGTGGATCATGTGTGTGGTATATCTGGGCAGCTACGGCAGTTACGCTCCTCGCATAAATGTGCTCCAAGGAAGGTAAAATCTTTGCATCGATGAGTGTGGATGATGGCTTCTATTGCTAGTCATAATTGCAAGCGTGTCCCTATCCAACTGTCGAATCTCATCGACATTCCATCTAATCGCTCCGAATGTGTGCACGACCAAGGGTACGGCCAACGCATTCGCAGCAAGGGTTTTATTTTTTGCCGAGAGCTCAGACGACCATATTGTTTGGAGTGTATTCTTGTACTTGTTCTTCAGCGTTTCCTTGACATGCTTTGCGTCGTGCATCGCTTTTTGCTTTACGCCCAGGTAGGTGTAGGTGTCGTCCTCTTTGAATCGATTTACTATAGATTCGTCCATTAATTGCATGTTTTCACCCTCTTCGGCTCCTCTTCTTAAGTGATATGTCGCACACTTATCCAAGCCCAGTTTCATTCCGACTTCCGTGGCATAAGTTTGAATTATTATTATTATTATTATTATTATTATTATTATTATTATTATTATTATTATTACTATTATTATTATTATTATTATTATTATTATTATTGAAACGACTGGGACGCCGAAGGGGGGTATTGATGGAGGACAATTCCTTCGCTATTTCCCCATCGAGGAACACATATCACGGATGCCTACAATCATCCCTCTTCAAGTGGGAGAGATGCAGGTCACAACACGTCCCGCAGTGAAGTATCTGGGCGTGCTGGTGGACAGTAAATTGACATTCTGGCCACAGATTCTTCGGACCGCGGACAAAGCGGCGAAGATGACAGCCGATCTTTCAAGGCTGATAGCCAACGTGGGCGGTCCCAGTTCCAGCAGACGGAGACTATTGATGTCGACAGTGTAGTCCGTCATTCTGTACGAGTCAGAAGTGTGGGCGGACGCACTCAACAAGGAGCTATACAGAAAACGGCTAGCCCAGGTGCAAAGGAGGGCAGCGTTACGGGTCACCAGCGCCTATCGTACGGTGTCGGAGCCCGCGGTCCTTGTGGTGGCAGGGATTATTCCGATTGCGCTTCTTGCGCAGGAAAGGAAGCGAATCTACACCACAAAGATCGAAACCGGAGAAGACAGTTCTCGTAACGAGAGGGAGAATACCCTAGCCAGGTGGCAGAGCCTATGGGAGGACGACGGGAGAGGTCGCTGGACTGCGAGATTAATCCCGAACCTGCGCCCATGGGTCACGAGGGGCCACGGCGAGGTAGGCTTCTACCTCACGCAATTTTTGACTGGCCACGGGTACTTCAGATCCTACCTACGACGTGTGGGTAAAATGGACTCTGAAGTATGCGTATACTGCGGCGAAGTAGAAGATGTCCACCACACTTTCTTCAAATGTCGAAGGTGGGCAAAGCGGAGGGAGCTGGTGGAAGCCAGGTTTGGTGTGCTGTCACCAGACACAATCACTTCGAAAATGGTGGAGAGCGAGGACTTCTGGGGATGCATTGGCGGGTACGTGGAATGGGTTCTCCGCACAAAGAAGCCTGACCTCGATCATGTTTAATTGGAGTGTGGCCTTTATACTGCCAAATATATGGACCCAGCACCGAAGTAACGTGTTTAACGGTTCCGGGCTGGTGTCTAGGAGACGGGGGTGTTTAAAGCTGGTAGTCTTCTTTTGAAGTAGTCCAGCACTCGTGCGTAAATGCATTTTCACCCCCCAAAAAAAATTATTATTATTATTATATAATATGCGTATATTAGTAATGTAATTAGTAATAATACTATATTAGTAAGAGTATTTGACTACTTAGACACATTCGTAATAGAAATACGATGTAGCTAATAATCACCCCAGTAAATTTTTGGCTGAAAACTGAGGATATATTTGATCCCCCTAGAAGTAACCCACAGCCAAATCCACAGCTCTGAATAAACAACAATCTTCGAGTAAAAATGTAAACACCAATTATTATTTGAAAATTTCTATCTCAGAATGGGATTGTCCAATCGAAACGTAATGAAAAACAAAACAAAGAAAATATTCGGTTCTTTTGGAGGGTGCCAGAAAAAAATAATAATCCAGTGTCCATGGATCGTTCTCAAATTTGTTTGTTTAGTTTTTATTCTTCAATTCTTTTTTTTTCGCAACAACCGTTTTGGTACAATTACCAAAGTTTTTGTAAACTTTTTAAGTTGTTGCAACACTGCTGAATGTTTTTTTTACTACGGCATACCACGTAGATCATCTAGAAAAAAATTGAAGTACTAGGAGAATAGTAAGAGAAGCTTCACAAAAATTTCGGTGGCTGTATTAAAACGGCTACTTCGTCAAAAGATATTGAAACATGAAAACGTTGTGCGCGTGATCGATGAGAATTTAATTATTATTTTTTTTTTTTCTGATAGTCTTTATAAAACTGCATTTTTCTTTTTTTACTTTGCGATCAGACAATCCAATCACGAGATATAAATTTTTAAAGAGAAATTGGTTTTTATGTTTTTACTCCAAGACCTTTCAAGAAATTCTCTTGGGACCGGAAACCCATGCTTACCCGGCTATAGCCTTTGAATAACCTTTTTATTCTTTCTCATTTAACAATGAGTTTTCATATTATCGAACAAAGGATTGCAAGGATATAAACACGCACGTGATCCACGTAACTGTATCATTAAAAGTTGATGACTATTTACTTTTATTTGAGATTTTGGCACCATTGTTCGATTGGAACTAGGCACGTGTGCTTTCGACACATAAGAAATACACAGGCATACAAACTGAAAAATAATAATGGCAAATCGATGACCCCTATTAATTTCGTAAATTGTATAGGTACCAATCAAAAGCGTTAAGGGAAAATACGAACATAGCAAACTGAAATGTAATGGTGCAACAGGGTTAACTTTAAATTTGAATGTAAATTGCTTTAAAAACAAAAATATGCTTACCGCGAACTACTACACGAAGTGAGGACAGCTATTTATTTGTTTCCCAAACTGTTTTCCTAAAATAATTCTTATTAATATAGTACAAGCATGTTGTAAAAATAACAAATGTCCAGAAAGACGAAATATTAAGTAGAAAATAACGACTAGCGTATTAAAAAAATTCATTATATTTTCCATTTAAAAACGCCGCCGCGTATAATGCTCATATTTAATAAAGTTTGAAGACTGTGACCGACCCGTGAACATACGGCGAGCGCCCGGTCATTTTAGGTGACGATGATGGTACATTGTATATTATAGACGCAAAAACGCATCAGGCAATTTACGCGAGAGGATACGTACAATTCCATAGCCAACGATGGAATTAGCAAGTAAGTTACCCTTTATCAAATCTAATTCTAAAATCCAACAGACCATGGAAACTGTCCAAGCAACACCAATTCATATTCTTCTAGCCCATCGTCCAGAATTTCACGTCATGAGGAACAGTAGAGAACAGTTACAAATGTTTATTATGTTGATTAAAAAGTAAAGTATGTTGTTGGGAAAGTGAATCTCTTCATTTTGTTTAAAAGCAACATAAAAAAAAAGAAATGTCATCCACAAAAAAAAAGGAAGTAGCGAGTAGATCATTTACAAACGCATCAGTGGATCAATTACTACTTTTGCATTAATAAAATCACACGGAAAATATTATTCATTAAGTAGATATTAAAATAGGGAATAGGGCTTCTGCATGGCAAGAAATCACACATACAATATTATAAAATCACAACTATAATTTTATTTACGCCAGCAGGATAAAAACAATTGAACTAACGATAAATAAAAGGTTTTAGAACGTTAGAAAAAATCAATCTACGGCAGAATGGGGCAAAGCACGACAGAATAAGAATATATTTTTTTGTTCTTAATTTTAGTTTTGTCGTATAGCATTTATACATATCGTGAGAGCGAGCCTCCTATGGTAACCTGTGGCGTAATCGGCAATCCCGGCAAATTCAAGAGCCATAGATTAAGTATATTAGGCGAGAGCGAAGCCGGCACGGGAACGCTAATATATCTATTGCGCCTATTACTGTAAATAGGTATTGGGCCACGTTTAGAGCTGGACTTCGTATAACATCCGGTGACCATAGACTGAGAACTCGTACTGTATATGTTTCGCATTGATTAAATAATGTTTTTTTTATATATTTTGTGTAATTGCATAATGCATTGTTTGTTTAATTTTTGGCTTTTAGCATATTTGTCAGCAAACGAATTTATTGTGTAACTAAGACTGAAAATAAATACGTTATCCAGAACCAAGACTCTCTCTCTTCGAGGTTGTCAGAAAAATAATTTTGATCATTTCAAAAATTCATCTCCCTCCCCCTCGCTTTTTGTGGTTAATTAAAGAATTAATCGTTTATAATCGTTTTAATTATCTTTCCCTCCCACCCCGGTACGCGACTAGTCCTGACAGAGATTAAAAAGGTTCCAAAAGTAACTGTTTCAAACTGTTATATATCGGTTCTGACTAAAACAGTTATGCGAACCGAAATAATCCCAAAACAGTTATTATTATAACGGTTCTGACCTAATATCAGTTTCCGCTACGCTTCTATATCGGTTTTTCTCGGTTCTATATCGGTTTTATTTTAGGTATATATCGGTTATTTTCGGTTCCATATCAGTTTTAGTTTAGCTATGATTTGTTATAGTGTGTTATTGAGTGACCTAGATTTACAGAGGTTTTAGGACATAACTTTCAAATTGTTGTTGGTGTCTTACACCAAAACAGTAATAATTCTGTCGAATTATTGCATATAAATATATATATGTGTATCCTTTACCTGAATTTAATCAAGGAACTTTTTATCCACTTTTTACATTTCAAGTGATCTTTCTTACTGTTGGTGTTTTTTTTATAATTTAAATTTTATAATGTAAAATTACCACTGTATTAATCGTGATTTGGATTTGACACAGTTTCATTCATTGATATTGAAGTTAAAATAAAGAAAAAATGCTCAATTATAATTACAAATACGATTACTAGAATATTCGTATTACCGTATTCAAATTCGTGTAATCATATTCGCCTTATCATATTATCGTAATCATATTCTCAATATAGTATAATTATATAGTTTGCAAGGACTGCCTTTGATTGAATCTTAATTCTGCTCAAAATTTCTTATTTCTCCTGATATGAAGAGATGCGTCGATTTGAGAGCAGTAATTGCTATATCCGCCGAGATCTTCGACTTCTCTCAAAATTCATCAAACAGACTCTGAGCTTATAAGAATCATATTAATTTTTTTTCTTTCACAGCTCCCAATATACTTAAAAAATGGCGGGTAATCATATAAAAATTATCGCTAATGTTATGAAGTGCATCGGTAGAACGACATGCCAGTAATAATTATATCCGCCGACATCTTCGACATTCCTCAAGATTTAAGTGCTGTCATTTCTGAAGTCGATAAACAAACCTTCAAACTTATAAAGATTACACTTATTTTTTCTCACACATCTTTAATATCTTTAAAAAAATGGCGGGCAATATTTGTATAAAATCCGCTGATGTTAGAAAGTGTACCAGTAACACGACATGGCAGTAATAATTATATCCGCTGATATCTTCGATATCCCTCAAGATTTTCGTGTTGTCATTTTTGAAGTCGTTGAACAAATCATCAAACTTACAAAAATCACATTTATTTTTTCTCCCGCAACTCTCAATGTTCTTACAAAAGGGCGGATAATATTTATACAAAATTTCCGCGATGTTAGGAAGTATACCAGGTAGACGACATGGCAGTAATAATTATATTCGCCGATATCTTCAACATCTCTAAAGATTTACATATTATCGTTTTTGAAACCGATAACCAAACTCTCAAACTTCTAAAAATCACATTCATTTTTTTGCCACAACTTCCAATGTCCTTCAAAAATGACGGGTTTATATATAAATTTCTGCTAATGTTAGGAAGTGTACCAGTAAGACAACATGGCGGTAATAACTATATCCGTCAACATCTTCAGCATCCCTCAAGATTTACGTGTTATCATTTCTGAAGTCGATGAACAAACCCTTAAACTTATAAAAATCGCGTTCATTTTTTCACCCACAACTCCCAATGTCCTTCAAAACTGGCGACTAATATTAATATAAAAATTCCAGCTAACGTTAGGAATGCATCGGTAGGAAAAAACCTCAAACTTATAAGAATTTCCTATAACTTTGTGGATTTGTTTATGGGCTTCAGAAACGACAATACACAACATATAATTTGTAACTGTTACAAAACAAAAATAACAAATTATCCAAAATACCGGTACAGAACCGAAAATAACCGATATACAACTGAAAAAGAACCGATATTATCACCGTAATCAAAACCGATATTTTCATGAATTTCGGTTCTAAATAACTGCTATGGAAAATAACGATTCTTCATATATGTTTTGAGATCCGAAACCGTTATCATAACTGTTTTGAACCCCTGGACTCCTGACAATAGAAAGGAGTGTATTCTAATATTCTGTAATGCATTGCCTAGACCTTTTTAAAACTGAACACAGGAACATGTAAATATTGTGTGTCCATAGTTTAAATAATTCTTGGTATATTAGGTCTAGACAAAAATAAATCGGCATGTATTGTATTATTGTGTATGGAATATTAAGGGTATCCAACGAATATAAGAATAAAAACGTATTCATATTAGGGACATTTTATTGTTTAGGGCACAACATATTCGCTGTTTAAATTTGAACACAGGCTATATTTATTTGATGCTTTATTACCACTGATTTTTTTTCTGTCGTGCATTATCTTACTCTGTCGTGCCTTGTCTTATTCTGTCGTGTAATATAAACTTTTGTCGTGTGATAACCTCTTTTGACGGGCATTATGTTTTTTGTCGTATAAGAGATTTTTAGATTATTCTGTAACTTGATTGTCGTTTGAAACACTTTTTTGTCGCTAGTTTATGCTTTTCTGTCGGGACAATAAATCTAACATCTAACCCTATTAAAATTTCTCAGATCGAATCCTAACCTATTGTTCTAATATGACTGATTCCTCCATGTTTTAGTAGGATTGTGACCATCGTGCTATTTTATGAATTTATTCCGGAAATGAACTCGGTCAAATTTAAACACATACGACCAACGCACCTCGGCCTCCTCTACAACTTATGCTGAAATCAAATCAAATATTAATATTTACCTTAAGAAGTGCTCCTAGGTACCACGTATATGGTATGTATTTTAATACGTGCATATCCCCCATCATGTAACCATCGTAATTGATCGTAAAGTTTTTATAGGAACTCCAAAACGTGATACAATGCATTATAAATAAACCATGTTCCACTAAAATTAGGTGTAAAATTACTTTCAGTCTTACAAATATGTTTGTTCGATTTGATTTGCTTTTAGAAAATATATACCTAACTTGACGATAACTTCTGATAAACAACAGAAAGTTAATAAAGGTTGTAAAAACGAGTTTCTTCAGCTTTAAAAAATAAAGCTGCAATTAAAGATTCTGCTATCGGTGAGATACATACATATGTGCCCAAGATTTCCGAAAGATATAAACAAGTTTCCTGACGCTTTAATAGAGTCGCTATCGTTTTTCGGCTTTAAACTGAATGTTTTCTTGTAATTTAAATCTCTCCGGTTATATTCAATTGAATTTCTTTTCCTTAGTCTTCTTTTATTCAGATATGCGTGCTATATATATCCTGCAATTTTTTTTATAGAAAAGCTTTAGTGAACTCTAATGGTGTGCTGTTAATGCCATCAAAACGTTGCCATCTCAAACTAGTCGGCGAGTTTCACTGACTTTCCTTTTTCTATTTTTCAAAGCTACCTTTGTATTTGCAGCTTGTAATTTTTTCAAATACCGTAAGATGGGGTGGATAGGAACAGTTCTGACAATTTCGAGGGCTATACAGAAAAAAGAAAAAAATTTTTTTAATTGTTTTTTTCTGAAAAATTATGAACAGGGTTTCTGCTTTTAGCTTGCGAGATTAGAAAAAATGGGCGCATGCCAAAACCCTTATTTTTTAAAAAAAAATTGTTGTTCCTATTCACCTGGAAATGTGGTGAATAGAAACACTCATAAGAATACACGTTTATTTCGTTTAACAATGTTCCCAGATGTTTAGAAACACCATAAAAAAAAAATTAAACCAAATAGTACTAGTTTGCACGTGTTAGATTTGAGGTTACGTACAAACTCAACTTTGACAGTTGACAGCATTTTAATAACATTGGATATTAATAATAACATTTTCTTGCAATCTCAGCGTCACCAAATATTTTTAAATCTTTTATTGCTCTTTTAAAAACTTTTCCCATTTTTGTTCCTTTTCACCCACGAGTTCCGATTCACCCCATCTTACGGTACTAAGCCGTTAATTGTTATCAATATCCAAAGTTAGCGTTCAGATTTCTCCTTCTATTTTAAAATATTGCGGACTGCAAATTATCAATTACACTGTGCTACACTCAAAAAGCACTTCTGAAATGACCTAGTGTGCGTTAAAGGTGTTGGTGAGCATGTTACAAATTCGGGTTTAAAAGTTTCAATATACCTCCAAATTCCCGAGTTATGGGCCAAAGAAATTTTTTTGAGGCTGCTACATTTAAACATTTATAACTTTTTTTATTTATTAACCGATTTTTGAAATTCAAACGGTTTTGGAAAGCAAAATAATTGTTATTTCTAAATATATATACTTCTCATACAATATTAGCACAAATATGCATAGATTTCTTCAATTATATGGAACATTTTTTATTTTTTTTAAACTTTTAAAAAATTCTACGAGAACTTTTTCCGAATTTAGTTTAAAGACAACAAATATATTAAAGACAGTATTTTTCTGAGTAAAATGAGACGTCATTTGTTGAAATCGGTTGAGAAATAAGGAAGTTATAGTACTTTTTGTGAACAAAAGAGTGGAAACCTGTTTCGATTAGATTAGCATGATATAATAAAATAACTTTAATCTAATAAAACTTAACGAATTTTATATTTGTATCACCAATTTATACATGAAATTTTTTTTAAAATGTTTACTTAATCTATTACGTTTAAAATACAAATCATCAGTTTCTTGCTTTAGTGACCAGCAGTAATTAGCTAGCATCCTGATTTGACTTTTTCCTTCAAATCTCTTTTCAATTGTTAATAACTCCTGATGGAAACGTTCGCCTTGTTCGTCACTAAATTGGCCTAGATTTTCTGGAAAAAAATCTAAATGGGAATGCAGAAAATGTATTTTTATAGACATTCTGCACCCCATTTCTTCGTAAGCCTCCAGAAACTCATTAACAACATGAACGTAGTCAGCGCTTCTCTTATTACCTAAAATATATTTGTTGTCTTTAAACTAAATTCGGAAAAAAGTCTCGTAGAAATTTTAAAAGTTTAAAAAAAATTAAAAAATTTCCATATAATTGAAGAAATCTAGGCATATTTGTGCTAATATTGTATGAGAAGTATATATATTTAAAAATAACAATTATTTATATTTCCAAAACCGTTTGAATTTCAAACATCGGTTAATAAATAAAAAAGTTGTAAATGTTTAAAAGTAGCAGCCTCAAAAAATTTTCTATGGCCTATAACTCGGGAATTTGGAGGTATATTGAAACTTCTAAAACCGGTTTTGTAATACACTCATCTAGGCCTATAACATACACTAGGTCACTTTGAAAGTGCTTGCAAAAAAGGAAATTTTGTAGCACCGTGTTATTGCTCCATACTATAACATAACTCCGCCGTTACCTATCCTAAGCCAGGATGAGAAAGGAGGAGCGGGAGTAGTATCAACCTCGTTAAAAAACCAGGTTTCATCTGGTTCCAGATGAAAAACCACCCGTTAAAGGGCCTCTACCTAGAGTTCAGGTACCATCAATCCAGTGATGTTATACGACGCGTGTCGAGGGATGAATGGCATTGGGGGCGAAAGGTGTCACGAACGGAGCCTCTGGGAAACTTTGCATCCTTCCAGATTAATCAGCCTTACACCTGTGCAGAGAGCTCCGCAGATGTGGACAACTCTTTTCCTCCTACTCGAATGGACCCGAGAAAAAGAAATATAAAACCAGAACGGAGAGATCAGGAGAAAAGGAACGTAACTGTCTTGGATGTGAATATCAGACAAGAAAGAGATAGCCCTTCAAGTTCCTGAGAGATTTCGGCCAAGATAACAAAGATCCAGGCGAACCTTCAACACAGCAAGGCAGCTTCGGCAACACTTGCTGTTGCGATGAAGAACTTCGACATCGCAATCATATAAGAATCCTAGGTTCACAGGGGCAAGGTAAGGGTTCTAGGGAGAATTGGATGTGAACTAATTTACAATAGAACCTCCATAGTACCCAGAACCTGCATACTACTCAAGAAGAATCTAAAAATACTACCTTTAATCAACTTCTGTTACAGAGACTTGGTCGCAGTTAAAATAAAGTCAAAGACAGAAACATGTCGAGGGATTTAACTATCGGATCGGCGTATCTTCCTTCTGATGGCCCTGATCTATCACCAACCAGGGAAGTGGAAGACCTTGTAATGAGCTGCAGATCGAAAGGATCGCAACTCATCATCGACTTGACGCATCACGAGATCTGGGCAAATAATTTAGACATACTAAATGTAGGCAGTGAACCTACTTTCATAAATTCAAAAAGAAAAGATATAAGAGACGAGACGACAAAAGAACTCTTTCGGGTTCATTTCCCAGGATCTAGAATTACCCAATCATCACTTCTAGACTGCATCAAGGCAAAACTGGAACTCATTTATACCAAATAAATCGCCACGATCAGATGGCATTTATCCAATTATGTTACAAAAGAGTCCAGAACTCTTGTTGCTAAAACTTAGTAGTATGTTATTTATGGGACGTCTCGCACTCGCTTACATACCAACTGCTAGGAAGCTGATTAGACTTACCCTTTTTTCAAAACCTGACAAAACGGCACAGCGGGGAAAAATGTCTCTGGGAACACTCACTCTGATGTCATTTATGCTAGACAGACACATAAGGGATGATGTATTACCATATCGGCTACTACATGCAGACCAGAATGCGTATCAACCAGGTAAATCCACAGAGACCGCGTTACATCTACTAGTACAGAGAGATGAGCATGCTGTACAAACCAAAGAAGTGCTTCGTGCATATTCCTGGGTATACAGGGAGCATTTGGTGACAACATTAATCATCAAAGCATCTAGGAATAAAGTGATCGATGAAACAAGCTGTAAGTGGATATACTGCATGCTTAAAGAAGGATTAGTTTACACACCCATGGTGAAAATACAGGGCATAAAACTTTGAAGTACGCAGATGATATTGCGATTCTGACTCAGGATAAATTGGACAACGTAGTGCCAGACAATCCAAATCGACCACAATAGCATTCACAGGAAGGTGGAAGTTAGATGGTCTTTTACCGCTAAAGCACCGAAGTGAAGAAGTAAAGCTATCTGAGGAAGTGAAATATCTTGGTGTGATTCTTCACTCACTTAGGTTGGCTAGAACAGATTATGGAAAACATGGGGGTTAAGACCAAATATGATGTAGTGGCAGAGACTTGCATGTTTATGAATAACAGGAGCAATACCCCTACAGCTGCAATGGAATGCGTTCTAGACCTTCCTCCTTTTCATTTGGTGGTAATAGCTGAGGCAACAATGAGGCACCTCAGATTGCAAGAAATACCAAGTGCAGATATGGAGGATTGGGACACAACAATATTCTACATCATGTCGGAGACAACTTCTTGGGAATGAGATCAGACCACATGATTTCGACATATCTATATTGCAACAGACAGCCAGGCGATACTGACGGCATTAGTTAACCCCAGAATACAATTAAAACTGGTATGGGAATACATTCGAGAACTGAATGACCTGGCAGCCCACAATAAAGTTACTTTTCTGTGGGTGCCCGGACATTCAGGGATCAAAGGAAACTAAAAAGCCGACGAGTTGGCAAGAAAGGGATTATCGGCTTTATTTATAGGCCCAGAACCTGTTCTAGGAGAATCCAAAAACACAGTACTGAAGCAGTTAAGGAGTTGGATCAAAGCCAAACACAAAGAACACTGGGACAACCAGTCAAACTCATGGAAAGACCTTTATCAAGAGACTATCGAGGAGGAAGAGTAAAGAACTACTAAAGCTTAGAATTTGTAGGAAGCATATGCGCATGGTAGCAGGTTTCCTAACAGGGCATTGTGCATTGAAAAGACACCTACCGAAAATGGGGATCATACCGAGGGTGCATAAGGAAGCGATGTCCATCTGCAAACAAACTCTCCGCCAATTTGTAGCTATAAGGCTAGGTAACTCGTTTAGTATTTATACCAAGAGAAACCTATTCAGACTCGACAAACCGGACCTAAGGCTACTTACTACAACTTTTATCAAACTAACACCATTAGAGGCAGAAAAGCTTAAATTATTTTTTTAAATTCATGAAAAAATATTGATCTTTCGACCGAAAAACGATGGTGACCCTCCTAACACTTTACAAATTACTATTGATTAAGTTAGTGATAGCTCATAAGATCAGATAAGTCCATACTATAACTAAATTTAACAAACAGAATTATTTGAATACAGCACGTGGTAAGTAGACATGTCAAACATTTCTGAAAGTATGCAACTCAAAAGATAAGAATGTAAATGTGGTGGACACAGCAGATAACACAGAGGATAATGAAAAAATGACTAAAAATAAGACAGTCAAATTCAATTTAGGTACAGGAGCGGAGTGTAATATAATTACAAAACAAATAGCTGATAAAGCTGGTTTGTCAATCAAAAACTCTGAAATTAGAATCATACACCTTGCACCACCAAAGAGTATTAAAGAAAACATGCTACTATAAAGAACAAAACAGGTGAGCAGATTAAACTCTATAACTTAGTTGTTTCAGATCCATTTTGGGTGGTGATAGCTATGTAAAGCTGGGTTATATGTAAAGAATAAATACAATTTCGAATCATAATGAAGATTTATTTCAAGGAGTTGGTTGTTTAAAGAATTTGCAATGCGATGCTGACTTAGTGAATAATCCGCAGTTGTCAATTGCGCTACCAAGAATTCCTTATGCCTGACGTGTCCAAAAACTCGACTCTCGAAATCTTACCTCTTCAGACTATTTTCTGTGAGGGCGAGCTTGATAAGAAAAAAGTAAATGTACGAAATGAATTGTCTTTGCATTACAAGTTTAGGTAAATCTCTTTCCGTCAGGCGACGATCGCGAATCTCGAAAATTCAACAAGTTATGAAACTTGGGGCACATGTAGGTCATATACGGTTTGAGCGATCGTCCTATGATCACCTAGCGTAATCGGTAAAATTCGGAAATATGAGTGAGAGCGTAGCTGTGCCAGCAACGCTAATATACAATAATATATTGCGTCTGTTACTATAATAGGTATATTAGATGCTCGTGCTGTATAGGTATTTATTAGCCATTTTTCTTTTAAAAAAAAAAAACTCGTTGAAGCAAACAATTTTTGTCTTAAAACTTTTTTCTCAATCCGTTACCATTAGCGAATTATGCGTTTTGGCAAAATATTGGCAATTATTTCAAACACTCAGCGTTTCACAGAAAAAAAATTGCGTAGTACATACCTTTACATATATATATATATATATGTGATCTGCATGTTCCCAAAGTTTCATAATTTTTTGAATTTTCGGATTCGTAAGAGTTCCTTGTGAGCAATATTGAAAGCAGCTGTATCTCTGTAATCATTAAGCCACATGTTTATAGCTATAATCTTCTTTATTTAAAATACTCCAAGTTATCACCTCTTAATGTACCATCATCGTCACCCAAAATGACCGGTCGTCCACCGTATGTTCACGGCTCGGTCACAGTCGTCGTTCCCGCTTTATCGGGTAGGCGTGGCCTATATCCTATTTTTACCACTCATAAATACATTATCGTAACTAATATTCTCCGAAAAGTGGCCTTATGTATTACTCGAAAATGATTACTTGTATCTAAAGGAAGAAATGCCTGGAATAGATTGAGGCAATTTTGGAGGAGATGTTTGCTGGATGGGAGCATAAGATCAAATTCGCGAGCATCCACTTTAGGCCGGGGTTAATCCTGGTTGAATATGAATCACCACATTCGGCAGAGTGGCTTCGCCTAAAAGTGCCAAACCTTAAGAACTGGAAGGGAGTACAGCTCACGACGTGCAAGGGGGACGACATGCCATCATCGCACACCGCAACCCTGTTTCGCCCTAGAACTCAGGGACAAACCCCTGAGAAGCTTCTAGGATTCATAGAAGCACAGAACGATGAGCTAAGGACTAACCTATGGAATGTCCTTAGCCTGAAAGATGAAGGTAAGGGCCAGCTCTTGAGGGTGGGAATTGACCAAATTTCCTACCAGACCATCAAGAGCAAAGAGTACACCATCCACTACAAGTTTGGAAAAATACCCGTTCATGGGCTCAGGAAGCAGCAGAAGGAGCATGAGGGGGAACCCATCCCTAGTACTGCCAAGGAGGATAAACCAGAAAGTGATGTGGCGAGCACTGGCAGTCTCCACATTTCAGACCTGTATCGCGGAGAATCTGCATCCGATACGATGGAGATCGAGGAGCAAGCCGAGAACACAGAAGGGGACAAGACCATTACCGGTATGGACGACACCCTAACCGATAATTAGGGAGCAGCGAGATGGTGGGCATCAATATCGCCCAAGTGAACGTCCACCACGCCAAGAGAGCATCTGCTGTAATCTCCACGACGTTCACCAAACAACATCTCAGTATGGCGTTAATCCAAAAACCCTGGATATTCAGGAACCAGGTAAGAGGACTTGCCTGCAAAGGCAGTAAAGTAATCTATGACAGTAATAGTAGTATACCGACATGTATTCTAGTTAGCGAAAATATTGACTATGTTTGTTCTCCAGAATTCGTGACGAGAGATCTTGCATCAATTCGAGCATACCTCGAATTTAGGGGGAAGCGTCAGGAAATCGCAATAGCTTCTTGCTACTATAGGATGCGACGCTAACGCACACAACACTGTTTGGGAAAGCAAGGACACCAATCAAAGAGATGAGAAACTGTTAGAATATATTGTTAGTAACGATCTTCTCGTACACAATGTAGGAAATACCCCCACTTTTGTAACGAGAATAAGGGAGGAGGTTCTGTTCAAACTAGAGGCGGATAGTTCAGAGCGACCACTCAGGAGGAATCCTAGGAAAACAGATTGGGACAAGTATAAAACCAACCTAAATAGCAACCTACGGCGGATCGAAACCAGAAGTGCTAGACACCATCTGGATTTGGAGAATGATCTCAAAGAAGTGAATAAGGCAATACTGGATGCATACGAATCGAGTTGTACTATTCAACAGAATAAACGGTGTAGGGACACACCTTGATGGAATGGTCACCTATCAATGTTGAGATACGATACACGGAGGCTCTTTAATAGGGCCAAGTGCATCGAAGATTGGCAGAGTTTCGCCGAGAAGCTTACGTCCTACAATAAAGGCATTAGAAAAGCAAAACGTGATAGTTTCAGGAAGTTTTGTGAGGATATCGACTCAACACCTGCTGCCGCAAGACTACACAAGGTATTGGCAAAGGGCAGGGTCGATACAGGAGTGGCACTAAGGAAGACTGATGAAAGCTTCACCGACAGTGAAGAGGAAAGAGCTCTCGTCCTTCTAGAAACTCACTTTTCTGAAGGAAAAGCAGTCACCTCGGAAAACCTACACGAGGAACACAGAAGACCAACCAAGGAAGATATAATAATTGCCAAGCACATATGTAGTAGCGAACGGCTGAGATGGGCCATAAAGACCTTTCAGCCTTTCAAGACACCAGGAGTAGATGGAATCTTTCCAGCGCTACTTCAAAAAGGGCAGCACGTAATCCTACCACACGTAATTCGGATGAACCGGAATAGCTTAGAACTGAGATGCATACCAGAAGTCTGGAGAAGGGCCAAAGTATGGAAGAAGGATACTACACATCCGAAATCTCACAGACCTATCAGCTTAACATCATTCGTTCTGAAAACAGTGGAAAAAGCGGTAGATAATTATATAATAATAATAATAATAATAATAATAATAATAATGTATTTGCGTTCCATAAACATATTAATGTGTAGAACATGTCAAATGGTTATATACAAGGTAAGTAAATATATATATTTAATAATAATAAAAAATGAGACAATACAACACATTAAAAATCTAATGCTGTCATTGATATACTAAAAAAGTCTTCAATCTTATAAAAAGTAGCTTGACACAAGAAAGTTTTTATTTTATTTTTAAATTGTACAAGCGGCAAGGTTTTTAATGATGCAGGTATATGGTTGTAGATTCTTATACATTGATACAGTGCTGTTTTTTGTAATTTACTTAAATGTGTGGCTGGTGGCATTAGATAGCTATTTGTAGTGCCTCTGGTGTTATGATCATGTAAAAGTTCATATTTTTTAAAGAGATCATCGTAATTACATTTGGTAGAGAGAGCACACTCCAATATATATAAACTAGGTAGGGTGAGTATTTTATATGTTTGAAACGTATCCTTGCAGGTGTCACGACGGCGAACTCCAAACATCACTCTTATGCAAGCCTTCTGCAGGATGAATATCCTTCCGGCATGCACGGAATTCCCCCAATTAATGACGCCATATTTTAGGCGAGAGATAAATTTCGAGAATATTAGTTAGGATAATGTATTTATGAGTGGTAAAAATAGGATATTGGTCGCACCTACCCGATAAAGCGCGAACGACGACTGTGACCGAGCCGTGAACATCATTTTGGGTGACGATGATGGTATTTTGCCTGAAAATTGTAATTGCCTTGTATCTATAACCAGTTATCCGGTTAACATGCACATCACTAGTCTATACGTATTTATATGTGTAACTACAAAGTCACTTACCTGCAGCCGCACTTAATACGACAAAAGGAAAGGCTATAAAAAATTTCGATAAAAGTGCTTTACTTTTTATAAACTTTTCAGTGAAATGCCAATTTCGCATAAGGTCCGGCCAATTTCTAGCTAATTTTAAAAATACTACGATCGCTATAAATCCATTACTGAAGAAAACAAATGTTGCTGAAACAAAAGTAGAATATGAGCATTATTGTGTGGTTACAATGTTTCGTGGCTACTAACGTAACAAACAACTATATTATTTAATGTCAATAATAAATATGTTTATATTTATGAAAATGTGCTTTTTAACTCTCTCGTTTCTCCCTGGATTTATTCTCTGGAGCATTCGCGTGTTGATCGTTAAAGGTCAAATTGCCTATATTGTTTTGTATATTTTCTTAAACCTAATAATATTTAATTATATAACGTACTTACTTAAATTGACTATCTCGAAATCATTGCTACATAAATTGTAAAATGCCATAAACGAGGAAAAAAATGTTGCTGCTATAAGGCACGAAGTGTAACCAACTCTCCAAGAAAACCAAGAAAATTTTAGTTTCAATGGATCGTTCAAAAATACGCCAGATACAGGTAAAATTCCAAATAACTGTGATAGCGTTAGTAAATATTTCAGATGTCTTTGCAAATAACCCATTTTGAAAAGGTAAACTCGCAGCAATAGTATTGAAGATTATATACCGCACATCGGCTAAGAATTATATATAACATGTAAGTATTAGCCAAAAAGACGTGCGTTTGTATTGTGTTAACAAACTTTGTAACACAGTGTACTGATTGAATTAGCTTTTGATGATGTATCATATTATGTATACCCACCCATAATCACGTGTATCAAATATTTATATTAGGTACACTGTACACCTATATATTTGCTTGAACAATATTATATAGGTTGATTATATATTCCCTTTGACAACAAGCAAAATACGCAGGCATAAAATAAAAATACAATAAAATCGGAATAGAACCATACAGAAAAACCTAATAAACTTATTTTTTACTAACACCCTTACAAACAATGATTGCATATTTACGTACACGTTTAATAAGCACGGATAAATTTTTAATTCGAGGCAAACGTAAACGAACGACGAAGGAACATCCATTTCATCGGAAAAGCCTAACATCAGTGCTCATCCTATTAAAAAACAAAAATACGAAAATATGATCCAGTACCTGCATACCTTTTTTAGCAGTTTTACAAGCATGGAAATAGACGTTGAAGAAAAACCTTGATGCATTATTTATCTCCAAATTTTACTTGGAGATAACATGTAGCCGAATAAAAAATATATCGATAATCCTTCTAATTTTTGCAGAAAAGCTTAAACATAAAATTCTCAGAGTAAATGACAAAGCTTTGGCATCGCAAGTGCTGCCATAGACATGATGGAAACAATGTTTGTCGAAAGCTATGCTAAAAAGCTTAAAAACATTCTTATGTTAAACGATACAATTAGACGAAGAATTGACAATACAACTCAAGATATTCGACAATAGTTAGAAATTGAGTTGATTTATTCGGAAACTCATTTGCTATGTAACTGACGAGAGACAGGCAGCAGTAAAGATTACCATTGTTTTGCTATACAAGCTTGGTCTAAGAACACATGCGGTTTCCCATACATAGCGCGTAAGGAGTTGCTAAATCGTAGCTACGTAACGTATTAGACCTGTTCATAGAAGAATTACAAACTGTTTTACAACAAGTTTTCTGACTAATTTCACAGTATATGATGGGCTCTGACTAGTTTGTGATTGTTCTATGAACAGACATATACATACAAGATCGGGCGAGCAGACACTTGAGATGCACGTGTGAAACCACGGACTTTAATTTTAACGGTTCAAGATTTTTCTTTCAAATTAAGCAATATAGTTTTAAAATAAACTGATTAACAAATGCGAAAAATGGCGAGATACGTATAGATACGATAAGAATATAAAAGTATTCCCTAATAGTGACTAAACAAGTATACAGTTTTTTTTCTTCTTTTCCTGATTTTGCGGATTTTTTTTTTTTTAATAAAAGAATTAGAATAAATTTATGCAAACAGATACATCTAACATCTAAACATGACACATATTTTTAAAGAAAAATAATTAGAAACTGAGTAAAACAATCTAGACTAAAATTATAAATATCAGTTAGAATTTTTAGTTAGAATTACGATTAAATAAAAAAATTAGTTTTCTCGATGAACGAAATGAATAAATTTTAAGTTAAGATTCTTTTATTTAATTTGGTTGCTATCTTTTTATTAACAATTATATTATGATAAACTCATCCTCAAATATTTAATTTCGAAATTAGTGTTCATATTTACTTATTCTGATGTAAATTCTTTTATTAATTTGTAGTTTCTTTTTTTATGAGGAGGTAGCTGTCCATAGCAACAAAACATTAATTATTTAAAATAAATCTATTCTAATTTGGATATTAGTCTTTTATTAAAAAAAAAAGAAACTGCAATACCAAGAAAAGAAGAAGAAATATCATTGAATACAAAACGGATACGAAAATTACCCCTGTAAGATTTTTTAACTAATAAGAAAGAAATAATATCAGAATCTAAATAATCTATAAGTACAAGCTCTAGAGACACACTAAATGTCTAAAGTTAATCAAAATGACTTTTATAAGAAAAAAAAAATAAAAATATTCTTCTAAACAATAAACTTCCAGATAAACACATTAACCTCCCAAGGTTCTTTATCTTCATTCAGTACCCGTATTTTAAATTCTTTATTGTACATTATCCACAATTCTGCACACATGCAATATCTTTGTGAACAATAGTAATTCTTAATAGTATTGCAACCACGGGCCTATTTTCAAAAGAAACAATCTATTCTTATACTTATTGTTAGTACAAAAGAACGACAAAGCTAACACTAAATGTTACAAATATCAAATCTAAAGAAATTCTTGTAACATTAACTGGAGAGGCTCTTAGAAGAATGTTACAAATATGAACAATAATATGAGCAATATCAGATTCTGTGAGTGTAGTGCTTCTGTTCGCCGTGCCTGCCTGACCGCTGGCGTTCACAGCTTACGAGACTCTTTCTCTAGCATAACTTGTGCGCTCGTAGTACTATAAGTACTGGCAACTGGATGAGTAGAGGCCAGACGTGAATAAAATTCTACCATGGATCCGCAATAGTTGAAGTCCTGCTAATTTGCAAACCTATTCATGAAAGAACAATTGCAATCGAGTTGTTCAGCAACTCCATTAGTTATTAATAATGTCAACACCAACTTATAGTGGAATGATTATGATGAAGCTCAAGCTATGTCTGGTAGACATAATAGTCTACAGGTACATACATGTAAAGAAGAATCTCCAAAAGAAATATGGGCTAATTATATAAAAATCAGACCACTAAAACCAAGGGTTGCTGCTGTGAAGATACAGGAGCTGAACATTTTACTGTTGTTTTGTTCTTCGACCAGATGGTTATTAGGCGGTAAGATGCTCAAGTGCGTTTACGAACTGAAATATTAAATGGCAATATTCTTAAGTAAGAAGAGTCATAATTATGCCAAAGAATTATATAATTTGTTTCAAATAAAGCTCTTTTGCCCACTTTCCACTTAATCTTCTATCTAGAAATAATACAAACATATTTGATTTAAGTGGAAGAAACAGCACCTTTTGTAAGAAAGTAGAATTAAAAACTAGCAAAATGAAAGTAAATTTCTTTGAGATGTTTCCAAAAAGATGATGAAAGATTACTTAGATTTGACTCGAATTTCAATTATCCACTCCAAAATAATTTGTATCGAGTACTTACATTTTTTGTCTGTGATAATTATGGTGATAATTGTGTCGTATTAAGTCATTTGATTTCATTTCACTTACAAAATGATTATAATCCTGAAAATATTGCGATTACCATTAGACCCAACAAAACAACAAGAATATTTAAGTAAATTTTTAGGTAACACAGCATAACGTTTTTCAATGATAAATGTTTTGGGGGTTCAGAAACACAACACATATGAACTTGATTTATTTACACGCTGACGATTATTTAAAAATTAAATATAGTCAAAGAAACCACCCCTTGACCCGACCTTGTAGTCAGGGTCAAGGTCACCGAGGTAATTCTAGAATCGGCCTGTTTCCAAAGTCAAGGTCACTTTAAGGTCACTGAGGTGGTTCTACAATCGGCCTGTTTCAAAAGTCAATGTCACTTCAAGGTCACTGAGATGGTTCTAGAATCGGCTTGGTTCCAAAATCAAGGCCACTTCAAGGTCAAGGCCACTGCACTTCAAACTTAAGGCTACTTCAATGTCAAGGTCACCTCAAGGTTTGAGAATTATTGTAAAGTTGAATGATTTCAATTTCGCCACCCTTAAGCGGATTGTATATAAGCATGGTAAAAGTTGAATTGTGTATGCAGTTTAATATTGTGAGTTGTGTAGTATTGTACAACGTAAACAAACATGATGAGTAGAAAGAAGATAAGATAACAATTGTCAGGTCAGTGTAATCAAGAGGTTTCAACTAGTGTTCCGGAATCCATACACTAAAAGGCGTCCAAATGGCGTGCCCCGTAAGACGCGTGTCGGAACCGCTGGAGGGGTCGCGGCGGAAGGATTTCCGAAGGGGTACCGCGTTAATTGAGGGGAAGGAGTGTTACGGTTTTTTTCTTCACCTACCTTGTGTAGTACTCGGCCAGTCTTTTCGACAAGCTTTTGTATTTTTTATTTCCTTTTCTATCTGCCTTCTAATTTCAGAGATGCTTTTATGTATTGTTTTTCCTCATCGGGTAATGTTATCGAATCATTTTGGTCCTTTCTTCCCTCTTGATGGCTAGAATTTGAGAATCTTTACTTTCAGTTACCTTCAGATTTTGTTTCACTTAAATTTCGATCCTAATTTCGTTTATTCCATTCCAGTAATTCATTTTCTATGTTTTGACAGTTGTTCAATTTTTAAGGTTAGTTCTGTTTGTATCATTCATCCGTTTATAGATTTCTAGGCATCGATTTGCTATTGATTGCTTTCTGATAGATCTTCATATTTGGTGTTCACATCTTTTCGACGTTAGATGGCGCCTCTTGTCCGTTGTCAGTTTTCAAATTTTAATTTCCTATTTTCTGATTGGTCGTGTGACGTATTCTCCCGCTTGGTTTCCTGTTTCCGGCATCATCTTCGTTTTGGTCTTGAAAGTGGTGTAAGACGTATTCTCAAGAGTAAATTCTTCCTGTTTTTGGAATTTCGGATATTTTCTCACTTATGTGGATATAATTGGAAGTTTACCGAAATTAATCATCGGCCGTATCTTCGCTTGTGTTTGGTGTGGAATATTGATGTGATCACCACGGCTGATGGATTCGATTTATTCGAGATAATTTGAGAACCCACGCGTCTGCAACGCCATTTTGAAATTTTCTTCGCTACATTGGAAAAGCCCGTTTCACCGAGGTTTTATCGTCGTATTATTTTTGGAGTTTTGGAATTTTAACGTCGTTTCAAGTGAGGATCCGAATACCCACGTTTGGCTGAGGTTTTCTGCGGCTTTCTTTGTTCCTGCACCGCCCTTGGGGAATTCAACGGACATCTCGCTTTCGTTTGCTTACCAAGTCGAGCCCGATCACGATTTCTTAGGATAGAACATCACATCCAAGCCCCGAAACCGCCGTTTGAGGGACAAGCTAAGTTGCACGTTATTTTTCTTCATTACTAAATTCTAACTGCGATTAAAATGTTCTTTCTTAAATAACTACCCCGATCAATTAATTTTTTTTTAATGTTTTAATGTTTTAGTCAACAAGTCTAGAAATTTTGTATATTATAGATCGGAGGGTATAATTGAAACAGTTTAACAGATTAATTCTTTAATATTATATTATAACATCAACCGATTAATTATCGGCATGTGATATACAGGGTGGTTTATTCACCGCTGGTATATTTAATTCAAAATTTCAACTTTGTTTCAATAAATTCTATTTTTTTGGTAACTCTAAAACTTTTCAAAATTTAATTTTAATTCTTAGGATAAGATTTTCCTTTATATTATTGATGTGAAACTGATTGCGTTGGCCATAGCGTTCGGTGTTGGAGTCCTATCGTGGGGCTTTTTGTTTTAATTCTTTGTCCGTATTTAAAATTGCATATTCATTTCATTTAACTTTTAATTGCAATAAACGTTTAAACGAGTTACTTTTAATTCTGTCTTTGTTTTTTTTGTATTGACTTGCAAACTGCTTTACCCCTTGGTACTCGTTAACACCTTGGATTCCTGCTTATCTATGGGACATGACAGGGTAAGTAAACCTAAGCAGGTGGCGCCGAAATTTTTATTCCATCTTGGGTTTGTTCGTTCAACCCACTCCCTCGCCGACGAGCCGGCTGGCACCCTGCATGATTGTCAACTATCAACCCACTGAGTCTAAGGTTTGTAAAGTGGTAGCGCAGCAACTTTTTGGTTTTCTTTTTGATTTCACTCGGTCACTTTCGGTGCCGAAAATTTTAGGTAACAAGCTTTTGGCGCCCAACTAAGTGGCCTAATTATCCTTTTACATTCGAGGAGGACTTGATAGCGCTTACCGACAAGGTGAAAATGCTTGAGGACTTGGTTGGAACTTTTACCGGAGGTTTAGCCTCAGCAGATTTTTCTAAGATTTCTTCTAAGTTAGCTCATGCTCTCGGTCGAGTCAATAGGAGTGTGCCTGCTACCGATGATGAAAGGAAATCGCGTTCCGAATTGCTTGTATCTTTTGTAACTCTCGCGTCCACTCTGAAATCTAAGGTTAAAAAGTTAGTGCGAACTTCGACTTTGAACCAATCCGTAGTTTCGTTGTCTCAAGTTGCTGGTGGGTCATCTTCTCCTGTCCCATCGTCAGAGGAATTGAGTGATGTTGAGGATGCGCCTAAGGTTGCAACACCTTCCGTTCCAAAGAAATCAGTACCAGTTATGCATTGGAAGTTGAAATATTCAGGAGATAATAAAGAACTTTCTTTGAATGGTTTCCTAGAGCGAGTTGAGGAACTTATGCGTGCGCGTAATGTGTCGAAGGAGGAAGTTTTCGATTCGGCTATAGATTTATTTTCGGGTAAGGCTTTAATTTGGTTCCGTGCATCACGAAAGAATCTTTCAGGTTGGGATGAGTTGGTTGTGGCACTGCGTGAAGAGTTTCAAGCCCCAGATTATGATGAACAGTTGTTTGATGAGATTCGTCGTCGCACTCAGGGTCCTGATGAATCTATGAGTTTGTACATCTCGACTATGACCAATCTTTTCTCTCGTTTAACTATCGATATTCCTGAATCTAGTCGTCTGCGAATTATTTTGAGAAATTTAGCACCCTTTTATCAGAGTCAGTTGGCATTAACGGAAGTTCGGACTCTGGAGAACCTTCGTACCTTGGGTAGGAAGATGGAAGTTCGTAAAGCGTTTGTAGAGGCTTACGTTCCCCCGCCTCGTCGTAATCAGTCCTTGGAACCGGATCTTGCGTGTGTGTCAGCGTCTTCGTCAGTTTCTGAAGTATCCGCTCCACCTACTCAGAGAAAATGCTGGAATTGTGATGGTGAAGGTCACTTAGCTGCGAATTGTAGTCAACCTCGTCGCATGCATTGTTTCAAATGTGGTCAACCTGGAGTTACTGTTAGGAATTGTCGGTGCTGTTCTTCAAAACTGGCGTCGAATGTGTTAGAAAACCGGCTCGCGCATTCTAGTCACGTTTCTCCGGTTGCTGATCCTAATAGAGCGATCATTGATTTCATTCTGGGTCACGCTAACGATGATGAAAGACCTTACCGTCTATGTCTTTGATATTCCGATTCAGGGTTTATTGGATTCTGGTGCTTCTCGAACCATTGCAGGAGGTGATGGGTGGAAATTACTTCAATCTTTGGGATTGCGTCTTCAGAAGAATTTAACTACTTGTACGGTGGCTGATGGTCGTTCTTGTCAGAGTCCTGGTGCCGTTTCGGTTCCCTTCAGATTGCAGAACCGTGAAAAGATTATTGACGTTATTATAGTTCCCGACGTTTCGTCCACATTGATTTTGGGTGCAGACTTTTGGAGAATAATGGGTATTGTTCCTGATTTACGCAGAGGCGAGTGGTCTTTTTCTTCTAGTATTCCGGTTGCGCAGGTTGCTGCCTTGGATGTTGACTTGAAGGAGAGTCAGCGTGAGCGTGTTGAGCAATTAACTCAGAGATTATTTGAGGGAAGAGATCCCAATGTTATTGGCTGTACTAATTTAGTCGAACATGTCATCATTACGAATAGCGAACCTATTAAGCAGCGATATTATCCTATTTCGCCAGCTATGCAGAAACATGTCAATGCTGAACTGGACAAGTTGTTGGAACAGGACATTGTTGAGCGTTCTAATAGTCCCTGGTCTTCTCCGATACTTTTAGTTCCCAAAAAGGATAGTAGTTATCGTTTTGTGGTGGATTATCGTCAACTCAATAAGGTGACGCAGAAAGATGCATATCCTCTCCCTTATATATCTCATACTTTGGACAAATTACGTGATGCCAATTATCTGTCATCATTGGCCATCAAGTCGGCTTATTTTCAGATCCCTGTTGCTGAAAAGTCGCGACCCTATACTGCTTTTACTATCCCTAACCGTGGTTTGTTTCAATTTAAGCGTTTGCCGATGGGTCTATCTGGAAGTCCAGCGGTTTGGCAGCGTTTGATTGATAGAGTTCTTGGTGCTGATCTTGATCCCTATGTCTTCGCGTATCTGGATGATATTATCATTGTCAGTCCCACTTTTGAAAAACATCTAGAAATTTTGGAGGAAGTTATTACTCGTATTCATGCGGCAGGTCTTACTCTCAATCAGAAGAAATGCAAATTTTGTAGAGATGAACTTAAATACCTGGGTTATGTCGTTAATCAGTCAGGTTTGCATGTAGATTCTGAAAAGATTCAAGCCATCCTTAATATTCCCACTCCTAAGAATGTGTCTGAGGTTCGACGTATTGTAGGATTAGCTAGTTGGTATCGTCGCTTTATTAGAGACTTCTCTACGATCGTGTCTCCCATAACGTCACTTTTGAAGAAGGGTAAATCTTTTCACTGGGATGTAGACTGTGATAGAGCTTGGACTAGGATTAGAGAAAATTTGGTAACTGCCCCTGTTCTCTCGTGCCCTGATTTTGACCGTGAATTCGTCATACAGTGTGATAGTTCGAACTTTGGTTTAGGAGCTGTTCTGACGCAGAATTTTGATGATGGAGAAAAAGTCATAGCCTATATTAGCCGATCTCTTACCAAACAAGAGCGTAACTTCTCTACTACTGAAAAAGAATGTCTAGCTGTGTTATGGGCGATAGAGAAATTTAGACCGTATGTTGAAGGAACACATTTCACCGTGATTACGGATCACTACTCTTTGTTGTGGTTGAATAGATTACAGAATCCATCTGGACGTTTGGCTCGTTGGGCTGTGAGAATTCAGCAGTATGATTTTGCCATTTTACACCGTAAAGGCAAGGAACATGTAGTGCCTGATACTTTATCGCGTGCTGTACCTGTGTTAGAGTCCGTTGAAGTTGCGGATAGCCGAGACAAATGGTACGATAGACTTAAAGATGGAATTAAATCGTCGCCTGATAAATATCCTTCGTTTCGACTTATCGATGGTGAACCACATAAGCTTGTGCGTAGCCCGTATCCTGATCTTGTTGACGAGCAGTCGGAATGGAAACGTATTATACCTAAGAATGGACGAAAAGAAATAATCCGCCAATGTCATGATGAACCTACTAGTGGACATTTGGGTGTGTATAAAACAGTAAATCGTATTAGTCAAAAATATTATTGGCCTGGCATGAAGTCTGATGTTTATCAGTATATTCGGAAATGTGAAGTTTGTATGAGGACAAAACCCTTACAGCAAGCTCCTGCGGGTAAAATGGGAGGACATTCACTTGTTTCGCGTCCTTGGGAGATTATTTGTGCCGATCTTGTAGGTCCTTTGCCTAGGTCTACTCATGGCTACCAATATATTTTTGTGGTGTCGGATTGCTTTAGCAAATACCCTTTATTTTTCCCTCTTCGTAAAGCTACGGCTGCATCTGTAGTGAAACATCTGGAGAATGAGGTATTTTTACAGTATGGTGTCCCGAAGGCCATCATTACAGATAACGGTGTGCAATTCCGATCCAAAGAAATGACTAAACTGTTGAGAACCTATTCAGTAAAGCCTTTGTATACATCTTTTTACCATCCCCAAGCGAATCCATCGGAACGAATCAACAGAGTGCTGAAGACAATGTTAACCTCTTATGTATCTACGAATCATCGTAAATGGGACCAGTTATTGCCTAAGGTGAGTTGTGCCGTTCGTACTGCTAAGCATGAAGTCACAGGTTTAACACCCTATTTTGTGAATTTTGGTCGTGAAATGATATTGACCGGTACAGATCATAGAGGCATGGTCAAAGATAATCAACCGATAGTCGTACCACCTGACATTAAAGAAACTTTTGAACATCGATCGGAAGGATTAGTTAGAGTTTATAAGGATGTTCGTTTGCGACTCCAGCAGGCTTATGACAAGTCAAAAGCGCGCTATGATTTGCGTAGACGTGAGGTAGAGTTTTTGCCTAATCAATTGGTATGGCGTAAGAATTTCGTGCTTTCGGATGCTGCAAAGTACTTTACCGCGAAACTGGCAGACAAATACCTAGGTCCTTTTATGATTCACAGAAGAGTTGGTAAAAATTCCTATGAGCTGAAGAGTTTGGATGAGAAAGTACTTCTAGGAACTTGGCATGTATCGCATTTGAAGAGTCAACCTACCGATTAGTGTCGTTTTGGCCTCCCCTTGGGCCTTGTACAAGTGTGGGGTCGGGTTGGTTGGGATTTTTTTTGGGCTAGGCAGAATTACTTTTGGATCTCGGACATCTAGATCATTTTAGGCTTTGCTTTTCTTATACCCGGATTTGACTTTTATCTTTCCCGATTTTGACTCCTTTTTTTAGGCATTTAGGATTACGTTCGTTGTGGGCGCTGTCCCCAATCCTGCCTTCGCTGAGACCCGGCAGCTTTTTGTTTGATTATCGCTAAGTTTGTGTGTTCCGGGCATAGGTTGGATTCTTTTTGTTTTTTTATGTCGTTGATAGTTGGATCAGTTTCTTGTTGAGCCTGGGTTGTGGTTCGTCGAGTGCTTGTTGGTCGATCAGATTCCTTTTTCTGCTCCTTTTCTGTCTCCTCCACTGAGCCGCGTGTCCGAGGGTTTTGCTATTTCAGCACTACCGCAGCCACGACTCCCCTCCCTCTTTCTTCTCTCTCTTCTTGACCCGTTTATTTTTCTTGACTACTTTCTTTCCTTTCCTCGAACCTTTCATCTTCATTTTTATAATCTGATTGTGACTTGTAGTCGTGCGGAGTTGCTCCTGGACTTGGCTGAAGTTGATTCCCGCTATTGTTGCAGTTTGTGTCTACTTCTTTTCATAAAAAAGACACACCCCTTTGGGTTGACTGTTGTCCCCGTTTTTCCGATTTGGTCGGATAGTGGTTTACTGGTTTTCACTGGTTTTCTTTCGTATGAGCTTTAGAGCTTGAGTTTTGGTGTTCTTTGGCCTTCAGCTGTTTCAGTCCGAAGTCGCCGTTCGAGACTTTAAATCTTCTAAATTCTTATCACACTTAACGTTTTGGTTCTTTTGTACGCATTGTTTGTTTGGCTGTTTGACCCTTTTTCCCTCGGTTTCTACCTTTGCCTAAGCTTTGAAATTTTCGGTGAAAATTTCTTATGTGGGTTAGGGGGGAGTTGTTACGGTTTTTTTCTTCACCTACCTTGTGTAGTACTCGGCCAGTCTTTTCGACAAGCTTTTGTATTTTTTATTTCCTTTTCTATCTGCCTTCTAATTTCAGAGATGCTTTTATGTATTGTTTTTCCTCATCGGGTAATGTTATCGAATCATTTTGGTCCTTTCTTCCCTCTTGATGGCTAGAATTTGAGAATCTTTACTTTCAGTTACCTTCAGATTTTGTTTCACTTAAATTTCGATCCTAATTTCGTTTATTCCATTCCAGTAATTCATTTTCTATGTTTTGACAGTTGTTCAATTTTTAAGGTTAGTTCTGTTTGTATCATTCATCCGTTTATAGATTTCTAGGCATCGATTTGCTATTGATTGCTTTCTGATAGATCTTCATATTTGGTGTTCACATCTTTTCGACGTTAGATGGCGCCTCTTGTCCGTTGTCAGTTTTCAAATTTTAATTTCCTATTTTCTGATTGGTCGTGTGACGTATTCTCCCGCTTGGTTTCCTGTTTCCGGCATCATCTTCGTTTTGGTCTTGAAAGTGGTGTAAGACGTATTCTCAAGAGTAAATTCTTCCTGTTTTTGGAATTTCGGATATTTTCTCACTTATGTGGATATAATTGGAAGTTTACCGAAATTAATCATCGGCCGTATCTTCGCTTGTGTTTGGTGTGGAATATTGATGTGATCACCACGGCTGATGGATTCGATTTATTCGAGATAATTTGAGAACCCACGCGTCTGCAACGCCATTTTGAAATTTTCTTCGCTACATTGGAAAAGCCCGTTTCACCGAGGTTTTATCGTCGTATTATTTTTGGAGTTTTGGAATTTTAACGTCGTTTCAAGTGAGGATCCGAATACCCACGTTTGGCTGAGGTTTTCTGCGGCTTTCTTTGTTCCTGCACCGCCCTTGGGGAATTCAACGGACATCTCGCTTTCGTTTGCTTACCAAGTCGAGCCCGATCACGATTTCTTAGGATAGAACATCACATCCAAGCCCCGAAACCGCCGTTTGAGGGACAAGCTAAGTTGCACGTTATTTTTCTTCATTACTAAATTCTAACTGCGATTAAAATGTTCTTTCTTAAATAACTACCCCGATCAATTAATTTTTTTTTTAATGTTTTAATGTTTTAGTCAACAAGTCTAGAAATTTTGTATATTATAGATCGGAGGGTATAATTGAAACAGTTTAACAGATTAATTCTTTAATATTATATTATAACATCAACCGATTAATTATCGGCATGTGATATACAGGGTGGTTTATTCACCGCTGGTATATTTAATTCAAAATTTCAACTTTGTTTCAATAAATTCTATTTTTTTGGTAACTCTAAAACTTTTCAAAATTTAATTTTAATTCTTAGGATAAGATTTTCCTTTATATTATTGATGTGAAACTGATTGCGTTGGCCATAGCGTTCGGTGTTGGAGTCCTATCGTGGGGCTTTTTGTTTTAATTCTTTGTCCGTATTTAAAATTGCATATTCATTTCATTTAACTTTTAATTGCAATAAACGTTTAAACGAGTTACTTTTAATTCTGTCTTTGTTTTTTTTGTATTGACTTGCAAACTGCTTTACCCCTTGGTACTCGTTAACACCTTGGATTCCTGCTTATCTAGGGGACATGACAGGGTAAGTAAACCTAAGCAGGTGGCGCCGAAATTTTTATTCCATCTTGGGTTTGTTCGTTCAACCCACTCCCTCGCCGACGAGCCGGCTGGCACCCTGCATGATTGTCAACTATCAACCCACTGAGTCTAAGGTTTGTAAAGTGGTAGCGCAGCAACTTTTTGGTTTTATTTTTGATTTCACTCGGTCACTTTCGGTGCCGAAAATTTTAGGTAACAGGAGGGAACGTGAAGGGGCGCGCGCGTGCGCAGTGCGTGGGTTTTCGCGAAATCCGCAAATTTCGATCATCGGCGCGAGAAAGATTTATAAAAATCTGGTCGAAATGGAATACCGAAATTTCACGCCAATCTAGGGGGAGATGGCCGGCCGGGACTGTCAGATTTGCCTATTTTGCAGTCAAAATGCTTCATCTTCGTCGAAAAAATGGAGTCGTTTAAAGTCACGTGATTGCTCGACCAACGTCAAAAATAAGTTGAGGCGACTGTCATTTTCCCTAATCTACCGAAAAAAATAGCGAAAATGGTGAAATTTTCGCGCGAGAATCGAAATTATAACGCCCTGTTTTTGTGTCAATTTCTCCTCGGTAAAACGGTACCGCTCATATCTTGACGATGATTGTGATGGTTAAAATCGGTCTATTTTTTTCAAGAATGCTCCAGAAAGCTTCCGATATGTGTCAGATTACCGAAAACTATCTTTACACAACCGAAAACACATAATTTATGAAAATATAACATCGTTTCTGGCAAGCTGTCATTCGTAACCTAAATCTATTGAAGTTCGATTGAAGCTAATTTAACAGGTCTGAGATTATTTTGAAGCTTCAGAAACGGCATATATACCTGTATATAGCTATTAATACGTCTATTTTTAAAGTGAGAGGCAAGAATTGAGAAAAAGGAATATACAGGTTGTACCGACGATCCCAAACCAATCACACAAATATACGACTGAGAAACGCAAAGCGTCGAGTCTTTTTACAAGTGAGAGGCAAGAATTGAGACAGAGGAATGTACAGGGTGTACTGATGATCCCAAACCAATCACACAATAAATCACTGCGAGACGCGAAGCGTCGAGTCTTTTTACAAGTGAGAGGCAAGAATTGAGAAAAATTAATATACAGGGTGTACCGACGATCGCAAACCAATTACACAAATAAATCACTGCGAGGCGCGAAGCGTCGAGTCTTATTACAAGTGAGAGGCAAGAATTGAGAAAAAGTAATATACAGGGTGTACAGACGATCCCAAACGGTAACTCCCGTTATTATCACAAAATATTTATTTTGTCATTCGAAATGGGTTTCAGTTGGATTAGATGCAAATTTCTTTTTTTCGAACCTATGCACAGTGGTTTGGGACACTCATGTTTGACGCCAAAAGTCCATTTTTCAAATTTCGAATATTTTAATTAAAAAAGTACGCAAAATGCAGTTTAAACACCACAGATTATGATTATGAGACTGGCATAGTAGGCTTTGATCCCGAACAGACGCTAGCTTGACGCGACATCGATAATTATTGAAAACTGTCAAAGCGAGTGTATTTCTGGCTTCTATTTGTTCTGCCTTAACATAAGTTTACTCATTAAAAGAAATGTCGGAACCGAAAAAAGGTAAGATTGGATATTATTTCTAAATGATTCCTGGAAAATTACACCCACAATTTACCTAATAGTGTTGTGTTATGGCGGTTTGTAATATATTCGTCGTTTTTTCTTCATTATTGCAATTCTGTTAGTTTAAAAAAAAATGTTTAGACTTGGCCAGCCTGTTCTTTATGCCAAATTTTTCACTAAACCTTTGTGGATTGAACCCTTATTTTCGTTACTGCCTCTAACTGCCTCTTCTCAATTTATTTTTTTTAAATTGCTAGAAGACGGCTCGATTTCGCGGTCCCTGTGAGCAGTTATTTGGTTGCTCATGTGAATAGTAAACTGGGTATTTTGAAATATGTGTAATAATTAATATTAAATCAGTAAGCATTGTTATTTATAAACTTCAATTTTCTGGGTGCCCTTTTCTTGGATAACTACTTACATTGGGAATAAAATAGTCTTCAGAATTATTGTAGATGAGAGAAATTTAATATTTTTGTAGAGAGTGTCAAAATTCCTCACAAGGACTTATTTGACGTTTGGCACCAAGGAAAAGGCAAAACGAAAGTTCAAGATGTTGCTCATTACGTCTTAAATTTAATAAAAGATGAGTTGGATAGCTCAAATTTAAATAGAATAAGGGAAACAATAAGGTTACTGTGCAAACGACTAGAAACAAAGTGGCAGAAAAGCAACAGGACCAAGGAAACGTTTCTAAAGAAAAATGAGAGCTGGATTAATGGTTTTTTGGAGGTCCAATATGACAAAAAATGTCCAGTTTCTTCGTGCAAGAAAACAGGTCGCCCTTCACTGGACTATAACGTTTTATCTAAAAGATCAAAAATAAGACGTGCTGGTGCAGTGGCTCAGCAATTTGGTGAACCAAGTTTACTTATTCATGCAGCAAAAATATGTAAAACTAGAAATAAGCAATCTAGTAATTTGCGTGCTCCGCTGGAAGATGTTACTAATACCGTACAATCGGGGTTGCAAAAGCGAAACACCTTTTTGTCTCCTCCAGTTATACCTTTTACAGCTGAAGAAGGTTTGGGTTTCTTGTTAAACAATAATTTTACAAAACAGCAGTATATTAATATCAGATTAGCTTGCAAGACTCATAATGCTGACATTTTCCCGACATATGACAAAATTCTAGAAGCTAAAACAGCATGTCGTGTACCAGGGCTGCAAGTTGATGACACAACAGCACATGTACCCTTGCAAAATTTGTTAGATAAAACGCTATCCCGAATTGCTGAATTGCAAAGAGTAGTCCTCGAAGAATTTATGTCAAATAAAAATATTGTTTCTTGTGAAGGTAGATTAATGTGCAGCTACGGTTTCGACGGCAGTTCCGGACAAGCTAGATACAAACAAGCATTAAGTTCCAGAGATGAAAGTTGTAGTGACAGTAGTATATTTGCCACTACTTTGATTCCGTTGAGATTAGAGGTAAACAACACTATTCTTTGGAATAACTGTACACCTCAATCAATTCGATTTTGTCGTCCATTAAAGTTACAGTATGTAAAGGAATCAAAAGAACACGTTCTGAAAGAAAAAGCTTCCTTGGATAGCGAAATATCCCAACTTGCACCACTCACGTTTCAGGTTTCCGATACCAAAAAAATTACTATCAAATATGTGCTATTTATGACTTTAATTGATGGGAAAATACTGAATATTATTACTGGAAATAAGTCGTCACAGTCTTGTCCGGTTTGCCATGCAACTCCAACAATTTTTAAAAATGTATCCGATTTCGACTCTGAAAAATATCAACCCAAACCGAATACTTTGCAGTATGGGATTAGTCCTCTACATTGCTGGATACGTTTCTTTGAGTGCATTTTACACATCTCATATAGGTCCAATTTTAGAAGTTGGCAAGTTAGAGGTGCGGAGCTAAAAACACTTTTTAATACAAGAAAGGCAGAAATCCAAAAGCGTTTTTGGGATCAAATGCATTTGCATGTTGACAAGCCTAAAGATAGTGGATTCGGTACGACAAATGATGGTAATACATCTCGTCGTGCTTTCGAACAACCAGACTTATTTGCCTCCATAACTGAAGTCAATGTGGATCTCATAAAGAGGTTTAGAATAATACTTATTGCCTTATCGTGTCAATATTCGTTAAATTCCCAGCTATTTGGTGATTATTGCAGAGCCACAGGACAATTATATATGGACTTGTATGATTGGTATCCAATGCCGGCTTCAATCCATAAAGTACTTGTCCATGGCAAACAAATTCTGGAAAATAGTGTACTTCCCATGGGCTTTTTATCGGAAGACGCTTCTGAGTCTCGAAATAAAATTTATAAAAGAGACCGCGAATGTCATGCTAGAAAAGACTCCAGAAAACACAATATGTTTGATATATTTAATAGGGCTATTGACACATCAGATCCAATAATATCAACGATGAGTCTTAAACAAAGAATGCATAAAAGGCAACATTTGTCCTTACCCTCGGAAGTTCTTAATTTATTGACCTGTGATGAACCAAATCAAAACGCAGAAAACCCTCAGCTTGAGTATGAGGATGGATCGGGTGAAAATAATTATTATCCTCCTGAATTGTTAAATCTTGAATTAGAAAACCAGGAAGAAGTTGAGTCACGTTAAAATATTTGTTCTCTTTTTCTTATATGATTTAAATTGTGTTCGATTAAGCTAAGGTGTAATAATTAATATGTAATATGTACCTATTCTTATTTCCACAAAATGTTGTTTACATATGCCCAGATCCATAACTTTGATTAAAGTTCTTGTTGTTATTCCGTTCTGAAAGATTCTTATTTTGTAGCTTGTAATATTAATAAAACACAGTGTGTCCAAAAAGTCTACAATTACTATTAAAATTTTCTGTTTTCAAATAATTTTTTTCAAAAAGTTTCTTAAATAAAATGAAAATTTTTTTAACTGTCATGTAGACAATTAAAAGACCTCTCAAAAACAAAATTAAAAATGCAACGTTGCCAACTACTAAATTTTTTTTTAACATTATAACTTTTTCAAGGTCATTAAAAACTTCACACAGATACCATCAGCTAGTAGTTTTTTAAAAACAATAATAGACCTGTTTTTGCATTTTTCTCAAAAATCATCCGTTTCGATTTTATTTGGGTGTTTCCAGACTTTTTGGCCACACTGTATATTAATAAATCTATTTCTTACATAAACTGTAGTCTGTAATTATGTTTTTGAGTTAACAAATCATCAAATAATGGATTTCACTCCAAAAAATCATTTATATCGCGATATTAGGTTTTGACGTCAAGATAGTGTTCACCGGACCACTGTGCTATGGTTAAGATTGCTGGTATAAAGAAGCAATGTATATCAATGAAAGAAGAGGAATGGGGAAAGTTCTTACCATATAAAACTGAATCAATGAAATGTTTTAGGGAAAAAGCAAAATCATTATCAGAATTTCGAAATTATCAAATGAAGATGTCTTTTGACTGTTTTGATGGGATTAATAGGATATTAAAAATGGAGAAGCGTAACGAATGTTTATACAGGGTGTGTATAAATTGTCGCAAAAGCTACACGTAGCGACACAGTTTGTTCGAATTTGACACAAAATTCTTATGGTAAAATGTCGTATCATGCTTTATGCGTCCTCGGGGACCACATGAAACTAACATACATTTGGCAACACTGTAGTTTCATACTACCGTAATAATAGATAGAATACTTGTCAAAATTGACAAACGGGAATTACAAACGACAAATTGGATTACACAATAGATACATAGGGCAAAGCAATAAAAAAACACTTTATTAAAACAAAGTTAGTAGGTAGTTTTAATTTTTCGAACGCATCTCTTGAAACAAATTAGCATCACTACTACCTACGCATCTGTTCAAATTGATGTCCGTCCGTTTGTAAACACAGTGGCAATCTACGAGGTATTGTCTGTATTACTCGTTCTAGCCTTTCCGGTGTAATTTCTAATACTGGCGCGTTAATTCTTCCTCTAACTTCGTCAGCGTCCTGTGAAGGTGTAGCGTAAACTTTGTCCTTAATGAAACCCCAAACAAAAAAGTCTAAAGGATTAAAGTCGGGAAATCTTGCAGGCCATAAGATAGGACCACCGCGATCAATCCACCTGTTAAGGAAATGTTCATCTAACCACTCTCTCACATTACGAGCAAAATGTGCAGGAGCCCCGTCATGCATGTAAAACATGTTACGGCGTATGTTCAATGTCATCTCGTCAATAACTTGTTCCAATACATTTAAGTACCCGTTGGCATTAAGACGATTTGGCAGACAGATTGGTCCAACGACTTGGTGATTTATTATGCCCATCCAAACATTAACTGAAAACTTTCTTTGGTGACCGTATTCCCGAATAGCATGAGGATTTTCATCTGCCCAATGGTGAGAATTATGGATATTGAGTACACCATCTCTGGTAAACATAGACTCGTCGGTCCAAAGAACACTTCTTAAAAAATTACCATCTTCATGAATTCTATTTAAGATACTATGACAAAAGTTTAAACGATGTACGTTATCGTTTTCATAGAGCAGCTGTACCTTAGTTATATGGTAAGGATAAAGAAGGTTTTCACGTAGAGCCGAATGAACGGTCTTATTACTGGGGATATTGAATATGGACGCCAACTGTCGAGTACTGACGGAGGGATCTTCGTGTACTGATGTGAGTCTAGAATTTCCTCCTCCAGTTGTAATGTACGCCGTTGTCTAGGTCGACCTGCGTTGGGATTCCTTTTATAAAACGAACCAGTTTCACGTAGACGTTAGTCCAGTCGTCGAAATACGTTTCCAGTAGGATGTCTCCGGTTTGGAAAACGTACGCGATATTCCTGTTCTGCCATGTTAGCATTTCCATTACAAAAACCATACATCATATACATATCGGCATATTCATTAAATGTAAAATCCATCGTAAAAGAACAAAACAATAAAACAACAACGATAAAACACAGAACCAGAAAAACTAATCAAGAGAATATGAGAAAACACGAAATAGAGCAGAGCTTGCACAAAACTAAATACTCGAGAAAAATTAATTCGGATAAATGTCAAAATTTGACACTAATGATTTTGAATTGAAACCAAATAAGAAAACATACACATTGTTTTACAACGTTGCGAATTGTGTTTTTCAAGAGAGGATGCTAATGAAGAAATGTTGAAAATAGACTCTACCATCAAAAAGAAACTGTTTTCGATAAATTAGGAATAAGAAGTTGTCTAAACTCAAAATTGCAGCTGTCTGTACCGACAAATATCGAACACAAGCGCTTATTAAGAGACTGAAAAAACCGAACTTCGTGAACCTCGTGAAGACGTATGAAGCATGGTACAATATTTTACCCTTGAGATTTTCGATTTAGAAACGAACGAAGAATGTCGCTGCGTATAGCTTTTGCGACAATTTTTACACAGGTTATATATTTCATATGAGGGATTATTGGAAACTAACTATATAGTATAGTTAGTGGAGTGTCGATTAAAGAATCTGAAAGTGCTTAATTACGGTAAATATTCTCGGTACTTAATTGATCGATTAGCTAAGATGGAGGAAGATGTTGAAAGTAATGTAGAAAAACTAAGTAATGGAGTAGTTTGTGAAAATGTATCTATTACTAAGGAGTTGATGATGTATGCACCGAATAAGGTTAATTTTAATGTGAAGTTTTATAAAGCAGTTATTGTATAATGTTTGTAATGATGTATTAGTTGAGAAGAAACATTTGTATAATAATAAAATTACGTTGAAGGGGTTATGTTGTTTATTTTTATTAGTTAAGAGGAGAAAGATGTTTGTTTTATAAAGAAGAGATGGTGGTAGCAAGTAAGACATTGTTATTGTGTTTTAGAATAAGATGCTGCGTAAGCGGTTGAAGAGTATTAGTTTACAACGGTTGTCGAAAAAGACAGGTCGTAGTATTGTAAATACTATTACTAATAAGCTTCCTGTCGAATTACCTATACCGGGTTATAATTATTGTGGTCCAGGAACTAAATTGAATGTGCGTTTAAAAAGGAACGAGAAACAGCGTTGGGTATGGGGCTTGGAACAATATCTACTTTATGGAATCGAAGAAGTAAGAAAGGAATGAGCTGTAAAAGAAAATTAGGACACCGAAAAATTCGAGGTGGAGAACTAACGTTTTTGCAAGCACGTGATGCAATAAAGCGTGGTGGTAAAAGCAGATGTGTATTGGAAAATTCCAAAATTGCTTATAGAGCCTTGAAGATGGTTGGGAAAAAAGAGAAATATTAAGTACACGACATCGAGTAATTCCAATATCCAAAAGTGGTGGATTTTTACTTTTAGTTCCCTTGTTTGCCGCGTTCGGAGCTTTAGGATCTTTGGGTGAGGGAGCAACAGCAATTGCTGTTAACGATGCGAAAGGTACAAAGGATCAGCTTAAAGAAGCAAATCGACATAATCTTGCTATGGAAGCGAAAGCAGTAGGAAAACGGTTTTATATAAAACCGTATAAATCCGGGTGTGGTTTGTTTTTACCTTCAGTTTCAAAAAACGGCTAAACAAGTTACCTCAACGACCGCTAGCAGATCAAGTCTTACTGGAGATTGCAAAACTATGGAAAATAAAATATTTTCGCGGTGTTTTTAGTAGGAACATTACCAAAAGAAATACGTGTGAAAGAGAAAGGTATTGTAAATTTGATAGAAGAAAGAAAGATACAATACTTTGATAGTTTTGGTGATTTAAGACCTCCGATAGAGATAGAAAATTATTTGTTATCAGGCGATCGCGGGGTAATATATCTTAATTATAGAAGATATCAGTAAGTTGATGCAAGTAATTGTGGTCATTTATGTTTAATGTTTTTAGATGGATTATTGTGATAATTTGAATGGAAAATGCAACAAAGTAGGGAAACAATTAGTGCAGATGATTAAACTTTTGTGGTGAGTGGTGATAGTTCTCAATTGACATGTATTTTTGATTCTACAATATATTTGGATGGAGATTATGAAATCTGTATGGTAAATTTACAGGCTTATAATTCTATCGCCAATGTTGTATCACATAATAATGTGTTTAGGTATAATGCTATGCCTACTAACAAACCAGCACAGTGGAAGGTGATAGAGGTACCGTACGGTACTTATGATATTGATAATTTACATGTGTACATTCAGGACGAGCTTCAAAGATTGGAAGGAAAAGATATTATATTTGAGTTGGGCCGTATACTATGAAGGTTTCTGTTAAGAGTAATGTTGATATTGATTTTCGACTAGATAATTCTATAGGTTCGTTGTTCGGATTTGAAGATGTTGTTGTAAACAGAAACAAGAGAGTTTATAGCGATAAAATTCTTAATATTAATAAAGTGAATTCGATCGATGTAGTATGTAATATCGTAGAAGGTTCTTTTTTTAACGGGATACCGTCACATATACTTTATCATTCCTATCCTAATGTAGTTCCAGGCTATAAAACTATTGAAGTACCACAGCAACAAATTTATATGCATGTGAACACAAGTGTCTTGAGTAGTATTACGATTCAGCTCGTTGATCAGTGTGGACGTCTTGTAGACTTCAGAGGTGAAGGAATAATGATTGTATTTAATGAATTGAAATAACGTTGTATTTACGTTTAAGAAGGAGGCGTACACACTAAAATATGATTGTGTGTTATGGTAAGAAATGTCGATGTAGAAGGAAACAAAGCAATGGCAAAAGGGCAAAACGTAGAAATCATCGGATTAATATGGTGGTGGGAAAAGCAGTTGGAGAGAGATGTCTTATGAAATTAACGACGGTCAGAAAACGATTTTTTGAAACTTAGGTTTGAAACTATTGATATAGTAATTAGACTCTGGAGGAGCGACAAATGTACATGAAGAAACAGCAAGCGAATTTTGGTTATAAGAGCATATGGATGGGAGGTGTAAGGTATTATTTCGTGTTCGAAAGGTTAAGAAGCAGTAGTTAAGTAGTGAAGAAAGTGGTGTCATCAAGATGGAAATTTTAAATGTACAAGAGAAGGTGCAATTTAGTGATGCTATTGTGGGGTACGAATACCATAATCATATACCTTTTGGTTCTCCAAGGTATGGAAATAATGGTGAAATTCGGATTACAATTCTTGAAATAGAGAATTATGTATTGCCGTGTGAATCTTATTTACTATATGTTCAATATTAGATTTATGTCAAAGTGACATGACACTATATTTCGTTTTAAAGTTATTGAGGTTTTTGGAAAATATTATGGAAATAAATTGGAGAAATTGAACATATATGGATGCACATAAATTATACTTTTGGCCAAAGTTATGAAAATTTGGACGTGGTAGAGGGTTAAAGGAAGAGCACCTATCGGTGATTTAGTCATTCTGACATATGTGACATGATATGTATATATACATATTTTGTACCTATTATAGCCAATAAATTGGTATTATTATTATTATTAAGGTAAATTACGTTTGGAAGCAGATCAAGATAAAACAAGCGCGACAGCTGTGCTTGTAAATAATGTAATTGCTTTTATGTTTAGTAATATTAGGTATTTGATAAATGGTGTTGAGGTGGATGCGGTTAGAAATGCTGGAATTACAACTACGATGAAGGAATTATTTTCTTTTTCACCTAATGATATAACTAAATTGGAGAATGCCTGTTGGAATTCAAAGAAATCTCAAACACCGATTGTTGATGATAAGGGTAATTTTTCTGCGAATGTCCCATTAAAGATGTTGTTGGGATTTGCAGATGATTTTGAGAAGATAGTTATGAACGTTCGACAGGAATTAATTTTGATTAGAAGTAATGATGATAAGGATGCCATTTTTCAAACTAATACAGCAGCGAGTATGAAGATTATTATAGATAAGTTAATTTGGCGCGTACCACATGTGAAAGTGGGTTTACCACAACAGCTTTTATTGATGAAGTTGGCGGAGAAAAATAATCTTATGCAAATACCATTTAGAGGGTGGGAAATTCATGAAAATCCATTACTCCCTGACACCACTAAACATAGTTGGTCAGTGAAAACAGCACCTCAGTTGGAAACTCCTAGATATATAATTTTGGGATTTCAAACAAAGATGAAAGGTGTGTGGAATTCCAATGAGAGTACGTTTAGTGATATTAGTTTAACGAATGTAACTGTGTAGGTATTTGAATGGTAAACGGTACCTTTACGAAAATTTAAATATGGATAGTGATTTTGTTCGAAATGAGACCTTATATGATTTGTATTCAAAATTTCAAAGAAGTTATTATAATTGTGATAATCGGGAACCAATATTGTCTCCTTCGAAATTTAAATCACATCCACTTATTAGTATTGATTGTACACATCAACAAGAAGCAGTACATAACAGTGGTGTAGAAATTCGTATAGAGTTTACAACAAGTACTAACATACCGAAGTAAACTGTGGGTTATTGTTTAATTTTACACGATAAACTATTTCAGTATTCTCCTTTTAATAAAGTGGCACAACAGATGCATTAGGACAGTTTTAAAATTATTATAGTGTGGTGAAGAAGATATAATGCGTTGTTTTGTATAGTTTTTGAGAATTTTTTGGTGTGTCTTTGAGTAAAAGAAGAATGCTGGGTTGGGAAAGGAAAATTTTGTGGTGGTTGATTTTCAGTAGTATAGGTATAACGGTGGCCAAGTGATTCCAAAGGAGTTAGCAAATTGTGACAATGATAATAGAATTAGTCATTTATATATGGTTCACTGAGCGGGAAGGAACGTCGTGAAGCTAGGTATGTATTTAGTCAACATCAGGGTCTGCGATGGAACGATGGTTTTATAAAATTGTCGGAATTTGATAAAATTGTGGAGTGCAGATGTTGTATATTTTCAAGGGAAAGAGAAGGTGGATTTTTTGAGGAGGATATTACCTTGGAAAAAGATAGTTGATGTTAAAGAAGCTGCGAAAATAAAGCCTAAGATGTCAAGGTGTATGTTTCATACAAGTAATTATTGTGTTTGTGCCTTAGTGATTGTTCAAGAGTTGTATGATGTTTTAATTAATAATATATAATTTATTGTCAATTTTGTATTAAGCGAAATTGTTATAAATTTATATGTAACTTATTATGTTTTATAAAATAAAAAAATAAATTGTTATGTGTAATTAAAATGTGTTTTATTTATGATTTATAAAGGTATAATAGACTTAAATGGTAGTACTTATTTAAAAGCATTGATCAGAATAAGTTTTTATTTATGTAGTATGGGTTTTTACAGTAGCAGAATATAAAGTAGTATCGATGATAGTTGGAAGTAGTGTTATGAAGTATTTTGACAATGCTAACAATTTTTTTTGGCTGGTGCTGGTGCTTGGAGCTAATCTCTCTAAAGTGCCAAGATTAGCATGAGTATGCATAACTGGGGCAATGAGAACCTGCCCAACAGCAGCTATTGAAGTGTTACTAAATCTTACTCCTCTTCACATTTTTGTGGAGAGCATACCTAAAAGGACCACACGCCAGGAAAGGAATTACTAGGCCTCAGCCTCCTGCATGTGACCAAATCTGGGGCATGCCCCGAGACGACATGCCAAAAGAGTTCAACTTTGTGAAAGAATTTACCACAAACTTAGCACCAAAAGCGAATGGGTTAGAGACACCATTTCGAAACTCAATAGAAACGCCATCAAATGGTGCGCAGATGGCTCCAAAACGGCAGAGCGAACTGGAATAGGGATATATGGGCCTAGAAACAAATATTTCGAAAGCTTGCGGATGTACCCAAGTATCTTCCAGGCGGAAATACACGCTATTGAAAGATGTGTCCAGGTCAACATTGACAGAACCTATGAAAAGCAGGAGATTATCATAATATCTGTTAGCCAAGCAGCTATTAGGGCGCTGAGGTCAAACATAATCACCTCCAAAATGGTTTGGGAGTGTCTACAAAAACTAAACGAGCTAGGCAAAAAGAACAAGGTAACCCCATTGTAGGTTCCGGGACACACGGGAGTGGAAGGAAACGAAATAACAGATAATATCGCTAAGAGAGGGGCTAGAACACCTTTTGTAGGACCAGAACCTTTTTGCGGGATAAGTAGCAGCATAACACTGGAGAAACTGAAAAATGAAGTAGAGCAGAGAAAATCCAAATACTGGGCGAAGCTCCAGGGAATGAGGCAAGCTAAAACTCTTCTGGGAACCTATAACCAGAAGAGATCTGCAGAATGCATCAACCTGAGTAAAACTAATATTCGCATATTGACAGGGATCCTTACAGGCCATTGTAAACTGAACGGACATCTAAGCAGGCTTGGAATAGCGAAGGAAGCCGAATGTAGATTTTGTGGGGAACAGGACGAAACAAACTGCGCTGCACTGTGCAACTCAAGGGCGCTGCACCTGGGAGCAGGCGAAATCGAAGAGGGAGAGTTACCTAATCTGCGGCCTTCGGACATTCTGCACTATTTAAAAGAAATCAGACTGGACGGCCAGTTGTAAATACAGCGCGAAGAGGGGACACAATAGATCTTTCAGGTCGCAGTGTACTATCACCCTAATATCACACATACATACAATTATTGCTTCTGTAGTTGTCATCGTGAAATATATACTACTAAATGCTGAAATTGTAGGTTTGCGTGGGGGGGACCGTCGGCGAGCCCCCGAAACCATCCACGCTGTAGCGGCGCGGGGATGGGGGCAGGGAGCTCCCCTCCCTCCTGCCCCCGTGACCTACATTCGAAAAAAAAACCTCCACTTTTGACCTGGAAAGGTTAATTGAATCGGCGAAAAGGTTAATTAAATCCGCTACAAAGTTAATTAAATCGATGTGTCACTGTCGGTGACAATGTCGAGTTCTTCTGCACCTGCATTAAGACGTGATACTCCTTTGCTACGGCAAGTATTACAACGTGAGGTATTCCAATGTGGTTCACAACGTGTAATGAAGCGTGGTAGGCCTACCGTACGACAACAAATGCTGGACACCCGTTTACGTCGCCGTACAGTTGCAGCTACCACTGTTACAGATGAGTGTAGAGATAGAGTTGGTGGAATTGGTGAGAAAGAGGAAGTTGAAGTCATAAACATATCAGATCATGATTCATCATATTTATCACAAATGAACATTTCATCACCTTCATCACCTTCTTTGTTCTCCCTCATCACCTTTGTTCTCACACGTTGTTACAACAACGCTATCCTCACCGAATGTATCTAGTAATGTTATTGCAAAGCCATCGTTACCTAGCGTTTCATCTCTCTCTTCTACATCATTCCCACTAGGTCAGTTAATACAATTAACTCCACCGTCGCAACTAACCCAGTTTCAGCTACCACCCGTTACACCAGATCCTGAAACTCTACACCCAATGTTTGCAAAGCAGTGTTTCTAACATTTTACTAAAAGCAAGCGGTGACTTAATTAACATTATTAAGAAAATTGATGACCGCTACTTAAACTATTTTCGAAACTTTTTAAATTTTACTGAATTAGGAGATTCTCGAAATTATATTAATGAAAATATAAAAACTTTAGAAAATTATCGGAGGTAGTTGCAGCTCATTGTCGAACAAACAGACAAACTGAATGACGATATTGAACTAAGATTGTAATTGAAGCGGGGTAGACAAGTTTACCGACATGCCAAATCTCACTTTGACATTTGACATAACATTAGAACTTAGAACTTAAACCTCTGGATTTAACTTCAATTATACATCTCTAAATTTCCAATTCTCGATTTAATAGGTAATACTGACTACTCAGCAGATATTAAGTAAAACATAGAATGAAATTGCAACATTTTCTTCTAGATTTCTATTTTCTCTTTCTGTTTAGATCGTCGTAAGGATTAACAATGAGGTGGTGACGATCACCATCCCACAAGATAGCACCACCGTGTCGGTGACAACTCGGGCTGGCGAGAACATGTTAACACCGCAAGTGGCCATACCGCTAACACCGCAAGTGACCATGCCGCCAGCACCGCAAGTGGCCATGCCGCAATCTCCGGAAGGTTCATCAACTCCAGAGTCGCATCCTCCCCCTGACTACGCCGATATCACGTGGGCGCCTCGGCGAGGAAAGCCGACAGGAAATTGTAAAGAGAGTGATGTTTCAAAGGCATCATTCTGGGTGTCGGAAGATGGGGGAGGTGGAGGAAAATAAATAAATATTTAAAAAATATTGCGTTTTACTTCTCTTTCATTCTCCATTATATGTGTTGTAGTTTTAGTATTGCTTAAACCAGTACCTGTTAATAATTATGACAGGTCAAATCAAATAAATTTTAGACGTCGTAGTACTCTGTTCGTAGGTACTTGTAAGAGAGAATTAATTGCTGGATCATCCGGATGTGGTAAAACAAACAGATTAATTAGTTTGCTTTTGCATTCTAATGGTCTACGTTTTATATATATATATTGCTACGAAACTTGTAGATATTTTTATAATTTTATTAAATTGATTTTAAATTAATTCAACACTGTTTTATTAACATTCATACATGCAGCGTCCTCTATTAAAGATAAATTTACTCCACAGATAAGCTATGCCTCAATAAGTAGATGCCACTGTAGCACACAAGTGAATAAAATCTTCCCCTCTACCTGTTTTGAGTATACCGCATACCAATCGGGTGATATTATGACGACGAAAAAGTTCCATCCTCCCGTTTTAACAGTCCTAGTTGGTGAGTAGTATCTTTACTTAATACTTTCTTTAGACGAGCCGCCGTTGTGACAGATTCGACGGAGTCACAGTAGTTTCTGCAAGCTCGTCTCTGACCACAACGGATCTCCCTTTTATATTGCCTACATTGAATTTTGTAGGCTTCCCAGTTCTACAGATCTGGTTGATACCAGAGACGCGATAACTGAAAATTTTTTCAACACCATCATCTATTATTGTAAATGCATTACTCCGTTGAAAATTACTACGTAAATGAGAATTGAAGCACTTTCTCTCCACGTATACATCGCATGTATCACATTTTCTACAATTTGTAGACGTGGAATCTACATCCAACTTTATTCTCTTTCCTTTGGAAGAATTTTGCATATGTCGATTTTTATTGTCAGCACGAGTAAACTCTTTACCACAATATTCACAGTCAAACATTTTATAACGTCGTAAATATTATTCTCGTTCTTGATGTACTACACCAAAACACAATGTGGAGTTCAAGAACGCTTAACATGTATAAATACTCACCTCCCCCCTCCAACTAAAGTCACCCTACGAAAATTCAAGTGAAATGCAGAACATAATTTTCAAAGTTAATTTATGTTTATAGGAGGAAAGGGGAGGATTATTAAAAAAATATATTTTCTGAGTAACGCTGAATATTAATAACTTTTTACATAATTTATTTAAATTATAGAATTTTATTAAATAAATTCATCTTCGATACCCTCCATATAATCCAAATCGTCTAACAGAAGTGTTTCAACATCAAATACATCTTCTTGAATCCAGTCGATAATAGTGTCACCATCGTTTTACCATTAACGAGACTCACACTAAATAAATTTCTTCTCAGTATTGAAGTACACATATCTGCTATTAGGAATGTGTAATACGAAGTGTTTCTTGATATTATTCACAGCTCTTAAATACATTACTACCTCCAACAAAAAGGCTATGAAATAAAAACTTGATCTTACAACCTCACAAAACCCTGGTGACGTAGGCTTGACCCTGTTTCGGCCCTGACCTTGAAGTGACATTGACCTTGAAGCGACCTTGACCTGGAATTGACATTGAACTTGAGTTGACCTTGAAGCAACCTTGACATTGAATTGACCTTGACCTTGAATCGGCCTCGAAGCAACCTTGACCGTGAACTGACATTTACCCTGAATTGGCCTCGAAGCAACCTTGACCTTGACCACAAGATCGGGTCAAGGTCACTGAGGTGGTTCTAGGGTTGGCTTATTTCTACTAGTTAAACACTTAACTAATCCTTTATTTTCATGCACTATTTATATTCACTATTTATTTCCACCGTTAACAAGTTTTCCATTTGACCGCATCCATTAAGATACGGGTATATCAACTTCCTGAAGATCTTCTTCAGGAAGTCCACAAACATTCTCCAAGAAGAGGAGCTAGCCGATTGAAATACACTACTCTCGCCTTACCATTGGGTTTCTTTCTGATGCGGTAGATAGTGTCATTAATTCGCATTATCACTTCGTAAGGCCCATCCCATAATCGTTGCAGTTTAGGAGGGAAACCTGGGTGTCCATTTTTGATAAATATTTGACAGCTATCTCGTTTATGCGCTCTACCATGCTATCCCCAAGCACAATTTAAAGTAACGTGCGTAACAATACAATATTTCTCATTAACAATCAGTAAAATATGTATGTTACAAAATTAGGAAATATTTAAATGCAATAATTGTTAGAATGTGAACAATTATTTTAAATTTTTGGCGCCCTTATTTCCTTTTTTGCTTGTCAACAGTACAATGTAAAATGTAACCACATATATAGATAATAATGTAACCTATAAGTATACGTAGTATGTAATAAAAACCACGTGCAAAGTAAAACGCTGCGATTTGATTTAATTAGAAAGAAGTAAAACCCTCAACAATAATGAACTATACCTTGGCGAGACCCACAATACCTTTCGCTGGTTATGGAGGGTATAGATGACCTACGGGTAATATATACATATTATTACGCGTGCGTCCGTAAGGTAATTTGATATCTCTCAGCATTAGCCAACTAGCGAAGAAAACCACCAAAATCTCACTCCTAGAGCAGACTTTTGGTTAAGCATTACTAAGGAAGTGAATGGAAAAGTATTTTCTCGTTGTTAATTGAATTAGTCAATTAGAAATGAGATTAAGAAAGTGGGTTGAAGAATTGCAGATTCTTATTAAATACCGCTTTCACAATATTAGCAGTTTCAGGAATCGAAGTTCAAATTAATAGACATCTAGGAATAGATCTACAGTTCTTGGTGTATTATTTGGCCAACAACCAACTATAATTTAATTCTTCCTTGAAATATGGCTTGCATAAATGAAACACAAAATTGCAATGTAACCTAGTAGACATTTTATATGCCTTTTTCAAACAATCTAAAAATTCTAATTTTTTTATAATACTTTAATTACCATTTTAAATTAGACGTATCAAGCTAGAGTCATATAGTGGCAGAATAACAGAAACAGAAAAAGTAAGGTTGACAGGTATCTGTAAATCAGTTGTTAATGAGGAATTGCACTTTTTTTTAATTCTTGTTAAAATAATGTTATTTTGTACATGACCTACATATATATATACACTGAAATTTTGACGGTTTTCTGTAAAGTAGTTTTTGAAATATAATTTTTTTAAGATCTTTATACGTCACAGGTACGTAGTAAAATTTTATGAATGAACGAGAATATATGGCAACATAGAAATTACTCCCCCGTAATAATCACAGATTGCAGTCATTTACCGGCTGCGAAATACGATATTATTAAGGTGCTATGCAGGTTATGGTCACAAAGGAATTTGGGATTCGGCATTATTTCTGCATCTTGTTTTAGTTTGCGTTTAAAGTTCTCCAATTTATCGTAAAAGAACGAATTCTGAAAGATTATAACCTCCACACCGCGTAAAATAAACACAGAATATCGTAATAATACATTTACGCCATCTGTACGCGCAAAGCATGCGAACAGCAAACTTAATATTATTTATCTGCGATGATGATGCGAACTACGATGACTATCGCTCCATTGCCAAATCATGCCGACTAGGAATTTATGAATGAAAGAACTTGTGACGTCAGAGTACTTTAAAAAAATTAATTATGCCTTAATGAGAAACAATTTAAAAGAAGGTTTAATGAAGGGCTATATATTACAACATTCTCTATCATTCTATGACATAAAAAAAAAGTTGTGCAATTCCTCATTTTAATTATATTTCAAAATAAGAGATTAATAAGATTTAATATGTTAGCTAAGCAAAATAACAAACATTAGTGAATAAGAACCATTCCTAAACATAATAGTCAGTTAAAATATGTTAGGTTACAATGTGATATTTTCTGGGCATCTCAAGTAAATTCAGCATCGGTTGACGTTTTCTTGGAAACTCGTTCGAAACAACGCATTCGACAGGATATGCAGATTCGAGGAGATCTATGAAAAAAAATAAAAGAACAGTTGTTTAGAAAATTGAATAAAAGGAAAATAATTGGCTTTGGTGTAGAATGCACGTAATTTTAAGAATTGTGCTATAAATTTTCTCAAAATTGTAATTTTTTTGATGGGGAAAAGGATTTTAAACACAGTAATTTGATATAATAAATAAAAGTAGACGCACATTTTATGAAAAAGTAAAAAATAAAATTACAAAAGCGAAAATTTAAAAAAGAAAAATCAAGGTGCAAAATCAAGAAATAGCTCAGCTGATGTGAAAGAGCCTAAGACCCAGAATCCAGCAGTAGCAGGAACGTTTAACGTTCCAGAAGTAACGAAAAGGAACACTCAGAGCCCGCCGAAACAGACCAGATATCGACAAAGGCCGGTATCGTAAAACTTTATTAACTTGTGAAATTTCGTACGTGAATGAAAAAATATTTAATAATAATAAAATTTAAGAACAATCTTCGGCAAGAAACTTTTAAAAGTTACTTACCAATTCGATTTAAAACGGGGGGAGGGAAGAGGGGTAGGGGAAGTTTAATACATAAAGAACGTTTTTGTAGATTTGTGGAACTGATATCCAGTTATGTAGATTAATGTTCTTATGCATCCATAGTCCATTTGACAATTATTTGTTTTTTTATAACTATTCAAGTTAAGTTCAACCTAGAGCGGTTAACCGTATTAATACTATATTCTTTATTTATAATTATGTAATGATTTCAGGATTAAAATTCAAGGTTAGGTAATTTAAGGGATTTTTTTAACAGGGTTAATTTTTCCGTTTTAGCTGTTAATCAGAGGCCGTTTTTTTTTCACATTTACAAATTTGATTCTACTTATTTTAATATATAATTTAGTTTACCTGACTATTTTGTTTTCCTTTTAATATAAACCGATACACCGTCCATTAATAAACACAAATTTACCCACATCACCACTATATCGGCGGTAAACTATTTGACTGTTACCAACCGATGTTTAGTTCAATTTCAAAAGGATTTACAATTTGAGCAATCTAAGGAAAAGTTCCAAAATTAAGGAGGCAAATTCAAAAATTGAGAAAAACACAGTAAGTACCAATACCAAGTATTGGCAAAATCGAACCTCATCAACGACCCTGAGATACGAAAAGAAAATAAAAAAGAATCTTATTGTGTGTATGAAATATTTATTATTATTATTACAATATGTATACTTGCAGTGCCTGCATAAATAGTATAGTATGGTAAAAAATGCAAAACCATTTTAATAACCTACTATGTATTTTGTATTTGAATTTCGATTAGAGTACCTAATCACAAATGTGTACAGACTGTTAATGATGTTTGCCAGAAAATATAATTTCACATCAATCGATTCTCATATTACATACGCAAATACACGAAGGTAAGAATTAAGTGTAAATTACAACCAACACACTGGGTAAGCATTTTCCAATCTAATATGAAAAATGGGAGACGTTATTTAGTAACTATACATTCTTATTATTTATTTAAATTATCTATCAATCATTTTTACCAGGTTTGTACTTAAGGCTTGTTCGCGGTGCAATCAAACTAATCCCAAACTAGTCATTTCTGTTGGACCATTTTAGTTATGTAAAGAATCGTAAATTAGGCAACCATGATTATTTTGCTGGTTAAACGAAATGACTAGTAAGAAACTGTCAGGGACTGGCACCGCGAACAATGTTATAGTAATTTTGATGTGATTAAAAATTTGTTTATTTATAACGTCATAAGGATATAAGTAGGTTTGGTTACATAATCTAGCTGTTTTACAACCATTGTTGAACTGTATCCTGGGGCACTGGACCGGTATCTTAGTCACGAAATATATGACTGGCGCCATGCCAGTTCCATAGGGTACAGTTCAATGTTTACAACTTGAAGCATGTATATATTATCTGGAGACTGCATGCTATGTTCCCCACTCCAGCGAAAATGTCCTACAATCAGAAATTCAGCATATTTGTTGGGCTCTTGGCGGAAAATTTAAATAGTTCATGTCTAATTAGTATGAAACTTACGCATACGCACAAGAAAATGATGGAGTGTGGAATGTATTTGTCACCTAATGCGCTCCCAAGGAAATTAGTTCCTCATTCATACCTGTCACACACGTCCGTACTATTTGAAAGCTAGATCCAGCTTTATTTATTTATTGGTATTAATTTTCTAAACATCAGAGAAAAGAGCTACACAAGGTAACAAATATGGCCGCGACATACAGATATGCTCATATGTATTAGACATTGAGCACATCTGTATCTTTCCCCTCTGTTCAAGTTGTAGTCTCCAGCAAATATATGCATTGTTCGACTACCACATCCGAAAGTACAACCTTACTACACTCATTCAAGAATAGAAAGCGCGATTTTGTCGAATTTAACTATGAATTGCTATGAACTAAACTGTCAACGCATCACTTCCGTCACTTTACCTCTTCTGTCAAGATTCTGAACTTTATCTGGGTTCAGTTGTCAACATAGCTATCAAACAATCTGTCATTACAATATGAGTGATCTGTATTTTGAACACTACAAACACAAATAAATTGGTTAGTAATCGTGTGGTAGCCGAAAACATTTTAATAATAATTCATGCCTTTACATGCCTTTACATCCCCAACAGCTTTCACCAATTACAGGGGGCATCGGCCGGCCATGAGGTATTATTACGCCTGCGCCCGTGGAGCGACTTAAGGTGTTTGTCTCTCAGCATTTGCCAAGGAGTGAGGAAAACCACGAAAACTTCACTCTGAGAGATTTTGTACGCACCACAGCAGGAAAGTGTTTTATCGAACTCATTTGGTTGCTTGCCTCGGCTCGCGACTCGGATGGCAATCTCCAAATTTGTTCGACAGAACGTCACTGTCCAACCTTGATACGTAAATAACTATTTTTCGGGTACCAGATCCGAAAGTACAACCTGACGGTCAACACATCACTTCCATTACCATACCGTCCGTGAATGGTAGAGTACACTAAGTACATACCGAATTAAACTGCCAACGCGTCACCTCCGTTACCTTAGCGTACCCTTCTACCATAGAATAACCTGACTAGGATGGTGACTCTCCCGGCATTCTTGGTACTAAAATTATGGGGCGCAGTTTGAACACCCCTATAATGTGTATTCGAGTTTTAAATTTATATTTAAGATTTTATAAATAAGAAACTGACTAGTTTTTAAATATCTTTATTAATATTACAAAAATACAGTAAATTCAATATACAGAACACATAAGAACTAGTATTCTGTAGGTGGTCAATAACATATCTACTTTTTTTGGGTATGACGGTATTTTTAAAATGATACAAGACTTGTCTTATATTACATTTATATTTTGGTTGACGTTTCGGTTCTTGTGAGGACCATTTTCAAAACCTTGTTGCCTATAAATAACATTTTATATTTTTAATTGTAGGTATAATTAAACTTTTGTATCTTACCTTATGTTTATAATATTAAGACTATTTATAAGATTAACATCGTGAAAGATGCGCGTTAATTTGTTTTATATATAACATTATCTTTTTAATATTGTACACTTAACATTTAAAAAACATTACAAACATGTCAATTACATTTAAATATTAACAGGGCAAATAATATCCTATTTTGTTTTATTCTAAAAGTTTTTTTTATGGTTTTGTTGTCGTTTGAAAACAACCGTGCATAAATTTTGTATGTACAGTTCTAAATATTAAATTGAAATTGATCATTCTGTATGATTATTAAATTATTTTAATTTATTCAGGTTCTTTTTTTATTATCTGGTTTATTTTCAGTAATTAAATTTGTCTATTGCATGTTTTGTTAATGCAGTAGCATTATATGTTAGTATAGTTGTTTGAATTATTTGATTTATGGGCTATGTGTATGTTATATTTGTTTCAATAATTTTTGTAAATTTTCTTATAATTGTTGAATATAAGATATACTTTTATTTTTTCCCTCTCTGCCGGTTGTATAATTCTTTTTTTTAAGTTTCTATTTATGAAATCGATTGGGTAATTATTATTTTTTAATATATTTTTAACTTTTTCTGGTTTGTCTCAATTTGAATTTTTCTAAAACCAACACAACGATATACTAAATTATTAATGGTATTAATTTTGTATTTAATTGGCGTTTGTAAAAAATAATTGAAATATATGGCACAATGGGTAGGTTTAATAAACCAATCTGTGTATATATTTCCTTCTTTATGTAAAATTTGTAAATCTAAAAAAATTTATGGTTGAATTTATCTCAATTTCTAACGTGAACTGCAAAGGAGGATGATATGAGTTAAATTTATCGAGAATGTAATTATCTTTATCCTTTGGGATGGCTAAAATACAATCGTCGCATATCTTTTAAACAATGGAATATCTAAATTAATGTTATTCAAAATAGTTTGTTCAAGTTTTTCCATGGTTAAATTGGCAATGACAGCTAAAATTGGTGTGTGTAATATTTTTTTATTAAAATTAAAATAAGTTGTGTTTAAACATAAAGTTGTTGCTTTAATGAATGGGTATGTATTTTAAGTTCATTCAATTTCTCTTTAATGTTTCTATTGCCAAATCGGTGGAAGTATTGGTATACAGCGAAATAACGCTTAAACTAATTAGTTTATAGTTGGTAGATATTTTTGGATTTTTAATAAATTTAGCAAAATCCCATGAGTCTTTTGTTAGAAACACTTTATTGAAAAATATAAAAGAACATGAAAAATTACATTGGTAAAACAACGATCATAGAATAACCCCCAACTGCCCAAAATGACACTTCCCGCCATACTCCCTTTTCTTCTTCTTCTTCCTAGCGTTGGTCTCCCATGTTTACCAATTGTTTAAAAATAAACTTTCCTAACACTTTTGTGTGATATTTGGTTTTTTCCAATTATTTTACTTAATGAATCAGATAAAAACTTTGAGAAACTATATGTGGGCCCAACATAATGTATACATTGTTAATTTTAAATTTATTAGCTTGAATATATTCTTCTTTTTTCCATGTATTTATCAAATTATTAACCTGTTTTTAATTTTTTAGTACTGAGTCATTATTGCTTTTTAAATACGTATTTTAATCTTCTATTAAATCTAAAAAAATTTCCGATAATCGTTTTTTAACATTAATATTGTTTTATTTGATTAGTCTGTTTTAAATATCTTTTTCTAATTGGATGTTGTAATAAAGCTAAAACAAAAAACGACGCAGTGCTGATATGGCTATTACAGCATACTCTGCTGTAATGAGATATTAACGTGGTGGGGGGACTCTTGCCGAAACGTAATATAGGCGATTAATGTGCAAATTAGAAAAAATACTGTAAAAAACATGTGCCACAATGACTTGTAATGCTCGTACTTTGAATTCAAACTTGTACTCGCATTACATAACCGTCATTGTGACACTTGTGTTTTAAAATACTAATGTAAAGTTCGGGGTAAAAACGATTTCATTTTAGTTATTGTGTGATATAATGGATGTTTTTTAAATTGTTTGTTGAAGTTCATTTGAATTTTTACTTTTAAAATTAGTGAGAGTACGTACTAATTTGCGTCTAATGTCATTTTGTGGTATTTCTTTTTGATAGTAAATTTTGGTCCTACACTAAGGACTAACGTAACATCAAGCGGGATATATATATTGTCAAATATTGTATCAATTTCGGTCGTATTTTTCGCAAATTACTTTCTTGTTTTAATTTATGCAATTTATTGTATTTGCTTTAACTTTTCGATTTTTTTTTTATGTGCGTTCTTTTATTTTTTTTACAAAATTTTTATACATAATATTCTGGGATTCAAAGGAAGGTTTTGATATTTGGTGTATGGTAATGATTCTGTAATAATATTTTTAAGTTGATGTATTTCTTTTTTCAAATTTCTAATGTTGTAATTAGTGTTGGGAAAATTTTTTGTTTTACAATTTAACATGTTTAGTTTTAGTTTTAATAAAATCGGGAACCAAATCATGTCGCCTACACCTCACCTGATAGATAAGTTTTTGTTGTTCCCATATATAAATATACATATAAACATAATATATTTGTTGTAAAATAAAAACTTAAATTACAAGAAAAAGGAAACAATATCATTTTAAATTTAACATGTTCAGAGGCAAATATAAGAAATGAAGCAATGAATTACATAAATCGTAAAACGAAATTAATATAAATGAATTGTATATACAGAATATTAGCGTATGTACTGATTAAAAGATATGTAATGTATAAACATAATATTCAAAACTCAAACGAGAATTCATTCTAAGAAAAGAGGAAACTAGTTGTTATTACGCCCAACTTAGAGTGTTCGTCTCTTGTCATTTGCGAAGGAGTAAGGAAAACCACGAAAACTTCACTCTGAGAGCAGGTATCAGGATTCCGACCACGAAACCTAGGAATCATATTGCCCGAAGTCCATTTTTAGCAATTTTGATGTTTTTGGTTTATCGTAATTAATAAATCTCATTTTGAATATATGTAATACCTACTGAGACCAATAATAAAACAAATTAAGATAAAAACTTTTCTTTCTCACACCCACAGCCACCGCGGGTGCGTCAGCTGACTTTTGGTTCAGTTATTAGTCATACCAAATCTATCGAAAAAGATAACAATCGATCGGTGTAAAAACACTACCTAAAACGCAACGCTACCTCCCGGATTATTTCTACTTCAATATCCTTATATTTTTAAAAATTTAAATAACCCTCAAAATATGTATATTTACTTACTTTTAGTATTTAATGGCAAACGACAGAATCTAATTACTCGTTATAAACTGTGTTATTAGTATAACGTTTGACAGTGTAGTTACTTTACGTTATGAAATGTTATCGGAATGTATGTATATACATACATAACTGACAAACAACTCATAGCTATGAAAATTGACAAAATATTCAACTCAACTCACAATCAGCATGTGGTTGCAAAATGACTACCGTAGGTGGAGAAGCTATTACCTATATCACACACTTTTTGTGCAAAGTATTTGGAGAGGAGTACTGTATTAAAATATAACAGCACCTTACTACATTACATTATCGGATACCTATGAATTGTTTCTAACATTAATTATTGTACAGTTACATAATTATAATTAATTAAATTATGGACGCCTACTTATTATAAATCAATGAGATTAAACAATATAGAACAAAGATTTTAGGTAACACTGAAGTAGTAAGGAGAAACAAACTTTGTATTTTTAATAGGACTTGATTCTAAACCAACTTCATGGGATAGATAAAATCTTATATAAGCATTTAACTTAAGCTGGCTTAGACATAACAGTAAGCTCTTTTTCATCATAATGAATACATTTTCAAATACCAATAAATTTTGAAAACCCCACCCCCCACAATGACGTCGCATACAGTTGCTTAAGGCACCAGTGAGTAAAAATTTCGCAGCACATCTCTTTCATTAGCTGTGGAGAGAGTTTCATAGTGTACGCTTTTTAATACTCCATACTTAGGTGAGTGCACACACAAGCTATTTATGTAAACTTATTTAGGGCAGTTAGCTTTATATTTAGAAATTATGTGTAATGAGTTTAAGGTGAAAAATTAATCGATTTTTAAATGAAGTAACTTAAGTTAGTGAAAATATATTTTTCCATGTTTGTTTAGCAAATTAGAAATATTCTGATATACGCTCTGAATGTCTGGAGTGTAACCAATTTAGAGAAGCAGTTCATATGTATTGCTCAAGTTGTAGGCGCTAGTTTTGAAGTGATGATTATAAGCGTAAGGAATGTTTCAGAAATTTTAAAGTTCCAATTATAACAAGATTATTTTTAGAAATGTATCTAGAATACGCGGGAATAATTGCGAAAAACATTTACTAAATATTTAAACAATTAAATTAAGTATCCCTTTCCAAGGAATCGTCTTTGTTAGCTAATTGTTTCTACACGCATTACATTATTTCATGTTCAAAGCGACTCTAACGTATATATTTGCATGCGTGGAGATAACAACCAAACATATTACCTTCGCATAAGCATTCAAGCAACAAATGTGCCCGGTTTTTTATAGAAGTACATTAAGAGCCTTCAACAGTAAACTGTGTAAAATTTCACACTATCGTATAGAAATAGTTTATTTTAAAACTAAAAGTATTTAGATCCATTAAGAAATCTCTTATTCACAAAATTGAACTTATAAATATTTTTGTAATATACCAGTAAGTAAACAAAATCCTTAACTTTTCTATAACGATGCGGAATCTGGAATAGATCCAAGAGTCGTTGATTTATTTTTATGAAATAACTTCTGAAGCTTTAGGATATACTCATAACTAGAGTAGCCGACATAAGTAGATACAATATTAAATAATGTTTATAGTATTTATTTCCAAAACTAAAAGTTCTAAAAATAAAAGCTGAAGTCGAAACGCTGTTATTTCTAGGTGTAAGAAATAACATTTATTGCCAATTACAACAGACTTTTACTCATTATAACCTTAAGACAATCGCTCACAATACTTCTGTTTCAAAGGTCACCTTTATTTGAAAACTCCATTTTTTCTAAACAAATAGGTTGATAACTATTTATAATTGTTGTACCGAACATTCATCCAATTCTATCTTAAAAGGTAACTTAGGACGAAGTATAAGTATAAAAATATTTTTTATAACTATTTAATGTTGTTTTAGAGATTCGACAAATTTTCATGTATTAGGTAAGAGTGTCTAATAATTTTTTGTCTTCAAGACATTTAAAAAAGTTAATAAATCAAAATTGCAAAATAGAGCTTATCAAAAAATAGAATAATCTTTACAAAAACTAAAGACAGGACACCATCTCTAGATCAAAGTTATGCGTATAACATTTCCTGTTGTGATTGCCAAGATTGGTTAAAGTTTCCAAATGATACACATCGATTAGTTTAGCAGAAGTAAATGTACTCTAGGACTAGGTTCGGCTGTTAATGCAAATAATTATGCGGGGCCGTATCTGAGGAGGGATTTTAGGGGTTCAACGCCCCTCCCCTCCCGAAATGAAGTGCAAATATAGATAATAATTAATGTTCACTATCTTTCTGCGCACCAGGAATTGCCCTCAGATAAATTGCACTTGCTCAGACCTCCCCCGAAATTTTTGTCCAGATACGGTCCTGCTCTTATGTGAGAACATCAAGATATACCACAAGTTTAAAATTATAGATTAAGTTAAATATAAAAGTCATTATTTAAATTATTATTAAAATTTTGAAAAAAGGACCCATAAAATGAAATTTTGAGCATTAATGCGAAGTTAATTCAAAATTAAAAACAGAAATGTAAGACATTGCAAAAAAAAAAAACCAAGAAATAGTAAACGAGAGGAGGCCGAACAAGTTCTTCTTTTTCGTCCTTATTCCGATTTTTAGCAACATGTTTTGCCAATCTCTTGATGTTCTTGTTTTATAATGTTTTAAACTTAATATAAAACAAATAATTAAACATACAAAACAAAAACATCTGTCTCAAATAAGAACCGATAAAACTATTTGCAATAAAAATGAAACAGTACACGACATCCGAAAGAGCAGCAATTTACAATAAACTGCCCGAAGATTAAAAAAAAACTCTAACACATACAATTTAAAAATACAATTAAGAACATTATAAAGAAAGAAACTAATTGGTGGTTACACGCCTATGATTTACCATTAATTTCGTGTTTTTTGCATTACATCTACGGCAGTTAATTTAAGTGTTTAGGTATTCGTTTTTATGATTTTACAATAGTTTTTATAGATACTTCTCCTGTAGGTCTATTAAATTTTTATGCATGTTCACGTTTCTGAGACGTCCGTTTTTTACGCACTGAAAAAAGTATTGCAACTGTATTAAAAGCTTACAGAAATGCGACAAATTTTTTTACGCACTGAAAAAAGTATTGCAACTGTATTAAAAGCTTACAGAAATGCGACAAATTATTAAGATTCTTTATTAAAGCACTATGTATAACACATTCAAATTAAGACTTTTATTTTGTACTCACCTTACTTTGATTATTCACAAAAAATATAGGTATTTAATACATTTAAGCATATCTGTATGTTTCATTTTAATCGCCCCAGGCAAATATGTCGAAAGATATGGAAAATATAAAAAAATGTTTCAAACAAAAAATGTATGATTTCGACCAGGGCATAAAATGGTGTGATTGATGTGAACTGTCATTTCAAGATCATATAAAGGCTACCTTCAATTTCTTAATGGAACACCCTATATATTATTGGATATTCTTGTAGCTTATCTCAACGGCTTATCAAACCACTTATGGCAAAATATTTTTTATAAAGCACTTTTCGAGTTATAAGACTTTAACTTAGACACAACTGAATGAATTATTTACCTGAGTTACAAATATCTCCACAATGTTATAGTTTTGCGGGTTAAATTTCACATAATATAGCTACATATCTCACAACCTTAGCATTTACAAAAGTTGGTATCGCTAATAGTCCCTATAATTTCACTAATCACTCTCCACATATTGCATACCATTATCATTTACGTACATAACACAAAATCGCTAATAGTCCATAATATTTGAGGTCTGTATAGCACCAACTCAAATCAAATTTCACTGATCACCATGCTAATAGTCCTTCTAACGTATAGAAATCGTTTTCGTATCACTTATTAATAACACTATAACTTCTAATAAATCTCTCCTTTCCTATTGTAGCTACTGTAATCGCAAATTCCATTATTTTCGCCCTTCGTTTTCTGTGCAAAACCACTACGCCGCGCGCTTTGATTTCTAATTCGCACTAACCGTTGTCGATGCTATAAAAATTCCGTTATCGGACGAGATAGTATCGATATTTTTATTGTCAAAGTAGGCCCATTTTTATTATTTATTATGGTTTATTCACTTGTAAATGAATATAACCCGAAGAAATTTTAAAATACCTCCAAGGTCACCAGACTTTTTCTTATGTGGCTCTTTAAAGAACATCGTTTACTAGACCGCACCCACCACAGCTGAAGACCTAAAGGACTGTATCAGAAGAGCATGTGACAGTTTTCCAGTCAATATTGCGATCATGGGTCCAACAGAATGGTAGCATATTTAAGCGTTTTATGTAAAATAAAAACAAATAAGTTATATGACATTAATGTAAAATTCTTATTGAATTGATTGGTCTTGCCTTCATGGCCAGATCAACGAGTCTTATATTTATCGGCCGGTACATTATACTTACAAGGGAACCTTGTTGTAAATCCTTACACTGATTTTCGACATATAATGCAGCCACATAACAGTATACAGAGTATCTCCTTTGAATAAGGATATATGCTAAAATTTATATTTTTGTGGACAGCCTGTATAACTTTTTAAATAACCGTTCCATAGATTATTTGGTCACAATAAAGGCTATTATAACCGATTTCTGAAATTCGATAAAATAAGCACAACATACGTCATTCCGCGTTTATTGGAACACCGTGTATATAAATATCTATACCAGTCGAAAGGGCTGACTAAACGGTACAAGTCCGCCATTGAAACTTTTTTTCTATCTCTTACCGTTTAAAAGTTATTCAGAAAAAACCAAATTTGGGCCAAATTGCAAGGGTGAATTGCACCCCCTAAAGTTGAAATTCCGCAGCAACGGAAACCGTCCTTGAGTAACACTCCATGGAGTTTACAAACTGACAAAGTTTCATCAAAATCTGCGATTTACAGTTCGCGAGGTTCCCTTGCTAGATAGTGCTAGTGCCGAAACGTATGCCGGTGACTTTTAAGTCTGATAACTCGATAAGTACTTTATAAAAAATACTTTGTCATTAATGTTTTAAAAAGCCCGTATAATACGCTACAAGAATATGCAATAATATACAGGCTGTTCCATTTAAGAAATTTGAGGTGACCTATATATGATCTTCAAATGACAATTCAAAATCAAATAAATGATACCACTTTATGATAGACTACTACTAGATGATTTCTGTATTCTCCTGCGGAGGTTAGGCCAACCCGATGTGCTGTGCCTCTCGGAACATTGGCTGGTGGAAGAGGAAGTTGGTGCGATTCATGTTCCGGTTTATAGGGCGGTGTCCTGGTTTTGTAGACTCGCACAGAGGGGTGGTGGCGTATTGGATTATGTGAGGAATTCAGTTACTACAACAGTGTCTAGTTTTACAACTAACGTCGCTCCTGTTGAAAAAGACTTTGAATACTGTTGCGTAAAGTTTTTTGACAAAAATTATGTTTTTTTGGTGTGTGTGTATACCGAGCGCCATCAGGAAGTTACAGGAATTTTCTCTGTAAACTGGTCGATCTCCTGCAGATTTTAATTAATCAATGTACCTTCCTACTGGTATGCGGTGATTTTAATGTTAATTTTAACTGTAATACTGACGTGTCATGCGATTTATTAGATGTTTTTAATTCTTTTCAATGTAAACGAGTTTTTTATAACTCTACACGTATAACGAGTAACTCACGGACCTGCATCGACAATTTTTTCTTTGATAGTTCACAAAGTTTGAGGGGATCTCTGACGGATAGTACATTTATTAGCGATCACCAGTATCAACTTGTTGAAATTGCCGATTGTGTTCCCAGTTCCAACAATGTACCACATATTTTAACACGATCCTTTAGCGATCGACAAATGCAATCTTTTGTGAATTTAATTTCTACGGAACAGTGGGATGAAGTGTATGCACAAACAGAGGTTTATGACCAGTATAATGTATTTCTTAAAATTTTCCTGCTTTATTTCAACTTAGTTTTCCATCTGAAAGTAATCTCTAACAAACAAAAATCGAAAACAGACAACTGGGTAAACAAAAAAATTATTGATAGTGCGAACAATCTTAGTAATTTGTGTAACCTTCAAAAAAGTTTAGGTTGTGCAAATCTCTTACAATTGTATAAAACTGAAAAAAAATTCATAGAGTTAATTGAGTCCACGAAAAGAAAATTTTACAGCGAAAAAATGTTATCATCTGATAATCAGTCAAAAGCTGTGTGGGGAGTAATAAATCAAAATAAGAACAGTCAAGTAAACGAAATTCACATTACTCATGATGGTAATAAGATCACAGACGGTCAAGCAATTAGTAATTCATTCTTAACATATTTCAGTGGCATCAATAGTATTGAAACAAAAACGAACCCTAACCTTTTTACCAGTAGTAAATGTTAAATTACGGAAATTTTAAATGCTATGGCAAATAAGCATTCCACTGGTTACGCCGGTATTCCCTTTTCTCTATTAAAAAAATGTTCTCAGTAAGTACCTCCCGATAAGATAACGCTGGGTGGTTAACGTTACCCGACCGTGTTAGGATCGTCACTGCGACTCTCCAACCTGTAAGACGGTCCGCGGCCTAGCCGAAGCTCTACCCAATTAAAACGCTGGCCGGAGTGTCAGTTATCCAGAGACCTGGGATAGGTTCACATCCGACGGCTAGGTCTCTCTGCTAGGGTCTATATTAAGCCAACCTGGTTTCGGGAACTTTGCCCATGCATCGTTCCCCCGCACAGGCCAACGGTCGGCGGGCCGAAGCCTACCTACCACCCATGAGAACTCCGAGTGTGTCGTCCGTTGCCCTACTCGATAAAGATTGGGTAGACACCCCCCGGTTCTATGGGTAAACACTGGGTGGTCAATGTTTACCCCAGTCTTGTGGGGACAGAAGAAGTTTTGCTACTACGCGTCAAATTGCTGACCAACGGTTTAGAGAAGAAGGTAGATCTGTTACTACACGTACACTATAGCGCCGCATTCGAACTTTTGGATTATCGCAAACCATCCACGATTAGTGCTTGCTTTGACTGCGGACCACTGTCGTCAACGTTTGAACTGGTGCAGAGAACGGCAACATAGGGGACAAGAAAAGCATAATGTCCTTTTCAGTGACGAATTGTGATTAGAAGGATAAGACGCCGCCGCCGCCGTCGAGAGCGACGAGATATTGGAGTAATGGTTTGGGGGGCTATTGCCCATCGTAGCCGATTACCACTTGCCTTTATTCGAGGCAGTACGACAGCTACACGTTAGTTAATGATGTCCTACAAACCACTTTACCACCTTATCTAGATGACCGTCCACACGTCCTTCTTCAGACAGACAATGCACGTCCCCATATTGCTCGTCCAACTATGGGCTTTCTCAAGAAGCAGGCGTTAATGTTTTAGTGTGACCTATCACCAAGGCGTAAGCCTTGTACAGTTATTTCACAAAGAGGATGCATTTTGTGTTTTTTTAATATCCTATGAATTGCAATATATATATATGCCCAATTCCAGCGCTGCTGCTGAAATTGAACTCCGTGGATAAGCTTGAAAATAAGCCAAAACATTCACCTCGCTAGCTTCATTATCTATTACTGGCTTTCGGTGATTACGAGTTGCCTTTACACTCCCAGTTTCCAAAAACCGAGCTTCAATTCTTGCAAATTTTCCAGGAGTCATTGTTGGTAAGTTCGGATACCCTCGTTAAATAATCTACATGTGCGTCTGACAATTCGTTCACATTCACCGTGCGTATAAAACAAATTTAGCAGATCATTATTCGAATATTCTTCAATATTCTCCATTATTAACTGTATTTCATAGAATTAGCAAAATAGAATTGTACTACTTTGACATAAAATCAACAACTGTCAAGTCACTTGTTCTAATTCCTCTTATAATCAATGCTTACTGGATACGATTTTGTAGTTTTATTAGATTTTAGTAAAAAATATGGAATAACAAGAAAACCGTTGTAAATAGGTTAGGGAAAGTCATAGCGAATCGATGCAGAATTAAATTCTGCATCTGATCATCCAATAATATACAGAGTGTTCCATTTGAAAAAAATAACTTTTTCAACTTTAAAGATTTTGTAATTGGTCATGCAGTTTTGGACACCCTGTATGCGACAAATCAATTGTCAATGTGGATTTCGAAAGTGTCATTCTTGTGCTTCCATCTACCCTAGAAGTGTTTATTGCCAGTCGAAAATGGGCAAAAGATACTGTGTTGCAAATAACGCTACATCTTTCAAAATTTTCAAAAAAATCAAGATATCTAAGTAGCAGTTGAAAATAGGTATATGATAACTTATTAGAACTCATCATAAAATTTTCTCAAGAATTTAAAAATGAAATAATATACAGGGTGTTCTATTTAAAATAAGAAAGTTTATGGCGACTTCCGGTATAACCGGAAGTGGTAAGACCCTGAAAATATTTTAAAATGAAAGAGAATCTTGAATAGCCCCGGATTCCAAAAATTCAGAGTTCGAGGTTTTTTGTAACCTCGGAAACTTCTAACGAACGGCTACCGTGGAAAACCCTGTATATCTATTTATACATAACAAGGTCAAGAGAATTTTGAAGGAAAAGCATAATCTTTAGAATTACCCATCACTGCATCAATGATTTCACTATCCTTTTCTTTGACAACATTTAATCCTTCATTTACCACTCCAAAATCCACAGGCAGAATTTGTTCGCCAAGATTTTTACAGAGTAAAACGAATTTGGGTCGCTGTTGAACAAACTACAGCCATAGTGCAATATTTAGTGTTTTTAAATTAGGTTTTATCAGTCTAAAGTCTAAATCGAGGTGTAAACGCGTAGGTGATTTGCTTGATACTTACAGTACCTACATACACTACTCAAGTAAGTAAGATTTTATACTTTACTTTTCTTGCAGTTTTTTTACAGCAATTTACCCGGCTCTAAAAGCCTAGTGGAATTTTTTAACCGACTCCTAACGGTCTAATACAACCACTTTTTTCTCTAATAAAATCTACAGGTCTTCAAAAAGGTTTACCGTTTCATGGGCATATTTATCTAACGCACTTGCATTGACATCAAAGCCGGATGTCAAGGCTTGTAATATAACTCCCGATCGTCGAATAAGTTCTTCCTTGACGTCAGTTATCTCCGATGATTCTTTATAATGGGCAAAGGGCTGTCTGGCTGTATTCCCATCATTTGTTACGCCGCTTCCTCCTGATCTTACCTGATCAATAATCAAACCAAATTTTTGCTTAAATAGGAATTTTTTCTTTTGTTCGGAAATATTTTTGTCTACGGTACGTATCTGCCATTTTTTGATATCCAATCTATATGATATATATGCAGTAAACACTCAAAGAACCTATCCAGGCATGCAATGTGGATAATCCAAATCGGTAGGTTGATACATCTACAGGTTTTATCTGAATAGCCTTTAGACAGTTCATCTGTTTTGGCATCGCTTTACAAACAAATGATACTTGCGCAGATTTTGTCTCAGCAACTGCCTTGCATATTTTTACGTCGACCATAGTCATGGCTACTTCGTGCCTGACAGAAATACTTCTATTTTGAATAGTGGCTTGTGTAGGTATTAATTTAGCTATCTGCTCTTCTACGTATATTATTTCTTGTTCAAAAGCAGCTGTTGTTTCCTTTACAAACTGCATCCGTAAGGGCCTGCAATACCTGGTTGAAGAAATACGTGGATTTTGCCAGATGATTGCTTTAGATTTCTTATGGTGGTAAGTAATTGTAGTGGAACAAACGAAGCAATAAACATGTCCACTACTTCCGTCGCATCCCCATTTAGATATCATCGTCATTTCCAAAGAACTTTCTGACAAATATTCTATCACAAGCTCTTGCGCTTCCAGTAATCTGAAACATGTATGATCTAGGACTGCTAGTAATTTTACTTCTGCAAAAGTATTAGTAATAGTAATCGATTCTTTACCAGGGTGGCATCGTTCTTTGATAGCTCTAATATGGTAGTAGCTAGGATATATATTGGCATGTCTAGCTTTGGCCCGAGTTCGAATTGTTGTGTACTGGTTCTTTGTCAGGGTTGTTGTACACATAAGGACAATGCGTTATCTGCAGAATACGGCATTATAGATATTTCCTTTGACCATGTTCTTCTTATTTTGAAAGCACGTGTGGATGTTGTATTGGTAGCTTCCATTAATAGACTTGCAGTATCCTTTTCTCCAGAGAATCTCAAACTCATTTGAGTTGCATAAATAACTTCGGTGGTTTTAAACTTTTCACACAGTTCTGCAATGTTTCGCTGTTTTAGTTCCCTTTGACGAAAGCAGAGAGAGATTGCTTTCGTCAAAGGGAACTTCAGGTCTTCCTGTGGCTGTAGATGTGCTGGGTAATATATTATCCGCCAAAACATATGTGGTATTCTTTGAACCAGTCACCATTTTTTGATATGAAGCGTTCTTTCTTCTACAACAATTTTTCCAGCGTTCCGAAATTTTGCTACACACTCGATATATATCGTGCCGTATACCCTTCTTCACAGTTTCGTACAAATCCTGAATATCCAGTTGGTTGAAAGCATAGAATTGTACCCGAACTGGAAAAGCTTCTGACATACAATAACATATTCAGGCGTTGAAGCCAACAAAGATAATCAATCAGTATATCTGATTCACTTCATCTCATGTTTGTACTTGTGTTGTGACTGTAGATTTATGTCAATTTGAAGGGTTTTTTGACAGTTGCACCTTGTCACGTTCTACTAGGCGTACAAAACAAAAGAGTATAACATTTTTAGTTTCTAGGTGTTATGTTGAGAGTTAGGAAGATTTTTAGCGTATTTGCGACACTCTAAATTCTAACATAAAAATTCAAAATTTTGATAACCATGGAAACGATAACTAGCAAATAAAATGTTTCAGAATCCGAATATGCAATATACCGGGTGTTCCATTTAAAATTTGGAATTTTTTCTTATTTCCGCTAAATACGGAAGTGATAAAAAATTATAAAATAGGTTGATTAATTGTAAATTTACAGTAAAAGGTTTATATTTTATAAAAAAGTTTTATAAATAAGAGAGTTATAGGCCGGGACATATGAGCTGGGACACGCGGTATATTCTAAATCTAAAATTCTTTCTAAAAATTTGTTAAATCTTCTCAAAAGTTTTGAGAACTAGGATGCCTATTATTAAAAAAATTTCCTTATTGGCTACTATTTTCAGTTATTGAGCTATTATGGAACAACCTTACCATTACTTACTACTAATGTTATTGCTACTCCAGAAAGTGCAAAGTATTTTTTCTGGGATTAATAATATTATGGTTTAATAATGGCGTATATTTACTGGTTTACACTTTCTTCCATTTGTTTAACATTTGTAGGTCAAAGGCTACTGAATAAATATCGGAAAATTGTACATATTTAGGCTACATAAAATCGCGAAATTGCTCATATAACTTCACACACCCCAAAGGTGGAGGAGAAATACTTGATTTTGAATTTTATTTTATATGACAACATTGTTTCTATTGATTTGTAACTTTCTTCATTTATTTAAATTTTATTAATTGGATGAGATTTTCGACAGGAAAATTTTGATTTATACAAATAATATAGAGTGCCATTTAAAAAATCAAGTACCTACCTTATGTTAAGGTTTAGCTGTATACATACTTACATTGACGAAAATACAATTGTTGCATTATACTAAGTCTACAATTACAGTATTTAACATATATTTATATATAATCTGAAAACCTTATTTTATAATAATAAAGTCTACATATAAATGAATTTTGCCCACTCTCTTTTATCACTAGCCATTCTTTTCGCTTTACTCCACGTCAGTCCTCTTTTTTCCAGATTTTCCGCAATAACCTTATCCCAAGTTTTGCTTGGTCTACCTTTTCCTCTTTTACTTATTGATTTAGCTGACCATACTCTTTTTGGCAGCCTGTTCTCATCCATTCTTGTAACATGTCCAAACTACTTTAGCTGTTGCTTTTCAATTGTTTCCATGATTGGTTCCACGTTTAACACTTCTCTTACCCGATCATTTCTCACTCTATCACGTCTTGTAATCCCCTCTACAGCTCTTAAATATTTCATTTCGGTGGCCTGAATTCTTCTTTCCGTCTGCCTGTTTAGGATCCAACTTTCACACCCATATGTACGGAGAGGCGTAAATATGGTTTTGTATACCGTCATCTTAGTTTTCTTTGATATTTCCTTGTTTCTAATAAATTGTCTGGTTAGCATGTAATATAATTTTATTGACTTTTCGATTCGTTCATTTATTTCAGTATCAGGTTTAACGTCTTTATTTATCCAAACCCCCAAATATTTAAATACTTTTATTTGTTCAATTTTGTTCCTGTTTTGTTCTATTGAAGTCTTCAAGTCATCTTTCCCTATTACCATTCTTTTCTATGTTCATTCTTAGATTTTTCTTTTCCAAACACCTTTTCCATATTTCTAAAGTTTTTTGTAAATTTCTTTCATTTCCTGCGTATATAATCACATCATTTGCAAAAGCATTTTCCCCAATTTCAATTCGTTGCATGTTTTTGTAACCAACTTGTAGTTTTCTTGTTTGCCCTTGTATTTCTTTTATTACTTCATCCAGTACTACATTGAAGAGTATTGGGCTCAAACACCTCCTTGCCGTAGTCCTTATTTTTATTTTGTTATAAACTCATCTGATTGTAGGTTCGCAGTTCTTACATAATTTGTCGTAACATTATATATGCTCATTACACCCTTTTGTAATTTATTATTTACTCCTTTCCTACCCAAGATCAATGAAACGAAACATACATATATATTGTTATTTACATTCTTCTCTGTTAGTTGTCTCAATATAAATATATTGTCCTGAACCCCTCTCCCTTTCCTAAATCCGGACTGTGAATCCTTTAACAACGGGTCAATTATAGGTCTTAATCTTGCTTCAAGTATTCTTTCATATAGCTTCAACATTGTGCTAAGCATTGTAGTTCCTCTGCAGTTTTTACACTCTCTATGGTCTCCTATTTTGAATACTGGCATTATCACCCCAATTTCCCAAACTTCAAGTATCTTTCCTGCATTCCAAATTTTATAAAACAATTCTGTTATTATTGCTCTCCCATTTTCTCCGAGGTGTATTATCATTTTTGAAGTTATTCCGTCATCACCTGTTGCTTTTCCACGTTTCAGTTTTCTGATTGCGTTATTGAGATCACACGGAGGAAATAAAGGTTGAAGAGGTACCAACCTTTATTTCCTCCATATCGTCTCTTCATTATGTCTTTGTCTTCAGTTAATATTTTTCCATCTTTTGCTTTTAGTACTCCATTTTTACATTGGTTTCCCTTTTTTAAGTTCTTTAGTACTTCATAAAACAATTTCTGATTTCCTCGGCTATCTCTCTCCATCTTTTCTCCAAAGTCCTCCCACGATTTTTGTTTCGCCCCTTTTATAATTTTTTTAACTCTTCCGCTTTGCCCTTTATATTTATTATAATTTTCCCCATTCCTTCTTCCAAGGTATAACCTCTATAATTGTTTTTTCAATTTTATTTCCGCTTTTATTTCTTCACTCCACCAGCTCGATTGCTTTCGTGTTTTGTTGTATTTAACATATGGATACACAAAACAAATGCAAACGTCAACTACGCCACCTTCGACATCGGCGCATTTTTTTATAAAGGACCAAATGACAACTTTATTATTAAAGATGCAAGAATCCAAAAATGAAGTAATTCTATTTAAAATAATACAGTGCGTCACCTTTTTTTGTGACACTACGTATAGACAAAAGCATGCTTTCTTAGGCTATTTTATAAAATTTTTGTAAAAATAAAAACTCTCTCTGTAATTTTGGGATGGCGTGGGATAGCTACAAAGAAATTTCTTTCATTCAAATCCTTAGCTACATTCTACATCGAGGGAATGATTGTGTTCTGTAACATCAAAAAATTATCAATAGATTACTTGGATATTTAGATCATATAATTAAATATAATAAATATAATATAATAAAATAAACGCCAAATGTTTATCTAAATGTCTAAAGTAATCCATTGATAGTTGCACAATACAAAGGTTAAAAAGAAAACAAATAAATCAATTTAACACAAAAAAAAATATTTTCTAGAACAAAAGAAATATATATATCATTTATCAGAACTGGTTCTTTAAGGTAAATAATATTGCTTTGAAACAATGAAATGTACTTAAAAAATTGTTTCTTTGGTTCAAAATATGTATTTGCGTTTATAATATAAACTGCACGTAACCTTTGTTAGAATAATTCGCAAATATTATTAGTGTACGTGTACGAACGAAAATAGATATTACAAATATAAGCAATGATATTAACACAAGGAGTGAAGGCCGAATGTGCTACACCAGGCTACATGGCGCAGGCAAGACACAAGCAACAACACTCCACCAGGCAGCTAAATTCACTGCTGCCTAGAATATGTAAAATCACATGGACGGGACATCGTACCTTCCCGCGTAGATGGCGTTGCACTTTTTTCATTTACAACTTATAGTCAGCAGTGCGTTTAGTTGTCTGGTGGAGTGTTGTTTGTATCTCGCCTGTGGCATGCTGATGAGAACTAACAAGTTCAAAACAATGCTATCCATGTCTGGCGTAGCACATTCGGCATTCACTCCTAAGTCTTCCCCTTGTTTTTCATTTATTTTGTTACTCTGGTGGTGTTGGTTGTACCTATACACTGAACTACTGCTTAGTAGCTTTCCCACCAAACATCTTACCTTCACGGGTAGATGATGTTGCACTTTTTTCATTCACAATAATAATGTGTGCACCATTATTATTCAGTAGTTTCTTTCTCATTTATTCTATGCAATTTGTTCCAGGGTTTAGAGACAACATGCCTTCGCCATCTGAAACACGGAACTTACTCACCACATTCATGATTCTAAGTGTTCTTTTATTTTTACTATGGGTAGTCTACACTGGACTCATTAGCTAAAGGTATCACTTCAATTACTGTTTATTAATTAAATTATATATATATAAAAACCTAAGAATATTTCACGGCAATACTCTTAAGTGAATCTGTTTTTGTTTTAGCAAAATTTTATTTAAGCAAAATGTAGTGTTTTTAAATGTTTACTATTCTTTTACCAAATTCTGTAATGGATACTTGCTTCCGCTTAAAAGTAAAGCGGCGTATGCATCAGTTCCGGTTACAATAAAAATTAAATTAATTTAGATAAACTTAAAGTTAGTCATATTTTGAAATAAAATTCATAATTGAGTTATTTAATAATTTTATGAAAATTGCTCTTACAGGTCAATTTTGTTTTTCAATGCCATCTTTTGAAGACAAAAACGAACTGTGGCGTAATTTCTGTTTGGATAACATCATTATCAATTTTTTTAAATAGTAATCTCCATTTGTTTAGTTTGTTTTTGATAATTCAGCGTGTTGCCCAAACGGCGTTATCAAAAATATCTATCATACATAACAATTTTATTGAGGAAATGACATATTTTCTTTCCCAGAAGTAAACGTTACTTTTGATAGAAAACTTGTATTTCAGATCACGAAAAAGAACTTCATGTTAAAAAATGTGTTTTATGAAATTAAAATTAGACATACGTACATTCTGAAAAAAAGTACTTTTTTATTTATTTTTTTTTTTTTTTAGTTTTCTTTATCCTAAAGGTTTGGCAGCAAATGTATGGGTGTAAGCTGTAACGTTTAGTAATACCACAGATAAGTGTTACAGATAGCTCACCTTACGGGAGAATTGGACGCGGCTTTCGCTAAAATGGGAACCCTCGATCAAATAGGTGGGAACCCTGCGTGAGTTCAATGGGAGCGCTGTGCTTCAGTTGCGAGCGGACAGTCGCGTGGGCACGTATGTACGAACATACATACCGCTAGCATTGAAATGTCGATACACGGTGCTGGCAATAAATGCGCATACATATATACCCTGCGGAAAGTCTCGGAGGAATTTTAGAGATTTGAAGGTATTTAAATTCCCGGAAAATAACTTAGTGCGTGCTGAATGGATAAAAACATGCGGGTAAATACCGTGTTAGGATATCTTTGTAACATTAATACAACACTAAAAGCTCACGACAATATTGCTCTTGGAATCCATATACATATATTGATATTGTAAATTATCATTAAACATTAAATCATCATTAAAATAAAATAAAATTGCAGATTTTAGTTGCAAAAAATTGTAACAATTTCAATTATTAAATTTACGCCATTCTTGAGAGACCTACCGAACGTCATGATGTATAGGTATATAGGCTGTTTTAAATTTGCGGGTAATTATTGATTTTAGAGATTTCGTTTATTAAAAGAAAGATACAGTGTAGGTTTAAATTTGACAAATAATGTAACAATAAAATAGAATTTGGTTTTTGATTTGTGCTTATATCGTCCTATAAATTTGAAATTGTCAAAACTAAAGTTTTAAAGGAAAACCTGTATTCTATCATTTAGAAGCGAAAATTCAAAGTTTAGACTATATTTTTTTTTGTAGTAGCCGAGATGACCCTAGCACCACAAATATTAAAATATGCCGCTATACGGCACGGAATATTATGGCCAAAACACGTGACGTTCAAAAAGTTTTTCACTTTTGGGATGTAGCGGTGATTATTATGGTTACCTTTAAAATTATTTTCATATTATATAGAATGTTCCAAAGCTCTAAAAGTAGCAAAGTTGTGTTTAAATAAGATTTATAATAATTAAACCTTAACGTTTTTTAAATAATTTGAATTTGGGAAAAATCTAATCTAATTTTCATGTTTCAAATACTTAAGAAGTGTAAGCGAAGGTTATGGTAAAGTGTAACAATAGACCATGTTGTATAACTCAATTATAATAAACCTGCTATCTTATACAGGGTGTGCAAAAATTAAAACTAATCGAGTAAGAATTGTAAGTGACTATAACTTGATTGATTGAAATAGAAGGCCATAGTTTTTAATCTATCAACAAATGTACTTTTTTATTACCTATCAAATGGTATTTATATAGGTTAAGCTTTAAGTCTTCGCATTTGAATATGCTAAATAATCGTTTTTTGCGCCATTTGGTATTTCTAATCTATCTAGCACTGAGAAATGTCAGATAATTTACAATTATAAGAATAATAATGAAGAATATCCAATTGGCTGTACCAACAATAATGGTAATAACATATCAACGATAACATAAAACAAAAGCAAAATACGTATTTAGAACAAAAAAAATGAATTATCTGACATTTCTAAAAGCTATAGGCAACTTGATACAGTAGACCTCTTGTTTAAAAAAACGGCAAATGGTGCAAAAAACGACCATTTTTACGTTTTTACAGATTTATTATTATGTAAAAAAGTGAAAACTTGAAGCTATAAATACCGATAGTAATCAAAAAGTATATTTGCTGATAAAATCAAAAATAATCTTTTTTTTTAATGTAGTTTGTCATGTTTAATGTAGTTGTTAATTGTTTTCATCATACATGATTGATAATGTGAAGTCACATATATTGAAAATAAAGCCTGAAATTGCACGAATTTTTGTATTATTTACATGAACGACTGGCTATAAACTTTGATTCCTTCAAATATATTATAGCAACCATAAAATATATTCTTAAGAGACACATACGAATAAATTCAATAAATACATTACGGGCCCCCACGTCAATCTGGACAGTCTATAAAAAATATTTATATTCTAAATAAGAGCGTAAGCAATTCAAATTCAAGGAGGTATAAATTCTATTCAATTTGCTATTCTAGGTAAATAACAGCTGTGCGGCAAAAAAGCATATTTCATAAATAAAAACAGCTAGCGAGCCGGTATCCCTTCCACACTCCGACGTCTGGTCTCCGACCGTACACCGGGTTCCCCGCAGCTATCTATGTTTCATAAAATCGTAATATTGCAGCCTTTGAGTTATGCAACCCGCGAGAATCGGGCAATTCTGCCACGGTGAGCTATCTGGTATACTTATCTGTGGTAATACCTAGTAAAAATGACATGTATGCTTCTAGCTTCAAAACACAATAAGCAAAACGAAAGTTTACTGCTTCAAAGCATTTATTTAATGGTTTACTGATTCAATTTTGCAAAAGTGTACCGGATGTATGAATTATTAAAAAAATTAGCACAGATAAAAATCGCACTAAATATTTTGTTTGACACTAGGAAATATGCAGTCCAGGCATTACTGCATAGATGTCGGTGTTCTTTTGAGACAAATTGTCAACAGTTACCAAATCGTTTGGGAACAGCTACGTGCTCTAAACGCAGCCAATGACCTGTTGTATTACACAGGTATTCCGGCAGACAACAAACGTGGAAATAAAAATAGAAAAGCTAAGCGCCCTCTGTAAATGCTTAGTTCAATCATATTAAAATGTATGACCAAACATCATAACACATAAGCTGATAATGGGATAGCTCTCCTTTGTTTTTAGCATATCCTCTTTATGTAGTGATGTACATATAGCGTATATTATTGTATTTATTTATTTAGTGACGTGTTCTATACATTTCGTATCATATGAGAACGAATAAAAACTAACTAACTAACTAACTATTACCACTACTTTTTTTGTATTAATCTAAGCTCGTCCCCGAAAAGCACTGCAGCTTGCAGGATTACTATGCTATGTCTGTATTTCATACAGCCGACTCCAAAATGGTAATCTCCTCTACTAATTTGTACATGTGCTTCACCGATCGACCACGGTACGTCTTTTGGTACTTTTTCGGTTCCCTAAATAAAGTATTGCCTCTGCGCCCCAACGCCTCGCAGTCGTATAATATATGCGTGGTTGTGTCTTGACCTTGAAGATGCAGACCTGGTTCCTGCTCATCTTTTTAGAAGCGATTCTCTGGCTCGTTTTCTACGTGCGTTCCCTATAAAAGTTTTACCACGTACTTTATCCATGTTTTGTCCTAACCCAATCTCCTATACTACTACTACTTCCAAAACTAAAATAGGTTTATTGAGAGGGAGTCGGTTTTTCTGTTTTTTTTTCCAACAGTAAATTGTTCTGAGCAACTTGCTTGCTGTCTAGTATTTCTTCTTCCCTTAATATCATGCCAGGTTTAGTTATTTATCTTTTTTTTTGCATTTCTAGTCTTACATCTTCAGATGTAGATTTTGTTCATACCTATGTGTTACTTATTTGAATAAAATCCGAAGAAACAATTGTTTTAAACAAATATCAGAAGGATTTTCATATATTGTCAATTCTTCAGGCGTTTTTATTAATACCAGTAATAATTTTCTTATTGCATTATTGCATTCCTGATAGTAAAAGATGTATATATTTTGGGGAAATGGAATTCTGTTAACATTTAAATAGCGGACAAGTTTGAAAAGAGACCGTAACTCTTAGTAGCAGGTAATTTTTTTTTTTGTTCTCCTTGTGGAGCTGCCAATCTTAAATTTTAAATATCGATCTCAATGCATTTTCATCTTTGTGGAATGTACCTATTTACAATTTCCGGTAAAAGCTTGATAATCTAGGTAGCATTTTTAATCTCCATAATTGCTTGTCTCTGTTGCTTTTTTTTCACGAATAGTGGAAAAACATGCAGACGGTTTTATCGTTGAAGATTGCAATAATATAAAATATCCAACAGTTTTGCTCAAGTGTATACCTTTACAAGAATAGAATAATAGTAGTTGTGGTAATTACTGGGAAAAAAGATAAATCACCTCTAACTCAGGCAGATGTTTACTGAAGTACAATACGAATTTTCCGGACCGTTTACTTTGGCAAGCTTCCTACAAGTTTTGATCTAACGCAACTCGCTGTTATTCATTACTAAAAGCTAAAAAAATCTAGTGACGTCATAATAAAGTCCAAGAGAGAGGGCTACAACATAGGTACATAGCATTTAATTTGCCTTTTATAGTAATCTGATAAAATAATATTTACTGTATAGGTACATACTAGAGACCTGCACGAGTAAGTACAGCATGGTACCAGTATAGGTATACATACATAAACGCATTTGACGAGTACAAAGGCGAGCGGCCACTGCGCGCCAAACGAAGCTTTGCTGAGTGGAACTAATTTTCTTAAAGCCCCAATGTAATCTTACGTGTACGCGACAACTAAAGCTATACAAAGCGAGATTAGGTTAACGAAGATATAAAGCAATATTTAGGAGAAAAAATCCCAAATTTGTACGAATTTCCTATAAGTTTGTGAATTTGTTTATCGGCTTCAGAAACGACATACGTAAATTTTTATGAATGTCGGCAGATATAATTATTAGTGCCATGTCGTTTTACCGATGCACTTCTTAACATCAGCAGAAATTTTGAGGTACACTTATATACCCTGGAGAGGGAACCGAAGGAGCACACAGCAGACTATTTTTGTAGGATACAAGTGGCTGGAATAACTTCGAAAACAAAACATACTGTCCAGTACCCAAATGTACCTTATGCTATGAGACCCATGTGCCACAGTACAGAATTGCCAGCATTACCCAAATAAACAAAAGAAAAAAAAAGTATACATATGTAAAAAATACAAAAGGATTAGTTAAATTCTTTACCTAGGTTTCTATCTTGAATATCTTTTTGTAGTTAATAAATGTAAATGTAAACATTTATTGAAATTAAGTAATTTTAGAAAGAATTCCAGGATATTGAATTACCGTCGTGATTTACACATTTCACTTTATTTAGATCATTATGTTTGTTGTAGGTCGGCAAAAATAGCGTGAACGAAATAATACGGTTTCGTGTAAGGAGGAGTTATTTTTGGATGTTAAAAAAAATTACACATCCGTAGTATTTTTCTGCTAGAATTATTTTTATAGGGCTAGATATTTATAATACTGACGTGATGCGAAATGAACATTGTTTCGCTCTTGTACACATTACATGAAAAAATAATGTATAAGTAAATATTATGTCAGTTGTTGCATGAAACAATTTTGTTAAACCACTTCTATTTTTTTTTTCCTGGTACATAATATAATAATCTCAACTATTATGTCCAATCCTTTTCTATCTTCAATTATATTAGTGAATGCAAATAAAGGTGGTGCTGCCATGCATTCGTATTGGCTAACACTTTACTGTTACAGCATGAATTCTCGTCTTATGGTCACCTGATGTCATACGAACTCCGCATCTAAACTGGTTTAGTATACCTATATATTAGCGTTACTGGCAACACTTTGCTCTCGCATTTGCGAAGATTGCCGATTGCAGTAGAGGTGACCATAGCACGCTTCCTCTTACGGTATGCACACAAATATTTTTACGCGTAAGTAAGGTTCCATCACTGAGAACACTTATAACACACATACAAGAAAGGTGGTATAGTTTTTCTGTCTTCGTTTCGTTTGCATGTGTTAAAAAATTTCCAAGGCCAGCATACCTCTAGGTAAACAAGTTATGATTCATGCATTCATACATACATTCTCAAATCGTCTACCAAGTTTATTCGCATTCCCTGCCTAAACAAATTGAATAGTGAATGTGCAATGAATAATTCAATTGATTTAAACATATATATTTGTTTGAGATATAAGACTTGATCAGTAAAAAATGTTTCTTTTTTCTTCTTTTCCCCAGTAAGACTACCACAATCCAGGCCGTTCCATTGATGTTTCGTGTACAACGTAAAAAACAAAGACAACGATTATTTTTGTTTTATTGACACTATACCCCACTTATTTATTTGTAAATGCATTTCGTTTTCTATTACAATCTTTCTAATGTATAACGCTTTATACAATTGAAACAGACCTAACAAAATATTAATATATAGAACCAAAGTCGACTGGATTACTAGGAAGGCAGCCAAATTAAAACGATTCCTTCATGTGTTGTTACCAAAAATTTTCGGTACCGAAAGTGACCGAGTGAAATCAAAAAGAAAACCAAAAAGTTGCTGCGCTACCGCTTCACAAACCTTAGACTCAGTGGGTTGATATTTGACAATCATGCAGGGTGCCAGCCGGCTCGTCGGCGAGGGAGTGGGTTGAACGAAACAAACCCAAGATGGAACAAAAATTTCGGCGCCACCTGCTTAGGTTTACTTACCCTGTCATGCCCCCTAAATAAGCAGGAATCCAAGGTGTTAATGAGTACCAAGGGGTAAAGCAGTTTGCAAGTCAATACAAAAAAAAAGATAGATTTAAAAGTAACTCGGTTAAACGTTTATTGCAAGTAAAAGTTGAATGAAATAAATATGCAATTTTGAATACAGAAAGAGTTATTGACAAATAGCCCTACGATAGGACTCCAACACCGAACGCTATGGCCAACGCAATCAGTTTACACATCAATATTATAAAGGAAAATCTTATCCTAGGAATTAAAATTAAATTTAGAAAAGTTTTAGAGTTACAAAAAAAGTTTATTGAAACAAAGTTAAAATTTTAAATTAATTGTACCAGCGGTGAATAGTTCACCCTGTATATCACATGCCGATAATTAATCGGTTGATGTTATAATAAATATTAAAGAGTTAATCTGTTACACTGATTCAATTATACCCTCTGATCTATAATATACGAAATTTCCAGAATTGTTGACTAAAACATTAAAAAAAGAGAAGCTAGTTGATCGGGGTAGTTATTTAATAATGAACGTTTTATTCGCAGATAGAATTTAGTAAAAAAAAAGAAAAATAGCGTGCAACTTAGCTTTTGTCCCTCAAACGGCTGTTACGGGGCTTGGATGTGATGTCCTATCCGATTGAATCGTGACACGGGCTCGACTCGGTAATACACGCAAGCAGGAGGTCCGTTGAATTCCCCAAGGGCGGTGCAGGAACAAAGAAAGCCGCAGAAATTCTCAGTCAAGCGGGGGTGTACGGATCCTCACTTGAAACGAAGTTGAAATTCCAAAACTCCAAAAATAATGCGACGATAGAGACCTCGTTAAAAGAAAAACGGGCTTTTTCAACGTAGCGAAGAAAATTTCAAAATGGCGTTGCAGACGCGTGGGTTCTCAAATTATCTCGAATAAATCGAATCCATCAGCCGTGGTAATCACATCAATTCCACATCAAACAAAAGCGAAGATACGGCCGATGATTATTTTCGGTAAACTTCCATTTAAATCCACATAAGTGAGAAAATATCCGAAATTCCAAAAACAGGAAGAATTTACTCTTGAGAACACGTCTTAAACCATTTACCAAGATCAAAACCGAAGATGCCGAAAACAGGAAGCCAAACGGGAGAATACGTCACACAACCAATCGGAAAATAGGAAATTAAAATTTGAAAACGGACAACGGACAAGAGGTGCCATCTAACGTCGAAAAGATGTGAACTCGAAATATACTGATCTGAAAAGAACAAAAGGAGCACGAAATACAATCGATAACCAAATCAATGCGTAGAAATCTGTAAACAGATAAGTGATGAACGGTGATGAACAGACAGATCTAACCTTGAAAACTAAACAACTGTCAAAACATAGAGGATGATTTACTAAAATGAAATAAACAGAAACTAGGACCGAATTAAGTACAACACTAAATATCTGAAGGTGATGAAATTAAAGATTCTCAAATTCTAGCCAACATGAGAGAAGAAAGCACAAATTGAAAGGACCAAAATGAAACGATAACGATACCCGTTGAGGAGAAACAAAACATAGAGGCATCTCTGAAGTTAGAGGGCAGAAAGAAAAGGAAAAATAAAGATACGAAAGCTTGTCGAAAAGACTGGCCGAGTACTACACAAGGTAGGTGAAGAAAAAAAACCGTAACAGTGTTACTCGTTCTCTAGCTCTTTATTGGCTTCTTCAGAGATACAATTTTTACATTCGGTGATCCTAAAGGTGGAGTGCCAATCATGCGGCTGCAACGACTGTAGCCGTGCTGCGACATGTTCGAGTGCCAATTGTGCGACTGTAGGCATACGTTTCCACGTTTAAAGTTATACGCGAAATTAGTTGTTAATTTACTAACATAGAAGAAGCAATGTTTTCGTGGTACGATGCAGAAAATGAAGAAGAAGAAGAAGAAGAGCTCTTATTATTTTTTGTGTTATATTTTTTACGAAGCAGTCCTCATGATATTTCTGCGCCCGACGAGAAGAAGGTTATCAAAATATGTTGGTTCAGAGGCAGGACGAAAACCATTTCCACTTAACATCAAGCAGTTCGAAAGCACGAAAGCACGTGCGAATATTTTGTCCGGGAACAAGCAGGTCTTTATTCTTTAACTATAAAGACTTCTTTTCCATCGTTCTGTTGGCATTTGTAGATGCAAACTATAACTGTATAATGGTTGACATTGGATCCTATTGTAAGGAAGATGACAGTGGTGCATTAGCCAAATCTATCCTCGGAAATTTGATTAATAATGCAACATTTTATCCTCTTCCAAGCACACTACCTAATTCTGATACTGTTTTACCTTTTGTAAATGCCGGAGATGAAGCTTTTCGATTATCAAAGCATCTTATAAAACCATCCCCTAGGAAAGTTGCTGCCTTAGATGTCAAGGTGGTCAATTTCGATTAACCTAGAAGTGGCAGATAATTTGAATATGACCGCCTGTTGTCTTCATAACATGCTCCGAGATTCATTCCCTGAAAATGTATGACTTACCAACCAAAAACATGATACCTCAGATATCTATACGTGCAGCTGGTGCAGAGAGAAATTTACTGGTTACTTACGAACACATTGTTTGCTCTTGGCGAGTTTGTTATTTTTAACCTTCTCGATGTAATTTACTACATTGTTTGGCTGCCTTCCCAGTAATATATTCAAGTATGGTCCTCACATAGTACAGCCAGTATCATGAATAGATAGGTATGCCTGTAGAAAATGCCAAACTTGTTTTGGCGCTTAAGGTACGATCCCGAACCTAACGACCGCGACCAGCGACCGAGACCATCATGAGATCGCGATCGCGTGTCGCTGTCGGTTATATACAAATCTCTATAGTGCTTAATAAATAAATCTGATCTGCTCGTGACTCCGGGTGGGAAGCCACCTTAATGTTTCTTTCGTCTGTCGCGCAGGGGTTATAAGTATGTAGAGTTTAAACGATCCACAATTATGCAAATCAGTTGTATATTGCGGTTTGAATGGCCTAGAAATTGAAAAATCTTTTTCACGGCTTATGCAAAGTTGGCTCTTAAATCTTGAACTCTTAATATTCACGTTTAAAGGGTTCTGCATTTTATCCTTTCTTCTTTTGTAACATAATTGGATGAATGACATCCGATCCTAGCGATTTATATGGTTTCAATGAGTTGATTGCACATTTCACCTTTTCCACATTTATCACTTTCTCTGTTACCTGCCAGCGCTCCCTGGATGGCCGCGTCCCGAGTTCCAGTTCTGCCTTCCTGCAGTCCAGCAGTGATGACTGGGTGATTCTAGAATCTGGAAAATGAACCCGAAAGAGTTCTCTTATCGTCTCCTCTCCCGCCTCGGTATAACATCCGCTTTCTGTAGTGAGTATGTGTTGAGCTTTGGGGTCCTTTGGATAATATCCTTGTTAGTCTGGCACATTCTGGAGCTTGTTCAATGTCCTCACAGTACCTCCTCCAGGATTCTCTTTGAATCTCTCAAACCTTTGTTATAATAATAATAATAATTCATGGCTTTACATCCCCCAACAGCTTTCGCCAATTACAGGGGGCATCGGCCGGCCATGAGTTATTATTACGCCTGCTCCTGTGGTACGTCTTAAGGTGTTTGTCTCTCAGCATTTGCCAAAGAGTAAGGAAAACCACGAAAACCTCACTCTGCGAGCAGGCACTGGGATTCGAACCACGGACCCCGTGACTGATAGCCAAGCGCGCAAGTCACTGAACCATCAGCCACGCTTATAATCAGCAAGGGCCTTTCTATATTTATTCATCCCAGACTGATGTTTTGTTAACTCTATTGACCTTTTTCCTGGCTTCCTTTCTCACGTTTTCAAGATTGCTGTTCCACTAGAGTACCATCCTGGACTCTTCAGGAAGGTACCTACCTCAGTTGTTTACCATGAGGCAGCTGCTATTGTACGCAGATGTGTGTTATGTTGCTTATCTTTCTTTTAATCCCTTGCAAACTGAAATCTAGTTTTGTTGAGTAAGCTTTCCAGTCAGTTCTTCGAGAATTACGATAAGTTTTTATTACAGGTTTCATTGGTGTGTCTGTGATCTGATCAACTCTCCTCATCAGACATATGCCCATTAAAAACGTTGCCAACTACATAGACTGTAGCCAACGTTATATCTATTACCTCTTTTTTTTTTGAAGTTACGAAAGGTTCACTGTTTACATTTAGTATGTCTAAATTATTTGCCATAATAAATTGTAATAAAAATTGACCTCTTGGGTTGTTACTGCTATTTGCCCAGTTTGCTGTGGTATGCACTCGCGTCACAGGCGATGATGAGTTGCGATCCGCTGGTTCTGCAACTCATCACTAGGTCTTCTAGTTGTCCGATTGGTGGTAGATCAGTGTCATCAAAAGAAAGGTATGCCGATCCAATAATTAAATCCCTCGACATATTCCTATTCCTCTGTAACAAAAGTTGGTTAACGGCAGTATTTTTAGGTTTTTCTTAACCAATATGCAGGTACTCCGGAGTACCTCCAGTAAATCAATTCACATCCGATATCTCTCAACCTCTTACCTTGCCCCTGTAAAGGTTCTTGTAAGCGTCACAGCAAGTTTTGCCGACGCCGTCTTGCTATGTTGAAGGTTCGCTTGCATCACCTTTATCTTGGGCATCGAGATCTTTCAGGATCTTGAAGTTAATGCTCCCGAGTTTAAAGAAAGTCCGGTACTAGTTCTTTCTACGATCGTGAACGATGCCTCATCGATGGAGAATGCTATGTACGGTACATCCTTCTACAATTTGGAGTTGAGTAATACGAAGCGTGTCCTGTAGTTATGCGACGAGTCCGTGATTTTGAGCATCGAGTAACTTATACTCGGTTGGCAAAATAATCTAGTCCATACTCGAGAATGTAGACTAGTACTCGAGTTCCCAGATTCGATTCTGCTACACGACTCTATTTTAGTACTCGAGCTCCCAGATCCTGAATGATAATCCCCTCTTTATTATTTAACTAGCTGACGCGACAGTCGTTGACGTATCAATTTATACAAAAATAAAAAGCCCGCGTTCCACCGTGGAACGCACCCTCTAGCTAGAGAAAGTGAATACGCCTTGCACGCAGTCTAATTAGACCGCACGCTCTAGAGAAGGTGCGTACCCCTTGGGTAGAGCTCACTCTATAATCACGTAGAATTGATAGTCTCACTTTCGTCTCACTATAGCTTCACTTTAAAAGACTCGGCGCTAGACGTCTCGCTGTGGTTTAACTCGACGCTACGCGTCTCGTTGAAACAAATTGCGATTTCTTTATTTTTTAATTTTTCTTTTTTTAATTCTAATTTTTTTTTAATATTTTTTTAACTTTAAAAAAGACTCAACGCTGCACGTCTCAAAACGTCAAAATTTGGCATAAAATTCCGCCAAATCGGTCGAGCCGTTCTGAAGTGCTGTTCTATCATATATGTGGCAATTGATTTTTATTTATATAGATGAACGCCTAATTTGATTTTCGGCTTCAATTTTATTTTCTTGTTTCATACTCTGTTTACAAATATTTTGTAATCAAATAAAGCGAAACGAAGCATTTCGTTGGAGACGATAACGTGATGCATATAGCGTGCGTGGTAGATACAAATATTTGAATTCGAGTCTGAAATCGAGGTCAAAGTCGAGTTTGCGAATTCTTCTCTATGATTCAAGCCGGGAATCGAGTCTACGAATTCGAGCTTGGAATCGATTCTATATATTCGAGTCTGAAATCGATCTACATATTCGAGTCTGAAATCGAGTACTCGAAACTAAAACTCATTACCGAGAACTTGAATACGTAGCGATTTGTATCCGAGTATAATAAGTACTTTCAAGAATCGAGTAAATCGAGTTCAATCGAGTCTGACCATTCCTTTCCCGGAATCATGGCTAACACTCTTGGCCTCATCGGAAAGTCCTTGGATGCAACAACTTAGTTAAATCCGCGCCCTCCCAGAAATTCGCCAGAGATGTCACGACCTCCACGTGCCAGGTCTAAATTGCTTCATTGTGATAGGTAATCCATAAGACTCCTCACTGACGCCGGTTTTCGTAAATTGGAAGGGATTAGTGCTTCCGTTCGTAGCCTCGGCCATCGGATTCACGAGCCTTTCCTAATCAGATTCGCTTGCTCTTGATTCAGAGTTTTTTTCGGATGGCGTTTCTCAATTACTACCATCCGTGGTCCTGACGCTGCCTCGCTATAACTACACTTGAGTTTCTTCGAGGTGCGCAGCGGCGTTTTAGAAACCTCCCGAGGTCTTTTTTCACCCTCGGCCACCTTGGGTTTCTACTTTGTCCCCTTAGTGGTCTGGCTTCCGCCTCCCGCCTTGAATGTTTTAGAATCTCGGTGACGTTGTCTCTGCCCGATCCATGTTCTCCATTTTTCTTTGCCTTCTAAGTTTTAGCCCGTACCATTCTCCATTTTTTCCGTTACTGCAGTTGAGTTGTTGTACTCCTGCATCAATGTTATCAGCACTGCCACTGTCTTGTCCGGTACTCACCTTCAAGACAGTTATGTCCATTTCCGGCATCTCGGTAGAAGAGGTATCCGATGCCCTCTCCTGTTCCCTCCGCTTTGGTTTTGTTTTACCTTTTTTCTGACCCATACGGTTCACGGGAGTATCAGGGAAAGGGGTGTCCACACCTGCGGCGCTCTCTGCACAAATGTAAGGCTAGTTAATCTGGAAGGTTGCCCAGTTTTCCAGAGGCTCCGTTCGTGACACCTTCTGTCCCCGGTGCCATTCATCCCTCGGCACGGGTCGCATAACACCACTGAATTGGGAACCCGCTCACGTTAACCCTGAGCTTTTCCATCGGGGTTGGTTACCCCATCTCTATAACGGTTGCTAAAGTTACCGGAGTTTCCTACTTGGAAGTGCGAGTCGGAATTTAGTAGGAGAAGCTAAGTAAATCCACAAATCCGGGTATTGCGCATCACTACCCCTTTGAGCATCCAAAAATGGGTACTTACTTTATCATTTAAATTTTATTGATATAAATACAACAACAAAAGAAGGACCTCCAGTATCGTCACCCTAAAGATTGGATAATTAGAAGAAAGTTCCTCAAAATATTCTGAAATTAAAGTTTGAAGCATAAATTAAAAAAATAAGCATATATCCTACAAATAACACCTTGATAAATATAGATAGAGAATATTGGAAAAAGTGTACTCCTTTTATAACTATAAATTGATGAATCCGTAGTTCTTTATACTCTGACAAAATTAATAATAAGTACGCTATGGGTGTTTATAACTTACCGGCCTTTGTACTTACGTGTTTGCAACTCCATTGGTCTATGTTGTTAATTTATCGATCGCTACAAGTACATTTCGTAACGCTGAAGAACTGTGCACGAAAAAGATAATTCAGCTTTCATTAAAAACTGCAGACCAATTGCCATCATCAACAATTTTTCCATTGCTTTTGATGTGTGTCTCTACCAACATAGATTCGTCAAAACACGATGTACAGTAAGCACCTTATCCGTACTAACCCAAGATATTGCGATATCACTGGATACTGGTGGACAAATTGACATAATCTACACAGACAAGGCTTATGATCAGAAAAAGCAGGAATCGCGGCTAATAAAGCTCCATATTTTAAGTTTTTTCACCACCTTCACTTTCTTTGTGCGGTAGAGCTAAGAAATTTAAAATCTTACAAACAACTATTTTTTTCAATTTGAATACTTATAGAGGAAATTATTAATTAAGCTATGTGCTATCATGTCGTCAAGCTACATTATCCAATTACCGGTCTCTACACTACCCACAAAGAATCTCACACTAACTACAAAAACTTTTATTTCGGTATTTCTTTTTCAAAAAACGTTTTGTATTGGTAATTTATTATGATGAATTGCTTGTACAGAAGCCAACGTAATCCTAGAAAAGGTATTTTAGGAAAGAAATAGTTTAGCTAGTTATTATTGGAATTCATCATGATAATGTATGAAATATATTTTAGAATAATATTTAACAATTAAATGGTATTTGAAATATATATTTTTTTTTTGTTACAGATTCGTTAAAGCACTTTACACTACTAAAATCATACAAGCGCCCAATTTGCATGTATACCGTAAATATATTTGTATTTTTATAAGACATTATCTTAGAATAGTCGTATTACGTTCTATATAAAATGTAACTATAAATATACACATAGAGTAATGTCTGTATTATTTATTACGATCTCCTCATCCTATGTATCCATTCTTATACCTTATACTTAGTTCTTTTCACCGTCTGACTCAGCTTACTTAATTTTTGCTATTTAAGATGCGAACGGTGAAACTAGACGGTGAAAAGAACGATTATAATATATCCACTTAAATGTGAGACAAATAGGAAAAAATCATTGAATATACACAAAAGATAACATAATTTATATGCAAAGTTCCTTAAAGGTTATCTCAATTTGAGTAGAAAATATTTAATTAAATTAAATGCAATTGCCTTGTGATAAGTTTAATAATGATATGTACATATATATAAAACTTTCAAAGTATATACTTCCGGGATTACTGGTAGAAAAAATGCCAAGTAACGTTGATAGTAAAGTTTCTACGAGATCAACAACAGCCGACGAAGAGAGTCGCTTACAAAAAATTATCGAAAAAGTACTGGCCAACGATGTATTTTTCAATAAAATCACGGATATTCTATCTTCTAAAATCGATTTACGTCTCAAAATATTATAAGAGAAATATGAAAAGAAAATTAATGAGCTACAGAATGATCTAGATATTATGAAAGTGAAACTGGAGGAGCAGGAGCAATATACAAGATCCGACAGTATTCGTATATTTGGAATTCCAGAAACCGACAAAGAAGATATTACCAGCGAGGTCGTGTCTATTATTCAGAATAAACTCAACATCGACATCACCAAAGAAGATATTAATCATTGCCACCGCTTAAAAGCCAGGGAAGGAAAAACTAAACCTGTTATTGTAAAATTCCTTAGTAAGCGCAAAAAAAAAGGAAATCTATGCGGCCAAATCGAAATTAAAGGGCAGCAGCTTAGTTGTTCGTGAGGATCTTACTGTGCAACGAGTGCTGGCGGTAAGAGAACTAGTGAAACGTTATTCTAATAGGAATGTATTTACGAATAATACTAACATTTTTGTTAAAACTAAAGACAAAGTGCATAGATTATGTAACCTAAATGACTATAAAAAATTTCTTAGCAATAATAATTGATATGATGCGGCAATGAGCACTTATTAATATTATTATACCTGCTATTTACTTGATTGTATTTATTTCTGCTTTCTTCTTCTTTGTATTAATTTACTGTCGCATTCCAGCTGCCACCATGAACTGATGCTCAAATTTAATCTTTTCTTTTTTTCTGCTATATTTTAAATTTCTAGGTATTATATGAAACCAAAACTATTAACTGTTGCATTTATTAATATTCGATCGTTATTACCTAAATTACTGGGCATTGAATCCCTTCTTGTTCAAAATGGGATAGATATTTTGTGTATCACGGAAACGTGGTTGAATAACAGTATTACAGATAATATTTTAAATATTAATGGATTTACACTTTACCGGTTGGATAGATCTGCGAGGGGTGGCGGAGTTGCTATTTATGTTAGAAGTGGGTTTAATTGTTCATTATTATATACCAAAAATTCAATTGAACAGCTTTGGATTCGCGTTGCATCTGCTGGCGTTAGCTTAGCTATTGGGGTTGCCTATAGGCCATTTTAACATTAACCTTTTGCAGCCTGATCTTGCCGCGGCAAAATACTTTGAGAATATGTTGGAGTCATACGGGGGAGTGCAGCTGATTGACGCGCCAACTCGACTGACTCTTAATACTTGTACTTTGATTGATGTAATTGTCACTCATGATAAATCTGTGGTACAGTCTTTTTAGAGACATTAATCTCGATCATTTTAACTCAGACTTGCAAGACCTCGCATTACAGCATATTTACTTGCTTCAATCGGTAGATGATAAGCTTCAATACTTCAATGACGCACTCTTGTCGCTCTGCGACGTCCATGCACCACAGAAAAGATACCGTGTTTCTAGGCCGCCTATGCCGTGGATCACAAATACTATTAAATTCTTAATGTCCTTGCGAGACAAGGCTAAGGCAAAATATCGGCGCACCCGCGATCCCGCGCATTGGAATTATTACAAAGATCTCAGGAACTTTACTGCTTCTGCGTTAAGAAATGAAAAGAAAGCTTATTTTAGCTTTATCGAAAGACGTAATAATACCTCTGAACTTTGGAATAATATTAGGCATCTCGGTTTCAATAATAAGGAAGCGGCTGATCTCCCACTTCACTTAGGTGATGCTAATGCATTAAATAGTTATTTTGTGTCATCTGGTGGCTCTTTGCCATACTTAGGTAGTTCTTTGTATGATAATCCTATACTGAAGAATGATTTTGAGTTTAAATTCGTAATGACTGAGGAAGTTTATTCTATAATTCTGAGTGTTAAGTCGGGATCGATTGGTTGTGACGGGTTGAGTGTGCGGATGTTGCGGCTATGCTGTCCCTTATTTTGCCGTACATGTGCCATATAATCAATTCTTGTATAGCTGACGGTGTGTATCCAACCGCGTGGAAGGATGCTATTGTAATTCCGATCCCTAAGATTCCCGCGCCTACTGAGTATAAGGACCTTAGACCCATTAGCATTTTGCCCGCTTTCTCGAAGGTATTGGAAAAGGTACTCTCGGGGCAGTTGCGTAAATATGTCGAGCGCAACAATATTTTGCCTGAATTCCAGTCGGGTTTTCGTCCGGGGTTTAGCTGCACGACTGCGTTGTCTAAGCTTACCGACGACATTCTGCGCGCTGGTGATACTGGTCACGTTACTTTGCTCGCTCTGCTTGACTTCAGTAGGGCGTTCGACACTGTTAATCACCATTTACTTTGCAAAATACTAAAATATATTGGCTTTGCGGATGGGTCGAGTGCTTTGCTGGGAGCTTATCTGGCTGACCGACGTCAGTGCGTTAAAATTGACGGATTCCTATCTGAGCCCCTTCCCACGAGTATGGGTGTCCCGCAGGGATCTATACTGGGCCATTTGTTATTTACCTTATATACTTCATTCTTGTTTAAAGATCTTAAATACGTTTCCGCACATGTATATGCGGATGATACTCAATTATACTTTTCCACCTGAAAATTATCTTGAATCTTTGGAGAACTTTAGTACTGATTTAAATTCCGTTTACCACATTTCACAAAAGCATAATCTATTATTAAATCCTAGAAAATCCTCGCTACTACTCTTTGGTAATAAAAACAGCTGTGAGCTTTTGAGGCCCTTGGTGAACATTCAGGTTGGGGGTCGGCCGGTGGAGTGTGTCGACAGCGGCCGTAGCCTTGGCTTGATGCTCGACAATACCTTTAGATACCGTGCTCAAATTTCTAAGTATATAAAATATGCTTATATTAACCTAAAAAAAAATTTATGCACATAAGGCTTGTTTGTCGACGTCAGTTAGGAGGCGTCTGTGCGACTCCTTCGTATTGAGTCAATTTAATTATTGTGTTCCTGTGTATCACCCAGCAATTGATAAGGACACTTCACTCAGAATACAAAGAATTCAAAAGAACTGCTTGAGATTAGTCTATAACATAAAGAAGTATGAGCGTATTTCACATAAACTTGTTGATGCTCGGTGGTTATCTATGGTTAATAGGAGGGAGTTGCACACGCTGCTATATTACTTTAAAATTATTACAGAACAAGCCCCTCTTTATCTCTATAAAAAAGAGACCTACATTATCTTGGTACAAGATACCGTAACTTAATTTCTCCCCCAAAACATAGAACTACCAGGTTTGAAAGGAGTTTCACTTACCACATCTATAAAAAATCTATAACAAATTTAACTATGATTTTTCTAATCTTAGTCTGTTACAATTTCGAAATAAATATTTCAAAATTCTGCTCGATTCTCAACAATTGCCCTGATTCCTGTGCGCTTCGTTTCGTTGGTTGGTGGCTGGTGCATCGCAGTATATCATGTTAGTTTAGTTTAGTTTTATCATTTTTTGTTATAGTTTCCTTACAATATTAGGCATGTTTTTCTTTTTATTATTGTTAATCTATACTTAAGGTTTAGATGGAAGAGCGGAGATGAGCTTTGCCAGTCTCCGAATCTCACCTTGCGGTTGTACTCGTATAAATTAGGGATAGGTTCTTAATTATATATAGGTACTTATTTGTGAGTTTTTATTTTGTTCTCATATACGTTTGTATACAGTACAATAAAGACAATAATTATTATTATTATTATAAGACGAGTCCACTGTACCTGACGATAACTTCATTTAATAAACTTCCCATAAGTATCAAGAGTCTGCCGATAGCGAAATTTAAAATAGAGATAAAAAAATTGTTGATTGCTAAATGCTATTACTCTTTTAGTGACTTTGAGAGCGATAGGCATATCTCAGATCGGTACGTCTGAACTGTCTTTGTTGTAATCGTAATGTACTTATGTCCTTTTACGGTTAATCTACTCTTTTATCTGTTTTGTGACTTTATTATTATTTCTAAAATTTGACTTGTTCCATACCATTTATATGGTCACAGGAATTAATAAATAAATAAATAAATTAACTTTTACAGACAGGTATCAGTACACTACGATCTTACTTCCATTAGTCTTACATACATGTTACATGCATACTATAAATGAATGTGTCCATCTGAACATGCGTACTATATATTACTATATATCATTTATTGACAACTACTATCGAAATACAACTGTCAAAAAGACTATATCACCCTTCGGTGTTCTTCCTATAGCCTCGGTCTTCGGGTTGATCTTCACCCTTCCATATGCCCTAAAGACTGATATTCGCGCATAAAAGCAACATATCGTTTACGTAAATTTGCATTAGCTGCTAACCTTTGTTCAAGGCGTAAAAACCTGTTACTAGCCCTTTCATATACAATCATACGTATCTGGTATGTAAGGTAAATTACGTATCCATAGCCCGGACATTTATCGGTATTAAATATATATTTAATACATAATCTATAAAATATGTATCTGCTATATGGCAATATTTCAAGTTTTATCCATCTGCTATGTATCTGAAGTCTAAATGCTGTACGGGTTCTAGCCAAGCCTGTAACTCTCGTCTGCATACCATAGATAATAAATATATATACGTACGCTGCATACAAAATGACTTCATTTCGTCACTCCAGTCGTTTATGACACCAATTTGCTCAATGTATTCAATTGACAGAAGTCGCGCCTGACTTTTCTGGGTCGAACCAGGGGATGAGCTCTGACTTGCTGGTGTATTTCCTAATCGTGTTCTCTTGACTTATTTTATTTGCTTCCAGTATTTCTCTTACTCTCTTCTCCACCAATTCATCCACATTTGTGTGATCTACTTGCTGTTCCTTTTTCTTTCTTTTGCGAGGTATAGGCACGTATCGTCCTGCTACGAGTTCACTGTCGCTCGAGTTACTCATAATTTTTTTTTGCACTACTTAAGAGTACCGAATAGTCAATTAGAGCTTTATAGCGATCCCACTTCAGAAATATTAGGAATCAAACTATTCTGTTGGCACAGACTCTCTTTATTTTCTCTACATCAAACATCAGCGCATTATTATTCCTAGCATACTTTTATTATTATTAACATAATAATAAAAGTATGTTGAACATTTTTATGTTTTCGCAATAAAGCAAAGTAAAATCAACATGTTCTAACTTTTTTTAACTTAGATAATAAATCGCTCAGTAGGCAGTAAACTAATAAGTTATGACTTAAAATATTGGTGCACTGGTTGTATAATAACATAAAATTTGAGTTGGGTATCAATGTACAAGTGCTGATGCATTTGTGGTTAGATTATGGTTAAATTGAAAGGAAATGTTTTTTTTTTAATAAACATATATTCCTGCATATGAAGCTAAAATATTTCCTAAAGGTGTAATCATATAATCATTGGTAAGAAAAAGAGGTTGAACAAATTTCGCATTACACCTGTTTACTTTGCCATCCTTAACGGAAACAGCAAAGTTGTCTAGAATCTGTCAGTCATTTCACAATTTCAACAAATTGATTTATATGACATAAACAAAGCACGGATAGAAAGATAGTTAATTCTCCAATGCACGAAAAAGAGACAAGGCCATGCTGACTAACACTGAATGCATCAGTGTGGTTTGTTCGCCAAGACCAGTCAGCAGACCTACAATCATTTTGACAGTCTTCCTGACTTTATTCAGTAGATCTCTCGTAAGTTCAGGCCTTTGTTCCTTTAGGAACTCTTTTGCCTGCCATTGTCCCGGTGATTTTTGCCACCACTCTCTGGACTGATTGTATATCCATTCATTGATGGATTTTTTAATTTGCGATTTGGTAGTGCCAAAAGAGGGGTCGGCTCCAACGAATGGCCTTGGCGAACCTCGCCTGGCCAGCTCGTCCGCCGCCTCATTTCCTCTCACGCCCGAGTGGCTAGGGACCCAGGCTAGGGTTACTTTCCTTTGGGTGCCCACCTCATTTAGGGCGCTTACACAGTCCCAAATCAGCTTAGAGTCCACGATTGAGGAGCTAATCGCTTTAAGTGTGGACTGACTGTCAGAGAAGATAGCGACGCTTTTACCCGGTTCGGTACATCTTTCTATCTCTCGGACACAGTGATGAATTGCAGCAACCTCAGCTTGGAACACAGTCGTGCCTTTGCTGAAGCTTACCGATAGAGCCTTTTTAGGCTTCTTAGAGTATATTCCCGCTCCAACGCCGTAGTCCGTTTTAGAGCCGTCAGTAAACCAGTTTGAGTCCGCTCTTACCGGGGCACTTGCCTCCCAGTCCTTCTTATCTGGTATTATAACCTGATATTTCCTATCTAGGTTAGGGGTTCCAACTATGGCATCACATGGCATTCCTAAAAGAGGTGCCTCCTTGAGTTTGTCTAGCAGCTTTTTATAGTCAGCCCCGTGCGATTTACTTATCGGTACTTAACTATGTAAGAGTCTGTACTGTGGACCTTGCGGCTCCTTGTACAAAGATATGTAATGGTGGCAGGTTCAGAATTACTTCAATCGCGGTGGTAGGGGTCGATCTCAACGCCCCCGTGGCGCACAGGCACGCCAGCCTCTGCACACCACCCAGCGCTTTGGCCGCCCCCGCCTGCCGCGCCTTTGGCCACCATGCAACTGCTCCGTACGTTAACATGGGTCTAATTACCCTTGTGTACAACCACAGAGTCATCTTGGGGCTAAGGCCCCAATTCTTTCCACACAACCTCCTACACCTACCCAGGGCGATGGTGGGTTTGCTGGTCAATTTCTGGATATGTGAATTCCATGTGTGCCTTTGATCAAACCATACCCCCAGGTATTTCACCTCTTTGACATATGGAATTCGTTCGCCTCCTATCACTAGTGGCTGTAAGCCTTCTAGCGTTCTTTTTCTTGTAAACGTGACAGCCTGTGTTTTTTGAGCATTGACTGATAGTCGCTCTTGTTTACACCATTTGTCCACTGTGTTAAGAGCGGTTTGCATACGCTCCACCAGGACCTTTGGAAACCGCCCTCTGACGACTATTGTAAGGTCGTCAGCATACCCAAGGCAATGGAATCCCCTGCCGGTCAGCTTCCGGATTAGGTCGTCTACCAGGGTAGCCCACAGCAGGGGAGAAAGAACTCCACCCTGCGGGCATCCCCCTCCTGCCTCTGCCTCAATGGTAGCCTCATCAATTGTGGATGTGATTATCCTCCTTTCCAGGCTGGCTGTTACCCACTGTAGAAGCCTCGGCGCGACGCCCCTTCTCCGTAATGCCCCGATGAGCGAATTAGTGGTGGCATTGTTAAATGCTCCCTCGATGTCCAGGAAAGTTGTCATGGCTATCTCTTTGTCTTCTATAGACTTAGTAATTAACCTGTTGAGGTCGTCCAAAGCGACCTCTGTAGATTTTCCCGGTTGGTATGCGTATTGTCTGTCACTGAGTGGCTGTTCTCTCAGTGCGGTATCTCTTATATACCTATCCGCCAACCTTTCAAGAGTTTTGAGTAGAACTTACTTTACCTACCTTAGGTAGGTATACCACCTTCACCTTTTGCCCTGCAGTTGGGACGTATCCCCAGGCTAAACATGCTTTGAATATTTTCACGAGATGTGGCATCAATACCTCTATCCCGTTCTGAAGTAGGGCAGGGAATATTCCATCCGTGCCTGCAGATTTGAAAGGCGAAAATCTGCTTAGCGCCCACTTGACTCTCGTGGGTCTCGTGATTTCTGCGGCCAGCCTCCAGTCTTGTTTTTTATCCTCTCTGGCGTAGGATCTGCTTCGGCCGGCCCACGAGCACCAGTCAGGATTTTTGCGGACGGGAAGTGAACCTTTAGCAGTTCCTCAACGCTCTCTTTATGAGTGCTTGTGTAGGTTCCATTCGTTCTTTTGATGAAGCCCACCTCGGTCGCAGCACAACCGTCCTTGGCTAGAACTTTATGGATTCGTGAACAAGCGGGAGCTTCGTTCAGCTCCTCGCAAAACTTCCTCCATGAGTCCCTTTTTGCCTTGCGGATTTCTTTGTTGTACTGTGTCAGTTTACTTTTATAGGTATCCCAGCTGTGGTCGGACTTGGACAGCCTACGAACCTCGGCCCTCAGATTCTCTAGGTTCTTGTTCCACCACGCTGTTTTAGCGCCCTTATAGCGTCTTGTTTTTTCTGGGCAGTTTTCCGTGTATGCTGCCATAATGGCGTCCTGCACTTGGTCTGCCGCTAGTTCTAGCCCTCCTATTTCCCTCACAGGTGCCGTACCTCCCTCGAGAGACTCCCTGAGGCATATCACATATCCTTGCCAGTTTGTCTCCCTTGGATTTCTGTACTTGACCTCGGTGAGAGCAACATTCAGGTTAAATCTTATATGTCGATGGTCCGAACACGATGGTTCCTCCGACACATGCCATCCCTTTATGGCGTCAATCATCCTACCTGATCATAGCACATCTAGCACTTCCGCTCTGGATCTTGTGACGAACGTTGGCTCCGTGCCTACATTGGCTACCTCCAACCCTGTTGAAAAGATAAATTGCATGAGTGACTCACCTCGTGCGTTGGTGTTGGTGCTCCCCCATGCTGTATGGTGTGCGTTTGCATCGCTCCCTATTATTACCTGGAGGCCCTTTTCCTCTCCATATGCAGCTATAGTACTTATTATCGGTGGTGGGCACTTGTCCTCGCCGGGGAAGTAGGCCGAGCAGATGATCCAGCTTCTGGTTCCTTCCTCCGTCTTGGCCGTAAGGATTCCTGTAGTCACATCGTCGGTGCAAAGCACCGGGATTAGTGTACAAGTAACCCTCGTGCTGTGTACTATGCATGCTCTTGGCCTCAAGGATCTAGGGTTGTATAATACTTTACCTTGCTGTGGTGTTAAACCTGCAGGTTTTCCTTTTATTAGCCATGGTTCCTGCAGTAGTGCCACATCCAGACTTTCGTTGTCGAACCTCCTAACTAGCGTTGCCGACGCAGCTTTTGCATGCTGGAGGTTCGCCTGCAGGACCTGTATCTCCCTTGTCAACCTCCATTGGAGCAGCCACCCTCGTGGCAAGATGCCGCCTGAGGGGACTAACTCCGCTATCGGGAGACTGGCTCTCCGGAGGGTCAGCGTCCATTGCCGCTTCCGTTGCCGTGGGCGCAGTACCTTGGGGGTCCGTCGGCGCGTTGGAACAGATGGCGTCTCCCTCGCCTGTCTGCTGTACTCCAGACTGCCCTTCTTTGACCCGGAATTTGAGTTTTCCTAGGCCAAAGTACGGCTGGAGATCCAGTTTCTTTAATTCCTCTGCTGACTCTTTATCTGCAGAGAAAGTCCACAATGTGCCTTTGTCTCCTTTGTTGGAATTCCAAACGGTCCAAAGGCTTGTGTTAAGGGGTCGATTTCCCACCTTTAGACGGCTTAGGATCTTCTCCGCCGGTACTTTTTCACATTTCTCATCAGGTACAAACGTTGTGCAGATCCACGGCCTTGGAATGTCCTTGTCTTCCAGAGCCTTGAGAGTTGCTCCCTCCCAAGGCCTGAGCGTTGGAACTACTTCCTTGAGCCACTGCACGCTGTCCTGATCAGCACAGATCACGATAAGGTGACCTGGTCTATGTGTGCACCTCACGAACCGGACTTGGGGTCCTTGTTCTGGGATGTCGTCATACGCTGCCAGCAAGGAGTCCTGGACAGCTGTAAGCTGGTCCGGCTCCAAGCGGTTAGCTGGATAGCCATCGCTGACTATCGCGACTTTCACCGAAGAGGCTGCCTCTCTGAAGGATAATCCCTCAGTTTTGGGTTTTTTGCTCCTCGGTACATTGGGTGGAGTGTTACCTTCCGACCGTGGTCGTTTTTCGGATGCCACCCGTGTTGTACCCGTCCGCTTAACCTTTTCTGGCTCTGCGGATTTGGTTGCCTTTTTGGCTTTTGGTGGCGCCATCCTGGCCTTTTTCCGCGTGCCGGATGAAGTTGTCTTTGATTACGGCTCTTCGAGCCTGAACGTAATCTTGACCTTGCTTCACCAGCTTTTGCACTTTGGCTCTAGAAATACCCGACAGTCTTGCTGCTCGGATTTCGTCGTCGGACATTAAGTCAATGTCCTCGACTGAGCCTACCCTCATGGTGGTCTTTTTTGTTAAGTCTGATGTACCAGGCGTCTCCACCTTTGGTACATCTCCTTTCGGATTTTTTCCCTGCTTAACAACTTTGGGAAAAGGTTTTTTAAATGCTGCTTGGTTCTCCATAAATGGTCCCACGAGTAGCTGGGGAAGGGTTGGTCCACTTCAGCAGAGCCCCGCAGTACTGAAGTAAGGCATTTATACAATGGAGTGCGCCAGGTGCCCCAAGGTTGGACTAGTTGGGACTGGTCTTCTATCCAGCCATGCATCCCATCGGCCTAGTCCGCCACCTTAGGATTTAGGTTTTTATTGAGGTTGTCTCCTCTCGGCCCGTGCAGTTAAGCCTAGGCCCCCATATCCCCCGGAGGGGATGGTATGACGGCCGCGAGTGAATTAGATTCACTGTACGACCGGCGCCATAATTTCCTGGTGCAAACCATTAGGCTCCTTTCACATTATACGGATATTTGGACGTTCGGATTCCAGACGGAAGTAAATTCGTACGAACACATTTTTGTTACCATGTTCACACTGTCCGTTGTATGACTGTTAATCTCGACCAAATGTATTGATTCTATCATGGAGAGCAGACGAAAAAAAATTGCTTTGCTGAGTTTCTTAATTCATCGACGTAAAAAACGACGTAATAGGCAACTATGGGTTCATCACCTGCTTCAGACACGATGTGAATTAGGAGCATGTGCTATTTTATATTATGAACTGAGAAATGATGAAGATAAATTTTTCAACTATTTTCGCATGTCAAGAAAAACATTCGATGAGCTTCTTGATCTTCTCAAGTCCAAGTTGCAGCGTCAAAATACGAAGCTGAGGAACTGCATTCAACCGATAGAAATGCTAGCTGTTACACTCAGGTAAGGGAATTTTGCATAAATAAAAACGCAATATTATTGCTAATTTAATAAAGTAAAGATAAGGGTGACCTAGCACTGAAATGTGGCAAGTAAATAAAATCCTTTCGCTTACCTACCTCATTTTGTGCATTAAGTCATCTATATAACTATGTACACTTATTATCAGGTCATGAAATACATAGCTTACAGAAATTCGATTTTAAAAGTCAGTATCTTGTCCTTCAGAAATATACGATATGTTCGTATCAGTATGTGACAGTGGCGATAACATTGTCGATGAACTCCCTTCATTTGATGATACGGCTACGGGCTGGTAAAGTACACGATGTGCCTCGGGTGGGTTGTAAATTTGATTTCTAGTTGTATGGGGATACTGCTGCTAATTTAATGTTGTTATTTGGGGTGCAAAGTTTTGATAAGGTGCACTTGAAGCGTCAAGTATTGGCCGGGAAGTATGTACAGGCGGCACGACTTTTTTTGCTTTGTTCGTTTTAATTAATTGCAAAATCCCAATTTGAAAATCAATAATATCTTCATTGCTAAAACTCTTTATTGAAGGTAATATTCCTCTAAAAAAACTTAAATTTGCATCCTCTTCAGGCTGTTCCACAGCTCTCAACATTCTCAACTCAAAGTCGTCAGGCTTCCGTTTTCTGCCTCCGCTTTTGTTACTACTATACTGTACAGTAGTACACTTTTCTGCAACATTTTCGGTGACATCTGTTATTTGATCGCTTTGATGTATTAATAACGGTTGGGTTACTTCTCCTTGTGTTTGTGAATTTGCTTGCGAACCGCTATCGTCTTCCATATTGAAGGTCGAATCCGTTTCTCTACGCTCTATTATTTTTCTCAAAAATAACAGTTGGTCATGGTAAATATATTTTCTTGATTTTGAAGCTGGTGCACCCGATTTTTTACCTTCCTTTTCTTTTCTACATGCTTTCATCCAAGCATCTCTAATATTCGTCCATTTCTTAATTATTTGCTCCCCTAAAAAATAACATGAGAGTATATTATTCATATTACACATTTGTAAAAGTATGAGTGTATGTGCCTGTATGTGCTTGCTTTTGTATTTGCCAATAAGATTTATGAATGATGCAAGAAAATAATTTTATTTCAGGTACCTAGCAACTGGATGCACATTTACGGACCTGCATTACTCTTATAGAATGGGCGTTTCGACAATTAGTAAAATTGTAAAAGACGTCTGTTGTGCTATTTGGAGTCTTCGCGAAAACTGCATTCCCAAACTATCTAAACAACAATTTGAGGCCATAGCAAATGATTTTGAAAAAAAAGCTAACTTTCCACACTGTATTGGCGCTGTGGATGGTAAGCACATAAGAATAATAAAACCACAAAGTAGTGGATCTATGTACTTTAACTATAAAGGCTACTTTTCTGTTGTGATACTTGCTGTAAGTGACGCGAACTATCGCTTCAGCTATGTTGATATTGGTTCGTTTGGCACAGAAGGAGATTCATCAATTCTCAAAGAAACAACTTTGTGGAAAAGTTTACAAGAAGACAAAATTTTACTACCTGATGAAAGACCCTTGCAAGGAAGTAAATCACCAAAGATGCCGTTCTTCTTTGTGGGCGATGAAGCCTTTCCATTGTGTAGAAAATTAATGCGACCCTTTGGAGGCTCTCACCTTGATGTAAAGAAGAGAGTATTTAACTATCGGCTAAGCAGAGCTAGAAGATATGTTGAATGTTCCTTCGGAATATTGAGTAACAAATGGAGAATTTTTCATCGTCCGCTCAATGTTAATATTGAATTGGCTGTAAATATTGTAAAAGCGTGTGTGGTTCTGCACAATTTTGTACGTGAGAGAGACGGTTTCAACTTTGAAGACACCATGTCAGTTCTTGGACTGGAAGACCTTCCAAGTATTGATCTACCTGTACGTGGGGGAATAAATGCAAATAATTTGCGGAATGTATTGGCTGAATATTTTCTAACAGACGCTGGCGCAGTAACGTGGCAAATGAATAAAATATAAATTATTTATAAAAACGAGTTTACGATATAGGCACTTACCAAACTGTTTCTTCTCTACAGGTGATTTCTTTTCAAAATCCTGCTCAAATTGTAAACAAACTTCCCGCCAAGCTTCCCTAGTTTGATTTCTGTCCTTATATACTTCCAGTGTCCTATCCCATAAAACCGGTCTTTCTTCTACCAAAGTAATTAGTTTTTCTACATCCATTTCCGATTCATTCATAATTATTAAATGAAAAATAAAACTAAATTTACCTTAATTGTACGCGAAAAGATAATTGCTAACTGCCTGTAACCGTGCTAATCATACGGATGACAGCCGGAAAGTGTGAAGGCACCGATATGGCGTAGTAGGCTACTGTAGCAATGCACGGCCATCTGTTCGTACGACCACCGAATGTCTGCAGTGGCACACGGTTGATGCACACGGTTGCCGTACGTCTGAACCACCGGACGGACGCAGTGTGTACACGCTCATATCACTGTTAATGTTTTAGAGCCGTCCGGAATCCGAGCGTCCAAATATCCGTATAATGTGAAAGGAGCCTTAGCCACGACACGACGGCTTGGTCAGGAGATTTTTTTTCGACCTGCTCTGGTCTAGACCGCAGTGTTTTGCTTTAACAGTGGTACCTCGAGTAGGATGGAGTACTTGTACTCCGCACTGCGGTCGGCAGCAGGAGGAAGCTATGCCTAAAAGGACTGAGTTGCGCTTAGCCTGCTACTGGGTCCGTTCATAGGTTGACTATGATTGGTCCCTCACCACCCACTGGGGTGGATAGAACATGGATAAAAATTTTAATTTAAGGTAAAAAATAAAAAACAGTGGTTGCTTCCAGTTTCTATAGATGCCTTCTACGAGAAACACGAATAAGTGATCTGTCAATTGTAATTGCTGTTCTTTTCCAAAATCTAGGAAGCCTTCAATAAAATCTGCCTTCCCCAAGTATTGTAAGCCTGTTTCTTGGTGTGTCGCAATTTGCAATGCATAGCAAACGGTTTCTTTCTTGAAAGTTCCTCTAGAAAACTTGAAAAAAGTGTTTAACTATATAGAACTTATTCAATAGTATAAGGCTTGAAATTGGCATTAAAATGTAGTAGTCCTTGTGTTCTGGACGTGCTTCCAACTGTTGTAGGATCCGGTAAGTGTCCAACAATGTCATTTTTCTGGATAGTGTCGACATCTTTATTCTCTGGAAACAGATAGGTGGTCGTTCCCTTTTTTCGTAAAAAATTAACAGTGTAATCAGATGTCACAATGTTTTCTACTTTACCAATAAAATACCTTGCCATTTTCTTTTTCACACAGTATTTTACCAAAATGAAGCTATTCACTTTAACCTTATCTGTATTCAAATTTAGGCCTCGTTCTTAATTTTCTGTCTCAGAGCAGCACTCTTCATCCAAATCATCTGCAATCTCTACCAATTCGACCTCCTCTTCTGCTGAATTGTCTGTGTTATAATCAGGGATCTTCGGCACGTCCTTATTATTCTGAGTTTTTTCTGCACCTTATCTTTACGTTTCTGTCTGCTTAATGTAGTCCTACGTTCATCTTTTATTTCGTTTAAGTTTGGGGTATCAGTTAAAATTTTTGATGTAGTCTTTTTGCGTTTCACAGATTTCGATTTTGCCTGAATAGCTTTTGGTAATGGAAGAATCATTACTGGTGTAATTATGGAATCGTGATTACAAGTGTTATTTTTACCTTTGTTTTCAGGTGTTGATTAATTGTTAACCCTCTTATCTTCGATTCTGGTGTTGTTTCACCATGTCGATGAAGAGGCATTGAGTTGATTTGTTCTAGTGCGCTCCATAGTAATTTCACTTGGTCGCGCCAGAAATAGCAGACGTCACAGAAGACGTCTGCTGCAATAATCTGCCATAATCTGAATCTTGGAAAATGTTTCTGTTTAACGGATATATGCCTGTTGCCAAAAAACCTGAAAAAATGTTCTTTACGCTGAAGGCTTCGTATATGGAAATTCTCTTCCCTGCATTAGAAAGTAGCCACTGACGGCAAACCTCGTTGTAATATTTTTTTAGGAGTCCATAAACAGTTGTCAAGAGGTTGTAGTCGGTGACTAGTGTGAGGAGGAAATGTTAAAAGAATAGGAGAAAAATGTAGTTGGTGTAAATCATAAAAAGACCTGAGCCGAAAACAAAATCGACGTGTCCGAGCGTTTTTACAAAAAACCCATAATTTTAAATGAAATTGTGATTTATGTTTCATTTTACTCAAAATTTTGGGAAGAAAAAACAATAAAATTGAAATCAAAGCATTAGCCACGTTTATGACTCTTATTTCTTCTTACAAAACAAAAATGACGCGAAATAGGTTAAGTACAAATTCATACTACGACCGATAATCTATAAGTGAATATAATCTGTGATTTTAGTTGCCCCTACCTATTCTCCTACCACGCTTCCACAGAACAACAATAGAGAGAACCGCAAATCCTGTACATTTCGTTGGAAACATGTGACGTCACGATTGCATTATCACAGCGCTCTCCGGGGAAAATGGCTAAACATAGAATTACGAATGGACCGTGCTTACGAAATATAGCGCGAGATTTGAAAAATTAGATATGTTTCGATTTTCCTTAATCTCATCAGTGTGATACGTCTGCTAATAATTGATCGTATTTACAGCTTACATTTAATTTAACAATGTCGCGATTACATTTTTAGTGCGGCTTTTAATAATTTTTGAGAATGTAAAATTTTTCACTACCTAATAATCGTAATGTCTTTCTTCCTTATCATTTATCATCATTTATGAATAATTGCAATAAAAGATTGAAAATTAGAATAAATTTAGTTACGGCAACATTCAATTAAATATTACGTGTAAATATTGATCAATATGATTAATTTGCAGAAATCACAGACATATCTAATTTAGCCCGGCTGATAGCCCAGTGGCTTGCGCACTTGGTTATCAGTCGTGAGGTCCAGAGTTCAAATCTCACTCTGGGCAATTACGATAACCGGTATTATTCGGGGTCGTAATAATGATTGGGAGGGAGATTTGGCTCTGCAGGGGGTGCCTGATAAGCAACTCGATGCTTAGGCCTTGTCAACCCCTTAAAACATAAAAAAAAACTCTAAAGAGATAAAAATTAAAATAAACACTAGTAAGTCAAATCATGAATGAGCTGTAAAAACGAAACACGTAATCATGAAAATATAATGCAAATTTAAACAACAAATGAACATAAACTCTGAAAGCAGAAAAACTGAAAATTCAAAAATAAAAATAAATTCTAATAACACGGGATAAATAAAGTATCTTAAAAGAATGTCCTCTGTGCCTGCACTAAATTTAGCTTACTCAATTTTGAAGTATTTAAACGACAAATATTTGAATTAGGCATTAGGAAAAGTCGATAATTTGTCGAAATGGCCCTTGGATTTTGATTTTTTTAGGGAAACTCCCTTTTCTCATACGTATTTATAAATACACAGTCGAACACATTTCTTAATGAAGCTAACTTGAGGAGAATGTTGTTCCAGCAATATACTTTCTAACCGTGATTTGTGACCCCTACAATAAAAATATTTGAATACACGATGATGAATAACATCAACCAATTCGATAAAGCTACTAGCTGCATATCTAAGTCTCCTATTGGTATCATCATTTTCTTTAAAACTTACAAATAAATGTTATCAGAGAACCTCTAAAGAATATAAATTTTCAATACAAACTGAACAGCCGTACACATCAATTTGGGAAAGAATGAAACCAGCAACATGTGCAGTTGCCTCTGCAGTAGAAATGTTTAATAAATTTTACAGAAGCTGTAACTGACATGCAATAATCATGATCTATTGGTGGAAGACATGAATTGCTACTATCTCATTCTGAAGAATGTAAATTGTCTGTTTGGCTAGCAAAAGTAGGTAATAATGGGGATAATTCATTATTAACATTTGAAAAAGTTGCATAAGGGACAATGTCACCATTAAGGTACATCTTTAAATAGTGATGATTGTAAGTATTATAGTAATTGGAACTTCAGAAGTGCGTAGGCGTGCGCAAAAGTTTTGTACTTTTGCAGAAACATCTAGATGACATATTTGCTCCTAAATTTTCAGCGTTGATGAATGTTTTGTGAAATTATGAGAGCGAACTGATTCCTTAAATATGCAATATCTGTGAATCTTAGGCTATCTATAAATACTTAACGAATACTTTAATCAAATCTAGTAACTTTGTTTAAAAATCAAAATTTATTACTTACGTTTTCAAGAGCAGAGAGGACGATGTCTGAACGCTACTGTGGCGGGCAAACTGCAACTGTGGAATTTGGTGGAATGTTAGCGAGAAAGTTGTAAAATCGTCATCATGGTAGGGGCATCGTGGAAAATTATAACAAATCTATTGAAAACAACCGAAAACAAGGTATCTGGTGCTATCAAAATGATTGAGGTTAACCGTACTCAACGTACTCAATACGACAGTAATAGCCAACATTAATTCAATAAACTGAAGTTTTATTTCTTGCGAATCACTGATAGTCGGTGACCATTACTCGGAGGGGTTCCATTGCGGCTATGTTTATTTGTTGCCAAAACGCGTATTACCTTTACATACCCGTGCACACTTCTATTTCTGTCTCACTCACCTGGTAAAAAAATTTTACATTGGACTTATAACTTATAAAGCAGCCGCAATATAGAAGTCACAGATCACTTACATAGTGAGTGATCTGTGATAGAAGTACTACAGCGTTTTCGACCTAGTGCACTTTACGCGTGGAGTATATCTATTTCCCTTACTAATATTATGTATTAAAATAAGATGGAAATACAATCAATGGATAAAAGTGCAGTAAGTTGAAAATGCTGTTAAATATATGGTATAATCAATGTCCAAGAGAAAACGGAACTACAAATAAGCTAAAACGTTTCTGTATCTTAATTAATAATTAGTTTTATTATTTTATACACCATTGATAATAAAATCTTGAAAACACCATATTTTTGTTTCAAAATCATTCTTCGTTTTCAAAAGGCATCAAGTCCAATCGATTATTAAATAGTAATTACATGGAATTGGATTTACAAAAGTTGTACACATATCACTGTAATATAACCATATATAACTATAAAAAAAGATAAGGTAACATAATATAATAAACATAAGGAACGACTCCAGACTGCACGATGGCAGCAGTACGCATTCGCTTATAGGCATCAAACCTGTAAAAGGAACATAACTATAGTTGTGCTAGCTTGTAGCAGTTGGTAATGTGAACTTAGATAGGTGTCGTTTGTCGTTACTTTCCCGGCTTTTCGTGAGAAGCAGGTTATTCTATGGTGAGAAGTGAAGCAAGGTATTGAAAAGTGAGGAAAAAATATTGTTTAGGACTTCATATTATTTGTTATATTAATTACGTACTAAGTAATAGTTATTCCAAACTCCATTCAGCAAGTTTCTATTTCGTTACTTGAAAAAGCTTCCGATCGCTAGAGCCAAGTGTTTTGCTTTGTTTACCAGTATAATGTATGTATGAAATGGCGCCATATCACTATACACAATTTACTAGTAATTTATATGTAGGAAAATGGGTAATAAAAAAGCAGCATCCGATAGTGAAACAGATGAGGAATATTCAGTGGAAAAGATTATTGATAGAAGAGTGGTAAATGGAAGAGTTGAGTATCTTTTGAAATGGAAAAATTATTCTGATGAAGATAACACTTGGGAGCCTGAAGATAATTTAGATTGCCCTGAATTAATTGAGCAATTCGAAAAAACCAGAAAAGCGAAAGGCAAAGGTGGCAAAGACAAAAAGCGGCGAAGGTCACCATCTCCAACAAACTCTGATGCTTCTGAAGATAAAAAGAAAGTATGTAACACAATATTATATCCTTACATGCATAGTGTAGCTACTCCAAAACATTTCTTTAACTGTCTGCTTAAATAATCAAAAAGTTTATATTAATATTTGGTATTAGTTGTGAACAACACTATACATAAATATGAAGGTTAACCTTTATTTTCATTGGGAAAATTTCTCAAAAAGTAAGAGAAGATTAATGTGTTTTTGTTGTAACTGTTTTTTTTAATATTGGGAGAAAAAGAGTGAACATACAGCGGTATGCAAAAAAATAGGTATACAGTAATATTTATGCAGATGCACTGTTAGTAAATATACTAGTTAGTATAATTGAATAATTTACGATTTAACTAAGAATAATTACCACATCAAACACAGAAAACATTAAGTTTGTTTGAAAATATTACACAATAATTATATATCTAGTAAATATGCCAAAATAAGCTGTGCAAAATAATAGGTATATTTCAAATAAAATATTGCTTCTGAACAAAATTGGTAGTACTTTCTAATATTGCTTGACAGGTACGGGGCATAGAATCCACCAAACGTTGGCATCTTTCAACGGAAATAGACTTCCAAGCTTCCTGTGCCGCCTACCACAGTTGCTCGTTATTTCTAACGCAGATGCCAATAATTGCTTTTTTGACATCAGCCCATAGATGTTCTATGGGGTTTAAGTCAGGTGACTGGGAAGGCCATTGCATTACCGTCACCTTATTGGCATCGAACCATGCTTTCGCTGCTCTGGACGTGTATTTTGGATCATTGTCCTGTTGAAATGTCCAGCGCAGCGGCATGTTTTCTTTTGCATAAGGAAGCAGAATTTTTCTTGCAATATCCTTTTGCTACGTCAACCACTATCAAAACGGAATTGCAACTGAATATTGATACCTCTACCATTAGAAGACGACTTATCAAAAACAATTTACGGACAAGAACACCAAGAAAAGTTCCCCTCTCAAGTAAACGAAATATTCGTCAGAGAATACAGTTTGCAAATGAACATGTAGGATGGGCAAAGGAGAAACGTTGAAATATATTGCGGAATGATGAAACCAAAGTGAATCTATTTGGCTTTGATAAAATGTTTCAACATGTAAAAGGACAGGAATTCTTGCCGCAATATACCGTGAAAACCGTAAAACATGTTGGAGGCAACATAATGCTATGGGGTTACTTTTCCTGGAATGGTGTCGGTCCAATAGTGTGGATAAAATAAAAGCTTACTCAAGTTGTATACGTCTGTATACATCAGCAAGAAACAAGGGCTATGGTCCAAAACACACGTCCAGAGCAGCAAAAGCATGGTTTGATGCCAATAAGGTGACGGTAATGCTATGGCCGTCCCAGTCACCTGACTTAAACCCCATAGAACATCTATGGGATGATGTCAAAAAAGCAATTAGTGGCATCTGTATTAGAAATAACGAGCACCTGTGGCAGGTGGCACAGGAAGCTTGGAAGTCTATTTCCGTTGAAAGATGCCAATAGTTTTGGGGACTCTATGTCCCGTAGATATCAAAGATGCCAAATATTAATGTTTTATAAAAAAAAATGTTTTCTCTTTACATTTTGCTCAGAAGCAACGTCGAACGAAGCTTATTCCCGAAAACAACCATGTCTGGATAGAGCCTGCGTCACGTAGTAGTCGATTCCCACGTCATTCTGCATCCAGAGATCTATACTCGGGATCAATTCATAGGTCCACCTTCCCTTGGTGCTCGTGTCCCATTGGTCTTGCCATGCCCGCATCAGCCGCGCTCTTGCCTCTTTGGCTTGGACACCCTGATGTATGTCTAACCTCTCCTTGACCAGTAATTCAATAGGGGGAACCCTCGCCAAGATACAAGCTCCCTCCGCCGATATTGATGTGTACGCGCTGCAAACACGAATGCAGCATCTTCTCTGGGTTGCACGTAACTTTTGCAAGAGCCTCTGATTAGCGACGGCAGCGTTCCACACCGGCGCAGCGTACAGTATCTGACTCTGAACGACGGATACCAGAACTCTCCGTTTCAGCGCTCTAGACCCAGCAATATTGGGCATTATGCCAGATAAGGCCCTAGTGGTTTTTTCCGCCTTAAGGACTGTCTCATTCACGTGCTTAGCAAAAGTAAGCTTCTTGTCCAGCCATACCCCTAAGTACTTTATGGCCTCCTTTGGTGTAATCGTCTCGTTGCCCACAACAAAGCGCACAGGAGACATCCTTCGTCTAGTGGACAGGTTGACCGCCTCGGTTTTTTCAGGCGTCAGTTCCAGGCCTTTTAGCTTTAGCCAACGTTCCATTTTCAACAGGGCGGCATCCACTCTGGCCATCAATATCTCCTCATTCATTCCAGTGGTCACCAGGGCAATGTCGTCGGCAAAACCGACCAGTTGTGTGCCATGCGACAGCCGACAACGCCGGACCAAAGACCGACCCTTGGGGGACTCCACTATGCACAGCGACGGTGAGGGACTCTGTGTCAGTCCGCAGCTCTATGGCTCTACTATCAAGGTACGACGCCACGGTACTAACAGTGTGAGGGCTAATGCCTTTCCTGAGAAGCGCTTTCAAAATTTCCAGCCGGGAGGCGCTATTAAAAGCGTTACGCACATCCAGCGTTATAACCGCGTACAGCCTACGATGTTGCGGTGCATAGTTCACAGCTTCTCTAGCTAAGCGTATCACGGTTTCGACCGCATATATCGTTCCCATACCCTTCCGGAAACCGAACTGCCACCTCGACAGTCCGCCCCGAGCCTCCAACTCGTCGTTTAGTCTGAGGTTTATGAGCTGTTCGTAGAGTTTGCTCTCAGCGTCAAGCAGGCAGACGGGCCTATACGCTGCTGGGTCTTCTATAGATTTCCCGGCTTTCCGTAGCAATATTAAGGTTCCCTTTTTCCACTCTCCAGGGAACTCAGCAGCCTCCCACAAACTATTACAGAAACTCAGTACCTATTCCGGCTCCTTCAACACCAGTTGTTTGATTAATTCGGCGGGGATATTCCCGGGGCCTGTCGCACGGTTGTTCTTGAGCTTGTTTGCTGCAGCTTTTATTTCCTCTATCGTAAACATCTTACGCACATCTACCTGCCATCTGTTCCAGTGTAGCGGCTCGTGTTGCGGAAATAAATGTTTCACCACCTCCATCATTATGGTTATAGACATTTTAGTCCTGGGAGGAATACCCTTCATCCTTTGGACGGTAATCTTGTATGCGGTCCCCAAATGTCCGCGTCCGTCTCCTTACACAACGCCCTCCAGCTTATTAATTCAAGCTACATTACACATAACGCATTATAATACAGTACACAGTGACTACCTATTTTGAAAATGGTTAGGTTATATGTGCTGTCCGCAAAAACAAATTCGTCGTTGCCTCAAATTGTGAGAGCCACTAATACAGAACCACAGATTCCACCACAAATAAAAACAAGGACCAAAAAAATTACAAGACCTTAAACAATCTTTAAAAAAAAAAAAACGAAAAGAGCCATTTACAAGGGTTCGAAGGTGCACTGAAGTTGGTGGTGCAATTTTCGAAAATTAACTTTAAACTTGATTATTCGTTTGTTTTATAGCGTTTAATCTATATCTCTAGAGAAAATCGTAACTCACTGTTAGCGTTTTCGACTTATTGCACTTTACGCGTGGAGTATATCTATCTCCCTTACTAATATTACGTATTAAAATAAGATGGAAATACAATCAGTGGATAAAAGTGCAATAAGTCGAAAACGCTATGTGTGTCTGTTAGCGTGACACTTTAGAACTACTGAACATTTTGAAATGCGGGTTTTTTAAATCTCTTTCGGTAATAATTTTAAGCGTGTGTTTAATCACAATATAACCACATGAAGTATCTGAAACAAAGTAAACGAAAAGCAGAATTCAGTTGATACTCATTAATGATTTGATTTTCAGAAATAATTATTTATGCATTCTTTACTATTTTTATTGCGATTATTATCTACTTTTTTCTAATATTATTTCCTTAGTATTTTCTTAAAAGTAATTTTTTTTCTCTATAATATTGTTAAATCAAAATTAGTTATTGGTTTTCGTATTGGATTGATAGAAATGACAAAAGTCTTCAATTTGCGGGTATCGGTTTGGGTTATCTGTAAACATCGGGCAATAAATGCATACCTTTTTAAATGTAATTTTACCAAAAATTGACAACCATGCGGGCGAAGCCATGGACAACAGCTAGTTATTAATATGTAAATGTAATCAATAAATCATTTGGCTTTGGTTAACTCCTTCTGTAAGTATTTTTGTGTTACATTCAAACAATTATATCTCTTTCAGAATTAAACATATGTATACATGAACAGTTCCATTCAAAATACACTACCACCTCCTAAAATATATACTTTTCTTCCAAAAAGATTCTGTACATGTTTATTTTGAGGATGGTCTTTATTTTGCTGTATTAACCATCCTAACGTAAAAGCTCGACTTCGGTGGGGTACCTGTGCAAACTATTAGACATCCATATATTATAATAAATTAAGAAAATAAGCTATGAATGTTTGCAGTATCTTTTTTGTTAACCTTACATTTATATCTGAGGAGAAGCTACTCCTAACTCTGTTATTGTGTTTTATTTTATTGATTAAATTAAGATACTTTTTTTAGACGAGAGGACGTCAGAATTCAACCGAATCGGTACAATCAGAAACTTCAAATAGATCAGAACGCAAAAAGAAAAAGGACGAAAAAAAACGGCGATCGTCCTCTTCAGAATCGGACGGTGAGAAAAAAACTCACGATGACAAAAAAAGGCATTCAAGACCTGGTAAGAAGGCCGTCGTTGATAATTCATCAGATGAGGAGGAGAAGAAAAAGAAAAGAACTACTGATGTATCAGATGATTCCGATAATAATAAAAAGAAAGATACAAAAACAGAAAAAAGAGGTGGGTCTAATGATTCTGATGACTCAGAAAACGAGGGTAAAAAAATAGCTAAGAAAGGACCAAAGAAAAATAGTAGCGATACAATAGAGTCGGAGGAGGAAGAGAAAAAGAAAGATACATCAAAAGCTGCGGATTCAGACGACGAAAATTCGAAGAAAGATAAAAAAGGTGGACGTAAAGCAGATTCTCGAAAACGCAATGTGTCCGAAAGTTCAAATTCTGGCAGTGAATCAGAAAAAAGGACTAAAAAACGCAAGACGGACGATGTTGATTCGGCAGATGAGAAAAAAGGAAAGAAAACAGATAAAAAGAAACCCGAAACTAAGACTAAGAAAATTGATAAAGTAGATTCGGACAAAGCAGATTCTGACGATGAAAGTAACAAAGGAAAAGGGAAGAAGGATGAAAAAAGAAAGTTTGAAAGTAAAACAGATAAAAAGAAAACCGATAAAGGTGATAAAAATAAGAAGGTTGTACGTTTAGGTAAAGATGCATCCGGAAAAACTGGTTTTGACCGAGGTTTGGAAGCTGAAAAGATCATAGGAGCATCGGATACGACAGGTGAGCTATTATTTCTTATGAAATGGAAGGGTACAGATGACGCAGATCTAGTACCGGCAAAAAAAGCAAATCTCATTTGCCCGCAAGTAGTTATACAGTTTTATGAAGAACGCCTTGCTTGGCATTCGCCAGAAGAGGATCAGTGAACGATGAGAGTAACAGTGAATGGACTTTTAAAAACGGCGCCGGCGGTTGCGATACGAGGACTAGATATCCGTATGTCATTGTTTCTTTGAGTTAATTATAGCTGAATATGTTTAATTTCTTTGCCAATTATGTCTTTATTGCGGACAGATCTACTAATAACCCTATTTCTAATTTATATTTCCATTCACTGATATTTAATAAAAGACATACTTGGTAATATGAGTTCACAAGTATCTTTAAATTTTAGAAAACTTATCTGTATCAACTGTTATTTAAATGCCAGTATTTGGTTATTACTCAATATTTTGCTCCCTAATTTTATAAAGAAATTATCATCTTCAGTTTTTTTCTTTTTTTTTATAGTTCCATTAAACTGTACTTTATCCTTGTTAGTATTTTTTTCTCATTGAACCAAAAATGAACAAGAAAAAGTATTTTTATTGCAATGTAATGTCTCACAAGAGCAGTAAAACCATCTTCGACATATTTAAGTGTTTTTTGATGTTACATTTTTATTGACTGAATAGTTTAGCGAAAAAACATGACCGGAAAGCTGATCGTAATATTTATTATCTTTTAGGATAGATTTTATAAAGGTTACTACTGTATGTTTCTAATTAGTAGCTAGTAGATTTTGTTTAACAAACATTACTGCAACTAAGTTTTTGTTTTTTGTGAAATATAGGGCCATATTATTTAGCACAACAGTAAAAACTTTTATGTTATGTTCAAGTTATGGTCAAGTTTTCGAGACTTATGAAAAGGGCAACTTAGACCAATGTTTATTGTACTAATTTATATTATAAAAATATATACATCTAAAAAAATTGTAAAAAGTACACAAATGTATAATTTAAAATGAATTTTATTTTATTCATACTTAAGAACTTGATTATCATACTCTAGCAAAGTGGAACATTTACACGCCTTGCAGTTTTTGTATGGTTTATGATATTCTAATACACTGCTTTGATTAATTTAATAAATTTTTATATTTTCTGAGTCAAAAATAGGTTTCTGAGTATTTTAGTTTTCCTTTTTTTGTTTTCGTATTCATTACTTAATTTACAAAAGATTAAAATTAAACTAACCCAGATGAGCTATTTTCTTTTATCTGCCCGTTCAAAATATTAAGCCAAACTTTGCAGTGTTAGACAATTATAACCAAAAAGTATATCAGTTCCATTCTTGTGAACAACAATTTAAGTATCCGGCTTTTAGAAGGAATAAGAGATTTTGTAAAACACGGTACGGAATAAAAAATATTCAGCCATAACTATATTGCCGATTTCTAACGAGTACATATGATTCGATTCGAATGTGTCGTATGCCACTCTATCTCTTTGGCAATAGAGGTGGTTAACAATCCATGGTCTAGTAATAACTTGTAACATACCGTACGTTACTAGGGCTGTCAATCTAATAACTTTTGTTATCCGGAGCAGGAATCTAGTTTTGTGAAAAATCTGTCATGTTTTAAGAACGCCTCCGAAATGTCATGCATATAAAAAATGCATCCTAAATGTTATATTGGGGATGAGGTCATTGATTTTCAAAATGGCAATTTATAATATGTATTTCGAGAAAAGCTTACTTAAAAATATTTAAGGTAAACGGAGTTTATTAGGCGAATTCGAAATTATACGAGAAATAGATTATTACATGCGAGGTGGAAAATGTTTTATTACAGTGGAGGGATCATGTTGAATAAGATTCCGACATGGGAATTAAATTTCCTCTGACAGATGGAAGTTATCAGGTTCTGTGCACGCACGTCTATTGTATATACAATACTTTCAGAAAAGGTTCCAACCCACGCGACTTGTTTTGAATATGCAACCAATCTTGCAATGTGGTACTAACAAAAAATTCTCCGATTTCAAGAAAATTTGAATTGACGTATAGCATTGAGGAGTTTGTAATAGACATTTTCCTGTAGAAATTGGGGCCACTAAAGGTAATAAAGTGGTATAATAACAAAGTAGACATGTAGTTTGATTATTTACTTTGATATATTGAGTTAAGGCTGCTACACCCTGAATTGGAGCGTTAGCGTCAGTAAATGTGGTAATTTTTTCGACTTTACGGGCACAAATATGAATTGAAATGACTAACTAATTTTTTTTTAATATGTAATGATGTTTTCTAAGTCTCTATTAGCTGTTTTTTTTAAGTATTGTTTATTTTCCTAGTTAAAAAATAAAATAATCTACCGATTTTTTCGTTTTTGTGGATTTGTTTACAAAGTTACAAGACTTTTCTTTACACAGTTCAGTAGATTTTTCAATGGTTGAGGTCCCTATGGGTTTAAGTTTTTTTCAAAATTTATATTTTCTGTGATATTTGACTTCAAAAAGTAGAAATTATGCAGCCAGTTAAACATATTTTTCAAAGGCTTTCTAACCAGGCGGGCTCACTATCTTAAACACGCCCACAGCCGGCAATAAAAATTTATGAATAGCACCGTTGACTGAGAGAATCTTCACATAATTATTATATTCCATTATAGTTGTGTTATATGTAACACGGATAACTTTTGTGTGGAATATACAAGTGCGTTTTATGTCGTAGATCGTAACCCCATTTATTAAAAAAATTACTACGTACATATACATAAATTTAATTATAATTCGGAAACTTTAAGTTCTCGAATATCCATATTTCTACTTCTTCTGGAATCCACTATTTCTGGCAGTAGCGCCGAAAAATAGAATGACGTTAATTTCAATTCCATTTCATTCCAAAAGCTTTTGCTTCGTTTTATGACCTCACAATGAATGGATTTTTCCGTGTAGATAACGAAGTAACAAATATCTCGATTTGTTATTTCTAGCTGTCCTTGAATTTGGTACATGTAGCTGTGGTTTGATTTTAATTTTATATTTCCTTCGGCATCCACTGTACAATAATTAATTTTCTTATTTTGTATAGCTTCGACTACAGTCATGTCTTTCGCACTCTAAGGACACTTTATTTCTAGCACTGCGTCTTCGCCAATCAGCCCATCCGGTGAGGCCGCTAAATACTTTAGTGTGTTGTGAATGAACAACCCACATTCTTTGACAATTTTCTTGAATGTCACCTCAAACGCGTATTTAGCTTTCGCTTCACAGTTTATTCCATGTTGAAGTGATTTTACTTTATGTGTAATGTCTGCTCCATATAAAATATTTTTTACCGTATTTGCGGTATTGGTGGTGCTGCGCATATGGCATATTTTACCAAAGTTGCTAGCAGTTAATCGGTACCTTCTTTCTTGTAACCACATTGGATTATAGCTTTGTCCTCTAGTTTGTTCCTCAACGGACAACTGGTCGGCTGTCATTATGGTATTTTCAATAAAATTTCTTTTTAAAATTCGTAGGTTTTTCTCATTTTCATCCTCCACTACGATATCTAATAATCCATAGTCCAAATCGGCACTTCTGTTTTGAGTAACTTTCCGTGGTGATGGTAATAGCTTACGTTTCTTGTTTTTTGATGTTTGGGAAGTAGCGTACTTTTCAGTATATATTCCCGATGACCCTGCGTTCATATGTTTCGTTAACGTGTTCACAAAATCACCATTATTATTATATGATATAGCTGCGGAATAACACCTAAACTTATACGATCCAGCCAGAGAAAAATTTATTCTTTTTCCTCCAACAAATTTGTTGACAATGGAGTTGTATGTTTCTGCAGCGTTACTATCAACATCATATAATAAACTGGCGGAATATTGTGCAACTCTATTTAGGGCATTATTGAAACTATTAAATAATAGCTTTTGTGTTGAAAAATGATCATATAAATTGGTTTCTCCATCTTTTGAGCCTTTACAGAAATAAGAATCACAGTTATCGTGACAGCCAAATATATGTTTGGGCCCATTCAATATATCTGCTTTTAGTTTTGCTATTTTCGTATGCAACAGACAATTTTCCGCTTTTCTGTACTTTATTGCGCCAACAATTGCAGTTCTAAACTTCATGACATTTTTACTCAAGAAGTGTTTTATATTTCTATCTTGGCGAGGAATTTTGCACAAATCCCTGAGTTTGTTGCAAAAATTACGCAAAATGTGATTCCGACATTCAATTTTTTCTATAAAGAAATTTGGACCGTAGGGCTTGCACTCAGATATTTTTTTATAAACACTGCTATCGCCATCCCCAATTATTTTTCCATATTTCAAACCATGCGTTTTCAAGAAAGATTTGAAACCCCCAATTATGATGTCTGCTTCCATAGATGTTGATGTGCCTGACCAGTTTTGATTACATTTATGTGGCGCTGCCGCTTTATTTAGCATTTTGTTTCGTCTACAAACACCACAGCACTTATTTCGCACTCCAACAAATAAGAGCTTTTTAGTTCGTGCACCTATTATACTAGCTACTCCAGACAAAGCACTATAGTTTACTTTGTATGATCTTTTGCTCCATGCACCGTCTACAATGACGGTTATCACAGGAATTCCGTCAATAACGTCACCAGCTTCAATAGCTAAAGCAGCCTCTTCTTTGCCGGTTGTAGTCATCTCATCTTGAAAGCATGAGTCTATGGAATTATATAGACTTCGCGCATTATTCGTATACGTTTTCTGCGAAATCTGCGGTACATTTAATGCAGAACAGAATTCTGTTAATTGAGTATACCCTCCGCCAATGGCCATTATACCCGTTACAGCTGCTTTATTGATTTCTGCACCATCCCTTTCAGATTCGAATGAATCTTTCAAGCCACAAACATTACAAATTGTAAAAAAATTGCTTTTGAATCCAATTGCCTGCTCCTTGACTATCTGGATGTCGTAAAAGCTACATTCTAACCCTTTATGCTTGATCTTCTTGACGAACTGCAATACGTAGTCAATGTCAACAATTCTTCGTCCAAAAAATTTATTTTCAATGTCTTTTTCTGAATTTCCTTCTACCTCAATCTCCAACGGAGGTAATTCCTCAGGCGCCACATTTTCTTGCGTGCAACTATAAAATTGAAAATTTATTGAAAATACGTATTGAATTAATTATTAAATTGAATTTTAATAGCAAAGAATATTTTGGGCAAGTCTGGAAATCGCGATTGAAATTTATTTGTTTAATTTGATTATATCATATAACAAATTTTACAAAAATTAAAACTGTCTCCGTTATGAGACGAATATAAGAATGGGGGAAGGTGTAGGTACATTGTGCTTTAACCAACGGACTGACTGCTGGCAGTATCGGCTGTGAGTCATATGCTGTCGATATCGAACAATTAACCAGTGTTAGAAAGCATATGCGTTTGTGGCAGCGGTATTGCTACAAGGGATATTTGTTTGACCAGTTCTCATAGTAAAAACATCTCAGAGCTAAATTCAATGTAACAGTGCCGTATATTCACATTAAAAATATATAAAATACCATTTTGAAATTTGCTACATGATTAAGCAGAACAATATAAGAAAAGGGTAGACAATTGCCATTCGATACACACAAACGAATCAAGCCGACTTTGTGCTGTCGGTTAATTGCCTAAAGGGGAAGAGTGGGAACAGTGAGACGGAAAAGTTTAAATTTATTTACATAAAAGACAAAAAAAGTGAAGTCATGAGAACATGACCTTTGGGAAGTCACCTTCTTTGGAGAACATATTAGTGCATGAATTTTGACAAAAATGGAAAAAGAAATCTTTTTGAAAGGAAAATTTGAAAATACATAGTTGTGCCAATGTTCCTCTTTCAAAGGGTACAGTAAGACAGTCCCTCTTACTTAAACAAATTTGTATAAAAAGTAAATAAAACTGCGTGCAAGTGATCATAACAAAGTTTATTCAAGTGCCTATTGCTTATATGGATACAAATAAAAAAATTAGGTATTTTTTTATAACAGTTCATTTGTTTTTAAATTTGAGAAAAAATGTCTTCCTCTAGAGACAGTTGGAGGCTGCAATATTTTAATAATTTGTTGTTTGGATACAGCACAAACATCTTTCACTGCCGGGAAAACAAAACAACTATTGTTTTTGGAGTTTTTTCGAAGAAAATTTATCTCTAATGAATAATTGTTGCTATTATTTTTCACCACTTGTCCAACAAAATATTTATTAAGTGTTTTGTTAGCATTACCCTGATAGATCAGTCGTACCATCACAAAATCGTGAATATCAATTGAAGTGATTTTCTCAGAGTCCAGTATCAAGACAGATAAATCTTCGTCTTCTTCTGAAAATAAATCGCTATCTACGGAAGAATTTGTATCATGAACAGAGAAATTTTCACTGGTTTCATCTGATTCACTTTCAATAATGTCGTCTAATTTTTCAATTAATTTTCTTTTAACTGATGTAGTATTCTTCTTGCTTTTATAATTCTCAATATCTATTTCTTCAGGAGTATCAGTAGCAATTCTAGTTTTACCTTTTCTTCGTCTATTCCCGCCAGATCCTATTATATTCTTTTGGATAACCTCTTATATCGTGTGCAGTTACAATTTTTGATGTTTTCTTATTTTGTGCAGGAGTTACAGTATCTTCATTATTAGCAGAACTCGTAATATTAGTAGAAGAAGAGGGTGTCTCGCTAGTTATGGCTTGTCTTGTAATTTCAGGTGGTCTTTCCCTCTCACTAACTAGACTCGCTAGAAAATTTTCTTCACCAAAAACATGTCTGTCATAGGGAAAAATTCCAGTTTTCTTAAATGCAGCTAAAATATTAACAGGTGACATAGCTCGAGGATAGGACTTTTCTACAAATGACGCTATTTGATAAATTGTTACTGGAGTTCCTGGATTAGCAGCCTCCCAAGACCGCAGAGCGTCATTGTAAAACAAATGAAATGGTTTTAGGAGACCCACATCCAGTGGTTGCAACTTGTGTGTGCAGTGTAGAGGTACAGTCAAGATTGTAACGCCGTTGGATTTACAGAGTTCAATTGCACTGATCGAAATATGGCTTTCGTGGTTATCCATAATTAAAAGGGACGGATTATCTTTTGAACTCGCAGTGTATTTTATAAAATGTTTTAACACTTCCAAAAAACATTCAGAATTCATCCACCCTGCTTTTGTCGCTAAACCTAACGTTCCTGTTGGATCTCCTGTTAACATGTGGCTTTTAAAATGAACCCTGGGAAATACCATAGCTGGAGGAATGGCGCTTCCACATGCATTTACAATACAACATGTTGTAACCAAGGTACCTCTTTCGCTGCTTTGAATTTTTGGCACTTGACGAGTGCCCTTTTCTGCCAATACTTTTAATGTTGTATTCGGTACGGTTAAGGTTCCGGTCTCGTCTAGATTATATATTCTAAGTCCATCGGAAAAGTTAGGATGGCGCGCCATAACTTCCTCCAATTTATCAAAAAATGCAGCGACATTTGTTTTATTAAACCCTGCTGCTCTTGCTAAGCTACAACCTTCTGGGGTTCTTAAAGAGAGGTTAGGATGCCTTTTTCGAAACCCTTTGTACCAATCAGCTGAAGCTTTGTTTTCTCTTTCCCAACTTTTCGACGGTGTTGTTTGCTAGTGCTAGGTCGTAGGCCAATTTACAACAGTCATGTATTGTTAAACCATAAAACATCTTTGAGCAAGTTGTAATATATTTAAGAAGAGCTTCTACCAATTCGGAAGAAAGTATTTGATTTACTCTATAATTGGGGGCCATTCTGCAAAGGGGATCTGTTTTAAATTTTTTTACGTATCGACTTAAGGTCTGGAAACAATTTTTTTTCTTCTTGCTGCTTCACGAATTTTCATACCGTCAATAATTACTAAATTTACTGCTTGTCGCATTAAATCTTTGCTAAATTTGCCAACAGTCCTGTCGGTTTTGTTCTTGCGCACCATTCTGTAACAAATATTTCAAAAATTTTCAAATTCAAAATAGTTTCTACATTGACACAGTTGATTTGCTTCTGGAAGTAAATAGTTTCGTGGATAGTTTGGTGGATAGACACCGTCTCATTGTACCCACCGATGAAATGTCTTACTGTTCCCACGTTGCTCCTTTTTCCCGTTTTTTGCATAATATAATTTAACCTCAAAATATTTTAAATCACGAACTCTAGGTTTCTTACCTGTTGTCAGTAGTAGCGCATATACAAAGAAACAATTATTTAACTTGTTTAGATTCTGTGATATAGGCAAATATAGATACAACACAAAAATTACTCAATAATACATACACCACCAAAATACGGACTATCCAAACTATATCGGGCTTTATGAATATCAACAATGGTCAACTTTACTCTAGTATAGCCAACTAAAATATACTGAAGTGTCGTCAACCCAAATTAAGTTTTACACTAAAAATTGGTAATGTCTCATTGTTCCCCCTGTCTCACTGTTCCCACTCTTCCCCTACAGTGTGAACGAACCTGCTTTTTTATGACAGACAAGTTAGGAAAGATATAGCTTTTAAAACTATCGCGCGTGAACAACAGAACGCTTGTTTTTCCGTTGCACATAAATAACCGAACCGTTTGGTGGTTAGCGGTACCAGCTATATTGATCCGGTAAATCTGATTATGGCAAAGAAAACTTACAGATCTGCTTTTTGCACTGGAGCGGTGTATTTCCCAGTACAATTCATATGTACATATGAAAATGTATGTACCCAATGGTATGGATCTTCGAAAAATATTAAACAGAAAGAATCCTACAATTGCGAACCCATTCTAATACATTTCTTCAAGCTCTACTTCAAGCATTCCAATGGAAACTCACATAATGTTTCTCAAATGCGGATTACTTGTTCATAACAATAATCCGCAGTGCCTTATGTGCAGGAGACATCTGCAAGAACCTTTGTTTAATGCGTATAGTTAAGAAACTACAGGATGATAATTGAGCTTTATTACAAGCAGGACTTCTTTTAATATGTCATGTCATTCAAATTATCGTTTAAACGAATACAATTGTGACTATTTCCAAAATGGGAAATTTTACTTCGGCTGAATATACAGACATTATCTATATGTACAGATATTTTGTGGTGGTAATGATATACGTGCGTGTAGCGAATATTAACGCAGATATCCAAATAGGCGTCAACCATCTCTTAAAGTATTTACTAGGACGTTTCAGAGATTACGAGAAATTGGTAGGTACAACAACCATTAAAAATTATGGTAGTGTTTATGTAAACGCAAATAAGATCGACAATGAAATTAGTATAGTTGATGCAGTTTTGGATCATCCGAGAATTAGTACACGACGTATGACACAATTAAATCTATGAGAAAGTATGCTATTCCGAACTTTGCGTAGGAATCAACTCTAACCATACTATTCTCAACTAGCGAATTCCGGAGTTTGCCGAGTACCCACGAAATTATCAATCATCTCAATTTCCCCAAGCTTGAATGATATGGCTTGAGAGTCTTTATCGAAAGTGAAGGGATAAGCTGCCAATACAAAAGAAGTGGAAGCAGGATCGATATTTTTAAGTTGACGCAGCAGACGGCGCACAGTGGATCGAAAGGCGGTAAAACGCGGACATTGACTGAAATGGTAATAACTTGCTTAAAAATTAATGTTGGTCAACGAAAGAAAATTTTGTCGAATAGGTAAGGTTGTATATTATATCGAGTAAAAAAATTATTGTTGTACCGTCACTGCTTGTTTGTGAAAATGAAGCTAAAAGTATATAGTATTTGGGACTGCATAAATGGAAGAAATAGCGTATTTGAGATATAGACATAAGTTTCGTAACTGTTTCTGTGTGATGGAACTTATAATGTAGACTACAATATATGCAACAGGAAAATATTGTGATCCATAAATACATTTAAGATAGAATCATGGGCTTTGGTATCTTAATAAATTAAACGTGTCGACACTATTAAAGCAGAGATAAAGAGCATATATATGTAAAATTATGTATCTCTGTTTTTAATAGAAATTTCTTTTAAACAGTGATGTTTTTCTTTATAGTAAAACAATTCGGTTACCTCTCTTGATAACAAGTCGTTGATAAACAGTAGCAGTACCTACTTTTCACTTAACACAATTTTCAATTTTGCCGGTGAAGCATTAATAATTCTACAGCCTCTGGTAATAACTCACTTCTTTCATGTTCGTTTAATTTTCGCCTTGAATGGGAAATATATGGGATCGAATGTAATAACTAGTCTTTTCAAAATATCTTTGTTAGTAGCTGAACGCCTACATTTTCTGCTATTTTTTCCCTGAACTTTTAAGGTCTTTAGTTCCAGCTTCAGCAGCTTCTTCTGAAAGTTTGCCTATAGGAAGTAACATGTTGAATGATATCTGCGCCATGCAATAGAATTTTATGTATGTGGACTAGCATATAGTACAAACCATATACATATATAAATTTTTCAGCTGTTCCTTCTTGCAATCAATTTCTTTCCCTGTAGTAATCACTTGTAAGATTATCGCGAATCTTCTGCTTACATTTACATCTAGGACGGTTATTGAAGCTGTTATAGCTGGATATAAACATGCTTGTATCGTTTGCCATAGCACGTATTTTTAAATGTTTGTCTATATGAATTTAGCCAAGAACTACCGTCGAGTCACCATTTTGAGACAAATGCCAATTCACTTAGAATATTTTGTATTGTTCCACCCCACATAGTTTTACTATGCGAGTAGATGTTAATTTTCTGTGATATTTTTATTACCTTTAACCAAATACATTTATGATAATAATATAGATAATTTTCCTGTTTATGTGCACCTATAGTAAAACATAAATTGTATTTATATTAGCCACAATCCAACTAGATGGAGAATAACTAGGCGTACCGAAGAAGTAAAACATACCAAGTATATAAAGAAAGATACCCCATTTTGTTTATCTTCTATTAATCGATTATTATAAGCTAACACAGCACATTTCACAATTCTAACTTAATATTATAACACATTGAGAACGATACAATAAGTGCAGCGAATATTAAAGAAGTAGCATATTCGATCTCATAATGTAGCTATATGACCGATACTCATAATTATGCTAATTGGTTTATAGCCTTTTTAATCCGAGAACTAAGAGATTATGAAACATACATCGAATGTTTCGTAACTGAAATGGTATAACTTAACAAATTTTTGATAGAAATATTAATAAACGTGCATTTATGAGAATGCTAGAAACGGTAATGCGACAAACAAAACGTCTTTTCTCAGAAAGTTGCGCGAAGTAGCAGCTGAAATCGCTGGAGAAACTACTAGAAGGATCCTAGATGACAAAACAGTTTTCCATTTTTTGGACAAATTTGGGCATTTTTTTAAAAAGCTAATAGAAGTTAAAATTTAGAGTAATAGAACACCATCTTCAAGAAATGGTAATTGTATAGTTAGTTACAAATATGATTTGCTAATATTTTGCCAGTTGAGTTACACATAGTTAATGTATATTCTGAGCAAATTGCAGTTTCGTATCGTATCTAATTCCGAAAATTTTAGTAGTTGAAGAGGACGGTCGAAATACACTCTTAGCGTAACATCTCGGAACATGTACTTTCAAACTTGCTTCTGTTGGATATTTCGTCAATCTACTTGTTTGTATTGTGATTTCCATATCTAATGCTTATTTTACTATACACTTATACACATTTTATTATGATTCTGGAAGATTGGCTTTTTGCACTATGTCAGATTTTTAACCAACTTCGATCCACTGTGCGGCGCACCTCATCCAGAGAGGCTTTGGCGTTACTCCTCATATGGACAACTCATACTCTAAATCCTCCTTAGTAAGCCTATTAACCGACACCTTAAAATCCATCCTAAATAATATTAAACCGAGTGTTAGGTTCAATACTAGCACTACAGGAAGTTACTGACACCCAAAGAGTTATATAAAAAAAAAGAAGGGTGGCCCAAAAGAAAGGAGATGGCTGTTTTTGAAAATGGCCCTTCCTTTTCGAAATGGCCCCACGTTGGGCGCCAAAAGCTTGCTACCTCCAGTCAAAGACAAGAGTGAGTAAGATATAAAAAGAAGTTACGAAGCGCAGGGAAGGAAAAGCGTAATCCTACCTGCGTACCAATCCCACACGGAGAAAAAAAGATGTTACCACGTATTATAAATATAATGAATGATATTAACTCAAGGACAACAATACGTTATCTAGTACCCAGTATTCATCCATGTATTACTGTTTATTAGGAAGATGGTACGCTCTAATATAATTATAATACAACCAACTATAAAGTTAGTTGTCCCTATTGTTACTATCTATTTTTCTCAGTGCATATATACGATCCCAATTGGTAGGAGATTGTTGGTGAAGGAGCAGGGCAGACTGTGGCCGCTATGCTTAGTCGAAGACGGTCGTTCAGGTTTCCAAAACCGATAAGAATACTTACCACTCGCGGCACGTAAGGTAAGTTGACTGGAGGGGCGCCACCCACTAGTAACAAAGTCGCCTCCGGGAATCTCCTTGGTTGTGGGACCCAAGGTGAAACTCCAATCGCAGAGGGTTCGGTACGAGAGTAAGAAGAAAAAAAATATCCCAAATTAGGTTTGGGAGCCAAAATGTATTTGCAATTGTCCACAAAAGAAAAATTGCAGGTCACCCGGTATATATATACATATATAAAAAAAAGTAAAGTGCTTAAATTTAAATTCTCTCGCAATAGTGCGTAAAATCAAAATCTAAACAAAAAAAGAAAAGAAAATAAACTAGCTACGGTATTGAGTTACTTTAAAGTGAGGCAAAAAAAGGGTAATTAATTAAAGTTACAAAAAAAAAAAAACAAATCAAACCTTCAGTACAGGATTCTTTATCAGGCGCAAGAGGGAAAAAAAAGTTCCTTAGATCTAAAATATTTCAAAATTACAATAATAAAAAAAAAAGACGCCGCCGTTGAACTGGCCATGCGTCGGCTCTAAATTTCGATTAGACAAAATTCTAAATTTAATTAATAGTATTCATGTAAAACAGCATAGTTTTACCGATTTCTTGGTAAAGAAATTGTTCAATTAATTGGCCAATAAATCGGGACGTGTAAAACAGGCTATACAAATTTGACTTTAGATGCCGCCATTATTTATTCCAGAAAAGCATTTATCTCCGACAGCGCTCGGGCCGAGTCGTACAATTTAAACGTAAAATTGCCACTCTCATGCGCGCGGCGCTTTGCGCGAAGAAAACTTGCGAACACAAACTTCAAAGGTGCCGACAGTTGTTGCGACTACTGTATAATACGACTATACTGTCCCTAAAAGTACTTTTAAACGGTTGATTGAATAACTGTGAAATAATACATCAAATAAAAAAGGTCACAAAGTTTGTGTTACATTTGGATGTTCTTTTATTTTGACCTCAAAAAATTATGGTTACCGGGAAGAAAATGTATTACAAGGGCAGTGACTGTGGGCTGCTAGTACGTAAAACTTGTCAGTGGTGGCGACACTGACCTGACAGCGGTACAGCTGTGTCACAGGCTGTGGTAAGTCAGTGATCAGTGATGGTCAGTGACGGGGGAATAGAGTTCAAATTTTTAGTTAAGACACATGTCGCCTGCGGCGCTGCTTGCGGTCCCCTCCCCAATCACTCGCTCAGCTGTTGTTATATATACACGTAGACGTGGATCACGATTTGAGGTTAATTATTAATTGTCAAGTCGTTGCATACTTATCATAGTCGATTAGTGATTAGCCACAATAGCAAACGTTTGTTATATTCAATCAGTTATTGTGACTTTTGAAAATGGTGTTTTATTGTTGCGTGCGCAATTGTAATAGGACCAGCAGAGAGAAGAGAATCCATATTCTTCGAAAAGATACAAACGTAAGTTACATTTCAAAATCTTTTGTACACTGTACTTAATGAAAATATCCGTGAATTATTTTAGAGATTCGAAGAATGGACAAGGATAATTGGTAGACGTGATATAACATAATGAACGGTCCAGCTACTGTGAGTACGTCAAGTGAAAGACTCGACCGCCGTTGTTATAATTAAATTTTCTATCGTTGACTTGACGGCTTGCTTGAATTGCTTGTCATTGCATCATAACATAAGATATACATAACTTAAAAGTGTTTGCTGCATACTTATGAAATTTTGTAATTTGTTTAAACAAAACGTACAATGTGTTCTAAACATATTGTAGGCAACCTTTAAATGTATTTAGTAATTTGAAATAAGTTTAGAGAGTTAGAAAAAAAGATGTTACTTCAACCGATTCGATTCAACTTTTCTCTTGACGGTTTGACCCACCGTGGGCACGATTTAAAACCTGACCGATTTTAGCAATCAGCTGACTTAGTTCGACCATTCGTCAGCCCACAGATTTGACGATTCCGACCGGTCTACCCGTTCACTTGACGTACTCTATGTCTGTGAAGAACATTTCACTGATGAAATGACATTTTGTGATCACCACAACCGAAACAATTTTAACATTGATGCTGTGTCAGATTTGTATCTACCGGAAGGTATGCTTTATATTAACGACTTTTTTCATATATTGTGACAACAGTTAATGTATTTATTTACTTTAAGTATTATTTACCAACAAATTGTACGAAGAATAATATTAAACAATATTTAATGCATCAAATTAAAAAGAATGTACATTGCACATTTAATTGTAATACACATGATATATTTGATTTATTTTGTAAGGAGTTGACAGCATTTTACTTATTTACGTGGACGAAAAATGTTAATAAAATTTTAAAAGGTATCGACTTGAGAAATGTTGATGATGACATTAAAGTTCAAGCATTGAACTATTATAATAAATATAAAAGTTGCAAATTAAACACATAAATGTATCCACTTTATGTATATATATATATATATAATAAACGTTTTTATTATTATTATTTGTTTTATATACTCTCATTTCATTAACTGTTTATAACATAGGAGAAATTGCTTTTTATATCGCTGGAAATGTTTGTTTCTGGTCAGATAGAGTTTCTATGTGACTGGAAACAAACATTTTCAGCTATGTATAGAGCAATTTCTCCTATATAAAACAAAACACAATTTCAGAAAGAATTTGAATACCCGCCATAGTTAGTAGCGACATTGGCGACATGTGTCTTAACTATTTTCATGATTACAAATAATATAAAGAGAAGACCATCTGTACTATATATCATCTGCGGTCAGTGACTATAAATATGCACTGGGTAAACATGGGTAAATGGTATCCATAGATAATGTAGTTGGTGGTATCTATAAAATAATACGGTAGATACATGGTAGATACGGGTTGTGCTTGGATTTTAATTATTGATGTTTATAATTTAAAAAGGTAATAGTAGGAATAAAATATTAAAAAATGCAAGTTGAAGTTCAAGAAAAATCGCAATTGCTTGCAGTTTTACAAGTTTTAAAAAAATATAATTTGAAGGTTAGTTCGTCTAAAATTTATTAGCTATTTATATTAAATTAATAAGTGTAGGGTACCGAAGAATTATTAAAGAAAGAAGCCAGTCTTGGCGAGGAAATCAATGATGGTAGTTTACAACAGGAATCTGATGTTAGCAGTGTTCTTACTGGTTATAAAAGTGATGGAGATCCAGAAGCATATGAAGAATGTTACATAGAACTAAAACGATTTGTAGAGGGATCCTTAGATATATACAAACATGAGCTAGGAACTATACTTTACCCTGTTCTTGTGCACATGTATTTAGAGTTAGTATATAATGGGCATACCACAAAAGCTATAGCTCTAATGGAACGATTTGGTCCAGAACAAGATATATATTATCAAGATGATCTTCGTAAGCTTGCCTTGGTTACCAAAAGAGATCACATGAATGGAAACGAATTAACAGATACATTTAAATCCAATCAGTTTATTATAAGAATGTCTAGAGATACATTGTCCTTATTAAAAAGACATTTACATGATAAAAAGGCCTCTATTTTACTGAATATCATTCAAGAACATTTATATTTTGATATGTATGAAGGTGTTGCCCGAAATAAAGCCCAAATTGATGCAACATCTGGGGCAATTATCGGAGAAGCTACAAGGCAAGGTAAGAACATTCTAAAGATATTTAGAACTTTTAACATACTAAAAGTTTGGTTTGCCAATCAACTTGATATAAGTTTTTCATGTCCTGGGATAAATAATACACTCGCACTCAATTTTTCAACTTAGATAACTCAGTAATATATGACATCAACTGTCATAACGGTCATAACATAGATATTTCTATCACAGGCAGTGTAAGTCATTCAACACATAAATTTCAATGCTTGCATGTGGATTAAACTAATGACGAAGAATCTACTACGAAGTAGCTTTATATACATCCCATATGCTTTGAGTTTAAGGGTGTTGGAATGTCAAAAACACAAAATTCAAAATAACACCTCTCTGTTGAGTGAAGCAGAGAGATGCAACTACATGGCAAAAAGCGAACTCTATCTGCATCCTTTTCTACTCTCTCTCATTGATGAGACCACTTCTTGCGGAAAGTGCAGCTACCTATGATGAATTTTTAAACTAACCTTGAACAATCATTCAGCCATATTAGTGCTTGTAAAGCATGCTAATGCCATGACTAGATTTACTATGAATTAAGAGCTGGTTATATAAAAATAATCGAGGTTTAACCTATTTATGCTCATACATAAAAAAATATGAGTTTTTGTGACAAAGAAATAAAATATTCCTTTATAATATCATTTGTTGGTATTACATACACAGTAATGCCCCTATTTTATTAAATTAACAATACAAACCGCAGGCAAAATATAAAGTGGGACTTTCCCAACTATGTTATCCAACAGATTTATGACATACTGTACTCGCTACCCCGTCTTGTGAATCGCATGCCTATTGGACCTGAGAAGATGTGAATTTCAGTGACTTTAGGGTGAATTTTAAATTGACGTGACCACGAAATTGTTAAATAAGGATTGCATTATAAATGTAAACCATAATAATAAATGTTTTATAAAATATGCAGAGAGGTGTGACGAAATTACGTAAAAGCACAAAGAAACAAATAAAATCCTTGCCAAAATGCGTTTAAGTTATAAATAGTTAGACACTGACACAATGGACACGAATGTCAATTGTGGCTAGTGACGTTCCGATATTTTCGATATTATTAATATCCGTATATTTGTTTCGATATATTTGATATTTTTATCGATATCGAGGTTTCGATAATATCGAGATATCGAAATAGTATTTTTCTAATTGGATGTTGTAATAAAGCTAAAACAAAAGACGACGCAGTGCTGATATGGCTATTACAGCATACTGTGCTGTAATGAGATATTAACGTGGTGCCCCCCACCAGAGTCCCCCCGACTCTTGCCGGAACGTAATATAGGCGATTAATGTGAAAATTAGAAAAAATACTGTAAAAAACGTGTGCCATAATGACATGTAATGCTCGTACTTTGAATCTCAAACTTGTACTCGCATTACGTCATTGTGAGACTTGTGTTTTAAAATACTATTTATCGCGTAGCGGCGAGAGATTCAAAGTACGAGCATTACATGTCATTGTGGCACACGTTTTTTACAGTATTTTTTCTAATTTGCACATTAATCGCCTATATTACGTCCCGGCAAGAGTCCCCCACCCCACTACTTTAATATCTCATTACAGCACAGTATGCTGTAATTGCCATATCAGCACTGCGTCGTCTTTTGTTTTAGCTTTGTTACAACAATCCAATTAGAAAAAGAACTTTCAAGTATCGAATCGTGATGCCCAACTTCTTTCTCATCGGAGGTTATTGTTTAGATGTATACATAAAAGTGTATGACAGTTGTGTGATTTTAAACTCTATTTTTGCGAAGATTTTTGGTAATTTGTCGATTGAAATTTACAAATTTGAAATCGTTTTGACATAAGCTCTATAAATAAACTACACATAAAATACATATATAAATACTGAAAAGTATGAATGAAAATCTATATAATAATACTAAATCTAAACATTTACAAGTTTCTACCTTACCGTTTGTGCGTTTCGTTTTGCTAATGTTTGCTTGATTATAATTAATTTAAATAATCGAATGATATTCTCAGTATCGATATTTTCTTTTGATACTGATTTGATTCCAAATATCGTATCGAAAGGAGTATCGGAACATCACTAATTGTGGCACATGAAGTTGAAAGCGAATTAATATGTCTCATACGCTACGACCTGATTACTCGGCCACATACTCGGTTCTTCCGGGGTACATCAATGATAACACTATTGGTGATTTCAATAATGATGAGAGAAATAGATAAAAAAGTGATTTTTTACATGTTGGTAACACAAACGTCCGCTGTGTATGACATGCCGGTATGCGTGTGTATATGATCTAAGAGAAAAAGGAACATAAACATTGGATTATTTGAATTGGTTTTATTAACTGCACAGGCCCCCTTAATAAAACGTATTTCTTCTAAATAATATTCAGTTGTTTATCTACTACATATGTACAATGTCGTGAGAAATCTATATAATCTTTATATATGTTTAATAATAAAATTATACGCAGATCTAAGCAGATCTTACAGGGTGTTTTGAAACATCGTTTAAAGATTTTAAGGGCATGTAGTACGATCGAAAATAAGGTTAAAAGTCATAATAAACATATGTCCAGAAATTAACTGTTTACGAGATAACAGCGATTTTATCGCAAATGCAGAATAAGTTTCCTTTAGCGGTTTTTATTAAGATGTTATTGTATTTTAACATAAAATAGATTAGGAGTATAACTAAAGAAGATATTCAAAATGACGTCCTTCCATTTCGACACAGGATCTACATCTGCTTTCAAAGGAAGCGCGCACTCTTTCAAAAAACAAGGGTTTTTCTCGTATTATCTGGCAACAGTGTTCTATTCGTTGGCGCAACTCTGGAAGATCGTTTACCAGTGTTGCGTACACTAAACTTTTCAAATAACCCCAGATACTAAAGTCCAACGGGTTTAGATCGGGAGACCTTGGAGGCCAAGCAATGGGACCTGCTCGCCCTATCCATCTCCCAGAAAATTCATTGTTAAGATGTTCCCTAACAGCACGCGTAAAGTGCGGTGGAGCTCCATCTTGCATAAACCAGAGGTTCAGTCTTAGATTTATAGGTAAATCTTCCAAAAGTTCAGGTAAAGTATTTTCCAAGAACTCGAGGTATGCAGGACCTGTTAAGCGTTGTGGCAAAACAATCGGTCCTAACAACCGTTCCCCTATCATGCCTAACCAGGTGTTTAGAGATAAACGTTGCTGGTGCCGAGCTTCAACGGTAGCATGAGGATTCTCGTCACACCAAACGTGATTGTTGTGGAAATTAAATATTCCATTTTTAGTAAAACCAGCTTCATCAGTGAAAAGGATGTTATCAGCGAAATCTGGCCGATCAGCAGCTGTTCGCAAAAACCACTCGCAGAAAGCCCTTCTCGCTTGATAATCCGGAGCAGTAAGGGCTTGTCCCCGTTGGATATGGTAGGGGTATAGGAGTTGCTCATGAAGAGTTCTCCAAACAAGATTGCTGCTTACACCCACTTGAGTCGAAATTCTTCTAACACTAGTTTCGGGATTTTCATCAATAATATTCAAAATTCGATCTTCTATCTGTGGAGTACATGCTAATCTCTGCCGTCCAGTATCAGAAGACCGCTTCTCAAACGAACCAGTTTCTCTTAGTCGTTGAAACACCGTCTGAAACATCACATGCGAAGGCAGTTGGCGATCAGGAAACGTTTCAGCATAGAAGCGACGTGCTTGTAAAGAATTCCAATTAGCACGACCGTACATGAACACCATATCGCTCATTTCAGCATTAGAATACGCAACCATTGTAATTGCTACAAATTGCACAAAACGTCAAATTAAACTGTCACAAAACAATAGCTGATAAGCACCTGTTTACTGGAATATGTTATATCCATGTACTACTAGGAACACCCGCTGTTATCTCGTAAACGGTTGATTTGTGAACATATGTTTATTATGACTTTTAACCTTATTTTCTATCGTACTACATGCCCTTAAAATCTTTAAACAATGTTTCAAAACACCCTGTATAATGATTATATAGATCTGTTTAGACCTGCGCCCAGACGGTCACCGACTCAGGATCATCCTAGTGACTGGATGCCTGTAAGTAATTTATTCTTTCGCACATCCGCTATCCTTCTCCCCCGCGGTTTGATCGTGCCGCGCGCCATCAAAGATAAAAGAATAAAGAACCATCAGGTTTCACCCTAGTTGGAATGTACGCTCATCGTTATCATCACATTGTTTACAATACTCTTTGTTTAAAATAATGTATTGTTACGCGCTTCAGTTTGAAATTCTGTTTTCGATGGGCGTTATTAGGGGGCCCAAATGGTGTTTGGGTAAGAAATGATAGGGAGCAGTATTGTACTCTCCGCACAAAAATAAAATAGAAGATTCCCGTCTTTTACGAGAAAACATCGAAGCGGCTCGAGAAAGTTCTGGAAATGATTGGTTGATTCGAGGCAGTAGAGCCGGTGAAATCGAAGAGTCACGGTAGATATATTTAGTGAATATAAAGATGTGAGGGTAATAGTTTTTTAAGTGTTTCATTATTAAGTGTCTATTAATAATTAGTGTTCAATTTAATTATTTAGTTTGTGTGTTCTTTGATGTTATTTAACCTTTATATGGTCTTAAGTGCAGTGTAATAAATTAATTTTATTCAATATATATCGCTTGTGTTGTTTCTTTGAAACCCAACAACGTTTTAATACTCGAAAGATATATATACATATATATAAAAATGAGCTGAAAAAGTAGATTATTTTTTATACCTTAATTCCTTGTTGTTATTCTTTGATTATCATTTTTTTAGACAATAAAGCAAAGGTTTTGTATGGGATCCCGAAAGCTCCGGATATTCAATCACTTGCAGCGCCAGTTGAAGATGAAGAAGAAACTAATGAGCAAGATACTCCAGACAAGCCTAAAAAGAAAAAGGCTAAAAAAGATCCATTTTTCTCAAAAAAGACTAAATCAGATCCAAACGCTCCACCTCCAGACCGAATACCGTTTCCAGATTTGTAAGTAAATTTATTTCTAATTATTTTGTTAAATTAAATTGTTCCGCTCCTTGCTTATTATTGATTCTATGACGTAGATTAACTTAACAAACACTAACTTGCAAGAATTTTCGGTATTTAATCTTTCTTTTTTCTTCAAATAGCTAGGTTTCTTTTACAATTTTATAAATTCCTAATTTGTAGCACTAACTTTTTAATGTACTATTGCTGTAAACATTTTAATTTATAACATAGTTATTTGCTTAATTCTAGACAAAACTAAACACCTCTGGTTGCTTGACGCCGTAAAATAGTACAGATCGCGCTTCTGAAAATAATTGTTTTGTGGTTGACAGCTACGTGTGCGCAACATTTGACAATAAATTAGTCCAAACGGCACAATAAAATGGCTTTTGACTGTTTGAAATGCTATAAACGATAAGTAGAATCGATAAACAACATAATAATGATTTGGGCGAATTACGAAGGAAGTCAAGTAAATCATTCATAAATTGGGTAGATTACATTATGAATTGAAAATATTACATTGGTACCTATTTTTTTTTTTTTTTTTTTTTTTTTTTTTTTTTCGGGGGAAAATGCTTAATGCACACCAAAAACCTGGGTCAATGGTTTGGTAGTGTGGGACTCCAGCGCACTGTATACCCACTAAAAACCCCCTATATTCTCCCAGAGATGTTAGAATACCGCTGCTGGAACCGCTAGAAAAGAAGCCTCTACGTCAGACAGCGTTGGGTGCCCGTAATCCTTCTCGGTCGAAAATTAGGTCTCCACTAGACTGGCTTGTCTGGCCCTTTCTTCTGACTCTTTGATGGCCATAACAGTGGATATCAGTCCTTGAATTTTTTTCCACCGCTCCACAGATGACAGCATAATGGGGACCATATTGTCCGGAGTTAGCTCGCCCAGCTCTCGCACAACCGCACTTCTCAGATCTCCCCAGCGCGGGCACACGAAGACTGTGTGTTCGACCGTGTCCATCTGCTGACAGTACATACATTCGTCGGATACGTCTTTACCAAAACGCCTGGCATAATGTCTAAAGCAACCATGGGCGGTGAGAACCTGAGACAGATAGTACCCAATTTCCCGGTGCTTGCACTCCACCCAAGGTTTGATATTCCTAATCAATCTTCTCGTCCACGCGGCTTTTCCATTGCTATCATTCCATCGCTGCTGCCACCTCTCAAGCGTCAAATCTCTTGCCTCCTTTCGACCGAGTGGGCTTGCTCTCTCATGTATCATGAGGTCGATCGGCACTACCCCAGAGATTACTTGTAACGCCTCGGCCGACGTGGTCCTATACCCGGAGGCCACCCTAAGGAGCATATATCTCTGCGTTCTTACCAACATATTTACATATTTCTGGAAGGTGAGGGCTTCCAACCAGATAGGGGCCGCATATAAGATGATGTTGTGGAGCGCACTGCAGAGTAACTCTCTCTTACCACTCCTCGGACCTCCAATGTTTGGTAAAATCCTACCGATGGCTGCCATTCGGTTTTCCGCCTTTGTTGTGACCTCTCGCACATGACGCCCAAATTTCCCCCTCTCATCAATAATGACTCCTAGGTACGTAACGCTGGTACTGGGTGTTATAGTCACACCCTCCAATGTAAAGGTCACGTGGTCGCGACGTCTGGGACCCTTAACTATAACCGCCTCCGTCTTATCGGGCGCTAAGGTCAGTTTATTTTCCTCCATCCAGTTGCTAATTTCCGCCAGGCAGTAGTTGCAGTTTCTTTTCAGAGTCTCTTCATCGCTTCCTCCCACAATCAGGACCAGGTCATCGGCGAATGCGAAGGTCGCGGCATCCACAGTCAGGTCCAGCCTGAGAACCCCGTCATAGAGAACGTTCCATAGAGTTGGGCCCAAAACCGAACCCTGCGGCACTCCTACGCCCGTATCCAGATCCACTCCCCTCTCGATCTCTATTTTCCTATCTTTCAGGTAGCTGGAGATAACATTCACTAGGTAATGGGAGACCTTCTTTGCTCGTAGTTGCTCAATTATGCGTTTATGACTCGCCGTGTTGAAGGCGTTCCTGACATCTATGGTCACCATGGCGCACCACCTGGCATCGCAGCTCCCAGTAAAGTCCGTAACTGCTCCCAAAGCCTGGATGGTCGATTTCCCTCTCCGAAAGCCAAATTGGTGGTGATGTAGACCCTCCCGTTCATTTAGCTCATGTATAAGTCTGTTGCATATTAAGGTTTCTAGCAGTTTGCTGATAGTGTTTAGCATACATATCGGCCTAAAGGAGCTCGGTTGGCCCAGCATCTTACCACTTTTTGGGATCAGGATTACTTTAGCCGTTTTCCACTTTTCGGGGAACTTTTGCTCTTCCAGGATTCCGTTCATGGCAGCTAAAACTAGGTCCGGCCGCTCACTTGCCATGATTTTAACAGCTTCAGGCGGTATTTGATCTATGCCAGGCGCTCTCCCAGTTTTTATGGTATCGGCCGCGCTTCTCAGTTCTTCCAAGGTGAATTTCTTGACGTCAGTGACCACGTCACTCTCCCTCCATGTTTCCTTTGCATGTGGAAAGAGTTGCCTAACAATGTCTTCCTTCCGTTCTCTATCGAGTTCGTACGGTGTTAGCTTATTAAATCTTTTTGCTACAATCCTGTAAGCGTTGCCCCAGATGTTACCATCAAGCTCGTCGCGTAATTCCACCCATGCCTTCCTCTTGGCTTGGCATATAAGTTTGGATAGTTCCTTTTTTTGGGCTTTATATTGTTCTCTCAGCTCAGCTAGGATATCGCCATTTAGGTTTCCGTTCCGTGATGCTCGGGTTATTTTTCTCCTGGTAGAGTTGCATCGTTTCCTTTGGGCTGCAATATCCTCATTCCACCAATAGGCTGTACGGGTTTTTTCTCCGTGAGCGGGGATTTTGCTCACTTCCAGAGCCTCCTTAACTATTCTAGTACATGAGACATGTGTAAGGTTATCTTTTCCCTTCATAATTAACTGCAGAGCGGTTCTGTACGTATTCCAGTCCACTACGTCTCGCTTCTTAGTATAGGATCTCCCAAGGCTCACGCCCCGGCACTCAAACCATATATACTTGTGTTCCGTAAGCGACTCATGCTCAAGGACCTGCCAGTTTTGAATCTGTTTGGCTATATGATTAGTCGAGAGAGTTACATCTAAATGTGACGCAGACGCTCCCCTGACAAAGGTGGGTTTACACCCATCGTTGTGCACCACGAGATCCATCAACGCGATCCACTCGGACCAGAGGCGCCCCTTCTCGTCATGGACCGGGGAACCCCACTGTGGAGACTTGGCGTTTATATCCCCTAGGATTATAAATTCATGGCCATGGATCTTTTGCATTATACTGTCCACTTCCCTTTGATATTCGTTCATACTGATGTTAGGGGAGATATAGCAGCATACGAGCGTGGCTTCCTTGATTTTAATCACTAGATGGCCCTCGTATACTCCATGCTCTGAAATTTGGAGGGTTCTGTTTAGCAGCAATGCGGCAACATTTATTCTCGAGTCCTTTAGCCATACCTCATCTTTAACACGTGTTCGATTTGGCTCACAAACGATCAGAATATCCGCCTCCATGTGTTTTGCTGTGGCGTAGGCCATGTCCTGAGCCGCATAGGACCGCCCTACGTTAATGAGAAGTACCTTCATATTTATATTCGGCCCTTGGTACTAGCGGCCTTTTCTTGGATGATCCTCCTAAAGTAAGGGCATTTAGTTTGATCCGCCCTGTGCCCGACCACTTTACATGCCAGACAGGCACTTGTGTTTGGGCAGTCCTTGGCTCTATGGTTTTCTTCCCCGCAATTTAAACATGTCCCGGATTTATCCTGCCCTTTGCACTCCCCACTGTGGTGACCAAATTCCAGGCACCTAAAGCACCTGGTAACATTGACTCTGGCTCGCACTCTACAGGATGTCCATCCAATTTTTATCACCCCTTTTCCTATTAACTCCCTAGCCAAGGTCTTGTCTGCCGCTATAGTAGCGTTTTGACTTCCCCTCTGATTTGGACGAACAGATAGGATCTTTATATCCCGGTTACTGGCGGCTTTTCCATACTGTTTAACAGCTTCAGCAATCTCCTCTTTACTCACATCCCCCTCGATGTCATGTACAAAGAAAACTACGTCATTGTTTCTTATCTGTACCTTCGTTTCCTTGTTTTTGTCCAAGATCGCCTTTTTTAGAGCTTCCGCCTTGTCCTTTCCACCATCTACCTTCATCAACACGTCGCCTTTAGTGGTTTTCTTGATGGATTTTACGCAGACCCCTACTTGATCCAGACTTACGCTATCCTTTATAGTACGCAAAATCTCCGCATACTGTCTCCCTGAGGCACTAATGATAATATCTTCCGTGGGTCTGGGTTGACTTCCCTTCTCGTCTTTACGACCCCTTTTCTTGTTAGTACTAGTAACTATTTCAGCTGAGATCCCCGAGTCGCGAAAAACATATTCTGCACATTTCCTTAAGTAGTGCAGATCGACATTGCGCGGCGCCACGATCTTCAATTGCTTCAGTTCCTGAGTAAGTGCCTCATTTGCTAACTTCTTTGTTACTTCATATAATCTACTAATGTCATTTACTCCCGTTGGGTCTATTCTATAGGACAGGGCGAACAGGGTCCTACAACTTACCCCTATTTTCCCCCTACTCAAGGAAGTTTCTGTCTTGGTTTTAACAAAATCTACGTCACCATCTTTTGGGTTCTCTTCCAACAATACGGCAAGTTCAGGAAAGTCGACCAGGGTGTTATCGCCAGGTTGTTTCGCGGCGTCTGAATCAATATTTAGGAACACCGCAGTATCGCCCTTCAGGCTTCTAAAGTTGTCCGCATGTGCAATCTTAGTAGCCTTAAAACAATTCTTTGGCCATTTCAGGTCTATTATTTCCGCCAATCCATGCCATCCCTCTCTCTTCTTCATGTGGGTCTCCACTTTACTCTCCATCTCATTCTGCAGGTCGGAGAGTTCTTTGTCTATTTCGCGCGGATCCACTTGTATCCCGCACTCTCTCGTTTCCGCTCGGTCTTTTTGGGATGTTGACTGCAACTCCAGGACCGCATGGTTTGAGTCCTCTGCCTTGGCTATCAAAAAGTCGTGACTTTGTTTCAAGTCCTTCATTCTTTTGTTTAAGATTCCGACAGCATGGGCCAATTCTCTAGAAACTGTCTTTATTTCCATTTTTGTTTTGCTACTAAGTTTAACTTGCTTTTTTAGTTCCTCTGTTTTATTGCTAACATTTGCCAGAGCCTTAAGGGCGAATTCCATTTCTCTTCCCAGTTCCATGCCAACCGGGGTGTCGGCAGCCTCTCTCTTCCTTTTTTTGTTCAGCGGACTAACCTTCTTGGTAAATTGCGCCTTCATTTCCTCTTCCCCCACTCCCAGCTTGTATATGGGGCTACTGTCAATTTCCTCATCCTGCCACGGATCCGCCTCTGGTTTGGTATCCCCCATCATTTCGCCTGTAGGCTCTCCGGCCCCCTGCGCAGTTTTTTCTCTGTCGGAGGACATTCCTTGTCGATACGGTGGTGTTTTCCATGCCATCGGGCTCTCCACCTGCGCGGACTGGTTTCCTTTCCTTTGCTGGCTTTCCCCACAGAGTGTTTTATCCACACTACCTCTCTGATAGCTCCCATGTGTTTGCGCCTGGGTTCGTTGCGGGCTACGTGCAATTGTGCTTCCCCGAAAAGGGTTTGTCGCCCTCATTTTTTCGCCTTCATCCTTCTCTACCTCTTTCCTCCTCACGTCACTTTGTTTTGTTTTAAGATAAGCTTCCATATTGTTCCCACGAGTAGCAGGGGAAATATCCGTCGACCGACGCAGAGCCCCGCATTACGCCGGCAAGGCTTCTTACTCCGGAGGGTCGCCAGGTACTCCGGAGGCACCGTTTGCGACCAACTTACGCGTGGCCATCCACCCCTCGGCACGGGACGCGAAACACCTTGGGTTACGGTCGTCTCCTGACAAGGAGCCCTTACAGGGTGCTATCACCCGGGCCAGGTGAACCCCGGTTTTTTTTAACGAGGTTGTTACTCCTCCCCCTCACCCTTTCTCAACCTGGCTTGGGACAGGCTACGGCGGGTTTACATTGGTACCTATTAGTAATAATGTTTTTGATATTATACCGTTTTTTGTATATTTATTACGTCGTACGTTATATTCTTTCTTTTTTTCGTTTTTATTGTTGCGATGATATTTATTTTAGCTTTTATTTGCTTAAAGTTGTCAATGTTCCATAAAAACAATAATTTTTTTTTTCGAAACTGCGTATTTTATTGTTTTATTATTAATTGCATTTTACATAACATTGTGTACTAATTTAATTTAGTTTATACAATCAGTTACGAAGACAGAAAATAATAGTACGCCCTTAATCTGAACACATTGTGTCTACTTGAGTATGAGGCAAATGGGAAACCCAATATTATTGATTTTACAATAGATACAGTGACTGCTATAAATGTTGCACCATATGGGTTTTTGAGTTTTCTACGTCTGCACAAGGTTTTATTCATCCCTTAACATTACGATGTTACGGAATCGAGCCCCACGTTGGGCGCCAATTGATACGGTCAGGCGTGCGTGGGGTGCGCGCGCAGGGCTGTGCTACACCTGATGTAACTTGGTAAAAAGAGCGGTACACACGAGTACGACGCTTGGAATCGCTGTAATGATTAATAAAACAAAGAAAGATCCAAAACGTAACGATCACTTTATTGTAGTAATAAAAAAAAGAAAAAAAGAAAAAAACTGGCCACGTGGTTGCTGATTTTTGAGGTTAAGATTAATGTAAAAGAAACAACACGTGTTCGCTGTGTTCTGATATCAAAATTAAGACAAAAGAAGCACGTGGTAGCCGAATTTCTGAGATTAATTTAAATGTGACGCAATTAATCCGTTTCTATAAGTAAATATGTAAATGACTGCTAGTGCGAGAGCAAAGTTACTGGCAATTACAAGTTAAAAGTATATAAATAGCAACAGTAATGAAATACAATAAAAGAGAGCGATTGATACGTTTTGAATAGTAGTACTTAGCTGTAGCGTGAAGCTGAGTTCGACGCTTTTGTGTGTATGCTGCTGTTCCGTGGCTTTCGGTGTTTCGAGTCAAAAGGATCGTTGCGACGGCGGAATTAACTGAAGAGGACAGAGTGTACTGAGCTCTAGCTTGAAACAAAGGGGGTTTCGGAAGCTGCGGGGAGCACGTGGCATCTGTGTTTTCGAGTCAAGACGAGTACGTCACACCGGCAATTAACTGAACGCGAACCAAAGACCAGAGAGACAGAGGGTGCGTTTTTCGTGCCCAGACCTTTTAAAGGCTCGGTAAGTAGGTACAAAAAAGGGATGAACCAATAGCAGTGTCCAGTGATGCACAAAGGACCATAAAAGACGACGCGTCTAAGAGTTGGCGCGTAAATGAATGAATTTAAAATAAGCAAGTTTAAATTCCGTGGCGCGTAAGTTGCATACTCCCGCGCGAAAAGGAACCGCTAAGTGACGTAACGGTTTTTCTAAAGTCGTAATTGCAATTGTCAGATTAAAAGTGAAGAGAATGAATTTAAATTTTGCCTTCAAAATAACGTGTATATCGCTGATGTTGTCTATGATTAAAAAAGCGAAATGAATTATTGAAATTAATGTCATTTTCGGTTCAATGCAAAGTGTAACAACGACTAATGGGTTTATTATATTACCTTGTTCTTTGTAAGATTACTTTACATAAACACGTTGGTTTCTTAAACTCAAGGCTCAATACCGTGTGAAGTAAATCTGGCATATGTGTCGGTAAGTTTAATGCTTCACCAGTGTTAATCTCCGCTGGCTTAATACTGCAAATTCGAAAATAACATTCATCTTTAAAGACTTCTATTCTCTAGAGATACTTCAACAGACAGTCATGTCTTGTTAAACTTGTCACTGTTTTAGGTTGTGTTCGGTTGAGAGTCAAAACGTCTAACATAGGGGTTTTTACACATCTTTATAGCTGTAAAAGCAAATACATTGCTATGATGTCCCACCGCTCACTTGCCGTTCCTCATAAGCTTGCTTTAGTCTGGTGGCCGCTAGTGAAGAGCAAAATGCAGTGTTTTTCACTATTAACTTTACGCTCTAGTATAATACAGACGTACATATCATGTAAGACGCAATACTTCTTGCCTGCTGGTATTTCCGAATCCAGCTTTGGGCACATCTACTATCAAGCCTGCTCTCTCTCGAAATTTCGCCTCTATTGCTGTCTTTTTTTGTTTGACAATTTCCTTGTCATAGTCCGATCTTAACTATCACTTTTTTTAAATTTTATATGCCAAATGAAGAATACTCTCCAATAACCGTATTCTAGGATGCAATACCGATAGACCAAACTGTAGTGCGTCTGCGTCGACAGTAGTTTCCACATTGAGGTCATTGAACTGTCTTGAACTAGCACCACAAATGTAGCATTTCATTGTTCACTTATTTGATGTAGCGGCATTGCATACTTTGGCATCGAGCATAGTAAGCGTCCATAATGTCAATGTTATGAAGATATGAGTCTCTCCGTACTTCGAAAAATACGGCTGTCAGTGGAATCTTCATCCTTCATTCTTTCTTTAAATTGTGCCTGCTGCGAGTTGTCACATCCCCATTTCGAAATAAGTGTCAACGATCGTCGCTCTTCTGATTTTAATTGTACCAGTACATTCTCCAGATATGTAACCATACGTTTAGCTGTGTGGTCTAATAAATCTTGCCGGTTAATATCAGCACATATTTCGGTTATCCGATAGGCTTTCTTCTCCGGATAACATGTCCTTTTCGCTTGTTGTAACACGGTATAACTCGAATAATACTTTTTGTTAGTATTTCTTATTACTTCATATTGTCACCTTGAGAGGTCGGCTTCCACGAACATTGAGAGGGCGGCTATTGGATCTAGTTGTGCGCGATCTTCGTGCCTCGACTTTTTATATGCTTTACGATATGCTTGGGCAAACTACGGAGAGTTGGTTTTCGAACTGGTGGTATTAAAGCTCAGTGCCATTATGGCTGGTTGGCTATCGGAGAAAATTGCAATTCTTTGCTTCCGATAGTTCCTATCAAGGTTCAATTGAGCACATCTTCAAATTGTATTAATTTCCTGGCTCGAATACCCCTGCACCTGTTCCTTTATCCGGAAAATGTGAGACTTTTAAAAGTGCGCTGGAGGCCTCCAGAAAAACAGTTAGGTTGCCATCGTGATACTTCTTCAGGCGAACATGCACCGGACCAGGACGGCGGACGACCTTCTTTACCAGCTACATCTAGAGCTGGGAGTCGACGCCGTACTCATCAGTGAGCAATACCGGGACAGGGAGGAAACCGACTGGTATGGGGACACCACCGGTACCGCCGCCATACGGCTCCCGGCGTATAGCAGGATTTTGATCGAGATGCATGGAACGGGAAGGGGCTACGTTTGGGCCAGGTTTGGTGGGGTGACTTACGCAAATTGTTACCTTACGCCGAACGAGCCGAGGGCTGATTTCCATGAATAGCTCCACAGTCTCGAGAATACCCTTCAAAACAGGGACGGCCCTGTGGTGCTGGTCGGCGATTTTAATACTAAGGCTATAGAGTGGGGTACGCCAATTTCGGACACGCGGAGGACATTTCCCGGAAATGGCATCCAGACTACGGTTGGACGTCACGAACGCGGAACAACGATTTTCGAAGGCCGGGGTATGACGAAACCATCCCTGACGTAACGTTTCCATCGGAGGCTCAGAGCCGCGACGTTGCAAAGTGGAGAGGCGTCGAGGAGTATACTGGTAGCGACCATCAATATATAGTCTTTGATATTGTGAGAGGACAGACCGTAAGGATTGTCAACAAACGGTACCCTCCGGAAGCGAGGTGGAAAAACGCCCGGTTCGACTGCCGCGTCCATGCCGCGTATACGCCGCTTCGGTGGAAGGCGGAAAGCCACTTACTGATGGACGGCGGAGATCGCTGAGCTCCGCCGAAGAATTACTAGAACAAGACGAAATCCAGATCTGGCAATGGCGGAAGAGGAAAAATTCAAAACCGCCAACAGGGAGCTTAAAAAGGCGATTAACGTGAACAAAAGGGCCAAATGGGAAGAGTTGCGACAGGACGTCAACAACGATCTCTGGGGACACGGCTACAAAATCGTCACCAAGAAGTTGGACATTAAGTCTGCGCAACCCAGTCTGGAAGCGATACAGATAGATCACATCGTGGAGGTGTTTTTTTTTCCTAGATACCCGGAGAGGCAGCCGGATAACGACGGGGTGTCCTCGTGCGAGATCCCCCTGTTCACGGAGGAGGAGCTGGCCCACGCCTTCTACAGGGAGGGAAAGCACTTGAGCTAGACGGAATCGCTACGTAGGCCGTCAAGAGTGGTGCAAATCGCTGCCCCCGTCTCTTTTTACACACTTACAACCAATGCCTGAAGGACGGAGTTTTTCCACGGGCATGGAAAACCCAGCGCCTAGTGCTTATTAGCAATGGCAAGGGTGACCCAAATACAGCATCGGGCTATAGGCCGTTCTGTATGTGTGATACAGCAGAGGAGCTGCTAGAAAGGCTTCTAAAGACGCGGCTTCTGGCAAGCGTAAACCCTGGCAGAGGACTATCTTCCAGGCAGCATGGCTTTAGGAGAGGCCATTCTATGATTAGCGCCGTTCAAGGGGCAGTGGACACCTACCACACTCGACAGCGCAAGAATAGACACACGAGGGTGTAGTGACGCTTGTTACTCTGGATGTCAAGAACGGTTTCAACAGCGCCAGGTGGGGCGTGATTCGACGACGCCCTGGAAAACCGCTTCGCATTACCTTCTGCGGATACTGAGAAGCTACCTGTCCGATGGGTACTTAAGTACGAAACCACTAAGGGATGCCGCACGGTGGGGATAACATCTACGATAATATCCTCCGTATAGAGATGCCTTCGGATACCTACCTGGTTGACTATGCTGAGGATATCGCAGCTGTGATTGTCGCTTCTGACACGGAGGACGCTCAGAGGCAGCTGAATCAGGTTATGAGGAGGGTTACCACCTGTATGGACGAACACGGGTTGGAACTGACCACCCAAAAGACGGAGATTGTTTTGCTGACCGAACGTAGGATTCCTTTGCAGATACCATTTCAGGTCGCCACAGAAACAATCACAACATCGGAGTCTGTAACATACCTGGGAGTGTATCTAGTCATATGAAGTACTGGAATCACATCTGCTTTGCTGCGGCCACTCAACTCGGCCGACTGATGCCAACGTCGGTGGTCCATCCGCCAATAAACGACGGCTTTTGATGTCGGTGTCCGAATCCATTCTTCTGTATGGATATGAGAAAATGAGTACCGCAAGAGGATGGCTGCAGTCCAGAAGAGAGGAGTTTTGCGAATAGCAAGCTCCTACAGAACAGTATCGGAGGCAGCGGCCCTGGTTATACCACGACTGGTTCCTATAGACCTTGTGCCATGTGTCTCGGTCTCGCAACATCGTCTCGATCAGGTTTGCCGGCGTTAGTACTACGACGTCCTGCTTCAGCTGATCTCAATGTTCAAGATGGAGACCGCACAGAGATCAGTCGGAAAAAATGGAATGCATGCTTTTCCTGCTAATTACTGTAATTAAATTACGACATTTTTTTTATATAAAAATTGCATTAAATACAGTGATTAACAGGAAAAGCATCAATTCTTAATGCAGAAAATTAAAAAAAAACTGCATAATTGCCGCACTGCCTGCTCTTTGACATCTGTATTTGTTGTAATTCAAATCGTAGGAATCTGTCGGCCTCGTTAGCTTATTTGGTCAGAGCGCTCGTCCGCTAAACGAGAGGTGTTAGGTTCAAATCCTTCACAGGGGGATAAAATTTTTAATATAAAAAAATGCCTTGTAATTTAATTACAGTGATTAGCAGGAAAAGCATTAATTCTATCAATAGTATTCGATGGTTATCGAAAAAAAGATTTTCCCATTTTGTCTCTCATTTAAGTAGATACATTTTATGTAATATTGCTGAGTCATTGAAGCTTGATTAAAGTTTCCATACTGATAAACAGTAATCAGGCATTATAGCAAAATATTACTCAACATGACCGCTGTGTAGGTAGCACACATTGGATGGTATATGTTATAGCGAATTTTTACTTACCTGAAAATATTTTTTAAACACTTTTTGATAACCCTGTTATAAATGAGTGATGTGTTACAGGAAAGATAATGACAAAATTGAAAAAGTGAAAGCACTAAGAGAAGCGTCAAGAAGAGTAAATTTGAGCGTTGAAACCTTACCATCAATATGTTGCTATACATTGCTAAATGCCAACCACACGTAAGTAACGTTTAACATTAGGGTACGCGTATGGTAAACGCGGGTTACAGACATGCGCTCATAAGAGAGAATTAAAAAAATCAAAATTTCTAACAATTCTAAAATAATTCGATTCGTTGTTCATTGTAGAGTAGAGAATATTAAAACTCTTGCAAAGTGCAGTTACTACTGAAGGAGTTGATACATCAGCACATATTCCAGGATAACAAAATTTGTTCAAATATTTATGCCGGTATATTCTTTCAAGCATTAAAAATATTTTTTTCATACATTTGTTGAGTAATATTATCTGTAGGGTTGTGCTTCTTCTGTTTATTTGACTGCAAAATCAAGCATTTTCGTTATTTATGTTCATATAGCATAAAATTTAAGAATACATAAGGAATCTCCCTTTATACTGAATTATGATAGGGTTACGGGTTGGTATGCCTTAGCTTCGGCGTACGAGGGTCGCCCAGGTTTGAGTATAAAAGCTACCTTTGCCCCATTCCATACTTTTAGTGTGTCCTTACACTAACCTATAGAAATATAACCTCTATAGAGTCTGAATAGCAGTTGTGCTGTGTATTCTCCTTGTAGAAATACTGGGAATATTCCATCCGAACCAGGTGATTTATAGGGTTTGAAAGAGTTGATAGCCCACACTACCTTGTCGTATGTTATTACCCTCTTAGTCAGAGTCCAGTAGTCCCTGACCACTCTGAGAGTGGTTCTCAGGTGTTTGCTGGACGTCCGAACTTTTAGTGTTAACTTCTGCCGAACGTGGAAAGTCTTTCTGAAGTAGAGTAGTCCTTTCCCGTTTTTGTAAAATTTCCCGTCGGTTCCCAGAGTAGTAATCGGATTTTTTGCTAGAAATTTATGAAGTCTTTCTCGTTCTATAATTCTCCCACTCATCTGTTTTTTTTTCTTGCTTTGTTAAAAAGTTTGCGAGTTTTCCGTCTCGGCTGTGATAGCTCTTTGTTCCACCAGCTTGCGACTCTGAGTTTATTATGGCTCCATAAAAATGTTCTGAAGTTAACTCAATATGATTTGGATTTTTTTATATATGGTTAGACTTGTTGAATGTTGATTCCCAGCTCCTGGCTGTATTTCTACGTAATATGGCCTTTTTTCATCAAACAAAAACTATTATTAGCTAGATCTCTGGAACAGAAATTGAACAATGCTGGTGACTGTGTGTTTTTCTTGTTAAAAATACAAGATCATACATTGCCAGAGTGTAACTTGAAGATTACATTACCTTTGGCTTCGCGAAGTCCTGCCACTCGGCCCCCAAAAAGCCAGGGTTCATGTATGCTCTATCAATGCTACCAGAACCTAGCAGCTTGTTTAGAGAGGAGGATGCTGCCTTGCTATGCTGGTTTATCTGGATTACCCTCAGTATTTTTAGGTGTTTTTTGTTTTTCTCCCTATTACCTTAAAACTAATTAGCTAATTAACTCTAAGTAGTGTTTAAAGTGTATGCCGTTCACCTCCTTCAAGGAGTTCTCGTCGTTATTTAAGACATAGGTTGTTCCCTTCGGTTCTTTCTTGCTTAATACGAAGTGCCATTCTTTCGTAATTGGCAGTACATTCTGGGTGTCTTCTCCGTATTCATTGTTCCCAGAAATTCCTTTGTGACCCAGGTAACGACCTTCGGAGTTGTAACGCCGTCCTTTGCCGATCCGGCTCTAAGGACAACGCCTTCCCCTCCTTCCCTGCCCCTATCTTGGGCATAGTCTCCATAAGCCACAACCGCGAAGTTTTATTGCTACAAAATCACATTTCCAAATCTCCCCCATAACAGCCATATGTATTTTCTTAACTACTTCTCGGAAGATACTTGTCCAGAACTACAGGCATCTTTACATCGTACGTTGATTTTCACAAGTGTTGAATTATACCTTTTAGAAATGCTACGTTTAAAAAAGTACCTAGTACAATGATCATTTGTTTGTTACCGTACGGCATAATTAAGTAAAATTTACTTAGGAAAAGTATATAAACTGCTTTATATGAAAAGAAACGTTAATTCCACTTGCTTAAGTTTTTGATATATTTTAGGCAGTTTTTGCAAAAAGTGTTAATACTTCAAAAACCGTAAATAGATATCGCTACACCAATCCGTTAAAAATTTTGCACTGCATTTATTATAATTTAGAAATAAATTTTTGAACACTTACGAAATATTTAATTTTTAATATTTATTTTTACTTAAAATGGTGCAAAAATTAAATGCAAAGAATCTCTAAAACGGTCGAGTTCAAAGATAAGGCACCCTAAGCGAACTTGTGATACGTGATGCGGCACGTAGAAATCCCATTTAAAATAGGAAAGTTGATATCTAACTCTAGATTGCATATATGGAAAAAAGGCATTAAGTGTACGTCCACCCTAATACAGTATACCACAAATTACCGACTCATACATTGCAAATGTTTGTATTGGCACTCTTCATCTTATACCGAAATTTGGTGACATTCAATTATTAACAATGCTTTCAGAGCGAGTGTATCTGTTATTGAACAGTTCTGTTACCCTGAAGAAGCTGACAGTATGCTTAAAAAAACTTCAAACGTAATACTTAACACACTACGCAAGTTAAAAATGAAATTCGAAATTAGTGACAACAAAAATTAAGACACAGAAAGTCAGGTAGTATAAATCAGTAACCTGCCGGTAACTCCGATACGATAATTATATGATAAGTAATATGTAACTTACAATTAATTTTAAACGTCATTACTTTTGATTTTATCACTATAAAAACTATCAAAACATTGGGAACAAAATCAATACAAGAGGATCAAAAGTGTCATTGTATGTTGAGATAGACTGGGACGCTGCTGTAATAATTTTATTTATTTTGAAGTGTCACATGTGCTGAAATAACAGAAGATTCAAGTATGCTGGCAGTTGGGTTTATTGACTCAATAGTTAAAGTGTGGTCATTAGTACCCCAAAAATTAAAAACAATGAAAAGTGCGGATCAGTTACAAGATATCAATATTGAAGCAGAAGATGTTCTGGTATGTTATTACTGTGGAGAGTTATTTCTCTGCCCACTTTCTCTTTCTAGATACTCACTCTGTCACACAGTACATTTGCTAGTTGCGGCAATACTCGATTTTGGGTACCCATTTTCGGGTACACGATTTCGAGTAGCTGGGTATCCGGTTTTAGGACCAGGTATTGCACTGGACGGGTATCTGGTTCCTCAAAGAGACGGATTTTGCCAGCCCTAGTAAAATCTCTTTCTACTACATATTTCGTTTATACAGCCTGATCAAAATTTTCGGCACACTTTTGCTAACTTTGTACAACCTTCAGCTGTAATACATTTTTTCTTGCAACATAGTTTGCCTCAAGCAAGCCACATTTTTCAGTGCGATACAATACAATAAAAAGTTAATAAATAACCACCCACGTAACTAATTGAATAAATAACTTTAATTAGTTGAACGCTCTTTCAGTTACAGTAAACGGGTAAATAAAATACAAACGGCAAATTGAGCAATAAATTATCATATATTCTAATTACAACATGCAACCGTTACAATGAAAACATTCAGGAGCAAACCCGTGTACAGGCCAAGACAACTACAGAATTATTTTCTGATGGCGGAAGTCCCGCCCCACGTGTATTGTACGCCACGAGTTTGAATAGGAAGGCGGAGCTCGTTGAATGAACAGCGTACAATACTGTAGTTTCATACTACAATCTAAACGGAATTTCATATTTTGATCGAATCGCGAAGGTAGTGGGCATGGCTATGTTTCACGTGGTAATTGTAACCAAAGCACGGATATGATAGTCAGTTCTCCAGCGACATACAAAGAAGAAGCAAAGCCGGCTAGCACGGAATGCATCACTGTGGTTTGTTTGTCGTCGACGGTTAATGCACGCAGTACGCTACTGCACAATTTCTACTACACTGGTTCACCTCGATATCTGTTCAGCGGTTCGCTTGGAAATATTACACAATTCAACTGTGCAATTGAGCCACTAACTTCTTTGACCGTACTCTGGTCATACCATTTTTCTCCCAAAAAAACATCATTTTTTGGTTAAGATGAAATAAAATCACATCATATTGCGAGTTGAAATTGGAGGTATGATTATGATTATTAAAATTACAATGTTTATTATATTAGCAACACTTCGGAAATGATTCTTTTTCTGAAATTATCTTCGGCATCCAATACTCTAGGGTTATTAAAATCAAAATTATGGACCATGTCAACCGCATGACTAGATAATCTCGTGCGCAACAATTTTTAGCGGTCACATCATATTCATAATTGTGTTGTTGAATGCGTTTCTTCAATTGTTGAGAAGTTTGCCCAATATAGAAGAGATCACATTGATTGCAGACAATTTTATATGCTACATTTGTTAATTCGAATTTGCTATTTCTGTCCTTCAAATTGTTATTATTAAAAACTAAGAAAAACTATTTTATAATTATCAATGTCAAGAATCTTTTAACTTTTCTGACAATTGTGGAATATAAATTAATTTATGTTTCTCATCAACCAAATTAGTTCCAATTATATTAATATCTTTATTTTCATTATTATTCGAATAAATGATTTTATTATTTATCCAAACGGGCGCATTGTGTTGTAATTAGAATATAGTGTAATACGCTCAATTTGCCGTTTTTATTTTATTTTCCCGTTTATTGAATAGATAACTTATAATTTATAATTCACACAGTATCTCAAAATATTTACAGTATACATACAGGTTGTTAAGTTAAAAAATGTCTAATTTGTAATTATTTTAGAAACATTATTCTCAAATGTTTTTAAAACAATATCTGCACCGATTGAAATTATATATATTTTTTTAAATAACTAGTATTCATGTGATGGGTGGAGACTGTGGCTTGAAAACTATAACAAAAATCCAAAAGAAAAAGTGAAAAAATGAAAAAATCCCTTACCACAAAAATTAAAAGATTCAAATCTAAATACGTATTTCGGCAACTAAGTTGCCATCTTCAGTAGAAAACAAGTGAAGAGCACAGTGTTATTCCACTAGTGATTTGGTGAAGAGCATATCTTCCAAGGTTTACCTTAGCCGAAAACACTACGTTTAACACTGCTCTTCACTTGTTTTCTACTGAAGATGGCAACTTAGTTTCCGAAATACGTATTTAGAATTGTATCTTTTAATTTTTGTGGTAAGGGATTTTTTCATTTTTTCACTTTTTCTTTTGGATTTTTGTTATAAATAACTAGTATGTTCAGTGCCTATACTAATTTCAAGCCCATTCAAGTTGGCAATAGTGTGTCGAAAGGCATGAACAGGCAATCTATATTTTCATTATATATTAACGAAAAAGAAACGATCGACTGCCGTATAAGTAAACAAATCATTAACTTCTCATCGTGTGCCGGTTTGATTATCCCTAATTTATTTATATGCATCTATATTATTACTCTCTATTTCTATCTTTTCTTGGTTTTTTAGGTAAGAATGATGGATGAACGGTCTGGTGAAACATCAAGATCACTCTTTGGGCATTCTGGTCCAATATGTGCGATTTCCTTTTCTCCAGACAGAACTTTATTATTAAGTTCTTCTGAGGATACAACGATACGCTTATGGAGTTTACAAATTTGGACATGTGTTGTTGTGTATAAGGGCCATATGTTCCCTGTATGGGATGTTAAGTTTTCTCCAATGGGTTATTATTTTGCTTCAGCTTCAAATGATAGGACAGCGAGATTGTGGGCTACAGATCATTATCAACCTCTTAGACTATTTGCGGGACACTTCTCTGATGTCGATGTAAGTATTGTGCTGCTACTACAGCATACAATAATAAACTCTCTGTCCATAACGACCAATCACAAGAGAGGACGTATTATGCTAAATGAAAAATAATATAATTCAACACATATAAGCATTCGATAAAAGCTTATATAGGTACCTAATTCCATTTTTTTAATGATAATAAGTCATAGTAGTCATATTATTTGATGATTGAGTTATTGATTGTTTTGATTTACAAATAACAAGTTTTATCACATTGTAATTGTTCCATACAAAAGGAGAGTGTAGTGAATCGAAGTGAATGATTGTAGTAGAAGCTATGCAGTAGCGTACTGCGTATATTAACTGTCGACGACAAAAAGCCACACTGATGCATTGCGTGCAAGCCAGTGCTTGGCCTTGCCCAATGCAAATAATTTTTCTTTTAAATTTAAACGCAAAATTCTTCTAATACGGAAAATTATTGGTTTTTGCCCCTGACTGGGAGACCACAGGGGTTTACTTAAACCAGCTTCCTATACTCTAGTTTCAAGTATAATGAACTTCACACAACTAATTTATCTCATTCAAATTTCAATTTTAGCTTGTAAAATGATACTATACCGTAACGAATGAATTTTGAAATTATTTGAGGACACCAAAGACAGGACGTTATATGAAGGAAAGTTATTATTTTGAATCAATTTAGTAAATAAAAGTTCTTCGTTCCGCTTCGTATTGCCTACATTGCAACGATCTATGATTAATATCACCTACTTCTTGTCAGAATTGACATAGAAGGAAATCAACTACCCCAATCCTATACAAACGAGATTCTACGGAACATTGACATTCTTTCGTGGTGAATAAACTGAATCAACTGAAAGTGATTTAATTGAATATGAACAGTTATTGATTTTCAGTTTGTCAAAGCAAAAGAACACATTTCCCTCACTATAATTTTGACTATTGAAACGGTTGAACTTCAACTTTCAAGGTTAAGTTGTGATTGGTATGACAGGAATAAACTTGATTTACTGGATTTTTTTGAAGTTTTAAATAATACTTGCCTTCCCGGTATTTTTCAGCATTTTCTTTACTTAATAATACAGAATATGTAACCATAGATATTAGTGGAATCATATAGCCAGTTAACTTCGCCATCTTCATTAGCAATTACGATTAATAATATTATCGTGATTAATACTCCAATCCATTTGTTGTTACGTGAAGTCAATAAAATTGGATTATGTCTAGATTTTGTTGAATCGAACGAACTAACCGCTAAATTTTATTGTGCTCGAAGGGTAAAGGGATTTCTAAATGCAATCACTTTATTATTCCAAGTGGAGAGACTGAACGTGCATGAAAGAACATTGTACTAAGAATGATGGCTCCAAAACGGCAGAAGGAACTGGAATAGGGATATATGAGCCTAGAACTACATATTTCGAAAGCTTGGGGATGTACCCAAGTATCTTCCAGGCGGAAATACACGCTATTGAAAGATGTGTCCAGGTCAACATTAACAAAAGCTATGAAAAGCAGGAGATTATCATAATATCTGATAGTCAAGCAGCCATTAGGGCGCTGAGGTCAAACATAATCAGCTCCAAAATGGTTTGGGATGTCTACAAAAACTAAACGAGCTAGGCAAAAAGAACAAGATAACCCTATTGTGGGTTCCGGGGCACACGGGAGTGAAAGGAAACGAAATAACACATAATATCGCTAAGAGAGGGGCTAGAACACCTTTTGTAGGGCCAGAACCTTTTTGCGGGATAAGTAGCAGCATAGCACTGGAGAAACTGAAAAATGAAGTAGAGCAGAGAAAATCCAAACACTGGGAGAATCTGGGAGGGAATGAGGCAAGCTAAAACTCTTCTGGGAACCTATAACCAGAAGAGATCTGCAGAATGCATCAACCTGAGTAAAAATAATATTCGGATATTGACAGGGATCCTTACAGGCCATTGTAAACTGAACGGACATCTAAGCAGGCTTGGAATAGCGAAGGAAGCCGAATGTAGATTTTGTGGGGAACAGGACGAAACGTCCATCCATCTACTCACAAACTGCGCTGCACTGTGCAACTCAAGGGCGCTGCACCTGGGAGCATGTGAAATCGAAGAGGGAGAGTTACCTAATCTGGGGCCTTCTGCACTTTTTAAAAGGAATCAGACTGGACGGCCAGCTGTAAATACAGCGAGAAGAGGAGGCACAATAGATCTTTCAGGTCGCAGTGTACTATCACCCTAATATCACACATACACACACACAAGTGAACGAATTGATTGCTGTTAACTTTGATCGATTTGTTCACCACGAAAGAATACGTCTTCGATAAGTAAAATCTTCATATATAATTTGAAGCTATAAACAGGTCGACTTTCACCTATTCTTCCCAACTAATTTGCCATTTCATTACCAAATAATCTAACATGACTATGTACCTAAATAAAAAGTGATCCGTTTCCAACGAAAAAATTTTCTCAATAATACCTCATACCAAGTTATGAGCATGCTTATTTTGTAGGGCTAATAAAGCACTTTGAGAAATCGAAACTATTAACGCAGACTTAATACTTAACAGTACATATTCTTCTATCCTGCAAGTAATTCACATGTAAATGCAGACAGCGGCGGTCGGTGCTTACGTCACTCGGAGGCTATGACGATGATCGTAGGTTTTCGTATGCTCTCGTCAAATACGTTTCTACATGTTTCTATGTTACGAAGTTATACGAAGAAGTTCGATCATTGTCATAGCCCCCGGAGTGACGTAAGCGCGAGCCGCCGCTGAATACAGAGGCATTATTTAAAATGTTTCCCGCAATATGTAGATTAAGTGAGGAAGAATATACCCACACCAAACGAAGATGTATCATGATTTTCTGATATAGATTCATCCGTATAAATTAATTCAGAATCCTTCCAATTTTGTTGAATTAGTTCATAAAACTATCATTTACTACAATCGGCGAACGACCGATTATCCTCATATTTCTGTTCCAATTTTCATTAAAATCAATTTTAACTCAATAATCAATTCTATAGTACGGGTAAATAATAGAAGAGGAAATTAGAGAATAAGTTAAACAATTCTTGTATACTTCATATAACATCCTAAAATTATATTTGAAATGTTGATCCTGGAACAATAGAAGAATAAACTATTCAAATTTTGTAATACCAAATTATTCTCTAATTTGGTATTACTCTTTTTTTTTATGTATGATGCAAATAATTTTTCTTTTAAATTAAAAATTAAATTTAGTACTAAATTATGGGTAGATGTTGAACTTTGTTAAGCACGCTGACGGAAATCGAACCTGGCTTACAGATACGTTTTATGTCTAATTGTGTCTAAAGTCAATCCAACATGTGCAAAGTAGTGGAAATTTGTTTTGGTATACCGAATAAGGTATGTTGGAGACAAACAGATAGTAGTGATTACATAGGTAATTTATGTATAGAACATCTGATTTTTCCTGTATTTAGTTTAACCATAGACGAATTGATAGTTCATTCTCATGGAAAAGTTTTGTACCATGTATATTTGGTTGCAAACTAATATTTTCCGAATTTATTCGATTGGTACTGCCCTTTTTCTGGCCAATAAAATGTAAGTGAAGTAATGCGGTCTATGCAGGGGAGCTCGTGCGCTCCGAAATAACAATGTTTTTTTAAGGATTAAAACTCAATTGAGATTGCCTATCTAGCAGTTTTTCTAGAGGCATAAAAGACATCAGACTAATTGGTCTCAGAGACTTCGCTCCATCCCTTCCCGTTTGTGCCAGGTTTTGGAATAAAAGTAACTCTGATCAGCCTCCAAGCAGTTGGTATGTAACCCAGTGCGAGACTTCCCCTGAGTAACATACTAAGATCCTGGCAATTTATATGTTTGAATGAGTTGATTTCCCATTTTACCTTTTCCACATATACCACTTTCTTTGCTACTTGCCAGTGATCTCTGGATGCCCACGTCATGGGTTCCAGTTCTGCTCTATTGCAGTCTAGTGATAAATGGATGATTCTAGATTCCGGATAATGAACCCCAAAGAGTTCTCTTATCGTCTCTTCTCCCGTCTTGGTGTAGCCTCCGCCTTCTGTTTTCAGAGTATGTGTTGAGGGGGTTGTTTGGATAATATCCTTGTTAGTCTGGCACATTCTGGAGCTTGTTCAATGTTCTCACAGTGCCTCCTCCAGGATTCTCTCTTTGAATCTCTAAACGCTTTGTTATAATCAGCAAGGGCCTTTCTATATTCATCCCAGACTGATGTTTTCTTAACTCAACTTTGGTGGTGAGTAGTAGCCAGCCTCCCACGCGTAGTCCTGGATTTTGCTTCTCCAGTCGTGTCTTGACCGGTTCTACTGATTCTTCGTCTCTCGGAATTCAACAACGGTTAAATCCGCGCCCTCCCAGAGATCCGCCATGGATGTCATAACCTCCATGAGCCACGGGCGGGATGTCGTGTACTCTCGCTTTGAAGCGACAGTCGGTTTCTACAGTTTTAAGCGATTCTATTCAAAATTGATATTTCGTGTAAACTTTACGACAATCGCATTTCCATTCGGCAATGTTCGAGTGTTGCTTGCATTATATTTACCTAACTGAAAACATGAGATGATTTCTTTAGTAATATTTGGTAATACTTAAAGTACTCGGTCGACGTACCTTTTTCTATTTTCCTTTGCCTTCCCAGTTTTCGGATCTGGGCGCCAGATAGTTTTTTTTTTTTCGGTTGCCGCTGTCCGAGTAATGTACCCCTGTAACAACGTTATCAACACTGTCACTGCCTTGTCTGGTACTCACCTCCAAGATAGTCGCGTTCATTTCTGGAGTTCCGGTAGAAGAGGTATTCGATCCTTCTTCTGTTCCCTCCGTTCTTTTTTCATGTTTCGCTCTTGTCCATGCGGTTCCCACGAGTATGAGGGAAAGGGTTGTCCACACCTGCGGCACCTTTTATGCAGGTGTAAGACTAGTTACTCTGGAAAGTCGCCCAGTTTTTCAGAGGCTTCGTTCGTGACACTTTTTGCCCCCGGTGCCAATCATCTCTCGGCACGGGTCGCATAACACCACTGGATTGGCGGCTCACGTTATCACCTTTACACCAGAGTTAGCTACCCGATCTCTAGATCGGTTGCTTGGGTTACCGGGGGTCCCCGCTTGGAGGTGTGAGCCGGAATTGAGTAGGAGAGGCTAAGTGCATCCACAGATCCATGTATTGCGCCTCACCACCCCTTTGAGCGCCCAATCTAGGGACTATTTTCTTTTTAGTATGTCATCTTTTTGGCAATAGTAGTGGAAATTAATGCCACAGTTTGCCGAGTAGAAAGGTATATTACAGTTTTCATTTCAAATAAATAAATAGTTGTCGTCACTTAAACGTTTGCCTCCATCAGTGAACCAGGCTAGAAATATATTCCACAAAATAAGCTATACAGACTGTTTCACATCTATTTGCTCACGTATTTACTCGGAAATTAATGGAGATAAAAAGTTGTAGTAAACTCCAGTGTAATTGGGAAGACATTGTACATAAGATTCTGCCATTATAACACTCCCCGTGTAAATAGCCTTTTAATTTAACAAATGTCAGTTGTGCAATTTTACAAGCCGGGCAAAGCCAAAAGTTGTCAAGTAACATTTGTTCGTTGACGTTCCTATCATTGTTCTTGTAATCGTTTGGATCAGTTTGACATTAGAAATGATGACAGCGGTATAAGCAAAGTCATCTTTCATAGAAGCGGCACCCTACAGTCATTCATGCGCTCATACTTTTTGAGAATATTTCGAATTAATACATATGACTATTACCTATAAGCCTAGTAATTACCGAAAACTTGCGAAAAAGAATGGGGATACAAATTTGAAAAAAGTGAGGGAGGGTGTAAAAGGCTGTAAAGGGAGTGTTATAATGGCTGAATCCAAACTATTAAAGCAGACTTAATAGTTAACAGAATATATTCTTCTACCCTACAAAGAGCTATATAAATAGCAAGTAATTCACATGCAAATTCAGACAGCGGCGGTCGGTGCTTACATCATTCGGAGGCTATGACGATAATCGTAGTTTTTCGTTCTCGTCAAATACGTTTCTACATGTATTTGTTTTGTAATATTAGTATGTTTTTAGATATTATTTATGTTTAACTATTTGATCTGCTAGAATATCATATGATTTTGTATATAATTAAAAAAGTATGAGTAAAATTTATAGTTTACTTAAAAATCGCTTAGTGTCCACTCAATTCTGTCGGTGACTGTAGATGTGAGACATACCGCAATCCAAGCTCATAGGTCCCGGCACATAACTTTTTTATTTATAGATATTTTTTTATAAAATCTAGGATGCACTGTAAATTTGCAGTTTATTATTCAACCGATATTATAATTTTTTATCACTTCCTGTTTTGGCGGAAATAGGAACGAACTTAAAATTTTAAGTGGAACACCTTATATAGTTTTGCATATTTAGATTCAAATGAAAGCATATGATTTGTTAGTTTTCGTTGCCTTGGTTACCAAAATTTAAAATTTTTATATTTCCATCCAGTTCCGAATATAATATTAAGGAAATCTTGTGAAATAATTGCGGAAAAGCATTGAAACACAACAATCACAAATGACAATTAGTTTGGTAGTTATTGTTTAATTCTAACAACGGCCTACTTTTCTATGAAACTAAATACATTTTCCTTCAGCTTTTTGGATACTTCAATATTTTTATTCTACAGAGATATAACTTAATTCGAATACGAAGTATTTAATATAATTGGAATGAGCAAGATTTTCTCTTTCAAATTAGGACTGAGAACCCTAAAAAAAAAATTCTTAAAAAAAGCTATTAGTGTATACTTTATCACGTTCTGGAAGACATATAAAACAAAAGAGTGTAACATTTGCAGATAAAATAACTATCCAAAATCGAGACTAAAAATAATACATTGAATTCGTCAATTCATCTATGGTTTAACATTCATTAACCAGTAAATCGTTACACGCAAGAAATGTTTTAACATTTTTATTTCTCTTATTTGTGTATACCTTTTCAAATTCTTTCGTTGTTTTACGTAATTAAATTAATTCCTAATTTTCAGTTTATCAAAATTTACGTATTTTATTTTTGGTTAAGATTATTTTAAATTTATTTTTATGTTTAAGAACCTTGCTTCATTTTGTAAATAGTCTTTTTTCAGTTGTCCAGTTCTACAGTCACTATAAACAAGATAAATTATTATTATAACAACGAACGCATTGTATCTCAACACAAATAAAATAAATAAAATACTTTTACGTTACTTACCTTTAGTTATTTGTACATTTACCGAAAGTTAGTTTGTTGCCACAAGAGTTACTAATTTATATTTTTGCATTAACAAACCACTTTATTGCATCGATAACGTATAGAGTGGCGAAAATGTTCACTCCTAAATGTACCCGCTGCAATCGGCGTTGGGTCGAACTGATTTTCATGCATTCTCGATATAATTATTCTAATTAAATAAGTACATTAATGTTATTGCAGGTGATTGAATTTCATCCCAATTCAAACTACGTAGCGACTGGTTCAAGTGATAGGAGAATTAGCCTGTGGGATCTTACAACCGGAAACTACGTCCGACTCATGACGGGTCATAAATCGCCAATATATTCCTTGACATTTAGTGTATGTGGAAAATACTTGGCTTCAGGCGGTTCTGATTGTAAAGTATTAATATGGGATTTAGCACATGGTCACTTAGTAGCAGAATTAAATGCTCACGAGAAGCCTATACATACAATGACGTTTAGTCGTTGTGGAAACATTTTGGCATCCGGCTCACTTGATTGTACTATAAAGTTGTGGGATTTTACGAAACTTGCTGACGAAACTAACTCCGAGGATGTTAATATATCTCACAATCCCGATGTAAAATCAGGAGATAGTTATTTACTTCGAAGCATTGCAACTAAAAATTCGCCATTGATTAACTTACACTTTACAAGAAGAAATTTGTTATTAGCTGTCGCGATGTTTGATACTATTATTACCTAAACGTAGACTAGTAACTATTGCTATTTATGTAACTGCATATTTTTGATAAATACATGTTTTGCATATATATACATTAGTGTTATTATGATCAAGAACCGCGTCGGTACCTATAATCTTTCTAAAAGATTACAAGGGCCGTTTGCTTAATTTAATAAAGTAGAACAGGGGAAACCATGCACCTTGTCATACACTATAGGTCACTCTTAAGGGTTCGTTGCAAAGCAATATGTCAATGCGATTTACAGGATTCGATACATTTATAATCAAAATATCCAAATCGTGAATAAAAAGGTGCAATGGAATCGTAAAACTATGCGTTCATTAATAACGTACGGTAAAGGAGAAAGAATAGGAACCATCCTTGTTCTTGGACGAGCCCGAGCCACGTGTTTTGCACGACTTCTCACCTTACTAGCTCTCGTGGTGGGGGTAGACTCGTATTTCGGCGCCTCCGGCAGCTAAACTCGCAACTAGTAGGCTAGTACGCCGGGTTGCATACTATTTCATATTTATTTGAATTTTATTTTTGATATACAGGAGATTGTCAAAATGCAAAATTTAAAGATGTCGATTTTTTAAGAAAAACAAATTAAAATACATCTAGGTATGTAAAAAAAAAGAAAATCAAAATCTTTAAATTTTGCACATAGACAATCTCCTGTATAACAAAAATCCAAAAGCAAAAGTGAAAAAATCCCTTACCACAAAATTTTTTTCAAGCCAGTCTCCACACATCACAGGAAATCTCCTGTATACCAAGGATTTAAAAGTGAAAAAGGTTGGTTTTTACAGTAACATGCAATTTGTTTATTTTTATACGAAAAATCATGATAAATTACATACATTTCTTAATAATGGGAATAAACACTGTTCACAAAAAGCAATTCTAAATATTCTAACTCTAACATAAGCTATAAGTAAATTGAACTATTACTGGTAGTAAAAAATTGTTTACTACTTTGCGGACATATCCGAACAAAAAGAGAAACAAAATAGCACCTTTTAACTCAATTTAATTTAACATTTAAACTAACATAAGAATATGTACAAACGGTAGACACCATCTTTTTTCTCAATCTAGAGAATTTCTTTCTTCTTATTTAAAAAATACATAAGGAAAAAGTGCGTACAGCGCAAGCGTATATGGTCATACGACAACTATCGGTAATGTAGCTATGCTAGCTTCGTAGTTTTAATGGAGCCAACATAGATGTCGCGCCAAGTTTTAATTTAAAATAAAAATAATAAATAATGATTTCAAAACAATTACAATCCACAGTAATTTATTATCATTCGTAGAATTACAATAGTTTTTACTTAGTATTGCACTCAATGTTTTTAACAAAAAACAATTTTACCTATGTGAACATGGCAAAAACAAACAATAAATACAGAGTGAGCAACCGGATGTGACCACCACGTGATCACGAACGTCACAGAAAAAGTGTATTTTTTTGTTTTACTGTTTACTGCTCTGCTTGTTGTTTACGTTCTGTCATTTGACATTTAACGTGTTGGAAAAAAATATATGGCACGTCTTATTTTAAGGTTAAGTTATAAACATATTGACAAATCAGTAATGTGACATACTACTACCAACTTAACAATGTTGCCACCTTAAAATTTGAGGTCACGTGGTGGTCACATCCGGTTGCTCACTCTGTACATACCTAGTCGAGCGATTATCATTACATTCTTCAACGCAACACTTTTTCATGCGATATGAGGAAAACATCTCCGATTTCGAAGGAAATTTCCAACTATAACGTAACGTGCACGTTACCTGTTTAATAATAAAAAAAAATCCTAACATTTTCTTTGTAAAATCCCACAATTAAACTTACATGTAAAAAAAAATTATGACACTATTATAGATTTTATATAATAAACGTTGGTGATTTGAAATAAAGATCAATAGAAAAGCAACAACTCACGAGTGTCACAACAACAAACGACCAACGACAAAACATGGACAAAACGAAAATGGTGGAGTGCCCGTCATACGTCATGCAGACGTGGTATACAAACGTATACGGATGCATGACATATGCAATGTGAATTTTGCTGCCAGATGTTCACAAACAGTAATTGGCGGGAAGCCCAGTTCCCACCCCCTGCATTGAAATGTCGATTTCTTAAGTCACACGAGCAGCTTAAAAGAATTGTAAATTTGGCAACACCTAATCAGACAAATACTGTGGCAGTAATCATTTTATTATTTACTATAAATTAGCAAGAATTTTATGTTAACATGGATAAAAATTTTATTGAAATTGAAAGATAATATGAAAAAATTATAACAACTGTTCAAATTGGTAGCCATCAGTTTCCAGACATAATTCCAATCTTCGAGGAAGCGAATTCAAAACGCGCTCCAACATATCGGGGGTGATTAATCGAACTGCCGCCGTAATTTTATTAATTACATCCTCTTCGTTAGCTGGAGGCGTTGCATAGACCTTTTCCTTTAAAAACCCCCAAACGAAAAAGTCCAGAGGATTAATATCGGGAGATCTTGCTGGCCATGCTATTGGACCATTACGCCCTATCCACCGATTCGGAAAATGTTCGTTTAACCAACCCCTCGAAATTCTGGCATTGTGAGCGGGTGCCCCGTCATGCATGTACAACATGTTGGGTCTCAAATGGAATATTATCCAGTACTTCTTCTAAAACGTTAACGTACTGAATTCCATTTAGACGATTTCCAAGAAATATTGGTCCAACAACTCGGAGATTTAAAATCCCCAGCCAAACATTTACCGAAAATCTTCTCTGATGTCCAATTTCCCTTACTGCCTTGGGATTTTCGTCAGCCCAAAAATGAAAATTATGGCTATTAAAGACGCCATCTCTCGTAAACAAGCATTCATCGCTCCAGAGAATATGCAATAAAAAGTTCGGCTCTTCTTGAATCCTTTGTAAAACATTGTTACAAAACATTCTTCTGTGCACATTATCGTTTACATACAAAGGCTGCACTTTCCTTGCATGAAACGGACGCAAAAGATTTTGAGATAGTGCTGAGTGCACTGTTGTTTTGCTAGGAATATTCAGTTCCCGAGCTATTTGTCTTGTGCTGGACGTCGGATCTTCGTAAACAGCATCCAATATTTGCTCTTCTAATTGAACTGTTCGACGCTCTCTAGGTCTACCGCTGTTACGATAATTCGGTATAAAGGTGCCAGTTTCTCTAAGTCGCTGATCCAATCTACGGAACGTGTTGGTAGATGGATGTCGCCGTTGTGGATACCGTATTTGATATTCCTCTTTTGCCAAGTTTGCATTTCCATTGCAAAATCCGAATACCATATACATGTCGGCGTATTCTCCAAAGGTAAGCATTGTTCAGTATTAAGAACAGCACAAAATGTTTATCTTATTTCAACAGCCAAATGTCACATGAGAAACGTCAAAAATTGACAACTACTTATTACTTTTAAACAAGAAGCCTTACAGTACCACGTTGCCATATGTACTTTAATTTAAAAAACGCCAATGAAGAAATGTTAAAAATGTAAACCATTGGTATTAATCGATTAGTTACATCAATGCATTTGAGATAATTCCAATGATTTTACATAGATAAATTTGACGAATTTTGCTAAATTTTAGCCGTACATCTTAAGGTTTGATGGTCTCGTATGCCTTATAAGGAAGGACCGTATAACTTTTTTGGATTAAGATTATCGCCTCAGAATTGAACAAAGAATCTTTCTACCTGGCGATTATCCGCCCTTTTCTGGCCACCGTGTATATACGCTGCGGAACGTCCCCGATAAATTTTAAAGATTTGAAGTTATTTAAATTTCCGGAAAATAACTTATTGCGTGCCGAATGGATAAAAAATGCGGGTAAATACCGTGTTGGGATAGCTTATATATCCATAGTGGAAAAAGTTATGTATATATAGGCTGTTTTAAATTTGCGGGTCATTATAGATTATAAGGATTTTGTTTATTAAAAAAAGATACAATGTAGGTTTAAATTGCTATGTATTCACATAGCCACAGCAAACAGTTGTATAACAGCCAACCAGAACCCGCGGCGTGAAGCAACCGAATCAGCCAATTGAAAACCTGTTATTTTAAATTTGTCAAACTGTGGTAACAGTTAGTTAAAAGATAATTCAGTGTTTTGATATTATTAAAATATTTTAAATTACTTATAAATAAAAGATTAAATTTTAAATAAAACTGTGCAACAGGGATATTGATATTGCATAAATAGTGGTAGATACCTACGATACGTCTAGAAAGTATGTGGAATAATTATTTTATTTTAATTTTGAGGATGTATGGTTAATTATTAGTTATTTTTTCAAATTACATTTTGGAGTGTTTGTTTTGACTGACATCTAACAAATGAAGTTTAGACGTTAGGTTGTTGCATAAAATACAACAATTACTATTCTTAGCTTACCTTAAAAGAAATCTCGGCAATGAATCGATTAGCAAAAAGGTTACTATTTCAACATTCATTTGAGAAAGTCTATGCAGGTTGAATGAAACATCTCCTGTAACTTTCCAAGAATGTGAAACTTTTCAGTATTTTTTAAGTAGGTACTATTTGAAAGGAAAAATTTGCGTAACATCTATTAAAAAGAAAAAGTAGGTATATATAGTGACAATAACGTTCTCTAAAAATATAAACCATAAAAATAGTAAAATTGTGTTATTAGATATTATATGTTAGTTACACATTCAATATATGTAAATATTTAAATTGTATATTTTATTTAGCAGTTTGTTTTATGTTAGGTTGATAATAACAAATGTAAGCTTTCATATTATTTGGTATTAGGTGAAATTTTCAATTGGAGAAGCAAAAAGAAATTGAATAAAGGACTGCATAATAGGATATTTTAAGTTTAATAAAGATTATTATAAGTAATTGGAAGAGGATCGGAAGTCGAGTGTATAGTGTTTCTAGATGGAATATAGAAGTTCTTGCAATAAAAGACAAGGCAGTGTCCAATGATGTGCTCTGTTATTATAAGAAGAGTTTCTTTGAAAGTAATATATTGACGAAGAATACTCCTAAATATTCTTGCATTACATAAACAACCATAGCGCCTAGATTAATAATAATAAATCGTCTATTTCGACAACAAGCATTTGGATTTGGAATTCCTCCAAAACTGTAACAAAAAAAAAAACTAAGAGAATATGTTGTATACATGTTAATATAAAAAAAAACCTCATCAGTATTTGTAATGCAGAGACCTTGGTTGCATCAAATCACAAAATCAAGTAAAGACAACGACCTCGTAAGTATCTCAAAGGCGATTTAGTTCTGATTTGCAGAAAACCGACAGCTACTGGTGAATCCCGAGAGGTAAGGCCCCTATTCAAAGGACCGTGTGATATTTTTGAAGTGTTGGAGAATGACCGTTATCTCCTTACTGACATCGATGGCGCACAACGAACCCAACGGAAATTCCGATCCGTATACTCATCCGTCTGAAACCATCGAGAATCGAGGACGATTCTTCGTGTAGCGAAGCCGAATGATAACGCAGTCCCTTGCGAGCAGATAGAGGGCGACAGGTGCCGATGAACAAGGAGTGCGTTCGGCGCTTAGTAGTTGCTTGCGCAGAAACGCGATTATGACGATGATATAGTTGTTGTGTGTTTAACGTCACTTTTGTTGTCAGGCTTTTCTTTTGTCTTAATTAAATTGTTAAAACTAGGTGTTTATTTTATTTAAAACGATCGGCCGCGACTACGACGACAACATTCTTAAGTAATTAAAATATTTTCTGAATCCGTTAATCTCATTTCTTTAAGTAAAGTATAGTAAGCACTTTGTTGCTTTCTTTATCGTTTTCTTTTATATTGTTTTGAAAGTAACACACACAAAACAAGAACATTCATTTTCTTAACATATGTATGATATTCTAAGCAGTGCATTTTAAAAGAATAAATTCACGTTGTCGAATTGAACTATAAATTGAGCTGTCAATACATCACTTATGTTACTTTACCGTGTATTGACGATGAAGTACAATAAGTACATACGGAATATTCAACTAGCAACGCGGCACTTCCGTTACTTTACCGTGCTCTTTTGTGAAAATTCTGAAGTTTTTCTGGGTTCGGTTGTCAAAATTGCTGTCAAACAATCCGCCATTCAAATATGAATGATCTGTATTTTGAATACTACAAATGCAAGTAAATTAATATTAGTAAGTGGTAATCATGCGGTAGTAAAAAAGAAGTTATATGCACCACGACTGGAAAATGTCTTATCGAACTTGTTTAGTTGCTCGCCTCAGCTCGCAATCTCCAAACTTACTCGACAAAACGTCACTTTCCAGCCTTGATACGTAAATAACTATGATTATACTTCTACCAATAAATCTGTAGTTTCGTCTCCGCTGATCCAGAAGTAATAGTCTTTTATATCGTTTTTAATTTTATTCATAATTTCTTTGTATATTTTTTCTCGAAGACTTGATTCATCAGGGATATGTTTAGATGTATGTTTCGCTAAAGACTGTCCAAGGACGGTATTGTCCAATTTTCTGAAAGGTATATTTTTCGCAACAAAGGCTTTACAGAGGTCTGTTAAAACCTATCTGTTGATTGCGATGTATTTCAGTATTTAGATGTGCGGTTAGTCTCGACTTTTTTTTAAACATTTAAATGTTTTTCAACAAATTTTACAGTTAACTTCCGTATCACAATTTCAAAAAAATTAAATTCTTTAATCCAGCTACCAAACAGTTCTTCACGCGGCCGTTTTTGAGGGGCCATAATGCTGTATATACAACACGACATTGAAAAAATGGAAGAAGTAACGATAAAACTCAACTTAAAGTTTTGTCTATAAGAAAAAATGAAAATAAACTCTAAAATACTAAAACCAAAATAAATAAAGTTAAAGTAATTCTGAACTATAAAAAATTAAATTTAGCACCATATTGTTCAGCAGAAATGAAAAACTAATATAAACAATTGAAAAGAAGTACTTTTAGGTCTATCGAAATAGCGAAGTGTGCGAAAGTGTTCGCTGGGACACCGAGTACCAGAACGCTGAGAATGAACATTCCAAGAAACGTTCGCGCGCGGAAACCGAACGGTAGCTCAATATGTTTCCGGCTGTTGGTTTCCGCGCGTGGACGTTCTTTGAAATTCCTAGCTTAAGCGACTCTTTCTCTGCGCCTACATGACTCATTAGGGGATATCATCGTTCCCACACACTCTGTTTATAAGGTAGCAAAAGATTCCTGTAAAAAACTATCACTCTAATAATAATATATAAACAAATTTTATTATCTATAAAGTAACTGAAAATACAATTTATTTTGATATTTAGACATTTTAATTAAAAAACTAGTACATATAACATAACCTCAAATATTATTTTTTTTTACCTTCGTTTAATCTAGTATTCATAAAAATTTGTACAAAGTGAACATCTATGATAAAATAGTTCTGATAATTGCAAAATTTGCTATTCAGATGACTTGTGAAATATACATCTCGTTTAAAAAACCATTCAATATGCTACATACAATTTTAAATACTCCAGACATTTTCATTTATAAGACACTGCTATAGAAAACAAAATATAGTTTGTCATAAGTTTTTTTACTCATTTAACTGTTTGCTCAACATTTTGCATTTCCTTTGCTTCTGTGTCTTTACATATTACCTCTTTAACAGCTGTGCTGCTATCTACTTCCATTAATTCGGAAGTATCTTTTTTTGTATTATCACTGCATTCACCATTTTGGTTATGTAAACTTTCTGAATATGTGAGGGTTTCTTCATTTGGAATATCATCAATCCTGTTAGACTCACTGGAACTTTCCTTTTCCGTTTCCTCAAATGCCGTACTTTCTTTACTTTCAAGTGCTTCATGTTGCAACACCGATTGTTGTTGACCAACATCCATCTGCTCCATATTCTTGGCATCTTTATTATTCGATTCCTTACTAACTTCTATATGTCTTATTTCTAGTCCTTCTTCAATATTATTTTGTTGTGTTACAGCTTCTTTTTGTTCAACGTGTTTAATAGTTTCAGATTCTACTGTTTCGTTTCTGCGTTTCTCCACATTATCAATATTACCAACATACTCCCGATTCTCGGAATCATTAACTATGCATTCGCTACTCTCTACTTCATCTGATCTTTGTATATTAGTTTCACTATTATCTTTTTCTACTGTTTCTCTCATTTCAACACCTGAACTTTTATCGTCGTCACTATCTATCTCCATAACTTCATTAGTAGTTGTAGGCTCTTCTGGGCGTCTTACTAAGCCCAGGACATCTAGCATACTGTGGGTTACAGTTGCATTTTTTGCAGCTTCCTCAGAAGGATAAGCAGATTTTCGCTCGCAAACTGTCAAATGTTTTGCCATCAAATTACCTGTAATAAAAGGAGATGCGAAATCTTTAATATAACATGCACAAAATTTACATATAAGAGAATATGCAACTAAACAATCCAACTTTACTAAATAAATGTCAGTAATAAAACCGCATTACGAAAAATATTAAATTTTAAAAAAAGAACAATTATAATTTTTAAGGTAAACATGGCTTAACAACAATATTTGTGCAGGGTGGTGCACCACATTCGCGTCGGTTTATATACGAAAAGCGGTTGAATAGTTAAAGTTAAAAAAATTGTTAAGGTTATATAGATTCATAAAGAGCTCGCTTCAAAATGGTTCCAAATATCCAGAGTCACTTAATGAAACACTTTATGTATTATGTCATATGTTGATGGTGCGAACTAAATAAAGGCAAGTTTGTTTTCTATACTTAATTGAAGCAGTTTCTGAGTAACTAACTGTTCTTCAAAATGTAAACCAGAATTTGAAAGGCGTGCCTGTCTTACATATTTAAGCTAAATATTTTAAATTGCATTTACATTTTAAACAAAGCATTAGACCTAATAAAATTAAGATGATGCTCAATTGACACAGAGTACTACACTTAGGTGTAGTAGGTACACCTACTTTTAGTTTTCACTATCACTAGAGGCAAATAACTTTCTTATTTTTGGTGAACTGCTTTTATTTAGTCCGTACTACCAAAATATTACATAATGCAGTGTTCCATTCAATTTTTAATAACATTGGGGTGTATTATTTTTTTGTGAATATATTTCGAAACAATTTTAAATCGTGCTCATTAGGAATCTATATTTTAACGCTTTTTAGATTTATGTAGGTATAAACCGACGAGAATACCGCGCCAGCCTGTATAATAAATTATCAAATGAATAAAACTTCTTGACCAAGTATTTACTAGGAACATATGTTGCGGCCTAATCACTACAGATGCTAGGAACTTATATCTATGCAAAAGTCTAAAATTGTTTCAGAATATTGAGAAGAAAGATAATGTGCTGGCATCTATGCAGTATAGAGTTGCCGTCCATTACCTCCAACTTTGCCATAAAAAATTAGAATTAACTAATATTTTCCAGGAACTACTTATAAGTATACCCTTTTCCGTTCAACCTCCTTTTCGCAAGGGGGTGACGATAGTAAAAGTGTGCAAAAAAGATTTCTAAATATGCGTATACCGGGTGTTCCAAGTTGGATGACTTATTAATAGTATATGGAGAATCATTCAACCATTTAAAAAAATATAAAATTAAAAGAATGTTTCTAACATGCGCTATGAGGGTAATGTGGGAAATGCTATGTATAAGGTAACTAAATTCAAATAACAGGAAGTTAGTAGGTTTCCTAAACCATATTAAAAAATGAAGATATAATTTAATGAAATTAAATTATATCTCGAAAACGCTTTAAGATAACTATAGCGAAATAAGTGCGAAAGTTTTATAAAATTTAACTAGGGATTCAACATGATAAGAAATACCCGATTTAGGCAGAAGCGGCAATATTTTAGAAACGCAGCTCACCTCAAATAACTTGCACATACAAAATTTGAATTCATTCTGGTGGTTCCCCATATACTAACTACCCACCTTGGGACGCCCAGTATTGCCTCATTATGCCTGTATTCTTATCTGAAGAAGTAACCTTATACAAATTTGCTCCATGGAAAATGTAAACAGTTTGGACGTATTATTGCCATCGAATACGTTTTCAAATTGAAATAAAAATATATGATGTAACTATGAAAGATATAAGTAGGTATATCCAAACCCAGTTCAATCAGCAACATTCTAAAACTGTCACCGCTACATTTTTTATTTTCAGTTTGCCAAAGCGAAAGAACATATTTTGCCCACTACAAAAAAAAAAAAAGTTCTGGTCGGGGAAGGTGGTGAGAACACATGCACTTAGGCCACTCTTACCGGGCCCATTGTGCTACCTCCCCAGGGTGCCGGACACACCGAGCCGCTTTAGGCAGAAGTTTTTATTGAAATGGTCACCCATCCAACAACCTGTTGTGCATATTGCTGTTTGACGCACAAAACTGACAATGATGCAACGTACCATTAAGCCGTACTGCCGGCTTGCCCACTACAATTTTGACTATTCAAACATTTTAAGGTTAAGTTACGGTTAGTATGACAGGAATAAACTTAATTTATTGGGTTTGATTGAAATTTTAAATAATACTTGTCTCCCCGGTATTTTTCAGCATCCTTTCACGAAAGAATACGCTTAGTAATACGTTTACGAAGCCCATTAAAGGAACCCCCACCCCCACGCAACACTTTTAAGCCGCCACCGATGTGAAATCACAGAGGGCCAATAGACACGGCGGTAAATAGACTCATTCAAACCGGGACGCGCGGAATTCGCAACGGATTCCACACGTCCCGGTTTGAATGAGTCCGTATAGCCCCGTGTCTATTGGTCCGCTGCGGTTTCGCATCGGTGGCGACTGCTATACTTTTGCGCGAGTGAGGGATCCTTAGAAGTGCCTACTACTGAACAAATTCTACAAGAAATTGGTATTTTTTTGCACAATCTACCTAATTCTACTTACCATCAAAGTCATTATATCCGCACACGCAATACATTTTAAAAGGTAGCCTCTGAACAGGCAATGTGGAATGGAAAATTCTACACTCTGTAGTGTGCTTGTTCATTGCGTGACGACAACATGTTGAATATTGGCAATTATTATTCGGACAGTACAGTAAAGCCCTAAAAGGATGCATGTTAAATGCACGAAAAACTGTTCAGAAGAAATTGCACTTACGGAAAATGATTGGAAGAAGTAATGTTCATTAAACACTCCTTGCATTTCAAGTTGTCTTGAATGTCTATTATAACATTAGAAATATCCACCTCTTCCTCTTCAACTGGTTCTTCTTGTCGTGATTTAGGGACCATAATTGTTACCCTTGGTACAGGCCAAGGAACCAAACCGGCTTTTCTTCTTTGAGTTGTATGCATTTTTGAAATGTGATCTTTAATAATGTCTTTCTGGACAAACCACAATGCACATTTTGGACACTTTTTAGGATACGATTTTTTCTGATGTTTGTACAAATGTTGCAGGAAGAAACTTAAGTTCTGTGGTACCATTCTACCGTTTGAACACACACTTGTACTTTTTAGACAAAATGGACATTGTATTGTGCCAGCGCCGTTATGAGACACGTAGAAGTGATCAACTGCCTGCTTATGACTAGAACAGCGGAAATGGCATGTACCGCATTGGTATGGCAACTCAGATGGTACGTGTTCTCTTGACATATGTTTTCCCAAACTATAAGTGTTCTGGAACTTTCCTTCACAAATCATGCATACCAAGTTTTCCCCACATCTGGTATCAGCTGGATGAGACGTAGTAATATGCTTATCCAAAATTTCCTTTGAAGCCATTGTAGCTAAACAGTAGCAGCATTGATGCACACCGCTACTTACTGCATTGTGAGCGTGTGTAAATAAATGTGTCATAAGTTTAATATTGTTAGTAAACTGAGCCTTACACATATTACATTTCAATGATAAAATAATTTTGACTTCTGATTTCTTCACGCCTTCGATAGAACCATAATAATAATGTTCTAATGGGACCATTTGCTCAGGAATATCTGGCGAAATCGATTTGGCTGGTCTTATGACATCCGGTGTTGGACTTGGCGCTTTGAAAGTTACTTTTCGTTTAGTGATTCGTTTTTGTGGAGCAGATTCTGTTATACTGGTAGTAACTGGAGCGGCAGTAGGATTAATGTTTGTAAGAGTTTTATTTGACTGATAATTTAAATAATGTTTAATGCCCCAATTTTTAAACGGATTGCACGCTACTTTGTTCAGTCTTCCAATTAAAGATTGGCCAGTATCAACTCTAGTTTGATCCGCTAAATGCAAAACGATATTATCAAAAGCTGCCGCAGCTGTAGTGCCAAACCATTCTCTCCAAACCAATTCATCCAGAAATTGTTGTATTATTTGTCGTGATAACAAAGATAACGTATTTTGGAACATTCGCGGAACTATTCTTCTCAAATACTCCATAATTGTATGGTTATTAACACCATCTGTTGACGTTGTTTGCATTACATATTTAAAACCCATTGAATGTAGTGTTACTTTATCTACAGTCAAATCTGTAACGATGGTACTTTCAGGATGAACCCAATGTAACAGCGGCTCTAAAATTTTTGAAAACCTTTTCTTATAATTTCTATCTCCATCAGCTAGTGGTTCAACCGCACGTAGTCTAATTAATTTTGCTTCTGTTTCCAAAAGACCTAAAACCTCTACTTTAACCTGCCGCTGATGGCCGTCTTGAGAAGTTGTTCCTAATGAGATAACTCCCACTTCGACTTTTTTACCGGGACCTCCTAAAGGTGAAAGCTGTGTATACAAAGCAACAGTACATGTTGCTCTTAACCAAGTGTTTAAACCTTTAACATAAAGATTGTCAACCTTTACCTAAAAAAACACATACATAATAAAACCAAGCAATATAAAGACATAAACACAGAAAAATGCAGTGCTTTTTGGTGCTGTTATTTCTTAACGCTTTTTAATCGGACATACGTATTATGTATATATTGTTAACAATTTAAAAGACAATGTAATCTGTAATATTTACTTAAAACGGAATATTTTAGGCGATTTTGTAATAGGTATATAATTTATCTGCATAGAAAAAATTCTAGGAAAGTGGAAAGACTGGTCTTATTTCTTGACGTATTAATTTAGTTGCAAAGACGAGTCAATTTTGTTTTGTTTAATGCTTCTGTAATTTGCATAATTCTTTTTACTTCTCTTGGAATATGTTCTCACACACTTTAGCGGAAGTTTTCACGACCGTTATAAATATTTTACGGTTTGTCGGATTATAATATGTAGTTGTATATAGAACGTGTGGCCTAAATTAGTTTCTTCAAAAACATTAGCAAAGTACAATAAAATGTCAAACATCTGTCCAACTCATAGCTTAAAGAGTATGTGTGAGAATTAGAGACGGATATCTCATTAAATTCGCGAAGATAAGATTTCCATCGTCAATTCTCATACTTACTCTTTCCACTGTGATCACTATATATACGACTTTCATCGGGTGATACAACAGGTCACCTAGTAGCACTGATGAGCCTTGGTAAGGCGAAACGCGTCTGCAAATCATGACTGTTGCCTATCAAATTTTATATGTCGAACTGTACCTGATTCTATAGTGTTAACTCCCACGAACTCCTAATAAAATTCAACCTTTCAATAAATGTGTTATTTTTCATCATTTTAATGCATTCTGGTGTAAATGGCAATAGATTTCTGAGTTAATATTTGTATGTCCTTAAAATAGATACGATTGTCTCCTTGTTGCCAAACACCTGTAGCAACATGGAAAGTAAACCTCGACTTGAATATACAATATAAACCACAAACCGTAAAACATCTATATCTCCTAGCATTTTTGAAAAGTGTATAATTTGTTTTTCGTCTATGGGGACATTAAAAAGAAATGAAGGCAATTCGGCAGTGCCAAGAGCAAGAAAAAGTTTTGGCGATGCTTATAATGAAAATGGTTATAGAAAAAAAATGGGGTAAGTGAACAGATCGTTGTATATTGGTGAGCTGAGTACGTTCGACTGCTAAGCAGTGACGCAGACCATTCCAATCGCGTTTCATTACGCCCGATATTATCAATGGCTGCGTTCAGCGTTTCGCTAGGAAATATGACGATCACTAAATCTAGCAGGAGGTAAGGATAAACTATAAAATTTGGAAACAGTTCTACTTGTTCGCACTACACGTTCTAACTTTAAAAAATAACAGACTACAGAGCAAAAAACTTGCATAAGAGTAGGAGGTAAGTACAAGTGTTAGACTAATAATGTTATTGATATTCCGTTTTGTGACGTAAGGGCCGGTATTTCAATCTCCTAATGAAGTTCCTAATAAAAGTTATTACCTGAATAACTGAAATAACCTTACACTTTTCCCACACTTATTAGCTGAACTGTTCTTAGATACTCTTATTAGGAGATTGAAATACCGGCCCTAAGAACAATTGTAAAACCGGTGAAATATGAACTGCATAAAACTGACTCTCTTGAAGAATGTCATTCATTCACATATCGGAACATATTTCTTAAAAATTATTAGTGATATCATCACCGTTCTTTTTCGATAGAGCGATAATAGAAGATAAGTTGCAGCCTGTGATTTTTTAAATATCAACCAAATTCGCAGACACACAATTAATAAAAGAAATAGGAATCTGAAAGCTAACTTTGGACATTGATAAAAAAATGAACGCTGAAAAAATCACAGACTGTAAATACAAAATTATTTTAATGGAATACAATAAAAAAATCCATTAAACTTAGCCAACTAGATTCACAAGAAACGGTACTTCAAGATAACTATGTTTTGACTGTTTGACACATTTTTTGCAGAAAAGATGACTAAAAGTTTGCATTATAAACGAATTGTTTAGCAACAAGTGTATCCAAAACAAACAAATCTTTAGAAATTGGGAATTTTCATTTCTTTTTGCCTGTTTTAGTTTATTATTATTATTATTCCTGCTAAATTGATGTTTACTGTATTTACTGTTATTAATACAATCATAATACTGCTGTTTCAACATCGTGAAATAAAATTAGTATTCACATTATACAGTCATATTTTTCCATATTACTTGAACCTATATTGAAATTATTTTATTCATAATACTTCAAATTAAATAATATATTCTACATACTAACCCATTGAACAACGTTTTGAACATTTGTTTGGCAAGCCCAATGATAAATTAATTTTAAAATAACACTTGGAGGGTGTGGGGATCCTTCAAAAAGAGATCCACTAAAAACAGATACAAATCTTTGGGGACAACATTCAGAAATCCACACATATCCACCTGAAAATGGAAACTTCGAAACGTCGCTATACATTCCCAATTTTAATTTTGACTGAGGATGAACAGTGCAAGTTTGTTCCGACCGAATTAAACCTTGTTGTATGAGCCTGGAATATAAATCCAAACAATTTATTTATGTTTTAAATAGAACTGAAACATCTCACCATTCCGTAAATTTGGTAGGAGGGTGCATTAATACTGATTTAACTTTAGAATCTAGCTTTCCTCTCTCGACCCCAGCTAAATCTTTAATCCTTAAATGAGGTCGTGCAACGACAACTAATGAAGGGAACGTCTTTCCCTGAAGTTTATTGAAAGATATTTCTCTTGAGTCAGCTAATGATCGACACTCTTCTGACGTCAAATCAACAACTGAAGCACCGCTTTGCTTACTGCCATGGCTCAGACCTCCAACAGCTGTTGCCTCTGTAGGTCTTTGCTGCTGGATTGACGATGGGGTTGGTGTGGCTATTGGCGTACTACTTTGCTGCAAAGAACAGAGAAGCTTTTATTTGAGATTGGTCAACAATTAGAATCCCAAAATCATACTAATTACACAACTGACAGTACTACAGTATTAAATATTTGACGAAAAACGCACTATACCATATATAACCAAATTAAAAGTGGTGGCTTTTCCAATTCTAAAGGTTTGAATATAGGAAAAATGAAGTATCGATATAATATAAAACCTTAATAAATTAAAATTACTGAAAGCGTAAATACCTTTGCTACTTTAACAGGTGGTGTGGGAATAGGTGATAAATTCGTTGAGGCTCTTGTCCTTTTTCTTGTTTGAGGTTTTGCCGGTGTGGGTATTACAGGTGGGGCAGGTGTCATTGTGCCAACTACGACCCCCGACCTTGGATCCATTACTAATTGGAACCCACTCTGATTATTATTTTTGGAAGATTGCAACACCGAATTATTTTGTGACACATTTCCTAATGCAAAATAATCATATTTATATCAAATGCATTAAGCTTACAAATTAGTACTTACTTGATTTATCTTTAAGTTCCTTTTCAAATTCATATAAGGCAATATTATCTCCCTCATATATTACTTCTGAGGTTGTATCTTTAAGTAATCTATCCAATCTAGAATTTATGTCCAGAATTTCATTCCTAGATTTATTTCTCATCTCTACTTGTACGGAAGAAAGTTCTTCCGTCCAAACTTCTAATTTTAAAGTTTCTTCTTTCCAGCCAATATTCTTTAACACAAGCACATCTCGATCTAACACAAGACAGCTATTAGGAACACTATACCTACGGCCGCATTCATAGTGCAACAAAAATCTGTTGCACCGAGTATCCCAATCCATAGATTACAGCCCACAATATCTCCTTTGTAGACATATATTTAATAAAATTCAAAATGTAGTATTTACTGTAAGTTTGTAAATATTCAAACTATATTACAATTTTCTATAGGTCGTTTGCAGTAAATGCAAACAAATTAATTTTAATGGAATATCCTATAAATTTTGTCATTTTTGACTTCTACATATTTGTTTGAGTCCAAAAACGTATGATTTGCCAATTTTTATTTCTTGCCTGCCAGAATTTTATTTTACAATCTAGATTGCCAAGACTTCACTAAAAATGTTCAATATTCTCAACACGACACTTGGAATTTACAAATATTATACTATTTTTTTTTCTAGAAAGGTTTAATATATCTTGGTTTTGTGGAAATTTATATTAATAAATTCTAAATGTAGAAATTAAATCTTTATTTTACGTTTCGCCAATGTCAACATTGGCTTCTTCAGAAATTGTCCAATAATAATAATAGAAAAAATTTAATTTTTATGATAATAAACACTAACAGTTTTATGATCCTGCCTAAAAATACATCATTAGCGCATCTTACTTTTACTTCCTAATGTATCTAAAATATTTAACCTAACTATTTATAACTTAACTTTATAATGCGAAGTTTTTGGTATAATTAGAATTACTAAATTAGTTAATGTACAATGCTCATAAATCAATGCATCCTATTTACCTACTTTTTTTTTATCAGCCCAATGAAAGTTCTTTATCCCATTCTAGTGGGGATAGAAAAAAAAACGAACGCAATATTCATCGTTCTTTGTGTCATGCTGACAGTGATAAAAAATTTTTAGTGAATTTTCTGCAGTAAATCGGAAAATATCAATTGGTAACCAGAAATATGTATACAAATTAACAACCCGTACACCAAAATTTCCGTAAAATGGAAAGACAAGCTGTTGTAATTAAAATTTAGTTTAATTTCCCGTAAAATAAAAAGTAGTATTATGAGTGAAATACTACTAAATACCACATTTAGAATTTAATTAAAAAATATTTATAAAGAAAAGTTATTGGTTGGTAGTTACGGCTTGGAACATCAACTACATTACATTAGTTTTATTATTATGAAATAAGTGTAACACCTTCAAGTATGCACTATGAATGTATAAATATATGCCGGCCTGAAACGTGATGTAAAATAACGTATAAACTAAGTAGTGTTTTGATCTGATCTTTTACAACACATTTAATTTCTTTATTATTTGAAGTACAACATATGATGATTTATTTTAAACACACTTATTTCATTCAACGACAGGATAGTTTCATTTTCTTATGTTAAAATAACAAATTACAGCCTAAACTTCAATTAAAACTGCCAACTTTTCTTTATAGTTAAATGATACGGGCATTTAAAACTATATATTTTTTTAAAGAAGTTCTAACAAATATTTTTGTGAATATAAAACAAATTGTTAATAGTTCACATCTTTTTATGTCTAAAAATGTAAAATATCAAACTTTGATTTTACAGTCACTAAAGCCTTTTTCTAAATCATATATATACTAGGTACTAGGTACCATGGCACAAAAGTAAACCTGGACGATATGTCCTGTCTGCCCATTCTGTTTTATTTTTGACATTCACCGCCACATTAACTCAAATCATATATGCGTCGACATGCCTACCCCTACGCAACTAAAACTAAATACAGAAAAACGACGGTATTTGACAATTTATTGTAAATAACTACTAGCAGTAATTGGGTTTTGGAACCTTTGGTGTAACAATAACTATCACACTGACAAAAGTCAATGCTAGGTTTTTCCACTATCACCAAACAACAATAAGATAGTGGAAAAACCTAGCATTGACTTTTGTCAGTGTGATAGTTAACTACTAGCAGGTGCAACAAACAAAAGAGTAGTGGTAGTTTGTTTGACTGTCCTTGCCTGTCATCCATCATTATCACGCAGTTAAATAGCTTAGATCCTTGTTTGTGAGACAAGTGCAAATCTTGCTTCTTTTTTCAACAGTACTTAAGAAACATAATAATAATAAATTCTCTTTATACCTCACATCGATTGTGGAGGTTAAAATATAAAATGTGTGCATTTTATTATTAGAAATGATTATATCCAATAGCCTGTGTATTAAATAAACAAATATTAGCATAGTAAAATTGCTGGAACTATATGATTTAACTATACAACTGCCTAAGAAAACATTAATTTTAATTATTCGTGCCTTGGTTTATTCATGTAAATACACAAAATGCATTAATAATCGAGTTCTACTATACTGAGATCACATGAAATACTACTGTATAAAAAAGAAAAAGAAATACCATTTCCATCAGTTGACTTTCTATGACTAAGACGATATTTCCTTTTGGGAGCAATATCCACAGTGACAACCTGAAATTACAACTTTCAATTGAAATAAATATATAAATGAAACAATATACTTCTTCCTCCTCCTCTGAGGTTATTTCAAGTGTGGTTGCTTCCGGACTATCATATGCAGCTTGCTCTGATATTATTGACTGCATTTGTCTTACCGCCTCTTTGCTTGCTGCCCTTTTAGACATTGTCCGTGTTTCTCTAACCTTTTCTATTTTCTTTTTTGGCATTTTTAAAATTATATCTACAAACAAATATTATAAAACACATTCTTTCATTAAGATAACCATGTTTAAATATATTTTCATCTTTAATTTCATAAATGCTATTAATTTCTTTCATTGTTAAATATATAGCTAATATTGAATACCACACAACACTGATTTGCTTTAAAAATAATGTCAATTTGTTGTGATTGTGAATGATCCCAACTTATATGTATAATTTTAAGGACTATTCACATAAATAAACCACATATATAAAATTATAAGGTTATAATAACAAAACTAGAATGCTTGTTATTTGCAGATTCAAAATTTTGTAATAAATTTTAAAAGTATTTGTAATACAAGGGGATCCAAATTTGATGCGTACAACAAATTGATATATACATACATATACAGAAGGATATGGCGGTAAATGGAGACACTCTTATAAATTAAAAAGCTTAATTCAAGATTCCTAGTATACATAATGTTCAAACGAATACTTACAAGGTTTACTAAACTATTTCTGAATAAATAATAGTTACCTTTGGCCAAAATTTTCAGCAATATTCAGCAACACAAAACTGTCAAAACACTTCCTAGCACTACAGCGGCCATATTGAAATAATATAGGAACGCGATACGCTATTTCGAATAAAACGCGGCATATTCAAATTATTACGGGTATTGTTTTACTACTGCAGGAAAACTAACATTTTCCGAAAAAAAATATTAATAATATGATACATATAAAATTATTTAATTTGGTGATTATATGTAATCTACCTGTTTTCATTAATACAATAATCTTACTATACATTAACAGTTAGTATTTAGCTACTTTATCTGTTTTTAGAAAATAATATTTTTCCTAATATTTATGGTGCACACTGTACTGTTTATGCAACAAAAATCAGTTTTATTCATATTAATTTTACCAATATCAGCTTATAAATCTCGCAGTTTTCCATAGCTTCACGCTACGAGTTATCAATGATTGAAAAACTTTTAAAAACAAGTTAATCGTGCGATATATGTATGTGCATTTATTTGATTTATTTATGTTAGAATTGTTTGTGTTAAAATTTAATAATTATGTTTAAAATCGTCTTTTCTTGATCCGTACAATAGTCTGATCTTAAAAAATTTAATAATGTAATATGTGCTTGAAAAACGAAAACTGAATATGTACTTTAAATAAATGTAATGTGGAACGTTTTAGTTTTGAATAAATTACAAAGCTATAGGTAATCTATATAACTATTTGATTTATAATGTCGACACTGTATATACATAAAATCACATGTTTTTGAGCATATACTTTGTAATAGATCACTAATAGATGCAATGCCAAACCAAAGACAACCTACAAACAAGCTTAATCATAACGTGCGTTTTCGAAGCCCTGTTATATTTATTTCAACATTACAGTAAAAATGTTTATAAAAATGAGTGCAAGCATAGCATCAACAGCTAACAGCACCCAGCACCATACCTTTACTTATTGCATTTTAATTATACGAATTACTGAGTATATTTACTCAATAGAGTGTGCTATATTGTGAATTTAATCAGAATAAAAATGTTAAAAATTGTAATTATATCTGTATGGCAAAAGAAGCAAATATAATCCACTAAACTAATAGTTGCGATCATGCAAAATAGTAGACTATAACAAAATAAACCTGCGTACCATCTTTGATGTGACCTGCGTTTGGATTTGGATATAAGTATATAAGATCTCCTCATTGACAGAGGGCGCTGTTTGGATTTCGCGGAATTACTACAAGGAACGTGACATCTTAATTTTTTAAGAATAGTCCTGAATTAAAATCAAATGCTTGCTAATATTTTGAAATATAGTATAATTTCCCAAATATCTTTTTTTAAAACTAAAGTTAGGGAGCCATCAGTTTTAAGTGTTATAAAATAAGTTATTAAAAACCATCAAACTTCGTTTTTCTTTGTTGGCTAGAATAGAAAATTGAAGAGTATTTTGATTATTTTTTATTTACAACAAATAACAATATTATTGTTCTATTATTTAATATACAATAAACCACACGACAAAAACATAAAATGTTCAACACTAAGCTTGATCATATTTCGACATTTTCTAGATAGAGGGAAAGACAGCTTGCAAAGTAGCCAAATTTGTACTATAGTATTTTTGAGTATTTTAAAACATAAAACACAAGTGTCACAATGACGTTTATGTGATGGGAGTACAAGTTTGAATCTCGAGCCGTGTAGCGGCGATAGATTCAAAGTACGAGCATTACTCTCACTACACTGCGTCGTCTTTTGTTTTAGCTTTATTGCAACATCCAATTAGAAAATAGTATTTTAAACACAAGTGCCACAATGACGTTTATGTAATGCGAGTACAAGTTTGAATCTCGAGCCGCGTAGCGGCGAGAGATTCAAAGTACAAGTCTACAAAGTACAATACCTTTTTCAATATATTTAACTATTATATTGACGCTAATTTTCCATTTAGGAAAATTATAAAGCACAATAGAGTAAATCAATGGTACACAGACGACATTCGGCGGGAGGCGGAGCGGGTTAGAGATTTCTACCACTTGTGTAAAGTAATAAATAGTCCGGTATTTTGGGATCAATATAAAAGAATTTCCAGCGAACAAAAAGCGAAAATAACGCAAGCAAAAGTATCACATACTAGTAATTTCATCAATTCCGCTAATAATAAATCAAAGGCTGCTTGGAAAGTCATACGCTCAGAGACAATGCCTCAAACGCGGACAGTCATCAAATTCACTTGAATAGTGAGGGCGCCGACATTGATGATCCTCATGTTCCATAATCATTTCGTTCTGGAAACGCCGGGATTAGCGGGGGAAGATCTGCAATTGCCGGAAACGGTTTCGAGTACGCGTAATATTTTCTTGCAACCAGTTACTGAGAGCGAAATTTTTGGGGTTATTGCGGACCTCTTACCGAAACTCTCTTGCGGACTCGACCAGATTCCGCCTTACATTGTAAAAGCTTCGGTAAATTTGATAAGTAAGGTACCGTAAAATGGGGTGAAGTTGACCAATTTTCAACATCAATTAAAAATATGTAGTATGTAACGTTAAAAGATCAAAAAATATTTTCTGCTATGACATCATCTACAAATATAGTAGTTAAATATATAATATTTTATAGCCATTAATCCAGAAAAAAATTATATTTGCTTTCGGTCAACTTCACCCCGTTGGGGGGTGAAGTTGACTACAGATATACTTTGCTCTTTAAAAATGGTTTTCGGATAATTGGGGTTGACTTGACCTAAATAAAACAATCTCTAACTTACAACTAACAGTTTATTTGACTAAATGAAGAAAAAACTCTGTAAAGTTATTTACAAGGAGACTGTACTATTAATTTGCAAGATATTTATGTAATTATTTTGGTACAAACATTCACTTATTTCACAAAGTTAAAAACTGACATGTCAAAGTCAAAATAAAGTTCCCCCCTGCGATAAACTTTGGGTTCACCTAATCTCATTTTGACGTTATACAAAGAAATGTCGTTTTTATCTTCTATACTGGGCCAAATAAACCTGTCAGCTTTATCTCGTTTTAAAAAGTTAACATGAATTGCCTCACCATTCACTGATAATACTTTGCCAATATAATGTCTGACTGTCCTTTTGGTTTGGTATTCTACAACCACCCATGAATCCTTTTCTATTTTGTTAAACTGTGTATTATTAGTTTCTCCGTCTTTTTCTTCTTTAATTTCTTCTTTTCTTTCTTCTTCTGCTTCTTCTTCTTCTCTTTCTTCTTCTTTCTCTTCTGCAGAACTTTGTTCGCTTTCGCTTTGTTCAACAATTTTCCTTCTTATGCTTTGAACTTTACTTGTAGTAGGTAGGAACTCGTCTTTCCCTCTTTCAGGAGAATCTTCAAATGCAACGGATCTTCCGGGAATAACATTTAACTTCTTTCTTTTTGCTACAGAATCGCGTTTTTTAGGATTTCGTTGATCCTTTAAATAATCGACTATTACTTCTCCTATGGTTTCTTTGCGGACGTCTTCTACATGAGGAATTTTGTTTAAAAGTCTGTCTTTGCGCAAAGGAAAAATTCGTCGTCTGCAAACAACAGCGGCTCAAAATCAACTGAATGCATACGGAAAATAAATAGCTGGACAAATCTTTGCAGGTTTCTGCCTGTCGGTCAACTTCACCCAAGTGGTCATCTTCACCCCAAAACAACCACGAAGTTGCATAATTCCAAAAATGTCAAAGTTATGTCAGAACCGGAGGGGGGATATATCTGTCAGTTTAGATTATTATCTAGATACAAGAACTTATTTTGTATATATACTTTAAATAGCACCTGGAACTTTTCTTTCAGTATTTTTAAATTAAAGTTTAATGACTTGTTACCGTAACAAAATTACGTCGTTAACTTCAAAGGCCACTATATATTTTGCAAAAAGATAACAAACGTTTTCTTGCATAAAAAAGCAAGTAGAAAATGTAGCGAAAGTCGAAATATGCGTAAACATTTATACAAAAATTATAAATACGAGGAATACATAGTAATAAAAAATGTTTGCACTTTTCGGTCAACTTAACCCCAGCGGTCATCTACACCCCGAATTACGGTACTTGCATATTTATCAAATTTAATGATTACTGAAGGAGTCTTTCCACAAAAATTAAAGGAGGCTAAAATTAAACCTATACACAAAAAAGGTAAAAAAACAGATATAAATAATTATCGTCCGGTATCCTTATTGTCCACTTTTTCAAAAATATTTGAGAAGCTAATACATAATAGGATCCTTAATTTCCTTTTGGCGCAAAATGTGATAAGTGACACGCAGTTTGGTTTTGTTCCGGGGCGATCTTGTGAGATGGCATTGTATGGCGCGCTGTCTCTGATATGGGAGAATCTCGATTGCGGTCGCAAAGTAGTAGCAATATTTTTTGATCTTTCTCGCGCATTCGAAGAGGTCGATTACGCCATTCTACTTAAAAAACTGCAGAACTATGGAATTCGGGGTGTAGCTTATGACCTTATGTTTTCTTACCTGACTGGCAGAACGCAGTGCGTTTGTATTGACGATGAGAATGGCGCGCCGGTATATTCCGGTTGGTCGGAACCTAATAGAGGAATTCCGCAAGGTTCGATAATCGGACCCCTACTTTTCTTAGTTTATAGTAATGATTAACGAAATTATCTAGCGGGTGAGGGCCTATATCAGTTCGCGGATGACACTACCTTGATATTAGCCGATGACAATATCTCCGACGTTTCCATTGCTTCAACAATCGCGATTAAATCTATGCTTGCGTGGTGTGCGGCAAATGGAATGCGCTTGAACTTGTGCAAGACCGAAGTGCTACAATTTTCTTTGGTAAGACCAACGCAATCTATTCTGATTAGGAGTGATCACGATTCTGTAAAACTGGGCGGTCCGGTTAAGTTTTTGGGGTTGTGGTTGCAGCCTTCGCTCGGGTGGGAGTACCACATCGATTACACAATAAAAAAGCTAAACACGGCGTACTATAAGATATATAGGTTAAAGTCTACGGTAACCTTAGAGACACTAAAACAGTATTACATGGCGTGTGTGGAGTCTGTGATGGCGTACGGCATTGTATTTTGGGGGAAATCAGCATGCGCTGAAAAAACTTCTCTTTTACAAAAACGCATATTGCGGGTCATGCTGGGCCTGAGTGCGCGAGAGTCTTGTCGAGACCGTTTCCGACAATGTGGGATATTACCGGTACCCTGCCTATACATTTATAAATTAATGATGCTTTATCACCCATATAGCACACGTACGTACTACAATCGTCTTCAACATGTCCATAGTGGACGTAGTGTACGTACCATCAATGTCCACGACAGATCCAACGGACGTATTATGGACGTGTTGAGAACGTACGCGTTATCCTTTTTTCTACATCCCTACTACGCACATTTTCGACTTCTATAGTACGTACGTTTTCGATATCCCAAGAACACAGTTTGTCCTACTTTAGTACTAGAATTTATTGCTTCTGTGTACTTTAAGATACTGTATTCCAAAAAATATATTTCAATCCTTCAGAATAAACACGTTCTTGACATTTTCAATGTACATTACTTTTTATAATCAAGGATTGAAATATAATTTTTACAATATAGTATTATAAAGCACACAGAAACAATAAATTCCTATTATTGCAAAGACAGGAATATCATTTTTACTAATAATTTTTTTTTACCTTTGATAGTGTATGTATAACTGATATTAATCGCACAAATTTTTAGTTCTTCTGCATCTGATAAGTAGCAACAAGGTTTCCTATATGTATGGGGAGTACGTGGTATAATACCAGAATTTGAATTTGATTGTTGGAGAAGGCAATGACATTAATTAAAGGAAACTAAATAATATTGTATCAATAACAACGTATTTTACTGATATATAAATACATATACTAATAATTTCGAACAAATATATAAAATATATATTTAATAAAATATTATAACAAAATTTAAAAAATGAGTAAAATACCAAGACTTTTCATTAAGAATATTAGGTCTTTTTTGATTTGCAAAGCCTTTTTTAGCTCTTTTTAACCATGACTGCATGGCAGATTCGGTGTCTTTATGGGTAGCAGCACATCTACATTCTTCGGCAGCACCTATAAGAAAAAACAATTGTAGTTTCTATAACCTGAAGAAGTAGAACATACAGAACATAATGGTTTTCGTCACAGTACATTTTAAAAATAGTAAATTAAAATATCAAGAGCTGCAAATTTAATGTATATATTAGAAAAAAACTTACGTATTATTAGTCGTGACAAATGTGTGGTGTTGAAACTCTGTTTTTCTCTCCGACCTAGCCAACTATATGCTGATGCTAACTCGTTAGTTATTAGAAGAGACATTGCACGTTTAACAAAATCATATGCAGTATTTCCTCCTATTTTTTTCAAGTCGTTAACCTAAATACGAAAAAGGTATTATTATAAACTACTATTAATAGGTCAATAAAAGGGGTGAAGATGTGGTTATAAACAATATATATGCATTAAATTATCAGAAAATTATATTAAATATAAAATTACATATCCCAGTCTAAACGAATTTTGAAATGAGGGTAATGGATAAAAGCACATAAATCACAAATTGAAATTAGCTATACTGCAAACACCAAATTTATAATGATGTACCCAACCAAAAAAATGCTTTAAATAGGAAGTACTGGTATTGTTTTCCTAATGAAAGTAATTCATAAACATGCTTACCCTTAAAAACACAAGACAACATCTGCCACAGGCTATATGAATAAACCTCTTATAGAAATCTTGTCACTACTTAAATAATAACCGCTAACGCCGCCAACTCTAATAAGTTAGGTTATGCAAACATGAACAATGAACGTCGAGATTTGCGCGGTTTGCTGATACAGACTTGCAATGACAGTTTTTAAACGCCACAACTGTTAAAACGAGCCTAATTATAGTAAATGTTGGTAAATATATGATTATATTACATGTTATGTTATATTTGTTGAATACTGATTGTTGAGTTGCACTAGATGACGACAAATATGCTGCAACGATTAACCACGTGTGCTGCTGCGATTAGCGCGAAAATTGAAATTGTCACGTGAATTACAATGTGATATTATACGTGTGTATATTTTCCTTATATTTTCACATCAGTCTGTTTAAGAGTATAATTAATAACAATCATATTGTATATTAATTAAGTGGATTTACATACGTCCCAAAAACTTTGTTCATAATTTTAACATGCACTTCTTTATATTTCAGTCGAAAACATAAAGCAAATTTTGGAGTTAAATGTATTTAAAACAATAGTCAGTTTATTTATTCAGCCTGCACCCTAATAATCGTGTTTTTTTGGGAATATTGTGTATACGGATGTGTACGTCTTATGGACATACTATGTATGTATCCCTGGTACTTTCCAAGGTATGTGCTAGCACAGACGTCCTATATATGTCCAGAATAAGTCCATGGACGTAAGTACGTAAAATGGACCAAAACTGTACATTCCTGGGACGTCGTGTGCTATATGGGCAGCAAAATAAAAATAGCTTGGCTCGGAATGGTCACTTCAATAAAGTTGAAACTCGAAGCGCGAATATGTTGGCAGTAAAGCGGCACAGGACTACCAATTACGAGAGAGGGCCCCACTGTATGATGATTAGGGTATACAATGCCCTACCCGGGAAGCTGAGGGTCATTGGTAGTGCTTCACTTTTTAAGAATAAATAAAGTATTATTATTATTAATCGCCTATATTACGTTCCGGCAAGAGTCTCCCCTCCCCCCCCCCCCCCCCCACGTTAATATCTCATTACAGCACAGTATGCAGTAATATTCATATCAACACTGCGTCGTCGTTTGTTTTAGCTTTATTGCAACATCCAATTAGAAAAAGTATATTGTCGCATTGCTACTATGTGCTAATATAATATAGGAATACCAAGTAGCGTCAATCTCTTGTCAAAGGAGAATTACGCCGCCATTTTGTTTTGTATCGTATAGGGGAGATGTGGGTACAGTTGCACAAAGGGTACAATGGCACATGATCCTTTTTAGGTAAAATAACGTTTCAAAATTAGCGCCAATTCACACGTTAGTACTTCAGTAAGTGCTCATGCTCACTAGAAATATACAGTAATGGCGGATGTGGCATCAAGTAGTAGGCTCGTGGACGTTCTAAATCATTTATCAGTCTCAAAACTAAAAATCTTAAGGCGGATAGAATTTCTTTTATTCAAGTAAGTAACTATTTTTTGTTTCCATTTTGTATTTTACGCTAAACTACTGGCATTTCTCTTATAAATGACATGTTTTATTCCAACTTCAACTGGTGAGTTGATTGTCAGCCATTGTTACTTCTTGATTGTGTCTATTAGGGTACAATGAAACGGGTACAGTGGCACGATGTGCCATTGTACCCCAATGGTTTTATTGTACCCACCTTTTTTTCAGGAAAGTCTGATTATTCTTATGTCTTCGGATATAGGTCGGCAATGCCTAGAAAGCGAAAAGGAATAGATAGAGTGAAGGGTACAGTACCAGCTGATGTAATGGAAAAGGCCGTGGCTGCTTTTAAAAGCAGTGGCAAACTTAGGCAGTCGGCCGCACGTTTTGATGTTCCCGTTTCTACTCTGCGCCGATATGTTCTCAAAAACAAGGCCAGTGACGGTGACAATATTTCGTATGAAGCTAACAATAAAAACCGACAAGTATTTCCTTCAGATCTTGAAAAGCAGCTGAAAGACTATCTTTTGTTTGCAAGCAAAATTCACTATGGTTTGACAAAGAATAAAGTATTAGAACTAGCATTTTGCCTTGCCAAGAAGAACCAGCTGAAATATCCAAAGAATTGGGAAGATACAGGGAAAGCAGGGGAAGACTGGTTAAAAGGATTTAGGCAAAGATGGCCCGAATTATCGTTAAGAAAACCGGAAGCTACGAGTTTAGCGAGAGCGACCGCTTTTAATAAAACTACAGTGCAGGAGTTTTTTAACAACTTATCAGCTGTGTATGAAAAATTCCCGGATATTTCTGCTAACTCAGTGTTCAACCTTGCTGAAACAGGCCTTACCACTGTCCACAAGCCCCCAAATATATTTGCAGGCAAGGGTGAAAAGCAGGTGGGCCAGGTGACATCAGCAGAGCGAGGAGTCCTTATTACAGTATGCTGTTTTGTTAATGCCAGTGGAAATAGTTTACCGCCATTCATGGTTTTTCCTTCATTTTAAAGAACATATGCTTAAAGGCAGCCCTCCTGGTACTGCAGGGTCGGCATCTAAGTCAGGATGGATTAACTCCGTAATTTTTTTGGAAATCCTGCATCATTTTCAAAAACACACGAGATGTTCAAAAGACTCTCCGGTGATATTAATCTACGACAATCATGAAGCTCACGTCAGTCTCGATGTTATAAATTTCTGTCGAGAAAACGGTATCACAGTGGTAACCATCCCACCACACACCTCTTCAAAATTACAGCCGCTGGATGTCTCAGTGTATAAGTCCTTAAAAAACTTTTATAATGTTACTTGCAACAACTGGATGGCTTGCCACCCAGGGAGGACAATGACTATCTACGACGTTTCCGAAATATTTGGACAAGCTTACCTGAAGGCTTTTAGCTCAGAAAACATTATAAGTGGATTTCGGAAAACGGGGATTTGGCCTCTTAATACATCTATATTTTCAGAAGAAGATTTTCTGTCATCTTATGTAACAGACAGATCACATGAGGAGAATGCAGAGAAGGAACAACCTGTGCTCGACCTGAGTCTGCCCCAACCATCACCAACTCCAGGGCCGTCTGTAGAACATGAACCAGTAGAATCAGTTCAACGTTTTGTTGGTCCAAAGGAACTGTTTCCGTTTCCAAAAGCTGGGAAAAGGATTGAAAAACGTCAAGGTAGAAAAAGAGACAAAACATTGGTTTTAACAAGCACTCCAGTTAAAGAAGAAATGCAGAAAGAAGATTTCTCAGTAACTCCTGGGACATGGGGGGGTGTAGTGCTCTAGACAACCTATGATTATTACCTTAAGTTGACTTGTTATAATCTTAGTTTCTTTAATAAGTGCTATTTTATTTCTTTAGTTGTGATATTATTATGTTATAGTGAATAAAACCAAATTTTTAATACATAACTTTGTTTATTTTGAGTTAATAAAAATTTAATAACAATTAAGATAAAAATTCTCTCTCTCAGGGTAAGTAGTAAGTTCAATTACTATTTAAATTACACAAAAATAAGATTCCTTGAATCTTAATCCAAACTAATCTCAAAATATCTTGTTTAAATGTCAAAATTGAATTTAAATCTCCCGCTAACCTCTCGTCATACAAACGCGTATTGTCAAAAACCTTTCTACAACAGCAAACGTTTATTTAACATCAAAACTCCCTAACAAATCACTGTTATCAAATCATTCTAACCTCAGAATTTATTTACGTTCTGAACGCCGGTTATAAGTTCGAAAAATGGATAAACGCTTACTTTAAAGTACGATAAACAGCTCGTTGATACTCCAAATACTGATTCCCGTTCTGCAACAATCTTTCTAGCTCCAAACCTGCGTTATTGATGTCTCAGCCACGAAAGTTGTATCTCAGTCCATCGATTGTGGCTCCAGGAATAGAAAATACGTCCCCCAATTCTTCGAAATTAATGGATTACCATCATTTTTACACAACACACACAACACCTCATCCTTGGCAAGTAAATCTTTAGTTAAATGACTCTTATAATTATTTAAATTTTAAAATTTCTAGATGTTTTTGAAAATACAACCAACTCAGGAAAATATCGAAAAAGAAGTCCTCTACAATTGTTTTAAACAAACATTCATATCTCCTAGGCATTAAGATCCCATCAACGATGAAAGAGAATCGTTTCCAACGATACGACAACCTTAAGTGAACCCACGTTCGTACGATCAGCGAAGGAACTTTCACCTATAAAATTCCATGGAAACGTGCCCTTTTAAAATTATATACGATATAGTGAGTATTTAGTTTGAATTTTTACAATAAATTTACAAAGTAGTTAAATACATAAATTAAAAATACAATTTATTTCAATAACAAACGTTTGTTGCTGTATGCTGTTGATTTTAGGTAGGTTAGGTAATTTGATATCATAGCAATATCTATACATATCCACGACAAAATACAGCCTGTTAAAAAAAGGTTGTCGGATATTTTACCCAATTATAGTACTGGTGGAAATAAACAAAAAGGTCTTAGTCAACTGTTCAACTGTTTTTGACATATAGTCGATTGCATATTTTAAAATAAAAAAAAAAACATTTTTCGGTTTTGAGAATAGTTCCCTTTGTCAAACAACTGATTGTGACTTAAAATTAGTTCTGTCAGACATCTGTCATCAGATTATTTATCATTTGCGTCAATTTTTTTTTGTTCTCAAATTATGCATAAGTACACAAATGCAGAAATGGCCGATATGCATTTTATGTACGGTCGTGCGAATGGTAATGCCACTGAAGCACGGCGTATGTATGCCGAAGAATTTCCAAATCGGTTGTTACCCGAGTGATATGATTTTCTCAAGACTTCATATCCGGCTGTCCGAAACTGGTTCATTTAAAATTAACCCTTCATTAGTCGCGCATAGGCCCAGCGGACCTATGCCTGTGCATTTCTGGTATGTTGCAAGCAGACGCGCCTAGTGGAGGGTTAATGGTGGTTCTGGTGGACCTAGATCAGTTCCTTCTCCCGCAGTAGAATTAGATATTTTGAGACGGGTAGAAGACAACCCAAATATTAGCACCCGAAGACTTGCCGCAGAACTGAACGTCAGTCATCCTCTCATTTGGAGAATTCTGCGGGAACAGCAGCTCTATCCCTACCGCATTCAACGCGTGCAAGTTCTTGCTCCTCTCGATTATGATGCACATAGGGTTTTTTGTCATTGGGTTTTACGAAAGCTGGCAGAAACTTCTAATTTTGCGACTCAGATTTTATTTAGTGACGAGGCTGGGTTTACAAGAGACGGAATATTCAATTTTCATAACAATCACGTCTGGGCAGATGAAAATCCCCATGCTGTTGTTGAACTGCATCACCAAAACCGTTTTTCGCTAAATGTTTGGCTTGCTATTTTTGGAGACTGTTTAATTGGTCCAGTATTTCTCCGACACCATACCTATAGCAAAAACTAGCAGAAAACGTACAATTTCGAAAACTTTCGAAGAAGATAGCAGTTGGGACTGAGAATAAAGTAGTGTACATATTATACACATATATTTTTTTTTATAAGTAAGTCCTTTTTTTACGATATCGATTTGTTCACATTAATAGAAAAAGTCTATTTTGGAAATGTTTAGATGAAAATAAAACCGATTTGAAAGGACGGGGTGGACCAACTGCATGGCCTCCTAGGTCCCATGACCTGACACCTCTAGACTTCTATGTTTGGGGGCATCTAAAACAAAGTGTACGCACGATCTGTAAACAATTTGGAAGAACTCAGGCAACGAATCGTAAATTGTTGCGAGAAAATTCGGATGACTCCAGGAATTTTCGAAAGATCGCGTCGATCTTTCATAAGAAGGTGTGAAGCGTGCTTAGAAATGAACGGTGGACATGTAGAACAATTTCTTTAGTTTTACTTTAAATAAACATTTGTTTAATTTACATTGCGATCAGAATTTCTTTGAAAATTTTTATCCTACTAAAACAATATGTATCGACTATATGTCAAAAACAGTTGAATTGCGGACCCATGTTGACTAAGACTTTTTTGTTTATTTCCACCAGTACTACAATTGGGTAAAATATCCGACAACCTTTTTTTAACACACTGTAGAAAATTAACAAATCTTTTGCATTTGTAAATAGTTGTTTAATTTACCTGCCCGACATATTTAACATTTAAATAAGGAATTTGTTATAATGCAAAAAAAAAAACGTTTTCATTTGTTTTTATACATTTTTAAATTTTGCACACAATGTACAAAACAAAATGGTAGATCACCAAAAACTCTCCGTTAAAACTTACTTATAAAAACGTCAATGACGCTGCTTGGGTTTCCTATACTTTGGTACTACTATTGCAATTGTTCTTAAATTTATTGAATCAACAGTGGTGGTGGAATATGTTATGGAAACAACTTTACAAATAATGTATACCTATATCCTATATCGCATGTATGTATGTAGGTATAATCAAACGTAGACACAGAAGCCCATCAAAGGATAAGAGAGTAATACCATTGAGTGAAGGAAATTGTTCAATTCAGTATGAAAGCGTGTAGTAGATTTGAGAATTTTTGTAACCTAATACTAGTTTTATTAGTCTAGTCTTACAATTTGTACTTTTTGCGCTGCGCTAGAGATCGGACAAACAACCATTTTCAAATAAAGGCCATTATCACAACAGTTATTATTCAATAATCGTGATTCCAATTTGTTGTCGGTGATCAAATACAACGGTTGTTAAAACCATGAAATTTGTATTAATTAGTGATTAGTGGTAAGTAGCTATTCTAATAACTAGCCAAATAGCGGCTATTGAGGAAATGGCTATAGCTAGCATATCTGTCAACGCGATAACCAGCTATTCCGGTGTCCGGCTAGCCGGGTACGGTCGCTACGGCAAATGAACGGGCGATCTGTGGCGTTGGGGACTATGGCTACTGGCTACTACCTACTACGGCTAGACAACAACGAATACTCATCCAGGTTACTTAGTATAACTTGCGTTTTATTTGTCTCGCGGATCATTTGCGATCAGATAAATAAATCTATAAAGAGTTACACATTTCAAGCCTCGTAACATAAACGAATTTCGTACTTGACTGTATGGAATACCCAACTACGCTATTGGCTAGCCGTTAAAGCAAATACCGAGTAATAACCAATAGCTGAAATAGGGGTTGATGATGTATCTTTTCTGTTACGGATAACGTCGACGTTAAGCTACTTTTTAACAGATTTCCGTAATATAACCAAAATTCGTATGATGTATCGTTTTTTCTTGGCAGCTGTAATTTAACGTGTCCGTAAAGTGCGTCAGATAACGTCTTATAATAGCGGGACCTTTCGAGATGCCGCTATAGGATTACGGCAACGTTATCCACTCGGTTATCTTTGTTTAACACATTTTCTCTATTGTTCGCTGTCATTGTTTGCCAACCAACTTCATTCGATTAGTCTTTGTTTCGTCTGATCCTGTGATTGAGCTTCGTAGTGTTTGTTACAAATACATACAGTTGCTATTTGTTACGTTTGTTATATGTTTGTTATCACGGATAGTCTAATTAATATATTTCTTCTATATGAGATTATTGATGTAAATGAAAGGTAAGTAGCATTATTATGTTAGTTGTTTGATTCATTTGTTTTGATTTTGCCATTATTTCAGGAAATGCATAAATATACAAAGAAGAATTTTATGAGGTGCATCTAATCCTTTTGAATTCAGGGATCTAGATTTCAAGAAATACTTTCATGTGTCGAAAGATGTAGCAAGGTATAAGAAGTACTGCAATACATTTGGAACAGAAAGTAGTATACAATATAAATATATGTATGTACACCAAATATTTAAATGTAATTGTGCATTAGGTGCTAGCAATGCTTTTCTTCTGTGATATATAATAATGCATTATGTTTTCATGTAGTGATTATTAACTTACGAAGTTTATTAAATCTTCATACTGTTTTTTATTTGTTTTTTTAAAACGTAGCATTTTTAAGCGTAAAATTCCTACCTTTTCCGGCAAATTAAGGTAGGAAAAAAGGCAAATTCCACTGTGAATACTGTAAAATACATCAAATCACCGACCAAATGTACTTTTTTAGCGGCTATTAAAGTACCAGTGGCCGGCTAGTTAGGTTATTAAAATATCCGCTAGTTACCCACCACTCTTAGTGATGGGCACTATCAATGACTATTATAATCGAAGATTTTACTGTTAAATTTTTTTAAGAGAAAATATTTATCGTTGAGCTAGGCTTCCTAGACTAGTTTTAAAAAACATTTCAACATTTGTTTTAATATCGGTTGTAACTGAAAATCGATTAACCACTTTTTAATAGTGCGCAATTTCTGCAGCACTACTACTAGTATTACTATACATTTATTGGAAACAAGTGCGCAAGGACTGCTAGGTAATAGTGCGGTATGTACGAACACCAGGTGACAAACCGACGCTCTGCTAGTATGTAATGTAATCATAGGATCTCGATCCCATTGTATGTGTGCATATTAGGACGATGATTTCGAACGAAATTTCGAAATCAAAACGAGCCAAAACACATCTTACTTTGTTGGCCGTAAAAGCTTTTACATATATGTCGATACGACTGTGTTTTACTGTTGGTTGAATTTAAATAATTTTTCTTTTTCTGTCACGTGGCTAATGGCTAACGCCAAGGCCAATAACAACAATCTTTCTCGGTCGTCTATAAATCGTGAGCAACAACAAAATGATCCCTTATTGGACGATGTGGTCGTTTTATTTTCTGAAAATGGGTAAAGTGCAGTAAGTGTTTTTTGTGTGATTCTAGACCACATGAATATTCACCGTTTGTTGTAGTATTTCTTCCTATAATTTTCCCTCCACTGAATTAGTCATGCACTCTGTTCAAATTTTGTAACTTTGATAATGTAAGTACGATAAAAAAAATTTCATATGAATCTCAATAATTCTGTGTCCTCTATAATAATTTCTTAATCGTGAAAAATAAATTCATAAGTCGCGATGTAGTAGCATATACAGCTGTCCAGGATAGATGTTACAAGAGGTATGATGGTGTAATATACCAAACGCAGTTGGTTACTCTGTAACTTAGTGTTAGCTACATTAAAGTAGGTTGGTATTATGTAAGCATTGCATGAAAAGCATAGTGAAAAGGAACAACTGTGACTACAAAAAGTAGACCAAGAGTCGGTAACAATGGCGAATATATATAATAATAATAATAATAATAATAATAATTCATGCCTTCACATCCCCCAACAGCTTTCGCCAATTACAGGGGGCATCGGCCGGCCATGAGTTATTATTACGCCTGCGCCCGTGGAGCGACTTAAGGTGTTTGTCTCTCAGCATTTGCCAAGGAGTGAGGAAAACCACGAAAACCTCACTCTGAGAGCAGGCCCTGGGATTCGAACCCCGGACCCCGTGACTGATAGCCAAGCGCGCTAGTCACTCGACCATCAGCCACACGTTACAAGTAGAATGGTGTTTTATTTATACGAGAAATAAAATTAGTTTTACATCCTGACAAGTGACCTGAGTGGTCCCCCTTACAATGTAATAAAAATTTTTGAATTACATTTTAAGTTTATATGATTAAGCTCTGCTTGGTTGGAAGAGAATTTTTAGAATATTTTCAGTTTTTGTAAAACAAGTCGCCCTTGAGAATGATCCGAAAACTATTTTCTTTGTGGGTAAAGTGCCCCTTCTGTTCATGATTTGAAAAAAATATTATTAAGAAAAGTGGTTCAAAACAAGACATATACAACATTTTAGCAAGAAATGTGTACTTTGATCGTATTGTCATATTTTGATTAGACAAAATAAGAGGCGTTGCATGCTGATGCTAATTTGCTCGAAAAAACGTTGTCAACGATAACATATGGCAGCATTTAGACTGACGTAACTGGTTCATTTCACCTTTGACAGTGTTTGTGCGAGTGAATTCGCGTCAGTGTAAAACGCGCTTTAATCGTATTTGTTAACATTTTTTGTAGAATATTGAACTACATAAATAGTATCTACAACAAATTTACCTTACAAAACGTAATAAAATCATTGACTGCACTAAATTGTTAAAAATAAGTAAATTATAAGCAGCCGGAAACCAAGAAAACAACAATAGTAGTCTAAGAAACGAGAATGACTAATCTTGAATAGGTACTATTATCAGATTACAGTTTCTAGTATCTTTTAATTCAAATTTCAATTACTGCTAGATTATGTTAACGTTGCAGCAAAGAAGAAGAAACATTGCATTAAGGAAAGTGATACAGATATTTAACGATATATTCCGGAATACCAATCTTACACGTATAACTGCCATACGAATAATTAAGAAATTTCTCGCATCTGGTGCGCAGCGTGCTCAACACTAAGAGAGAAAAAACAGAGTAAATATGATGAAAACGATGCCGTAGATTATTATTTGCTTCAAGAAAAGTGGATAGGTAGAAAAGGGTCAAATTGTGTGGCTGCCCCCTTAAACAACTAATTTACTCTCAATCAATACCCAACAGTAGAGAAACACTAAAAGAAAGAATAAGAAACAGCATACACTAAATACACGTTGAGGGAATTCATAATTTATTCTAAACCATGTTATTATGTTTTTTGCGCCTCCGTCCAGAAACACTGATTTTGCATTACTTTAAATAGGCCGGAAACTTACCATTCTTCGGCCTAGGCCGGCAGAAAGACCACTAATGGTTAGCAATACTACATATATTCGAAATACTGACATTTCGGGTGATTAATTATAGATTCGATGCCAGATGACAGAATTCTCGTTACACAATCTCTTAATTAATTCATATTCTTTCCAATTCTATTATTATTATTATTATTAAGAAAATTAAAACGTCAAAACACTAAGGTATCTTAACCCTGATTTCCAATTCAAAATTCATAATAATATGTATTGCCGATCTGTACTGTTAACTCCCTAGCGTTAATTTTTTTTATTATTTACAGTATAGTGTGTAACACACGGCCAGAAACTCTTTTGCGAGTATTCGCACTTGTGGGACCTCGGCTTCGCATCGGCCCCACAAACCGTACTCACACTCGCAAAACTATAGTTTCTGGCCTAGTGATACAAATAACTATTCTAGTAAATACAATTTATTTTGTTTAATCACAAAATGAAGATATAATCAAAGCAGGCGTAAACAACTTTTCTTAATATTTTTTCAAATGATGAAGAGAAAGGGCACTTTACCTACAAAGAAAATAGTTTTCGGCTCATTGTCAAGGGCGACTTGTTTTACAAAAACTGAAAATATTCTTAAAATTCTCTTCCAACCAAACATTACTTAATCCTACAACCTTAAAATTAAATTCCAAAATTTTTACTCTATCATACCTCTTATAACATCTATCCGATGACACACTGTATATGACTGATACAAAGTCTAGATTATCCCGTTCTTTACTAACTAGTTTCACTTTTCGATTAATAATACACTGTCCCACCTATCCTTCAAATTTAGTAGTTGAGGGTAATTATTATTACAATTGCCATTGTCCACCGCGGCCGCAAGGAAATAGAAGCTAGAATTATTAAAGCGAATAGAAGCATTAGGGCAGCAAGGGCGTTAATAACATCAAAGAAAGTATCACGGAAAGCTAAGCTCAAAACTTATAAATCCATCATAAGACCAACATTAATATATGCGTTAGAGGTGCGAATGGGTCGGATCGGCCCGCTTTAGCCCGGCTTAGAAATTCCAGATGCGGGCCGGGCTTTTTTATAATGAAACGGGCGGTCCGCAAGCCCGTCAAGTCCGCCCGGTGCGTTAAGCTCGCTCGGTCAAGTTTCTTCAGGTGGCCAAATTTGCTTGGTAATTGGTTCTGAATATTAATAAACCACTGTATTCTATTGTATGTATCACCATTTACATTGCTTAACGTAAAATACATATGTACATACACTTCGAATAAAATGATATTTGATAATTGGATTTGTAAGTCAATAAACGTTGAGTTTTAATTTTAGTACGTACGCTTCGGTAGACAATTGCTACCTTTATCAAGCTGTTGATACTGCTGCCATTCATTTCTTAATTACAAATAGTAATTCAGACATTTTTCTACCTTTGTCGGATAGTTTCAATTTTTATTTTCTTCAATTGCGTTTCTTTAACATACATCTATAATACTGGTTGCACTGTTTTTTATTTTATTATTTAATAAATGGACAAACTTTAAATTTTTACGAACACGCATTTTTAAATCTGACACAACCATTTTATAGTTAGAAAATTGCATTTTTTCTATATTACATTTGCATTTTGTACATCGAGAAAATAAAATCCATTTATAAAGAAGTTTATCTATTTCATGCGTTTATCTAAGAACATCCGTTTTTGAAATTTGTCCTTCTTACAAAATTTATTTTTTGGCAAACATAATGATAATGAATACCTATTTTACGTATACTTTTAAGTATATATATATAGAACATCTTTAACTATTCTATCTTCTTTTTATAATAAAATGAAATTCATAGGTTTATTGGTCTATCCTATTCTACTATTAAGCCACCACTAGCTGCTAAAGTTTATTATATATTTGCAGTTGTATATAAAAAATGTAATTCTTTAAATTAAAACAGTTTTCCTAAAGAAACATAAACTTTGGAAAGATAATCGGTGATTCACACGTGCTGACGGGCCGAAGGCCGGGGTTGGGCGGGTTGGTATGGCAAACCCGCCGGGCCGTCCCGGGCCCGTTTTAGGAAAGAGCTGGCCGGGCCGAGATAATTCCCAAAATACTCACCTCTAATATGCGTGTGAGAATTGGATATTAAATAGCGTAGATCAGCAGAAGCTAAACGAATGGACAAAAAAAAATCGCCCACTTGAATTTTTATACGTAAACAATTTTACAATCATTAATTTAAGTTTCTATTGTATTCTAGAACTATTAATTTTCTGTGTAAAATTCTTTTGAGAAAATGAGGCAAATTAGGACAAAAATAAATTTAATATTAAGAAATAACAAAATAGATTCAACCATTATTCTCTTTAAATAAAATTGGATTTAATTTAAAATTAATCTGATCAATATCGTGTATGTCCTCCACGAGCTTCAGTTACTTCGGGTAACCGTTGCGGCATTGAATTAATTGGGTTTCTTATTAAATATTGTGGGATTGCTTCAACTTCTTCTTGGAGCGCAAATCGCAGCTCTTGAAGAGTTTCTAGTAAGATTGCACGTCGTTGAATTCGCATCTGTAGTTGATCTCAATGATGTTCAATTGGGTTAAGATCTGGGCTACATGGTGGCTAATCGAATGTGCTAATGGCAACCTCATTTAAGTATTCACTTACAATTCATGCTGTATGCGGTCTTGCGTTATCGTGCATTAAAACGAACCAGTCACCAATAAAATAAGAAAATGGAACGACGGTTTATTGAAGAACATCTTTCACGAACTGTCACTCATGTGTCACCAAAATTGTTAGTAATAAATATTATGTCCGTCTGAAATCTAAATTGTAAAATGGTAACGACTCAAGCCTGTAACACCTTATAATGACCACGAAGAGTGAAGACCAGTCGAACCAACAGCGCTACAGGAAGAACACCTATAGGTGATGCAGTCCTTTTGACAATGTACATATTATTACTGGCTTGTAATATTGTCAATAAATAGTATAGTATAGTATAGTATGGGCATTCAATTCACGACCTCAATAAACATGGGATCTGTACTTGCTTCGGTAGAAATACCAGCCCATACCAACGGAACCTCCCCGAAAAGTGACTCGTTGTCAGATGGTACAGTTTGCATACGGTACGTTCTGTCTTTTCCACACTCTTTCTCTGTCATCTGGTGATCGTAAACAAAAACGCGACTCGTCTGTAAACAAAACTGCACTTCACTGTTGGACCGTCCAATTTGTGTGCAAATGCGCAAATTGAAAGCGAACTCTACGATGCCTGGGTAGCAATTCCGTTCTTGCAGCTAGTCTCCGCGACGTCAGCCACTCTCTTCTAGCCTTCGTCTTACTGTTTTTTCACTTATCTCAACCCCTCGTACAGATAGTAAAGGATGTTAAAGTTGAACCGCAGTTAACCTGCGGTTTCTTAATGTGTTGAGTACCATAAATTTATCGTCAAGCCTAGATGTTACTCTTTTTCTTGCAGAGCCTGCTCGCCTTTCTAATGAACCAGTTTCTCTCATCGATTCCAGGCATCCCGAACGGTAGTAGGTATGCCCAACCTATTCGATACATAACGTTGACTGCAACCTTTCTCAATTAGCGCTATCACCAAAAAAAAATCTAGCATATTTTATAATTAAGGGTCCCACTAGAAAGAGCAACAAAGAAAGTGGCAAAGTTTGATAGGCACCAGAACAAAAGGAAGAGAAGAAGAGAAGGCGGTAGCGGTGGAGGAGGACCTACAAAAATGGAACATCCGGAACTGGAGAAAACTGGGAACGGACAGGCTGCATGGAAAGGTGTTGTGAAAGAACTCCTGAGCCTACAAAGGTCGTAGTGCTATTAAATATATATAATTCTAAACTTTTAAAAACCATCACACCAGCAGTCCAAAACTGTCAGCTGATGTGAGCATGAGAATCATTTTGACGCTTGTTTTGAATGCAATTCTAAAGCGCGTCAAGTAAACATCAGTATTTCCATATTATAAATGCGATATAGTACTTATAATCTTGCGACATTTATACACATATACAGAAAACTCATTTTCACAGAGATTCTTGGAAAAGCAGATCAAATTCTACAATAACTTAAAATATTGGTATATAGTTATCAATCTTGGCTCTGTGTTTTTGAGCTACACATTCTGCTATCCAAACAATATTACGACATTCCTGTTCTTTTAATTTTAGATATGAGTAAAATACACCAAAGTGAAATTGTTGAAGAAAAGCATGGACGTTTAGGCGAACCTGAAACAATAAACTGTAGTTTAAAAATTGTACCAAATGTATATTTATTATTTTTGGTGCTACAGGCGATACATTTACTACTACTAACTGCGAAATGTAAGAGTGGGTACTAATACACACATCTACGCGTACAGGTGTATCATCGAAGATTGTATCTTTGACAATTATTTAAAGAATGAGATTCCCCACAAGCGGGACAACGATCATTGGGCCTGCATTGCGCCTTCACATGACCGTATCTACAGCATTTGAAACACTGTATAACCGGATAGATGTACGGATTCATATTTCTAATATTATAGCATAACGATATAAATTTAGCTAAAGTTTTAATAAACTCCAAAAAGATTTTCCTTTTAATTCTTTTAACCTGAATAATGTCACATTTAGATTGAACCTGAATATTTTGAGAAATAAATTCCTCTGTTAACCCATTCGCTGTGAATGTCGCCTTTTGGTGGCATTGTGGCAGTTTGCGCAATGCGCTTGGCGCCATATACCGCGAATGGGTTAAAGAAGGGTCAACTTGTCTCACAACTCCTTTATAGCTAACAAGATGCCTCTCAAATTATGATCTGGAATAAAAGTAGATTTTAAAAAATTGGCCGATTCGATATTATTGAACTCGACTGAATTCTGCTTTTTCCTCTTCTATCGATCCACTTTATTTTTCATTAATAAGTTTCCAAAGGACATGTCCCTAATGTCCCTAATGTTCTTGTTAGTAGATTCGACATTAAATTTGGAAAGGTGGTAAATCATAAATATTAAATTCCTTGATTGAACTGATAATTAAGATAATTAGTAGACTGTACTAACTCCACATATAATCCTTAAATAAGCATATCGTGCATTTCTTGCAGTGTGAAATTATTAAATAAATGTTTTTCTGAGAATCACTGTAATTAATATGTCATTTGATCATTTCCCATTTATTCTTTCAATTTATATTTTCCAATAAACCATTTAGAATATTATTCTTTCCTTCAGTTTCTGCAGCATTAAAACCATTAAAATTATCTTCCTCCACACTTTGGTCTTCATTTGCCATTGCCATTTTCAATTAATTGATCAGTTTCATTGAAATATAATTTACGGGGAGATAAAACCCCTCCTTTTCTGTTGGGCATACACTAATGCTATACCAATATATGAAATATTTAAGAAAAGTTCAATACACCGAATAAAAATAAATAAATAAATAATAGGAAACCTGAATCTTCAAACACACTTTAAAATGTTTTGAATTAATAAATAACACCGAAAAACACAAAAAAATTAGCCGATAAATGACAGGCCATTCACATCTATTGACAAATCAATGGATGCAACTCTTGAACTTTGCAGAGCAATGGCCGAAGGACATTTAAATATTGCTGCAAAAGTAGAAATTATTCGAATTGTTGGTGATATGTTACGTTCTAGATACCTGCACGAGTAAGTAAAAATATAATCTATATTAATAATCGGCGATTACCTTACCCAACGATGTGAGTAGGTAATCATAAAGACCGACATCGTGGCATAGGCATTGCATCGTACAATACTTACTGGTAACTAATCATTTATGTAAGATACAATAGTTATACCAATGCGCAGAATTGGGCATAAGCGTGTCGTAGAATACGATTAGGATTATGTGATAAAAAAATATTTTGAATATTATTTTTAGTGAATTTAATGTTAAACAGCGACTTCTTACATTTTTAATTTTGCTTAGCATTTTTGAGTTAGGAAGCAAAGTATAATTTTTTAAAATGGAAACCATAGTTGGCTATAGCATATTCTAATAGTGCATTTTCTTCTGCTTGCAATGATGTAAGGGTCGTAGCACTTATTTTAAAAAGTAACAGCACAACACACCACTATTATGTTTAACAAGAATCATGCCTTGCCATGGAAAGCGTGATATAAACAATTGAATTGTTTACTTCATCATTGACAGTTCGTTCATTAGGGTGATTATAGTTGGTTTCGTCAGTGGTTTAGTTGCTTTACAAAGTTAGTTATGGTGTATACAAATCTCAAGAAATTTGATATGATCGAATATTACATTATTTGTAACAAAAATACTCAACAAGCCGCCGAACGCTATTTTTTATTGTATTTTGATCGCCCTCAACCACCGTTAGATACGTATAATAATTTATACACCAATTTAAAAGAGTTTGGAAATTTTGTGAAACCCATAAATAAGGGTAATACTGATGAAAACACGCAGATAAATGTTTTAGCTGCTGTTAATCTAAATCCATCGATACGGCCATTTGCACAAGACTGTGCTGCCTCACAACGCACAGTAATAAGAATTTTAACAAAACATAAGCACCAATATCCTTATAAAAAATTTGTTGGTCAAACTCTGCACTCTGACGACGATAAAACATTTTTGTGGTTGGTTCATAAATATGTGCTACGAAAATAATTTTCCGATTTAAATCTTATGGACCGGCGAAACACGTTTTACACACTGCGGCATATCCAACCGCCATAATTAACACTTGTAGGCCCAAAAAAATCCTTACTGTTTAAAAGACAGACAACTCCAGATTTATTTAATAATTTAATGATACATAATGAAGATCAAATTTGTAAAATAACATCAAGGACTGTTTTGAATTATTTATTTCTCACAAAGTGATTTTTTGTTTAACACTTTACTCATACAATTTATCGATTTTAATGAAATATGTTTTCTCTAATGTCTGTTGCACTCGATGTCTGATGTCGAACCTGTTTTTTCATGTACTCTCGCTTTGTACACTGCGCGCACGCGCACATTCGCCAACACGCCGCGCAACGTAACGTATAAAAAAAAACGAACCATACCGCCCACCTTGAAGCGATTGCTTCAACAAACTTATTAAATTATGTCATGCACACAGACAAACCAAAAAAAAAAAAAAATTAACGATTTAAAAAACTCTAATGTCCTAATGTGAAAATGTTCTACTCGTCCATGGGAAGTGGGCAAAGCTTTCTCACTGCTCGTTTAAACATCCCCTTGGAGGTTCGCACTGACACAACACGGATGACGCCATCAGGACCTGGTTGAAGCTCTTCGATGCGGCCGGTCACCCATTGGAGTGGAGGGATGTTTTCTTCCATGAGCAATACCAATGTTCCTGTTTTTATGTTCTCTCCCTTTAAAAACCATTTGTTACGTGTTTGTAATTGTTGAAGATATTCGAAATTCCATCTTTTCCAAAATTGTTGACGAAGGCGAGTAAGATGTTGCCATCGTGATCTTAATGTTGTGCTAGTCGGTGACAAATCAGGTTGTGTGGGTTCTAGTAGGGTTTCTCCAATAATAAAATGAGCGGGAGTAAGGACATTAAGATCATTTGGATCTGAGGAACAAGGTGTCAATGGGCGAGAATTTAAACATGATTCAATGCCAATTAAAACTGTACTTAACTCTTCATATGTGAGAATGTTATTTTGAATTGTTCGATAAAGATGGCGCTTCATGGACTTTATATTGGATTCCCAAATTCCGCCAAAATGCGGCGATTTAGGTGGTATAAAATGCCATTCTATGTATTTTTGACTCAGGTATGCACATATTTCGCTTTTACTATTCTTAAGTAAGCGATGTAATTCTCTTAATTTGTTATTAGCGCCGACGAATGTTGTTCCGTTATCTGAATAAAGATTATTGCAAAAGCCTCTCCGACCAACAAATCGCTTTAAAGCTGCAATAAAGCAATCTGCAGTTAGGTCAGTTACAAGTTCAATGTGGACTGCCTTTGTGGCAAAGCATACAAACAATGCTATGTAAGCCTTTCTTGTAGGTATGCGACCGCGTTTGTGTGACTCTCGTAACAGCACTGGTCCTGCATAGTCAACACCATAATTTAGAAATGGTCTCCCTGAAGCGATGACTCTTTTCCTTGGAAGATTTCCCATAAAGTGATCGACTGGTACAGGATTTGTCTTAAAACATTTGATGCATCTGTGAATGACCTTCTTCACTAATCTGCGGCCGGATAGAATCCAGTACTTGAGCCGTAACATAGCTAGTAATTGTTCGTGTCCGCAGTGTAACAAACGCTCGTGTTCGTTCTTCACAATAATATCTGTCACGTGATGTTGATATGGTAAAACTAAGGGAAATTTCTGATCATACGTTAGATTTGAATGTTGGAGTCTTCCACCTACTCGGAGCAAACCTTTCTTGTCTATAAATGGATTCAGCGTTTTCAGTCTGTTTCTTCTCAAATTTTGATTCTTGTGTAATTGTTTAATCTCATTAGAAAATGTTTCTCTTTGCACTGAAAATACGATCGATTCCACTGCCTCCTTTAATTCTTTAGAAGTTAAATATTCTGTTCCGATCATTAGGGTACTTCAAATTATGATAAAATCTTCTGCAGTATGCGATGATTCTCTGCAATCGATTGAAGTCAGAGTATCTTGTCAATACCTCAAATGGTTCTATGACGATTGTGGTGCAGCATATCTTGGATTTCAATTCAAATTCGCTTGCATCTTCACTGCCCAATGTTTTGGGTTGTCTCGGCCATGTTTCCAGTGTAGATGACAACCACGAGGGTCCTTTCCACCATAAATTGTTCGTTGTTAACTCCGAAGGGGTAGAGCCTCGAGACAATATATCTGCAGGGTTATCGTTCGAGTTCACATATTTCCATTCGCAGCCAACTGTTGACTCCTGTATTTCAGCAATTCTTACTGATACAAATGTCTTAAACGAGCGGGAACCCTTCTTCAACCAACATAACACTATCGTTGAATCTGACCACAAATATGTTTTTTGTTGGACCACCTGTCTAAATGAATGCACTATTTTTCTATATAATCTGCTAAGCAATAAGGCTGCACATAACTCTAAACGAGGAATGGTAGTTGTCTTCAATGGGGCTATTCTGCTCTTTGATGCGATCAATCGTGTTAGCACTTCTCCATTGGCGTTAATGCTTCTCATGTATAAACAAGCACCATAAGCTGCAGCTGATGCATCTGCAAAGCCATGAATTTCTGTAAGCGTTGGCTTATCCAATAATAAATGACGTGGTATTTTTATGGATTTTAAATAAACTAACTGCGTACAAAACTCTTCCCACATCACCTTTAATTCTGTTGGTATCTCTGCATCCCAATCAATGTGTAATTCCCATAACCTTTGCATTAATAATTTTGCAGTAACAATGATGGGTGAGATAAGACCTAACGGATCAAACAATCTCGCAATCGCTGACAGAATATATCTTTTAGTTGTTAAATCTTTATCTAGTTCTGGCAATCGAAAGTAAAATATATCTTGAAATGAATTCCACAATAAACCTAAGGTTTTTATGGTAGAGGTTTTATCAAAAATTATAACAGACGTTTCGTTTTTCTCCGCTATCTTTTCTAACAGTGACGCATGATTTGACGCCCACTTGTTCAACTTGAAACCTGCTTCACCCAATAACCTTGTGAGTTCATCAATAGTATCTTGAAGGTCGTTGCATGAATCTGCGCCCGTGATAAGGTCGTCTACATAGAAATCTTGCAGAAGCACCTTATTCACTGTCTCGCTTGATGTTGTATTTGCCAACTCCTGCAGACTTCGGATGGCCAAGAATGGTGCTGGGGCAGTACCGTACGTAACTGTTTTTAACTTAAAAGTTTTGATGTTGTCCTGAGGTTCTTCTCTCCAAAGAATTAGTTGAAGGTTAGTGTCTTCGTCCGATACTCTTATTTGCCTGTACATCTTTGTGATATCTGATGTTACAACATATTTGTGCTTACGGAATCTAACCAGTAATTCTGTTAAATCGTCCTGTATTGTCGGACCAACCATAAGAATGTCATTCAATGAAAGACCTGTAGAAGTTTTGCTTGAAGCATCAAAAACGACTCTGACCTTGGTAGTTATACTTGTTTCCTTCACTACTGGGTGGTGGGGTAAAAAATAACACGGTTTCTTCTGTGGCTCTGCTGATATCTCCTCCATGTGTTCAAGCTCTTGATACTCTCTCATGAATTGGGTGTATTGTGTTTTAAGATTCTGATCATTGCTTAATCTTTTCTCTAATGCTAAAAATCTCTTCATGGCCATAGTTTTTGATTCACCTAATAACTCTGGATTCAATTTCTTGGGTAATGCTACGACAAACCTTCCATCTGGATTTCTTGTATGTGTAGATTTAAAATGATTCTCTACAAAACGCTCTTCTGTGGTGAAGCTTGCTCTATCTGTTAATTCTTCGATTTTCCAAAATTTTATCAATTGAGCATCCAGTTCGGATGTACTGATAGAACAACAAGTAGTGCTGCTGTTACCTTCCGTGTCAACTCGTCCAGCTATTATCCAACCAAATTCGGTGTTTTGCATGATTGGTAGCCCTTCCCCCAATTTGATTTGATCGAGGCGTAAAATATCTAAATATATTTCCGCTCCTATCAGCATATCTATTTCTTTTGGTGTACCAAATTCTGGGTCTGCTAACTCTACCATGGGCACATTCCACAAACGCGTGTTTAAGCCTTTGGAAGGTAATTTCGCTGTGATACTAGGTAATGAATTAAAACTCAATTTGCGAACAGTATTACTAAACCTTGATTTAATGCAGATTGTTGCCTTCAAGTTTGATATGGTTTGGGTTTCATTCACTCCTAAGACGGATAACTGATTTGGCTCTGTGTGGCACTTTAATTTCCGCAAGAATGAATGACTAATAAAATTGGATTGCGATCCACTATCTAACAATACCTTAGCATTGCACCAATTATTGCTTGAATCTTGTACTAATATGACAGCTGTTCCTAATAAAATTTGCGAGGTATTAAATTGTTTTATATTACTCGAATGACAAGTAACTTCCACGTCTGATGACGGTCTCTCTGCGTTGTAATGAATTAAACTATTATGTTTTGCATTGCAATGTTTGCATCTCCGTGAATTACATACCGCGGCTGCGTGACCCTTTTTAAGACAGTTGAAGCACAATTTTTGAGCCTTAACAGTAACTACCCTATCGTCTATATTTTGCGCTAGAAAACGAGGACATTTGAAGATTCCATGATTCTCATCGCACAGGTAGCATTTTTCTTGATTACCCGTGGTATTACTTGTAGCGACATGTGTGTGACTAGATCTGCGCTTGTCTATATGTGTAGTTTTCACATTTACTGATTCGTTGGCATAACTTCTCTGACTTAAAAATTTCAAAAAGTTACTCAAATTCGGCAATATATTTTTATCTCCATTTTCTATTTCCCATTGTTGCTTAATTTCAAAGTCTAATTTTTGTTTTATAATGAAGATAATTGTCTGCTCGAAAAGTTCGTGTTGTCCCAGTTTTAAGGATTGTAACGCATTAACGTGTTGATTTATTAATGATAATAACGCTTTTAAATTTTGTTTCGTATTGGTTGCTAAAATTAAGGCCTTTAAATGAGCATCAATTATGTATTGCCGTTTATCATATGTTTCAATTAGAATTTTCCGCGCTTGCTCATAATTCTCGTTTGTAACTTTTAAAGCCTGCACGTGCGCAGCTGCTTCACCAGATAACGATGTTTTTAAATAATAAAACTTGTGGATGATTGGTATCAACGGATTTTCATGTACCATACTATCGAATGAATTTATAAAACTACTCCAATCTTCATACTTTCCGCTAAATGCGGGTAGTTTTATTTCTGGTAATTTAACTGAAATTGTAGGCGAATTTTTGTTACTTGTCTCTCTCGGTCGTTCATTGTCAGCCCCGCTAATATAATTTTATTTTTTAAACTTTCTAATGTTGCTTTTAAATCCAAAAATGTGTTTTCGAATGTTTCTCTATCATCCGCGTATTCTTCCTCATTTATTTCTTCTAATACCGATTGATTACTGTCGTATTTCGTCCAAATAATATCTAATTGCGCATACCTGGCCGTTAGTTGTTCAATTGTATCGGTTTCTGTGTCAAAATTACTGGCAAAGTTTTTTATACGCGTTAATGACCCTTTTGCTGATTTACGTAACTGAATGAATTTGTTTACACACTCGTTATTTTGTCGTTTATTTTTCGTCATGATGTACACAAAACAAATGATAGGAATGAGGGATATCAAATGGAGAACCCACTTACCGATGCACGTGGCGTTGCTGCTATTATATCCGCTGTCATCCGACTCGTTATGGACCAAAATGTTGCATGATTGTTTATTTCTAACAAAGTGATTTTTTGTTTAACACTTTACTCATACAATTTATCGATTTTAATGAAATATGTTTTCTCTAATGTCTGTTGCACTCGATGTCTGATGTCGAACCTGTTTTTTCATGTACTCTCGCTTTGTACACTGCGCGCACGCGCACATTCGCCAACACGCCGCGCAACGTAACGTATCAAAAAAAACGAACCAAGGACAGACACATGGACCAATAACAAACATGTTAAAAATTTCAAGTAAAATGCCCAATGTCCAATCACAGAAAATATATGCTTATGTACGTGTTCCCAGAAAAAAATTTTTTTAGCGTGTTTGTATATTCGTCCGTGTGTCTGTCCTTGATGTTATTTTACAAATTTCATCTTCACTGTGTATCGTTAATTTAAATTTGACGATATGCTTTTGCATTATTTTTAACAGTAAGTTTTTATTCCGTTTGTAATTGAATCAAGCGCGGCTCGTGCTTACGTCAGTCGGAGACTATGACAATGATTGTAGTTCTTCGTATGCTCTCGTCAAATACGTTTCTATATGTTTATATGTTAAGTTATACGAAGAAGTTCAATCAATGTCATAGCCTCCGACTGACGTAAGCACGAGCCGCGCCTGCATCGAATTGCATCTTTATATTTAATTCTCTCTTGTTATTTTTCAGTGTATATTTAATTCCTAGTATCATTTACACTTACTGAAGAAGACTTATAATTAAGTCGAAACGTTTAATGATGTAACAACCAGAACTTAATAATTAAAAAAAAATATACTATACTTCCACAAAAAAATTGTTTTATTTACTATTAGTTATGATTGTACAACTTTAGTTGATTTAATTATAGACAATCTCTATACTAATTTGCTTAATTTCTCGTCATTAGAGGTGCGATTTAAACGGTAATTTCGATCTGTGCACGCCCCTGACGGTTTCCAAATCACGAAACCAGTCGCCACATAATTATTAATAAATTTAAAAAATTGTGAGGGAAAACCGAAAAATTCTCACACTCATCATAAATAATATTATTAAATGCCCGACGAAAATACGACTCGTATATACATATGTATATTTAAATGTGTGAGAATGCAGGAGTTGTATTTGCGTGGTAACAAATATACATATTGCAATAACAGTAGTCGTCCCCGTTAAAACATGAAAATGAACTAGACTGATCAATTAAAATAATGAAATATTAACGCGTTTATCTTCTTTTGACGCACTTTGTATACTAAAAAATTGTGTATTAAAATGGGAACTGTGATCAAAGAGCTAGTCTCTGGGGAAGCATCCATACAAATAAAATAGATCATAGCAACACCGTTTATACTCTTTACAATAATGGGCGATCGTGCCGATTATAATTGCTCAGATTGTATGAAATGTATTTGCTGCATGAGTTATCAGTGCAGTGGTATATAAAAGTTATCAACAGTACAATAAATAAAAACATACATACATACCTCATGTTCGAAAAATTTATCTTCTAAAGTTTTATCACCGGGATTATTTCCTGCTCCTTCAAAGAGTTTAGAATATTCAGCATAATACTCTGCAACAGCCTTAACCTGATCATAATCTTCGGCTCGTACTAAAGCAGCCAAGCCATCAGGATTCAATTTTCCACATCTAGGATACAATTTGGCACGATCATCTTTACTCAATTCGGTGCCAAAAGAATTAATTGTAATAATAATTGCTCGACGATCCGCTTCGAACTGAAACGATAAATAAGGATAAAATATATACATAAGTAGCAAAAATGTTGAATACTTTAGTACTGGCTGACAACGCTGACAATGATCAAAATTTGAATTGCCGACAATTATTTGTGCATAAAAAAAATAGTAACTTAATAATAATAATAATAATATAGTATATTTCTGTAAAGTGCCCATCAGGCGTTGAAACAGTCATTCTCAATACTTAAAAAACATACAATTTTATAAAAATGTAAAATGTTAACAGTAAAAATGTATAGTAAAGTAAATATAAGTATCTATCAATATATATAAATATACATATAAATACATTGTCAAAACATAATTTCAAAAATACAAGTAATCAAGAAAGCACTTTTGTCAGAAACATAAAAATGATACCTTAGTTACCACTCGACTGTATAAATTCCTCAATAGTATAAAATGCCCTCTCAATTAAGTAAGTATATAGTCTGTTTTTAAACTTTTTAGTATCTAATTCTTTTAGTTCACCAGGTAAGCAATTGTAATTTTTTATGATTTGTGTAACCACACTTTTGCTTATTAGGGTTTTTTTAGTCTGTGGTACCAATAAAAAATTAGATTCAACGCCGCGGGTATTATAATGATGACCAAGGTGTTTGTTGTAAAAAAATTCCACGTAATGCTCTTTTACAAACATAGCGCATTCGAAGACATATAAACTCGGCATGGTAAGTATTTTATTTTCGAGAAACACTACTTTGCAGGTCTCACTCCTTTTTAATCCGAAGATGTTACGAAGACACATTTTCTGCAACCGAAACACTCTTTGCACTTCAACCGAATTTTCCCAGAAGATCACTCCATATCGGATGCGAGTTTGAACATATGCGTGAAACGCACAAAGGGCTGCTTCCACACCAACCGACACAGACAAAACACGCAGAGCATAACCGAAAGTTGCAATTTTCGCCGCCAAATAGTTCACATGCTGCTTCCAGTTTAATTGGCAATCCAGGATCACTCCAATAAAGAAACTTCACTTCACCGACTGTAGTAAGTATTTTATCCTTGTAAGGAATAATCAAAGGTTCTTTTTTGAAGTATCCGAAATTTATCAAATTTGTCTTTTCTATATTTAACTTTAAGTGATAGGTTTTAAACCAGTTTTCATGATATTGTAACAATTTTTTTAGATCTTCCTCCAATGATCCTGTTGTTCTTAATACAATTGAGTGACCATCAGCAAATAACATGCTTTTGTGGTCTGATACCTTCGGAAGTTCATTTATATATATTAACAACAATAATGGTCCCAGTACTGACCCTTGTGGCTCCCCCTGATCTATTTCTTGCCAGTCAGAAAATAGGATATGTCCGTTCTCTGGATCCCTATCTTCCAGTTTTTGCCTACGCTTTGTTAAGTAAGACTTAATTAATTTCAATGCATTGCCTCTTATTCCTATAGATGCCAATATAGTATACAGTGCATCATGATTTATGCTGTCGAAGGCCCTTATCCATGAAAACGCCAATGGTTTGGCATTCCAAATTTATACCTTCTAGTACTGCATTCATAAGTTGATAAATTGCTCTATTAGTCGACCTTCCTTTCATGTATGCATTCTGAAATTCGTTGATTATTTTGAATTTCGATAAAAATCCGTAAAATCTCTTTTTGTATTATTTTCTCGTATATTTTAGAGATGTTGGATAAAAGAGATATTGGTCTATAATTTTTGATGTCTGATTTGTCTCCTTTTTTGTAAACCAGTTTTATTATTGAATTTTTGAGTTCGTCAGGAAAACATCGGGTTGTTAGAGTTAGTTTATCAAACAGAACAATGGATACGCTAACTCATTCGCACATGCTTTCAGTATCTTTACAGGTATTTCATCATGGCCAACTGAATTTATGTTTTTTAAACTCATAATTATATTATATACTTCCATGGCAGATATAGGAAACAAAAAATTCGCTTGTTTTATTGAGCAGTTTGCATGGTTTGAAGATGGGTTGACTCATTCATATAATTTAGTTTTTCTTGTTGGTTTACATATTGATTCGAAACCTCGATATTATTCGGACCATAAGTTCTTTTCACCTCCTTTCCTGTTATTTTTCTAACAAGTTCCAAGGATGCTTTGGATTTGTTATTTAAATACAATATATATTCACCATTGTGCTTTTTTTTAGGTAATTATTTACGCTTTTAACTGCTTAAAAAAAAATTTGTAATCATTCTCAGACACTTTCTTATTAATCATGTCCTCATATAATAATCTTTTTATCCGGCATTTTTCTTTAATCTCATTTGTTATCCAATCGCTTCTCACTCCTTTTTGTTTCTTAAAAGTTTTTATTGGGCATGCACTGTTCATACATTGTTGTAGGATATCGAAAAACCACAAATATCCCCTATTTACATCTGTTTCCGACTCAAGTGGTCTCCAATCAATTTCAGCGAGTTTGAATTTTAGTACGTCTAGGTTTTCATGTGTTAAAATTCGTCTTTGGTCATAAACTGCAGATACATGTTCTTCATATTGTTGTGGTATACTAATTATCTGTGCCAGGTGATCCGATAAAGCAGTCATTACATTACTCTCGTAATAAAGGCAATCGGTCAGTATGTTGTCCACAGTCGTGGACGTTGTTGCTGTTAATCTAGTGTAAGCTGTTATTGTTGCTGAAAGATTAAAGGAGCTACATATATCTTGAAACCTTCTGGTATTTGTGTTTTCTTTCTCATGAAAATGTATATTAAAATCACCAGTGATAATTATATTGTAATTTAATTTTATTTTTGCTACAGATTCCATTATACTGCTGAAAACGTCAAAGAAAACATCTATATCGCTCGAAGGAGGTCTGTATATGTTGATGATTATTAGTTTTCTGCTTGCTATTTAAACTGCACTACATTCAATTATGGTTTCTATACTTTTTTCTTTAAGGTCAGTCATTTCCACAAACGGAATTTCCTCTCGCACAAGCAAACAGGAGCCTCCGTGAATGCCTATCTCACGTATGTAGCAGGATGCCATCAAGAAACCCGTGACATTAGCCACCGGAACACTATTCACATTAAGCCAGTGCTCAGTCAACGCCAGTATATGTATACGTTTGTCAAAAGTTTCTAAAAATAATTGCATCTCATCTATTTTATTAGTTACGCATTGAATATTTTGATGTAAAACATTCAATCTAGTACAATTATATTTTGTTGTTTGTACATTTAAGTCTGATTCATTGGTCTCGATTGTTTGCGAAAATTTCTGTATGGTCTCACTATTGCATGCTCTGGCCATAGATTTTCATCAAAAAAATGTTCGGCAATTTTTTCCAATTTTTTCAAACTATTCTTTAACCGGTGCAAAATTTTCAATTTTGTGTAGTGCCAACCAGTGAATTTGCATTTCTTGCTTTCACCGGCAATGCCCTACAATAATATCTTCACCAATCGTCCTAGTAGGAACTTCCTTATGAAATTAGATTTTTTTCAAAATATTCTCGATGGCGAAAACGAAAATTAGTTATATTCTTTTGTTTTTCAGTTATAGCCAAAAATCGAGTTTTCGAGAATACCCAATAACTCACTTGTCTTTAACCAAACGTTTTAACATTTTTAACGCACTTTTATGAGTAGAATCGACTAGTTAAATCAGATTGTTATTTTATGCACTCGTTTTTGGTCTACATCATAATTTTTTTTAATGTAAATCGTAGTAGGAAATGACATAGTTAGAGAGACTGTTCTTTTCTCTTTTCAAAAATATATAGTTGGTGGCGTTGATTTCTACCAGTTATCTAATAAAATATAAAAGAAGTATTCGCATTTTTAATTTAAAAGCGATCTAGTAGTCTATGACAAACATAAGCGTGTATTTCTGAAATAAATAAAGCCTATTTTATTACTATTTAACTTATATATACTAAATAAAATTCCGTATATAAGTTATAATGAAACACAACTAGAAATTTATTACATCAAATTTTCAAACTGCATTATTGTCCAAATAAAACTGACATCTTCTTACACTTGCAATTGCATTATAAATATGAATGTTACAGAGAGCATTTAGCCATTCTCCAAAATTATGAATTAGTTCCTAAACATTATTGTGCGGTATTTTATATAAACGATACATCTCTCAGGCCCATTTGTTCCTAACCAATTGTTTCCAAAATTATTATTTAAAAAGTGTGTTGAAAAAATAGAGCCCTTCTTTGTTGTAATGGCATGTCGGCAATGAGTTCTTCATTATTTTCTTGTAAGATTTGCAGATACCGTTCAGCGTTTAAATTTTTTCGATATATATGATATGCGATGATATGATGCACACCACCTACATTAAAACCGTTTCTACCTTGTTCAATTTGATTGTTGACAACCTGGTATGAGTTGATATCAGACCACCAATGCGTGTTACTTCTGTTAAAAATGCCTGCACTACTAATGTGGACTTCGTCGCTCCATATAATTTTCCTAAAGAAAAATTCATCCTGCTGTTGTTTTTATAAATACCACAGACAAAATTCCAAACCGCGGTTGTATCACATATCACATGTATGTAGATGATGCACCTTTCTGATTTTATATGGTTTATATTTATTTCTTTTTAGAATTCTAAGGGAACCAACCCGAGATACTCCAACTTCAAGGTCTATTTGACGGCTTGATATTTTTGGATTTTCCACAACAACTCCTAAAACGTTAATAGCATCATCTTCTTCTCCTTCTTTTAAAATACTGTTTTGGCTATGGCTTGCCGAAGGATCCATAATTAATTAAGTTTTCCTTCAGCCTACTATATATTCTACCATTGGGTTGTCTTCTGTCCGGCTAGCGATTAAAATTCAAATCAGCAGCATAAGCGTCATTTTTATTTAATTCAATGCACTCCAACATATCATACTTTTCAAAAATTTTAAATTTCATTTCAAAACGTACTTAACACCCCCAGTTCTTAGACACGTATGTCTATCCTTTGACTTGACCAGAAGAAATCGACTGTTTTTTACAGTCTTTCCCCCGTCATAGGGTACTAGATGATAGTTTTTTAATTAAAAATGTAAATAGTTGGTTCTTTTGTTTCATTAGATAACTAGTGCAAATATACCCCATAAACTATATATTTTTGAAAAGAGGAAAAAAAATACTCTGTCTAACTATGTCATTGCCTACTACGATTTACATTTAAAAAAAATCAACTTTAAGCTGCAGACCAAAAACGAGTGTATAAAATAAAAGTCTGATTTAACTAGTCGATTCTACTCATAAAAGTGCCTTAATATATAATGTTAAAACGGTTTTTTCCTATCGTTAAAGACAAGCCAGCTGTTGGGCATTCTCGAAAACTCGAAAAAACTCAATTTTTGGCTATAACTCAAAAATAAAAGAATATAACTAATTTTCGTTTTCGCCATTGAGAATATCTCGAAAAAAGAGATCGAGACTTGGCCACTCTTTTTTCCTATCTCTCACGGTTACCGAGATGCCCTATTCTGACAAGCAATTTGGACCACCCCCTGCAGAAGATACTTAATTCCAACTCTTGGCGAAATTTCTCATTCAATGCAAATTTTATTTTAAAAAGTGTAAATAGTACTCATTAACGATGCATTACTAATTGCTGTTTTAAGTAGAGGTGTTATCCGGATCCGGATAATTTACTATCCGGATCCGGATAATTTACTATCCGGATATCCGGATCTGAGTGCTATCCGGATCCGCTATCCGAAACCTCAGATCTATATCTGCTATCCGACACCTCGGATCCAAATTCGCTATCCGAAACCTCGGATCCAGATCCGCTATCCGAAGCTTCCGATCCGAATCTGTTATTGAAAATCACAAATTACAAATTACCATTCAGTTGTTCGATAATAATTTGTATGTTTTATGTATAGTTATCGGATCTAGATACCAGCACCAAATAGTATATCCGAATTCAAGAAGCGCATCCATAATTATCTGAGGCGGATCTGAGGCTTCGGATAGCGGATCCGGATCCGAGGTATCGGATAGCGGATCCGGATCTGAGGCTTCGGATAGCAGATCCGGATCTGAGGTATCGGATAGCGGATCCGGATCCGAGGTTTCGGATAGCGGATCCGGATCCAAGGATTCGGATATACGGATAGTTTTGGATCCGGATATCCGGATCTCAATTTTGTCGGATATCTGCAGCATTAGTTTTAAGCAATGTTCATATAAGTCTTACTGATGCGCAAAATAAAACAGTATAATAAATATGTGTATTAGTAAGACTGCGGTAAACAAAACATAGCATAAGTAAACATTATATTCACAAAGCCAACGATTCTTAAAATTAGTCGATTATATCTATTTCTTTCACACAGATTCCTTTGTTTTACTCGTTACTTTTGCTTGGTTGCGTAAAAGTCAAACTTAAGAACTTCTACTTTATATTTAATATATGCCAATAAAGATTATTTGCTACTAGACACTTCTAGTTCTTTAAAATCGCATAATCTTTCTAAGCTTTGGCGACATATATTTTTTTATTATAACAAACACGTATTCAAAATACAAACATAATAGCAACCCTGAAATATGTCAGAAGTGGAGAGCGTAAACTGTTATTAAGAGGTTGCATATAAATTTTATAATTTATGTGATTCGATCCGACGTTTCCTCCAGAAAAATCATACAAGGGTTTAATTAAATTGTAAAATAAGCATTTTACCCCGGAAAAGGCTGCAATTTCCAAAAGGTACCCATTTTATAAGGCAAGAAAACATACTAAGCAAAGTGCGAAGAGTGAGACTGCCCGTTCCTCTAGCAGCTAGCTGTTCCGTATGAATTTGTTGGCAGACGGACAAAGCAAAGCACACAAAAGATTTAGTTATTTTTTTTTCTTTCCTCTCCATTTGGTGATAAAGGGGGAAGCAAAAATGGGGCACCTCAAATTGCAAGAAATACCAAGTGGCAGATATGCTGCACAAAATTGTCGTTCGTGCAATAAAAAATGCCTTTTTATACTTGCATAACTACTTTAATACTCGAGATATTTTCATTGGGACCACCTGATAGGACTAATCTACTTTAATTTCGAGGATATTTGATCTAATAAAATTGAATCACCTAGGCCTTATTTTCTAAATACAAGTGTCATTCCGTTCATTATACATCTACTATAAGAAATATTCTCAATATACTGAATTGCACATGCTGTTACTAAAATACAATCAGAAAACACATATATATATATAGTTTACTTAAAAAGACAGAAAATAGAAATCAGTATGCAATGATTTTATTATATTAAACCACAAATCTTAAAATTAATGGCCGCATTTAAAATACAAATACAATGCATATCAGTAACTGCTTCCGCTACACAAAAATGCGACAATGCGACCGCTCCATATGTTAATGTAGGGTTACTATTTTTGAGATGAATTGTCAACCGTTCCCAAACTGATTGGGAACAGCTACTTGTTCTGAATGCGGCCAATATAAATTCAAATTTGCCGTTATCTTCTATCTTTTTTGCTTAGAATTATCTCATATTGATAAACTTTTGTGATGTAAGCCGGACTACTTTTGCCACCCTTCCTAAATTTGAGACAATACATGCATATGCATAAAATAATGTATAATTTTTCTAGACATATATAATTATCTTTTGTAGTATAGTTCACTTTGATCCATGTAGGTATGTAATTACTTCATGCATTTTTGTACTTTTCATATATTCTATGAGTGCAGTGTTCTTGGGCTAGTCCTATTTTGGTAGTTATTGTTTAAAAAAATAAATAGCACAATAAAAATCAGAAACTTTTAATATTGCGCAAAAAAGTTGCTTTTTATTGCCAATACTTACTGCTAAAATTTCACACATACACTCTGCCGTTGTACCACCAATATCTTTACAAAATTGGTAAAATGCTTCCAGATACGCTTTATATAAAGTGTTACGAATGATTTCAATGTTCATTTCGTCAAGATCTTGTTCGCTTACACAATCAACAAAGAAAGGAGCTAAAGGTGTGTCAACTAAAACTGCATTGTATAATTCTGCTGGTGTTGCTGCAACATGAATAGCCTCCATTTGCTCAAAACTTCCAAGTGGATGGCATTTAGGAATCAATTCTGTTATAGGTCTTTGATGCAATGTTCCCGTAATAAGTAAAATGATATTATCAATCATGTAACTATAAGTTATATGATCAAGAAACGTAGACAATGGTTCAACAGCATGGTTTCTGAGATGTTGAAATTCAATGACAAGCTTCTCACGGAGCTTATTATCAATTGTTGAAACTGCTAAAGGGGATGGTTCATTCGCCAAAAATGTGCCATAATCAGTTCCTTGAAGATGTAACTTCAAATCTAACAAAACATATTTTTACAATAAAATGTAAACATAACAGTGTTACAACACACTTGCCTTCTAAAGTTTCGCACTGTACCAAATTTAAATAGTCAGCTTGTTTCAATATACCGCATTTGAATCCTCTGCAAAGTCCTTCTAAGTATCCGCTATCAATATTGAAAATACAACCTTTCATATCAAGAGATTATTATAATACAAGAAAATTCCAACTATATATGCAGATTTTCTTCTCGGATGTTACTTTTCCCGTTTGATCGAAGGTTTTTGCAAGCTTGCAAGTGAAGTTTATACTCAAGTCAACTTTTTGTGTGTATAGTTTTACCCGGGCAGCTTCGGACCTTTCAAATTTGGCCTACGGTTGTTCTGACTGTGCGTTTTGCCAGTTTTTATGTGACTTTTGATACAATATAATTTGACTGGTTTGACAGCAACCAGCAAAGCAATTGTTGTTCTCTGGGACACGAGTAGTATTTATGAATGACAATCCTCGCCGAGTTCTAGTGGTATAATCTGTGGTCTATGTCTGTGGTTCTAGCAGGTTCTAGTGACCTCGAAAATGTCAAAAGTTCGCGAGTGGGCAACTGCGCAGGAAGAGATAAAGCGGCGAAATTTAAAATGAGCTAAGAGTACTATAATTAAATCATCGGTTATTTGTGAAAGCATAAACATCCACCTTTTTCATAAATTTATTCTAGCAGTGAAATACCTTAGTGGTGTCTTACTCCACCTTTGCAAGAAAAAAAATTTGTTACAATGCACAAAACAGGCAGTTGAAATATAAATTCTAATGTGATAAATGTGTTTTCGTGAACACAATTAGTGTTGTAAGGCAAGAAACTTCTCATAAGAAAAAACAAGAATATTCTCAACACGAGATTTTTCTCAATATCATAAGTGAAAATGTCTCTGATTCTGATGAGTACGAGGAAAGTGATACAGAAGATAGAGATGTATCTTTAGTTACTCCTCCAATTCTGAATAAAAAATATTTTTCTGTGTTCATGCATGTATGCTTAAACAAGTTTTCTCATTCTATGTAATAAAAAAAAATCTACTTTACCTCTCTATCTGTCATATTGTATTTACATACGTAGATGCTTGTCACCCATAAGTCATAAAATTCATTCTCAGATAATTCTCAGTACGGAGAATATTCTCAATTATTTTATGATCCAGAATTATACACACTAATAGACATAATAATCTTTTTATTTCCAAAATTAGATATTGGGTAGAAATTGTAGTAAATTAGTATATACAAAAACAAGGTTCTTAAAATTTTTTTATTGTAACATCAAATGACAGCTGCCTCGGTGGCTGAAATGGCTTGCATGCTCACCTTTCACCCTACAGGTGCTGGTTTGACCCCAGGCAGAGGCGGTGATTTTTAATTGTGGATAAAAATCAGAACATCCTTTCTTCTCAAATAGGAAGTAAAGTTGAAGGTCCACTGAAGGTCTCATATCAAAGCGATGTTTGGCACGTAAAAAATCCCTACCGGAGCTTGGAATTTGTTCAGGTTTGGGAAAATTTCAGTGGGGTTGGTACAATACGTGAAAAATAGATGTCAGTGCTTAGAAGTGTCAAGTCGTGTTCTTATGGTGTATTCCACATCCCGAAGCTTTGCCCAGCAACTACATACATCCATCATATAACATGACATTTGAGTAAAATCAAAACTGACAAAAGACTGAGTTACAAAATTAAAAAATTGCAAAACGTAGCCTAAAGAGTTGTATGCATTTTTTGATTCTGCAACCGTACATGATAAGCTGCCATGGTATTTTCAATTACGTACTTTACTACATGATTTACACAAACATCTATTGGTGGCACGTTTTCGAGTGCAGTTACATCTTTGGTATCCTTACCTGGCATACGTTCCAATAATTATCACCGTTTTGGTTGCATACATATTGATACTTTTTACCTAAGGTATCGTAAGCCACAATTTTATTGAAAACCAGTATTTCTGATCAGCGAGTGGATGGACTAAAAAAAAAGGAACTGGAAGTCCTCCTTCCAAACGAAAATGTTTGACTAAAAAAAAGGCCGTAGATATGTTCAATGGCGCATATTTCGTGGCACCCCTTGAAAATTAGACGCCTGATGTTTAACGTAGTTTAGCCTAATGGGTAAAACGTCCCTATTTTGATTTCTCAAGTAACTGACTCAAAAGAGCTCAATGGAGTAGTAAGCCAATCTCAACTTAAAGCAGAAAGTAAAAATTTTGTTTAACGTAAGTAAATAACATTTGTGCTGATGACAAGTAACATTTAATATATAAAATTGGGGCTGATGATACTTTGCCAAAAAGGTATCGATATTAGAACAACTTGAGATCATGAATTCATTGTGTCTAGTATGGTGTCAAGATTTAACCACTTTTTTTGGCATACTAGATTTTCTTCCGATATGGCTCACATATATGTGAGCAGTATTGCACTACTGATTCGACAGTAACATTTTTATATTATTGGTTAGCTTCTTTCATAGTTCTAGTTATTTCTCCATGACCCGTAGCATCTATTACTGTAAATAAGTCTTCATTGGATACAAATTACAAAATAGCATAGGTATATCTCCACATCTTGGCCAAAGGGGTGAAATAAGCTTTTCGTTATCACAAATACTTGTAATATCAAACCGTTTTAGTCTTCTGTAATGAATTCCTCCCTGCCCAGTTGAGCCTCCTTCACTTTCCGAATGTAAATCCTATATTTATCAGGCGCGATGCAATGATTATTGTTAGCATTTTTGTCAGCGGAATACAATTTATTTTATCATTTTTTCCGGTTTTTTCTCAGCCATTAGATCGTTAAATTGTTATAAATTCTATTGAAACATATACTACTGATTTATTAGAGAAGTAGGTTAATCAGCTCTTTGATTAATAATATTGATGCCGTTATAAGCACATGTGCAAATAAATAAATCTGAGGTTTATCAACAGCAACTAAAAATGGTGTTCGAACGTGGTAAAAGTCCGATTATATTGATGATGCAGTTTTTCCTATTAGATTTATCATCTGAAATTGATATTGACGCTTAAATTTGACTGTTTTTCAAACTTTTACAGTAACAGATATATTCATACGTAATTGTTTTATAAATTGAAAAAATATTTTAATTATAATTGTTTATTCAAGGATGTCCAAGGTAGGTCTCCATTAGCTCGCGCGTAATTTCAAATCAAAGCAGGTGTGACAGGAATAGTAAAGGCACAGTAAAGGTGTCGAATAGCGTTTTCGATTGCTCTAGTGCGCACTAAGAGTATCTCCATCTTATGTCAATACATAAGAGAGAAGTAGGATAGAAATACAGTCACTGCGCACTAGTGCGACAAATCGAAAACGCAAAAAATTTGTATGTGGGGGGGTGCCAGGACTGTGGGGGCCCGTGTCGGGAAATTAGATGGAAATCAGGCTCTCGTTGACACATGAAGTTACTTACGATTTTTTAGTTATTTTAATACCTTTATGTTGAAGATAATAAACATTATTGCGGGAAATTTAAATTATTTTTAATCATTGTGTAAGTGGAATATCCATTATCCACAGATACGCGTTTATACTAGGTGTGCATTTTGGGAATTATCTCGACCCGGCCCGCTCGTTTCTTAGATTGGCACGGCCCGGCCCAAAGCGTTTGCCTGCCCAGTCCGCCCTGTCAGCCCGTGTGAATCACGGATTGTCCTTCCAAAAGTTTATCTTTCTTTAGGAAATTGTTTTCGAATAAAATACTATTGGCAAATCTATCAACCATCGCTCGCGGCAGCCAGTATTAACTTAACTGGTATTATCAAAATTATTATTATTAAATGGCAATCAAAGTGGATGGTCCGACGAACTTACATGCATACCCACAAAAAATATAGCGGCTTTGTTTACCTTTCAGCAATTTCATGCCTTTCAGGCCACTATATCTAGAGGGCGAATTCTTTTATTCATCCATGGATCCATCGATTATATTTTATCGCCATCTACTAATGTACTAAACAGAGATATAGTATAATTGATGTACCTATCCATCGATGAATAAAAGAATTCGCCCATACTATAACCACAGATAAGTATAACCTACACAAAAAAATTAATTTCTATTTTCAAAGCATCAAAACGTAGGAACACCTGTTGGTTCAATCATCTCATACATAACACTCATATTCTCTGTTAACACATAATGCATAACTTGTGACTATAATATGCAGCATATATGCAGTTCGAATAATCAAACTTATAGCATAGGTCGCACTTTTGGAATGCATTACCATTACCTACCTGCATATTATTTTAAATTCGCAAATAGAATTCCCAAATGCCTATACCTATATGTAGCAACCTATGTATCTATGTATTCAAAAGCGTGATTAAGTTCAGCGATAGAATTTATGTAGATGTTTCTATTATTTGCTGTGTAGTCTGGGTAGTCGCCAAATTAAAGGAGATGTAATATTCACCTTCAAGAGAGTTGAGGTCGATTTGTTTCTGCACAGATTTCGAAAATTTAGCATTTGCGTAAGTAAGAAATTGTATTTTCAAAATTACACATGATTTATGTTTCAATAAAATATAGATACCTTAATGTTATTAGGAGGGATTTTTTTTAAATGGTTAACTGCTAGGATATATTATTTATTAGATATTACGTATCTAAATACTCGGTTGCAAACTTTTTAAAATGTAATTGCATTTATTTGTGTTAACCTAAAATATTTAATCATCTAAGCTGGTAATTTTCTACTTCCTTTGCGATAATGATCGGTTTACTATTATTTTATTGTAAGTAAATTAATTCGATACGCTTATATAACTAATAATTTATGAGAGTCTTCTATTTTATGAACATATATATATATACTTTGAGCAAAGTTAAAAAGTCATTTTTATTATATTAAATACTGACAATAATAACTCCCCATAACCTTTATTTTAGATCTACCAAGATGGAAATTTGAAGAAATTAAAATAATTCTAGTACTAGTTAAAAAACAATGTCTTCTAAATTCCGTAAGCTCCTGGTTGGTGGTTTAGCTAGTACTGCGGCTGCTGGTATTACCACATATTTGTTTTTAAATGACTATTCCAGCCAACAAGTATGCATATAATTACACATGAATATATGGTTTGCTTAATATTTATAAATTTGCTTAGTGGACAACAGTCAAAGCTTCGTCTTCCTTTCACCTACCTAAGCGACCACTACCAAAGCGTGAAGAATTATTAGATAGTTTACAAACTAACAGCTTTGATGTATTAATCATTGGTGGTGGTGCAACAGGTGTTGGATGTGCATTAGATGCTACTACAAGAGGATTGAAAACTGCATTAGTTGAGGCTGATGATTTTGCTAGTGGAACATCAAGCAGAAGCACAAAACTAATTCATGGAGGTGTAAGATATTTGCAGAAGGCTATTATGCAATTAGATTTGGAACAGTACAGGATGGTAAAGGAAGCTTTAAATGAGAGATCACTTATGTTAGAATCTGCCCCGCACCTTGCCAAACCATTACCAATTATGCTTCCCGTTTATAAGTAAGTAGTTTTACATTCATGTATGAATGAGATTTCGCAGTATTTAGGGAGAAAAATACAACAAATATCAATAAAACGAAGTATTTAATTTTTATGTTTTCGTTACGATTTGATTATATTGTGTTATAGATAATTTCAATGTAAATAATAGCTTGTTTTTTTTTTGTTGAATGAGTTTCTCCTTTTTCTGGTATCTATATTTGATACAGATGCTAATATTTACACAATGTGTTATGTATGTACATATTATCCTTGATTTTTAATATGAAACAAATTTAAGTTCATAACCTGTGGATTATCCTTTTTCTTCTTAAATAGATATCCAGTTTAGCGAAAAGGGGTACTTTCTCTCTCATTGTTGTTGATAGATTAGGAGTATGAGTTGCTATTTGGACTGTTTTTCTCATTAATTTTATGGAATTGCTTTAAATCCGACGGTTTAACAGAAATCTGCCATCATCAGAGTAGCCTTTAGGACTTGTTTATTCTATTTCTGAAATTGTGTATGTATAGCAGTCGCCACGAGTGATGGCGAGGAGTAGGGATGCGCTGTAGACGCTTTTAAAAGCGTGCACGCCCACTTAGCTGCAATAATACGTTCTAAGTATTTGTCAGTGGCGGGTAAACAATTCAGGGGATTATGTGCCCCTTAACGGTTAATCGGATTTAAATGTTTATTAGTTCATTAAGATTATATTAACATAATATTTTGGTTTTTTGTTGTGAATATACATATGTTCATATATTCCAGGAATAAATTAGTAGGTAGGCACTTGTAAATAGTAGTAATTAGTAAACAAAATACTTATATTGCACGCCAATGGTATAGAGAAATTATATGCAGAGGCGATGGTAAATCCGTTGTGCCCGTCTACTGCTGCGCGAACCTACTCCCACCGCTCGCCATCACTTGTGGCGACTGCTATATCTCGATAATGCTTTTTGTTCTCCTGTATCACATGTAAAATGGTAATGTGTAAGTGAATATATAGCTGCTAAGAGCTGCTTACCATAGCTTCACTAGAGGATAGGTATATATTATTTGGAGACTCTATACTAGCCTAATATTTCCAAAATATTAAGTGTTAATAATAACATAATAAGCGAATTTTATTTAATAATTCTCGGTTCTAGAATCTTTCGATACGTTTAGTTTTCCTTTTTGATACTGTAACTTCCCACTTTCTGAAAAGTTTTGGAGCTATTAAAAACCCGAAAATCGATTTCTGTGCTTAGTTTTTTTTTTACTGACATGACACAAAAGGGGTTCTCTCACAAATAAGAGGTCGAAAAAACAATCAATAATTTGATTGTTGGATATTCCTTTTCTAGTGATATCCAAAATTATGGCAATGACATCGCTTTATGTCTTGCAGCCAGGATAACATTAGTGAATAGCTCTATCAGTTTTTCTTTATCATAAAAATCAAGTGCACATGAATGGATATCTTCCAGGATAGGATTATTAATCCAAAGGTTTCCCTTACTAGGATTCTCACTCCGGAAAATACTAAAGTTTTCAGCTAACTTATTTCACTTATTACTTTGAATATTATTTCCTGCTTTACATCAGCTATAGCTGAAAATTCGCTAATAATGGGGAACATTTCAATATATTTCTTATATACTCGACTGCCCCAAAGGTCCTTTCTTTTTGAACGCATCCGTTTTATTTCTCACAGTAAGAATATTTTTCGCCCAACATGTCCGAAAGTACAACCTTACTACACTCATTCGAAGATAGAAAACGCCACTTAATCGAATTGAACGGTCAACTCGTTACTTCCATTACTTTAGATTAGAGTACAATAAGTATTAACCTGAGAACTACATATGTCGTCATCGTAATGTCGACGTAGAGTACGGGAACTACAGTCATCAGTGGTGGGGGTGAATTATTTTACGAAGGGCTTACAATAAATACGTCTGTCAAAGTGACAGCAACCTGCATCATCGGTTTGTCATTTCGTGTTTTTTTTTTGGAAAATAGGATGAAAATATCAGTTTTCGAAATGATCTTCGAGTTCCAAGCAATCATACCAAATGAAGAGGAAGATCTTAATGAAGAAGGAATATTATATAGAGGAAGCGAAGTATAAATGAATGTGTGTCCATTTACATAAAAGATTTTATTGTTAAACTGTTATTTATCCGTATTGAAACTTTACCACGGTTATACCTAACCCTTTTAAATCTCTTCAAAAACCAAGTTTTGGATATGTATATAAACAAATTATACAAGATAAAAATTTGACCGGTTCCGCAAGTTTAAACACAGGTGCTATTTTGAATTTTGACAGATTTCATGTTGTCCCGCTGCCTTTGAAGTCAAAACGTATACACCCCTAAAGATAGTATAATAGACTCATCCTACGATTCCAGTGCTCAAAACGGATATGCCGACATATGTACTTGTCATTTTGGGTTCACTATGCGTACCGCATTGAAGTACCAATGCGTCACTTCCGTGACTTTACCGTACTCTTCTGTGAAGATTCTGGTTTTTCTGGGTTCGATTGTCAAAATAGCTTTCAAACAATCTGTCATTCCAATATGAGTCATCTGTATTCTGAATACTACAAATAAATTGATTTCAGTAAGTGGTAATCATGTGGTAGCCGACACAATTTTGTACGCACCAAGGCTGGAAAATGTTTTATCGAACTCGTTTGATTGCTCACCTCGGCTCGCAATCTCCAAACTCGATCGACAAAACGTCACTTTCCAGCCTTGATACATAAATAACTAGTGTACAAGATCCTTGAAGTGAAATGTTAAGTTCAATGAGAAGGTTAAAGATGTCCACCATATATACAAGCATAGCCATCCATTCTCCATTTAACAAAGATTGTAGCAAATTAGATTTCCGGTAAAAATTGCTTGACCTCTTCCCTTAATTCGAAAGGCGCGTAAGAACTATTCCTCTTGATAACCACCTCACTTCTGAGGTGTGAGTCCATACTTTCACACAGTATTGTGGACAGCTTGGAATTTGTAGCTCGGCTACGAATTTCATTCACAATTTTTACTACGTCATTCACTACTGTGTTCAGTTCAAGAGAAAGTTTCTTTGCAATTAGATGCTCTTGATGGATTATGCAGTGAGTTGACATTATTTCTAGGTGCGCAAGTTATTTTTGCGGCTACTCCCGAACGGTGTCCAGACATATTCGCAGCACCATCCGTAGACAATCCCATACATTTCTGCCAGTCTAACCCTTGGGCTTGAATATACATATCAAGTGCACTAAATAGTTCAGAACTAGTAGTTCGTCCTGGTAAGTCAAGGCAACAAAGAAGTTCTTTCCTTAAGTCTTCCTCATCACTATACCTCACCAAGCAAAGAAGGATAGCGTGGTTACTCAGATCAGTAGACTCGTCAAGTCGAATCGCGAATATCTTGATTTCTTTATCCCTTCTACAACTTGAATTTCGATATCCGCGGCCATATCAACAATTATTCTTTGAATCATGGTATTCGACATGGGTATAGCCTCTAGTATTTTAATGGATTGAGGCCCCATAATCCCTTGCACAACATCTAAGACACAAGGTTTTACTAACTCCTCACCAATCGTAAATGGTTTTAAAACACAAGTGTCACAATGACGTTTGTTGTAATGCGAGTACAAGTCATTGTGACACGAGTTTTTTATAGTATTTTTTCTAATTTGCACATTAATCGCCCATATTACATTCCGGTAGAAGTCCCGCCAGTGCGTTAAAATATCTATTACCGCACTGCGTCGTCTTTTGTTTTAGCTTCATTGTAACATCAAATTAGAAAAAAAATAATACAAATGACTCCATACGTCAGCAATAGATGACGGTAACATCACATACATATATGTACTACTGCGGCAAAAAAAGGAAATGCCAATGTTAATGAAGTTAACGCTTTTTTATAATTTTACACAGTATAAGCACAGTATAAGTGGGATTTTAGCGCTATCAATTTATAAATGACCTTCCACAATAAGTGTCATAATATTTGGTTAGATTCGTTTTTGATGAGATAAAAACTGAAAAGATGTGTTAGATTCAAAATCAATTTCTCCTTAAAAGAATATGTACAATTAACGCGGGTTCAAATCTGGGCTTCTTGCAAGCCATTCGAACGTATTAATATTATTTTCCACTAGCCAGTCATTCACATATGCACGTTTGAACGGGCAGTTACCTTGCTGAAAAAAAACTTTTGATTTTGAAAACGCTCGTTAATATATTTCTGTATGTTTCGCCTCTTAAACGACTATCAATTCTGCAACAAGTACCTACAGCTGCGTTTATTAAGGCCCGCACATTTACAGAAAAGCGTTCACTATTTTGCAATTTTTTGGTATATCTTTCCTCAAACCAAGGCAAAGCATATCCAACTCTGGTGTCCTTATTTGTTTGCGTAAGAAATGGTTTCCTTGCAGCTGGCCTATTTCTTAGCCCAGTATCGTTTATACGTCGCCGTGCAGTTCTAACTGATCCTGGGAAATTTGAAACTTTTCGGGCTTTAACCCTTTAATGGTCACTGGTCGAAATTTCGACCACTGTAAGATATAACTTTAGGAGTCTTGCCCTATAGACATGGACAGTCTGACTCTTTTCAAAGATTCGTACGATACGACTCTTTCACGGAGCGAGATTCCTATCGAGGGATGGCGGCTCATTATGAAAGAGGGTAGGCACAAAATAAAAACTTACCAAATTTTTTGTACATAAAATCCTATTTTTCATGCTGGAAAAGACTTTGTTGTCAAAATCCGGGATAGACTGGACGGACTTCTTTTCTATTGATAGAACCGCCAATGCGTTCAGTCGATCTTGTCATTGTGCTTCTTAGAAAAGTTTTAATGCGTTTGAGGGTGGAAAAACATCATTCACATTCTGCTGTCGACATGGTCGTTGTACAAATACTATCCGACAGTTTGTATCTTTTCGTCAAAACCTTTTTTAGGTTGTTGTTTGTTATGAACACTAAAAGTGACAAAACACCACCTACGTCACATATGTCGTCGCAAGTTCATTTTTCAATTTTACACTGTCCAACATAGGATAAGACATAGTTTTATCAAAATGTTTTTGTGGAAATGAATGACTATAAGTTTTAAAATTTTGAGAATCAAATAATTCCTAAAATCAAATCGGTCGTTAATTTGGCTTAAAATAGTGTCACATACTTCCTTTGCAATAACAGCTATATCTCCAGCTGTCGTTTTTTGTCTTTTCCTTGCAGGTTCTTCATTATTGCGTTCTTGAGGGTCATTATCAGTAGAATTTCTCAAATTTCTAATGTGAATAATTTGCTGTTGTTCAATTGCCTTTTGCAGTTGAGAACTGTCAATCCCGCGCATTTGAGTCTGATTACATAATATTTCAACATGTGGAATGATGAAATGAAATATTTTCAACCAGTAGAGAAATTCCGGGCAATTCAAATGTTTCAATAAACCACGTGCTTCACTAATAGTAACCGAATGCATACCATCTTCTTAAATAATTTTGTGTAAACATTCTTTGAAAGAATCCTGGTGTTCAAATAATGTGTTCACAGTTCGACTTCTGTCGTGTCCAGCGTGTAGGAGCAGCGCGTGGTAATCTACGTTTGACTATTTCATCAAGAATTCTCGAAAGAAAATTTTTACATTTTTATCGCACTGTGCCGCTCGTTCAATAATTAAATTAAATTGATGCGCGTAACAGTGAATATAATGTGCATGTGGAAATGTTCCTTTGATAAGATCCAGAAGGAGAATTTAAAATAGTTTGCAATTCATTCAGCAATGTTTTTGCTAATACATCAGCACTATGTCCACCCGGCTTAAAAGACCAAAAGCGTTCAAAAATTTGTCCATTAAACACGTATCAAATAATAACAACCATTTGACCACCAAAACAATTAAATTTGCAGATTTAATTTCTTTTAGTATTTCCTGCTTTAATTTGCAACATTACATCTAGCAATTCGTTCTGAATAGTTTTTGAGGCGCCTTTCAATGTCTCATCATGGCTTCGTAACGCCAATTCAAAAGCTCTGCAAAATTTTATACACATAATTAACCGGCGCAAAATATGACGATTTTTTTTCCACATTTTCATTGTAACTTAATTTTATGTCGCAAATAAGTACTGTTCACGTATGTCCACTTTGCCTAGAACACAAAAATCCATGCATATATTCATGTGAGAAACGGAATTTTCGTGTTTCTTTGCCCTCTCTGCGATATGCTTTAAATCATTCAACCCTTGTTTATTCCACGCACTAACATTTTTCTTAAAAAGTGAGCATATAAAACAAAATAGTTTATTTGTTAGTGAACATCCGCACATCCACTCATACTTTTCATATATATTTTTATTGAATACTCTATTGTAAGTTCGAGTTTTATTTGAAGATCAGGAATCGGCCGTCCTTTCGTCATAATTAAAAGTTTCTCCTCAAATGATAGCGGGTTTTTCAAAAGATTTTGCACACAATTAACTTCCATCATTAATAATAATAAACGTCACTCTGAAACGCCCTTGAAATCACATATGCGCGGTACGCGCCGAAAACAATGCAGTCCCAATGAATGCACGAAGTTAACTGGAGACACGAAATTGTGTGCCCGAAAGAGACGTATAAACGCATATGACGAAGATAAGCGGAGCCGGCCGATTCATACTCGAAATAGGGACATCGGAGATTGTGGCCCGGAACATAGTTTCGAGCGTTGGCATATGCGCTAGTGCCTGTGGTGCGGAAAGAAACTTATATATACCATTTTTATAGATAGTTTTATTTTTTGTTATTACCTCACCCTGTAATGTTCAAATTTTCAAAGGACAAACACAGTTAGTATCTACCGCAGACTTTGACCGAAACTGCAGACCTATGTCTTACTTCATAATATCAAGCACGTTAATAGATTGAATATTAATACAATATGAACAAAAGTAGCTGACGGCAGATGTCAGAACAAAGAAATTTATGGATGTTTCTACAAAAGTATGTACAAAATAAAAACGCACAGAATTGACGGAAATTCCGATAAAACTTGTAATTACAATAAAAAGCCGATACGAGAAGGTCGGTACGAAATACGAAAACTTTATCAGTTGGGATTTGTACCATCTGACTCCCAAGTAAGATCCGCACCAAAGATAGGAATCATACGGATACGACCCATCTCTATTGCCTATAAAGGGTTAATTAACTGCGGTAGAAAAAGGCTAAAAAAAAACTATCTTCGGTCGATACTTTCGGACGGCCTGATCCTCTTACTGTGCAAGAGTATGAGATTAATGTCACTCTCTCTCAATTTCTGAAATGCATCTTTGAAACACTTCAACTTTTGGCAGCAACTGACAATTAAACTGACTTAAACAATATGAAATCAGTAAATGTTAGTTTTACTTACCCATTTTTAATAGGATGAAAATACTGTTTCCATTTTTTTGGCCGCGGTGGTACATAGGTACACCCTGATTATTTTGGAATGCACAAGTCATAAAATACAAATAAGAGAATTATTCCGGCACGGTAACGTTCTAATATTCACATAACAGAGGCATTTCAAAGCGAATGTTTAAAATTTGTGCATGGAAAAAAAAAACAGAAAAACACCTTAAATATTCAGACACCAGTAAAACCGCAAACAAAAATAACATCAGGCGTATATCTGCCCCGATGTTATAAGTTGTCAACAATTCATTGAATAAAACAATAACTAACAAACATAATTTTTAAATACATTAAAAGATAAAACAAAGTATGACTATTACCAAATACTTAATGCCATTATTAGTCTCTAATAAAAAAAACACAAATAATGACGTATGTGTTCTATTATTACCTATTTCTTTTTCAAGTAATTATTTTTATATAAAATGCTAACACTATTTTAAGTTTCGACATAGAAATACAGTTTATGTTTACGCAGGGATCTTATCACTTTAGTTAAAATTCCCTTACGTGTGTCTCATATCAATATTAGAACGTTACCGCGCGGATTAATCCTCTTATTTGCATTTTATGACTTGTGCATTCCAAAATAATCAGAGTGTACAATTAAATCAAATCATACATACCTGTATTATAAAAATTACCTTTTAAAACACCGACTATGTAAAAACAAAACACGAAACACCAAATTTTATTTACAAAACTCCTACAATATTTATGGTTTTGTTTGACATCCTCTGATAAATACGTTATATGCCTAGAACGAACACAATTTCGTTACATTTATAAGGATACCTTGTATTGTATCATGATGCGTGTGTGATTTAGTCTTGGAGATAATGCTTTGTAATTTATTTTATGACGGACCGCCCAGAAAATTTTCACCCGAGACCGGTCCGCGGACCGGCAGGTGAAAAACTGTTGTATAGACTCTATACTATACTGTGGTTTTGGTGATGGAATAAGAGGTTTAATCTTAATAAACAAATTGTATGTACTACAAGAAAATTTACATAAATTCTAGAATAAATAGAATTTCTATTTGAAAAATCGCATCACTAGATATAACGTGGAAACCCCTAGCTGAGATTATGCTACAGGCGCGTAATAACAAATCATTTGTACCCTTTTCCAAATGATCAAATGGAAAAAAAAACACAGTTCGCGTACTCCTCAAAATTAATTACCCAATGGCCGATTGTTTCTTCTGCTTGTGGACTGTATCGTTCGGGTAGGTTTGTGAAGAATGGAGAATGAACGAATTTGTATTTGTTGCTAATAAATTTTATTTTAAACTGTACACTTCTTACTACAAGTTAGATCTATTCGCCATTTTTCTTTCATGTCATGTCTAGGTTTGTCTGAAAAGGCGCTGGACCGATGGCGAGAAATTTAAACGAGGATCTTGTCACAACACCGATATATAAAACATTTTCGGCATTAAAGCATTTGACTGCTCAAACCGTGATTTATCCATTTATTTCGGCAATTGTGCGAATTCGGGATCTGTGTCTATACAATGTATTTAATAAATTGAACTTTACATATTACAGTCATATTAATTTCGTCTTCCCTATAAGCTCAGTTATATTCAAACATATATGATTTGAAAACTCTATATTGTCAGTCACTAGAATTACCCAAGCTGGATTTGAATTGCATATGTTGTACGAACGTTGGCGGGACTAGTGCGCTACTTTCATTTCTTCACACATATAGTCACGATTAACTACCATTTTTTATGCACTATTGATAATAAATTATAAATATACCACCGAATTAGTGTAAAAGTACATTTTTATTTGTATAGTTATAGAGATCCAAAAAGTGAATATGGGAAATTATTTAAAATAAGTAATAGGTATAAATAATTAATACGGGGTTATCTCATCGGCTCTATTAAAAAAATCTATTAAAGAATGCTTTTTATAATAGAAGTACATCGGTACATACACATCTATAATATTTTGCCAACTCTGTATAATTGCATGTAGTATGTATATATTTTTTGCTTCTAGGTGGTGGCAAGTGCCCTATTTTTGGTCGGGTATTAAAATGTACGATATAGTAGCGGGGCGGAAAACATTAAAGAGCTCATACTTTTTGTCAAAAAAGAATGCTATAGAATTATTCCCTATGCTCCGCAATGAAAAACTGTGTGGTGCTATAGTATATTACGATGGTTTGTGATAAACCATTTAAATTAGAAATGTAGTAAGCAATGATTTTTAGGACAACAGGATGATGCCCGCATGAACTTGATCATTGGCTTAACTGCTATAAGATACGGGGCCACAATTACAAATCACGTGTCAGTTCTTAATTTAATCAAAGAAAAAGATAAAACTACAGGAAAAGACGTAGTGGTAGGTGCCAGAGTTAAAGATGAATTTACTTCTAAAGAATGGGATGTGCGTGCTAAATGTGTTATTAATGCTACTGGTCCTTTCACTGACAGCATAAGAAAAATGGATGATCCGACAGTACAAGGTATATGTGCTCCTAGTAGTGGAGTGCACATTGTATTCCCAGGTACATAAAATGAATGGAAATTTTACTTATTTGTTAAAGTAAGTTGCTTGTTAAATTTTAGGCTATTATAGCCCTCAACAAATGGGTTTATTAGATCCAGCAACAAGTGATGGAAGAGTAATTTTCTTTTTACCATTTCAAAATCACACTATTGCCGGAACTACAGACCTTCCATGTAAAGTAACTCACAGCCCAAGACCAACTGAAGATGAAATTATGTTTATTTTGTCTGAAGTAAAAAATTATTTGAATCCAGATGTTGAAGGTGATTCAAAAGTGTCGAAAGCATTATTATCTAGGGTTTTTTATATTCTCGTTTTTTTTAGTAAGGAGAGGTGATGTGTTGTCAGCATGGAGTGGGATACGGCCTTTGGTTTGTGATCCCAATAAACCGGACACCCAGTCACTTGCTAGAAATCATATTATTCACGTTAGTAATTCAAATTTAGTAACAATAGCAGGTGGAAAATGGACTACTTACAGAAATATGGCAGAAGAAACAATAGATACTGCAATTAAAGGTGTGTGTTTACAGCTTACAAATCCTCTTCACTTAACGACCGATTTGTTTCCACCACTCTAGGGTTAAGCTGATTGTTAAATTTGATTCATAATTTATGGCACTATCTTAAAAATTCATTTTAGTTATACTTTTGAACTTTATTATTAGGCCATAAGTGAATAGTCGTTAAATGATAAAGGTTCATCCACTTTACTCAGAACAACACTACAACTCAAATTGATATTCATACTAACATATCTACGATTTTATTTTTAATTCTACGTAAAAGCAATATTAATCAAAATTTTGAAAGACCCTATACCTGTAAAACTGATTACTGATGTACAATTTTAGCTTGTAATTTAAAGCCGACCTATGAACAATGTCAAACAAAAGGCCTAAAGCTGGAGGGCGCTGATAATTGGACACCAACCATGTACATTCGTCTTGTGCAAGATTTTGGATTAGAATTTGAAGTAGCGCATCATTTGGCCAATTCGTATGGTGACCGAGCTTTTGCAGTTGCTAAGATGGCATCTCTCACAGGTATGCAAGATATATATCGTGTTAAAGTTTCTTTACGCCACGTTATTTATTGTTGAATTTTTTGCGAACTTGTATTGTTGTGTGAATTTGTTACACTTTTTAACATCAGTGATGAGGTTTCATTATACACTAAGTAATATTTTGTTGGTGATTGGAAACGGTGTAGCGAACGGTGTATCTTATAATAACCATTATATGTAAAAATGTAAAAGAAGAAATGCCAAACATAATTACAACCGAAAACTGCCACCAACCGGGCTCATGGAAGTAAGGGTTTATATTGTCTCCATGTACGAGACACAAGCAAAACTCTCAATCCAGGAGAGGGCCGCACCGTAAGCCGGTAATGCAGTCATCGATCTTTTCATTGCTTTTGTTGGTATGGTGATTCCAAGAATAGGCCATGAACCTGGTGGCAATTGTGTTTGGCATTTTTTCTTTATTCCGTCATGGCGGGCCGCTTCGGGAATCACTACATACGCAGTCGCGTGTTCTCATTACACGAGCCATATAGCGAGACTGACAATCCATGATTTGTCCGACTTGATTGTCACTCGCCAGTTTGTGCTACTCTGAGTAGGAAAGTAAATTAAACACAGTTATCAACAACACCAACAATATCTCTTTTTATTAACTCCACAAAACATCAAACATAATAATAATCGTATTTCATTCGCCGGCTTGACCGTTGCCGCTTCTCGGTCTGAATCATCGGTCCCTACAATTACGATTCTAAAAAAAAAACGGTTATCCGAATTGGCCAGTGAAGCCCAGCCACCGAATTGGAGTGAGATTTGAACTCGCGACTCCATAACTGATAGCCAAGCGTGCCATCTACTAAACCCGGGTAACATTAGACATCTCATAGTATTCATTTATACATTTTTCCTTATGAGAAAAATGAAAAGTGACATTTTTCTCATATGAAAAATCAGGAATTGGGATAAGTTTTGTGAGTATTTATTCTCTATAGTGAGTTTGATATTCTTTCCAAAATTTCGTATGGTCCAGTTTTCAATTTATTCATTTTTTTTCTGTCTAAACGGCTTACATTTTCTACATAAAACAAATCTTCAACATTAAATTCATAGTTTTCGGCTCTTATCGAATCCCTGTCCTCAATAAATTACGTAATGGATCCAATGTAATTGTTATATTTGGTAGGTACTATAAAAAAATTATTTTTCCAGAAATTATGTAATATTTTTATTGTGTTTTTTGAATAGGAAAGTACTTTATTGGAATTAAATTATCTTTTACTAAGCATATGGATTATTTTTTTTTGCTTTTTATTTTTAACAGAGACTACTCTATACCTTGCCACCTTATATTTTCTCAATAAACCATACGTTTTTGTTTTTTCATGTAGGGATAAATGCTACTGAATTTTGATTATTTTCGTAACTTGCACACACCAACACTGTTAAAAGTGATAAATCTCAAGCAGAGGAAGAAAAATATACACGTACATTTTATCAGTAGAATTAACTATAAATAAACAAAATTCTCGAAAAGCACGTAGACTTGAAGAGAATTGTACACATTGTCGAATCCTGCACCGTTTACATTACCGGATTATAATTGAAAATATTTGGAGTTCACACTAATGAGATATATATTTTTTTAGGTAAAAGATGGCCTATTATTGGTAAAAAGATTCACCCAGAATTTCCGTACATCGACGCCGAAGTAAGATACGGAATTAAAGAATACGCTTTAACAGCAGTTGACATGATAGGCAGACGGTTGCGCATATCATTCTTAAATGTTCAGGCAGCACAGGAAGCTCTTCCTGAAATAATCAATATAATGGGTGAAGAATTGAAATGGACTCAAGCTGATAAAGATGCACAACTTAAAAGAGCTACGGAATTTTTGCAACTCGAAATGGGTCAAATGATGAACCGTGCGAGCAAAGAGAAAATACCGATTAACTTAAGCAAAGACGAGATTCAAACCTATATAAAGAGGTTCCAAATTATCGATAAAGATCGCAAGGGATATGTTTCCATTAATGATATTAGGAGGAGCTTAAAAGTAAGTAAATGTTTGATATTCTTAGTACATACATATTAAACAAAACTTTAGCCATGAAAGTTAGGACTGATTATTGATAAAGTTTAATGTAATTAGTTTTGTTTAGAATTTTAGTACTTATTAAATTAAATTTAAGCTAACTTACGCTCGCCCAATTTTGGGATCTGTTTATTCGGGTGCAACCAGGTCGACAGGGCTAAAACGTCCACAATAAGTCTTCTGGCAGAGTTGCCGTACGATGTAAACTTGCCCATGAAGGTAAAAAAAATTGAGTTTTTCTAGAAGACGCTTTATGTTGCAATAGCCGAAATTTATTGGGATCCGGAACTTGCGGTTACTATAATTTTAGCTCTTAATGACACCACGATAGGTCCTGAGTTGTTAATCAAATTTATCGACCGTACAAGAGACCACAGTAGAAGAAAGCGGTCCCACTTTTTAAGTTACTTTAATATGAATTTTCATATTCGTGGCTTTGATTTGACCGATTTCGTTGTCTCCTTACTAGTGACTGCGCCCAATCGCAGCGTCGTATTTAAATCCCGCGCAACCACTTCTAAAACTTCCTTGGGTCATCTCGATACTTCTCGTATTAACCCTGTTTCTTTTCTTTACGCTTTGTATACAGAAAACCAAAACCGCCCTCTAATGTTGCGTACGTAAACTTCGTTATTCGGTTCATTGACCGTTGGTGCCATCTGTGAGTGCACAATGTAAACTGGCGCTCGTAACACTGTCCTCTCCTTAGATCTGTTCCGTCCCGAAACAGGAACTGCCACCTCCATGAAAGTACGGCCATATCTCTTCATTTCTACACAACGAAGTCTGACAGAAATAGCACGCTACCGTCCGTCGCCCCTTCCTGCTGACAGCGCGTTGTTCAGCATACCTCTATTAATAGCTGCTCTCTCAAACTTATAAAACTGTTAAACATCGAGCGGTAAGTCGGTTTGCCAATTGAGGCCTTTTTGGTCTCCATTCTTAGGTCTTGGACAACACAATGTGCCAACGCACACCCTTCAGGAGCCTGCTTTGTAGTGTTTCCCGTACTTGCTGATAAATTCCTCATAACTATGTTCTTCTTCGGGGACTCAAATTCGGACATTTTGCTAGGCTCCTTCATGGTTGTCTCCAAGAAAAGGAGCCAGGCGATTAAAATTTACTACTCTCGCCTTACCATTGAGTTTCTTTCTGTTGCGGTAAATAACATCATTAATTCGCTTTACCACTTCGTAAGGCCCATCCTACGGTCGTTGCGGTTTAGGTGCGAAAGCTCGACGTTGCTGTGGGTTAAACAGGCAGATCAGGTCTACAGCAATCCTTGAAAAGGACTGTCGACGTTGTATTGCCTCAAAGGGACCTTCTTTATTTCGGAAGGTCTATTAGCAGCGGCACAAGTTGTAAATCTTCGGCCCCAGTCTTTCGCTCCCTGGTCCTATCCAACGTTTTACGAATTCCCAGATGTCGTCCTGATGTTCCGTCGTGAAGAAGTTTTAAAACTTCGGGAATTCTTGTTTTCGGCACCACAATCTGAAGCATTCTATTTGTCCCAGCCTCGTCTTCTAATATTCGCCTCAGCAGACCATCTTCATACCAACGAGTCCCATTATGCCCAATTAGCTCTCGGCAATATGGAGTTGCAGTTTCCCAGTTAGACTTCTTGTCTCTTGGATTCCACCACGTGCTTTAAAATTCCATCGGACTTTTGGTCAACTCGGATTTGTTATTCGTTCCAGCTATCAGCTATGACAGTAACTCGCAAACAGATTTCTCTTCGGCGCGATAACAGTGCGCACATCCTTTGGGCAGAGTCTTCTGAATAGCGCGTCAACGTTACTATGAGTGGTTCCAGGTCGATGTTATCCGTTGGAAGACGAAGGAGTATTCGAAATGCCATGCAGAGATTGTGAACAGACCTATATTGATCAAACCAACAAACGAATAGAAATCCGGAGAGACGAGCATAAACTAGCAGACAACCCACTTCTTCTTTAGCTCAACATGTAACTATGACGGGACACTCCATTGATTTTGATAACACTAAGACCTTAAATAGATGTTCCAACCTTCAAACTCGGGTTCTAAGAGAAGCTATAGAAATAGACAAACGTCCATCAAGCATGGATAAACGGGACGACACTCAACGCCCCTCCTCAAAGTGGAAACCGATGTTATTTGAGCGCGGCATCGTTAAACCGCACCTGACACTCAGGAAGAAGAAAGAACAGCTGAAGTAACTTCGACGGATCACAAATAAAACATCTTGTCCGCCTGACCAATCATGTGAAGCCGATCGAAACAACTGATACATACTTTTCTCTGCACCGAAGGTACGTGCAACACAACCATCGCTCACTTCTATGATTGACAGAAGTCACTGACATAAGTGTGTCTGTCAGTAATGTCACTACTTGTTCCAGAAGATGAGATAGAATTCATTGAAACGTTGAGCTGCAACAGGTTCTTTTGTGAACCAGCTACTACGTAGATCAACACCCGGAAGAACTACAGTTCATATTTTATACGCAAAAACCACAAGTTGAATTTATTCACACTAACGTGTATATAATAATTCCTGTAGTAGTGTAACTGCAAATATACAGTATTAATTATTTATACTATAAACATATTACCCTTGTTTATATATCTTATAGTTATTCAACCGAGCTGCGTAAGGTGTTGACATCTGGCGGCGATAGTATAAAAGTACTGATGAATGAAATTAAATACCGCCAAATATTCATTGGAATGCGAGCTATGTTGGTTGTAGATTCTGAAATAAACTTGGCAGTTAATAACAAAGTAAAACCAATCAAAATTAAGAAATTACAATGCAACATTATTAAAAAATAAATTTAAATTATGAATGAACGACAGGTAAATAGCACGCCCCCTGGCCGCGATTTCCCCGAATTACAAACGGTTGAATAACTATAATATATATAAACAATGATATTACTACGTACAGTAAGTGCAGTGTATTTACCTCCTGCGTCTGTTATTGGATTGAGTTTTGACAAAAATAAAATATCTCTTATAGATTGTAACATTGGGGACACTAGTATTTCAGTTATCGTCGAAGCGAAACATAACACAAAACATAAAAAAAACTATATTTGGTTGTCAAAGTAGACCGCTATTTTTGTTCGCCGTCAAGTAAGTATTGCTTTGTTATTTAATAAGTAGGCGACGTCTGACTGCGGTACTAGCTGCAGTGAAACAATAAATAAGGGTAATTTATTCGTCGCAATGTTTCGGTTTCCTAAGTATTGGACCTTTCACGCTTGAAATGATCTTTCCATTTTTAAAATTTGTGATATTTTTTAAACTACAGCGTGGTACCTATATATTAATTGCTCAAGACATCAGTGTATATATAAGAACGTTAGTTGCATAGTTTGTTATATGAAGGATTTTTTTTTTCTAGCGGGATGATGGAACAGATGTTCCTGGAGAAGAACTTCACGAAATTTTAAAGGAAATCGACACAAATATGAATGGTCAAGTAGAATTGGACGAGTATTTGCAGGTATGTATTTTAATTGTTTAGATTCTTACTTAACAGTGAACGATACCAAGTCAACAGCCGAGAAACGGACCCCACACGTCTCCAACCTATACATAGAGGAAACGGAATTCGCTTTTTAGGAGAGCGATAATTCCGGACACTGAACTAACTAATTATTTTCGAACTAGTTCAATGTGCTGGATCCAATACTATTTCCGTGACGAGTTGTCCCTGCGCGCGTCCAGTTTGCCACGGCCAGTAAAAAGAAAGTTTTTTTTTTGTAAATTGTTTGCTTAATTTAATGAAGTAGAACAGGAAAAACCACGAAACCAGTTATATAGCTATAGGACACTTTTAATCCTTATTTGACTATCTCTATCAATATTTTATTAATAAAGAAGCCACTTGGACCATTTTGGAAAATATACCTATATGCCACCATTTTGTTTCAGATGATGTCCGCAATTAAATCAGGCCATGTGACATATTCTAGATTTGCAAGAATGGCAGAAATTGAAGAAGCTCGACATGAACAAGAACTACTTAAAAAACAAATCTCAGTTGAACGCAGTGGCGGAGGATTGTAAAACCTTTAACTTTTAATTTGCTGTAATTAAATAATATTATTTAACTTATTTTAATATATTTACTGATTATAGGCTCACACTCGACGAAAAGTTTTCTTCATTTTAGACATCTAGTTGATTGGGGACTAATATGTACATACATATTTAATTATTAAATATATATGAAAAATATAAATTACTTTGAATTAGTAGTTTCTATTATAAAACTTCTATTTTTGAGATTATCACTACCTTAAACACGAATAAGATATCTCGACCTTTACTGAGGCATGTATTTTATAATTGAAAACGAGTATCAACGAGTATTTGAAAAGCATGCAGTTTTAACTACAATAGGAACAGTAAAAGTAATTTCACTTATGCAGTAGTAACTGCTTAGGCTTACGTTATTAAAAAGAGTTAATTCAAGTAATTGTTTCAACTATTAAATTATGTGGAATATTTATTTTTTCCCCATCTGCCACGGTGAGCTATCTGTTTACTTATCTGTGGTAATATTTATAAGATTTTTTTTTGCGGAAAATTAGGCTCGTTTATTTACTTACCCCCCACCCTCCCTAATCTAATGCATGTCCAAAAGATATTTCAGTTTTCCTTATAAAACTTCATCCGTTTTTTATATAACTCCAAAATATGCTTGATTGTAGAAGAAAATTATGTAATTACAACTGCTAAATACTAAAAATAAATGAAAAATATTCAATGAGATTACCTACCTGTGTATTAAAATTGAGAATTAATAAATAAGTAAGCAAGTTGAAATAGTGAAAGTTTAAAATTGACAATACATAGAGGAACATATTAACATCTTTATACACAATAAGTGTATATTAGTGTATAATACGTTTGAAGGAAAGATGCAAAGTGCGTGGAGAATGTAAACATTTGCATGTTGTGTTTTTTAGCAAAAATAGTGCCTGCTTAGGCATCACGGGGGCCATGTCCTCGACACTGACTGCGGCCATGGTGACCATACTTGGGCTTCCTCCGCTGCAGTTTGTGTTACGGTCAGAGACGACTCTGGGAGCATACAGAGTAAAATGTAGCGGGTATAAAGGTTTCTCTGGCGACACCGGAGATGATACCAGCATCTTCATCTGCATCGAACAGACAGTACCACTGTCCACAAGAGCGGACAAGAACAAGATTCCGCCCGTCTTCAGCTTCACTAGGAAATACCTTGTAGCTATTTCTAATAGTGAGACTGCAAAAGCTTACATGGCACAGGCATTGGGATCTGGAGAGATGAGCAACCGAATGGCAAAGCTACTAGCTTAGGGGGCTCCACCTCCATTTTGCAGGCTGAAGTAATAGGTATCCAGACCTGCGCAGAGGGCATCTTAAACTCCCCGCATGAGAATGGATCGATCGAATTTTTTTCTGACAACCAAGCTGCCCTCAGGGCAGTGCAGGCTGTCAAATTTGCCTCCGAAGTGGTACTGGGGTGCTATAGGAAGCTCGAAGAATTGGCAGAACATCACAGCATTACGTTGAGACGGGTTTCAAGCCACTCTGGGATCAGAGGCAACGAAATTGCAGAACCGTCGTGTGAGAGTTCTTATGGTATCAAATCTAATTATTTTTTACGTGCGATTAAGTCTGTTGTGTTTCGTGGTGCCTTGATTTATAGTAAATACCAGCACATTCTATTAGCAAAAGCAGGAGCATGATTACATTATACTTTACAATGTATGTTTTAGAGACACAGAAATAGAGTTAATACAAATAAGCATATAACATTATTAAAACTATATTATTTTTGAAAAACAAGAAAACAATCTGTGTTTATATCTACCCAATATAGAAGTTAGTATGAGAGCAAGGTTACAATAACATTGCACTAATCCCAAGGCCACAAGCTTCCACGTTACTGTTATTAGCGTCTCTGTTAATCTCAGTTTATTTACATTTGTAGATTACATTGTTGTTTGCGGAAGGCATGGGTTTCTTAAGTTATGTCTGAATGTAACCATATTTCTATTTTCAAATGCATGTTTTTTTTTTTCATAAAAATTTTCATTTGCAAAGTTACGGGACCATGCGTAATAATGGATAATAGTTTTAATTTTGCTTAGTAGTTTATTACATTCATTTAGGTACGCTTTACCAGGTTTTACCAATCTCTGAAAATACATAACGAAAATTGTTTATGGCTTCCAACATTTCCTGGAAGATTCTTAAACATTTTGACTAAGAGACTGACACGTTTCTTTATGAAATAGGAAATACTAGAATAATATATGCATTTTTCATTAAAAATTTCATTGTGTAATAAATATTTTATTTTAACAAAATGTATATCAAAATTGTAACAAGCAGTATAAAGTATTTAATTATCACTAATACAAAAGATAAAAAGCTTTATAAAGTAGAAACAATATCAGACCTAAATATAATAGGAATACCGAAATATCGGTATTTCTTGTTATATGTGCGTATATACATATATATTTACACTGCAACAATTTACTGTAATGTTCATGTATCTCAAAAAAGTGTCGAATAAAAGAACATTACTATAAATTATAGTACCACATTACGTACTACATATGTATGTAGGTCTATGTAATATTTTTGTTATAAAACGCAGTTGTATAAATAATAAAATATCCTGTCTCTAGATGATTCTATAGACAGAATTTTTATTACCTACGTAGCCATTCACATTTATAATACAATAAATATACATATATACTAATAGTTTTGATGTAAATACAAAAGTATTAGTATTTATTATTAAAAAAAATAAATATTTATACACTTACAACACCTTATTAATATACTTGAATAATAAAAGCAGATTTATAAATACGCAAATAATTCCAAATATTATTATCCAAACACCTTTTTTCATCATCTGACTAGCATTTTCTTTTTTTATTAATCGTGCTTTATGTTTAGAACCTGAAGATAAAAGAATATGATTAATAATTAATATTATATATTACTGAAATCAAAATATGACAGTTAAGGTAATAAATACGGCACACTCACTACGAGTGCTAGTATTTAATGGCATCTACAGCAGGCAATTCTATCGTAGGAGCAAAATAATAAATAAAAACCCAAATATGAAACCCTTTTTATAAAAAAGTTTGTTTTAATTCACTATGTGAATAACTGAGAGTGGTTTATTCAAACTTCCCTAAAAATATTTGCTTCAGAAAAATGAACATTTGGCATTTTGGCAGTGTAAGTGCTAGTGCCACATTAATGTTAACGTCTAACATCCGTTATCATAATAATTAAGGCGCCAAAAAATATTGAATAAACTAGACGATAAATTGAATGGCTACATTTGCATTTGACACAGGGCCAATAAATAATGCGTTTTTTAATAAAATAATTTCAAGATGGAGGTTGAGGCAATTCGAAATGGTAATGCCTGCACAATCCGACGCCAAGTGACAGTCTAAGCACCACGATTTTTGTGTGGTCCTCTGTCGAGAATCAGATCAACAAGGTTCTATATGAAACATCTTAAAACTCGATTTTGTCTTTAGACTACTCCATTTCATGAGATCGTATAGGTACTTATAATCATTAACCCAAAGCTCAAATACACAGCAACCAAACCCGAACCTATTGCCTGAATTAAAATTAAAAAATTCTAGCTAGTGTGTCCAAAAGAGCGTTAAATAACGCGCTAAATCCTTTTGATGTGTCAAAACAGGCCGCCACCCGAACTATCGCCTAACGTCTAACGCCATTCATAACCACGATATCAAATTAGCGCAGTAAGTCGTAGCTACACTTGTATTGAATGCCAAATAGCGCAATAAGCAACGACATTAGACGCTAGTGTGGCCCCAGCATAAGTTGGTGTATCTACGTCAGTGCACATTAAAAATTTTACCAGAAGGCGGTTTTCGGTCCAATGAATGTATAGAATTGTGTAGATACATAATCAAACCTCCTGTCAAGCAGGAAAATATGTTATTTCTTTTTTTTCAATTTACATAACATATCAAAATTAAATAAAAAATACACAAATAAATAATATTAAGTACACATACAAATGGTAATAAATATTAAGTATTTCCTTTAATTATAGTTGCAACACGCATTCTCGACCATTAGCAGTCATAGATCGAGTTATTATTTTTTTATGGAGATACTGGAAGGGAACAAAATGCGAGCAAATGTTCCTCACCTTTTGCTCGGACTATTCTATTCACGTGTACACAGGCTGTGGCATTTATCTGTCGACGGTTTGTTATGGCTAACTTATCCACTTAACTGAAATATGTTTTATACAAAAGTAAATATTCAGCATCAATAATCTACACCGCAAAATTATTTTCATGTATACAGGAAGTTCAGTATCACCTGCACGGTATACGACTTCGTTATTTCAAATTGAACATCCTATAGGTAACTATCACACTGACAAAAGTCAATGCTAGGTTTTCCACTATCACCAAACAACAATGCACAATCTCTCGACGCGCGTTTCGCTAACCAAGTTATTGGTTACTGTTAATCATCTCCTGATGATGCTAACTTGGTTAGCGAAACGCGCGTCGAGAGATTGTGCATTGTTGTTTGGTGATAGTGGAAAACCTAGCATTGACTTTTGTCAGTGTGATAGTTATTGTTACACCAAAGGTTCCAAAACCCAATTACTGGATCCTATAGGTATATTATTGCATTTTTGATGTAAAATAAAGATTTAATTTACACAACGTACACCAAGACCGAACAGTTTTGAAGATATACGATGTTTTAAAGAAAAAAAAAATGCGGTTACAGTGTTCATTTGAAAAATTAGTACCGCTTTTACTTATAACAATTTTGCAATAATTTAGTAGTATAGTTGCGACAATCGGAGTGCTCAGTAGAGCCCCGATTAGCTTAGTAGACTCCTGAAGATGGTCGAGTAGAGTCCCTATCAAGGCAGGTGATTACCAAACATTATTATGATAATAAAATTTTATGATTTGATTTGGGTAAAAAATTTAGTATAACTTTCATTATACAAGTACACAGTCTATAATAACGTACGTCATAAACGCAAATTGCATATAGGTACATGTTTCTATGTAGGTTCTTACTATTTTACATTTAAATCGACTGCCTACTATTTTCACACGGGACTCTACTGGTAGGGGCCCTTGATAATGTTTGAAAGTGTGTAGGCAAAAACTAATCTTTGCTATTATAATACAACCTTTGCGTGATAATAAAGCTAATAGGTATATTTAACCGGGTAAAAAACTCATTTGTTTTCCAAATAGAACTGCCTATATATTTTTATGCCACATAATGATACAGAATTAAATTCTCTTTCAATGGCATGTAACATTTCCTATAGCTAAAGTTAATATATACTTTTTGAGTAATTTTGAATAATATGTTATTTAGTATAAAAAAATAGTACGATCAGGATATTGTAAAAAAAAAAACAATTATTATTAATTGGTAAAATCAGACATGGAAGTTATAATAAATTTCATATCATAAGGTATACAATAATAACTAGTTAGTTGAATAAAACCGTAGTAAATACATAATTTAGGGGCACAATAGGTCTTAAGGCCGAGTTGCCTCACGGGGTTAAACCTGCCCATGAAAGCAAAAAAAAAAAATACATAATTTTACTCCATTAAGTGAGGAAAAGCATAAATTTTATTCAGTAACCTTTCTTTCATTAACCCAAGAATTGGAATCTCTAGTTGCAGAAATAAAAATAAAAAATAATAGGCAAAATAATATGTATTTTTCATTGATGCAAGACTGTCTGTACTTAATTGAATTCGTTATTGAATAAAGGATTGTGTAAATTACAATGATTATTATATTATGGTTCAAAACATAAACAGAATTTCATTTAATAAAGACATATTTACTTTTTAGATGCGCGTCCAATTGGCTTTGACTATTAGCGATTATTTTGCATAAATCACATTGGAATGTTTTTCCTTGTCTTTCAGCTCTCATAATATGTCTTCTACCTTCTTTATGTCGTCGCAACACAGTGTTGCTTGTTACTTGTACATTGCACAATTCACAAACATATAACTGAAATTGTAATGTTAATATTATTCATCACTGTACACGTTATTTTAAGCGATTTATTACCTTTTTCATACTTTGGAAACGTACATCATCATCATCATTCTTAATTGATGGATATTCCGATTCAATGGTAATTTCTTCAATAGCATTTCTAATTTCTTTCGACATAATAAATAAAATTTATTATATGTACATGTACTACTAAATGGAATTAGACTCTGAGAGACAAATATACGACTATAACAGGACATAAAGGAAGCAAAAAAGAGAGCGCACAACTGCATTTAATATGTTTTGTTTCCTACTTTTTGTAAGAATAAAACCTAAGTTGACTAAAGTAGACACATACATATATACACACATTACACACACACATGTATTTTTTGGTAAATACTGTGTGCCACAGGTGTGTGCGAAATAAATACTAACCAAACAGTTTATCAGTATTTAATTATTTTTTGGATTAGAATATTATTAGCGCACCTTTATAATAATAAATATTGTCAACAGATACAATAACATGTACAATGCAATTATTATCCTGAAAATATATGAAGATGATTACGTGATTGCCCAAAAACGGAGATTGAGTTGTTTACAAACTAATGCCGAAATACATGAAGTTTTTCTAGCACCCAAATGAAAATTTGCTAGAACGATGTACAGAGTGATTCATTTAGAATGGCAATACCTCGATAACGGTTGGCTCCTAGAGCTTAGGGAAAAAAATATACTAATAATTGTGCTAGAGGTGCGAACGGGCCGGGCCGGGCCAAGAAATTCCAGAAGCGGGCCGATTTTTTATAATCAAACTGGCACACACAAGCCCGCTCGGCCCGTCAAGTCCGCCCGGTCTGTCAAGCTCGCGCGGTCAAGTTTCTTCAGGCGGCCAAATTTGCTTGGCAACTGGGTTTTAGAAATAATAAACCATTGTATTCTATTGTATATATCACCATTTACATTAATTAACGTAAAATACATATATAGGCACAATTTAAATAAAATAATATTTGATAATTGGGCTTGTATGTCAATAAACGTTGAGTTTATTTTGGTACGTATGCTTCGGCAGACAGTTGCTAGCTTTATCGAACTGTTAATACTGCTGCCATCCATTTCTTCATTACAAATAGTAATTCAGACATTTTTCTATCTTTGTCGGATAGTTTTAATTTTTTTTTTCAATTGTGTTTCTTTAACATAAATCTATAAATGTGAGGAGCTAAACAGTAAATTCCCTGATATTTACTCGTCTTTTAAAGTTTCGGCGACTTCGAAATATGTGGACGTATTGATGAATCCGGAAAGTTGGCCTAATGAAGTCTGTGTCAACAAGTTTTTCCATGGCCTGGCCAGAAGTCAGCAAAACACTTAAAACATTTATGCTTCATGCATCAGAACATTAGATGTATTAGTAATAAGGTGAACCATCTAAATGTTAATTTAAGGTCGCAGTGTGTTGATATTTTATTGCTTTTCGAGCACTGGCAAAGTGGTAACCAATTAAAAGCTTTATTTTTAAACAATTATACGTTAGCTTCTTATTTTTGTCGGCCTCTAAATAAGCATGGAGGAGTCGCTAATATCTATGCTTGTAAAGGAATACACTTTAGACAAGACCCCAATAATGTATCCATTATGAATGTAATTAAAATTTGCGGTATTGAAATTATTTCAAACATTGATGTAATAATCATTGCTTTATATAGAGTGCGGTCCTCTGATACTAATACTAATTTGTTAGAACTGATTGCAAAAGAAAATAAGCTTGTTATTATTGGTGGTGACTTTAATATTAATTTCGCCACTTATTCTCCATTACAAGTTTCCCTCTTAGATTTATTAAATAGTTATAACTTAAATATAACAATCCATGTTCCCACGCGAGTGTGTACTTCTACCTCTACTTGTATCGATAACTTTATAATCAATTTAGCAGCTGATTGTTATAACACCCAATGTCACGATTTCAATCTGTCAGACCATTTCGGTAAAATTTTAACAGTTCATATCTATTTACGTGTTAATGATCATCTTGCACCTCGGCGTGAAAATTTAATCCATGCTTACTGGACCTGTTTATTAGTATCTGTATAACAAGACTTGGATATCAGTCTATAAACTTACATGTCCTGATAAAGTATTGTGCAAATTTGTAGAAATTTTTAAACATTACATGGACATTTGTTTTCCCTATGTAAAATACCTTAAACATATTTCAAATAATAATGGATAACTCCTGATCTAATACAATTAAAACATAATTTATTATTTATGCGTGGTGTTAGCAGAAAATATCCTGCCCTTAAGCCTCATTTTTCTTGAGGTATGAACAATTCTATAAGGAAGCGCTTAACACATCGAGAAAGAACTACAATGACAATTATATAATGACCATCCTAATATGTTTAAAGCGGTATGGGACGTTATCAGAAATAATTTACCCAATCTAGCAGCTAATAACAAACTGCCACAAACTCAAAATTTATCACTGCTTTGTAGTAATTTTAATAAAAAATTTAGTCATGCAACTCCACAAACTACTCTTGCTCTAATTTAACTGATTTAAATTTTAATAATAATCCTAACAGCTTTTTTATTACTCCAGTTACCACAAATGATGTATTAAGAGTTATTAATAAATTAAACAACTCTATAACTACAGGCCATGACTCATTGTAAGTTCCTTCTTTTATTATAAAAAAAATGTGCTCAATCAATTTCAACTCCTTTGTCTTATTTAATTAACTTCTCATTTAATAAAGGTACTTTTCCTTCTTTACTCAAGGTAGCAAATGTTAAAAAAGGTAACCCTGGTTATCTAGATAACTATCGTCCCATAAGTATATTTTGCCAGTCCTTTCTAAACTTTATGATGTATGAAATGTTAATTGTTAATAATTTAATCTTTTCGCTAGTCAACAAAACGGTTTTATTCCTAATCGTCTGTTAATACGGCTTTACATAAATTTATTCAACAAATTTCCCTCAGTATTTATTTCGAATTTTCCGTGTTTAGCAATGTTTATAGATCTTTCGAAAGCTTTTGATAGTGTTGACCGCAAGTTATTGATTGTGTCTTGTGGTCAACACTAGTAAAACAAATTGTATCTTATTTAAGAATAACAATAAATATAATATTAGTAATTTTGTATTAAATGGTAATTCTATCGAACTAACTAAATTTTCGAAATTGCTCGGTAAAATTATAGGTGAAGGTCTAAAGTGGGGGCCCCATATTGACAATCTTTGTTGTGAATTGGCCAAGATGTTAGCGAAAAAAAACTAAACTGCAAAATTGTTATCATGGTGGGGAGAGCGTGGGAAATTATAATAAATCTATTGAAAACAATCGGACATGTTTCTCAAATTCCTACCAAAAAAAAAACCCGGTATCTATAATGGTATAGTATCTATGAAATTTCGTTAACCGTATTGTATTATGAACATTACGTTTTTGGCAGCAATACTTGCCAACATTAATTCAATAAACTGAAGTTGTATTTCTTGCGTATCACTGATAGTTGGTGACCATTACACGAGGGGATTTCATTGCGGCTATGTTCGTTTGTTGCCAATAACGCCTACCTTTTCATACCCGTGCTGGACTCTATATATTCCATTTTAAATTTCGTGCCAAATGCTCAATGTAGCGCACCCTGTTTCTTCGGGGTATAACTACATGATTTAAAGTTGGTACACATTTTTAGCATTAAGTTACCCATCTCCTTTCGTTATGATCTGTGATTATTGTGGCTATGTTCATTTGTTTCCATCTATGCCCGTGACGTTTTGATAACAAATTGAATTTTAAGGTTATGAGTGTTATCTCTCGAATGGGCAACACGTGGACAACACAGAACTGCGATCATAGATAATTACTGCGACAGCGACAGTGCCACAGAATGATGTTATGAGAAAGTGTGATGCAAATGTAAATAATTAAGGCACAGTAAGTCAACCATATAATTAGTAATTATAGAGTGGCTGTTGTTTATGCGTAGACACAGAACGTAAGAGTGTATGGTTAGAATAACCTGAGGAGAAAATGGCCACTTCACTAGCAGAACAGTTACAAAAGCTAGCAGTTCCCCAAACGTCCGTATTGAGCCAAGCTAAGAGTAGACCATCATTGCTTTTTGATAAGAAACACGCTGCAGAAATTTCTCGGGAAGTATTTTACCAAATTGGTCTTGATGGATTTGAAGAGTTGAAATCAAAATCTCACTTGTTTGCTCCATTTGAGAATACACTATTCCATGTAACATCTAAGGAATATGAGAGATCTGTTCAAGATACAGTGGCTAATGACAGATTAAATAAGCAGATTAGGAGATTTCTCTATATATTATCGCCATATCTCTCTTTAACTTGTGCACATAAAGCTTTAGAATGGCTTATTAATCGATATAGGATCCATGAATACAACAGAAATGATTTTTTTATGTTAATATTGCCGTACCATGAAACAAATATATTTGTGCGTGCATTGCAACTTATAAAGATAAATGATTCTGGTGACCATTTGATTTGGTTAAAGGATGTTCAAAAAACTGGCATACATTTATCCAAGAGTTTACTCTACGTTTATACAGCTAAGAACCCACTGTTTTTAAGAGATATTGGAAAATTTATGTTGCAAGCACTAAATGAACAAAATCAATCATACACAGTAAATAGTTTATTTAAATTTTACTGTGCAACAGTTACAGGAGCATTGGAATATGCAAATGATATTAACGAAACACATGTGAGTCAAATAATAAGTGTGTTATTGAAAGGGTATAAATCAACAGTACCAGATTTTTGCGCCGGATCTTATATTATTACAGCAAAACTATTGACAAAAGCGGAATTATCTGAAAAAATATTAAATAAATTTGTTAACAATATCTCCCATGTACCTGTGGATTACTTACATACAGAAGCAATTTTAGTGTTAGTGGTGTTATATCAAACACAAACACATTTTTCTGAAATATCTATTTCTGCTGTTAAACATTTGGCAAGCAAGATTGAAACAGTGAAAATTTTGGGAAAACTTAATTGTGTTAATAATTTTATTAATCCATTATTGGAACCTCTATTAAAAGGTTTAATTGAATATGGTATCCTAGAAGCAGAAACTAATGAAATTCATACATTTCTACTTACATTGGTGTCAGATGTTAAGCTGGAAGACTTACTTGTATCGAAATTAATAAGGTAAGCCACAGTTACTACAATTTATTTTTAAATTTCTAATAGTCACCAAAGATATTACATCACTCCTCGCCACACCATTTAATTAATTCGGGACAATTGTTTTGGAAATTTGTGTATTTCTGTTTGTCCAATTGTCCCGAATTAATTAAATGGTGTAGGGTGGAGTGATTGGATATCTTTGAAGTCTATTAATACGCTACAGTCCTTGCATATCTTTGGACAGACAATAGTCATAAATTTTGCAAGGTTATAGCTATAACATGGCAAATAGCTTTGTCCAAAATGCCAGGCCTGTTGTTCTTTGTTTACAGTTGCATGAAACTTGCTAAATTCTTGTTTCAAAATTGTGCCAATGTCAACATTCTCTTTTAAACTCGCTCAAATTTTTTGTTTCATAATTGTGACAATGTCCCAAGCAATGGGGATTTTAATTTTTGAAAAATGTGTTCTGTAAAATTCATTTAAATTTAAAAACATTTTTGACTACACAGAATGTTTTAAAGATATCAAGCATATGTTGGCTACACCAGCCTATGGATTTCGAGCACTCGATATCGTCCATATATCCTCATAACTGGACAACAAAGCAATTCCGAGTGCTATCGTCTGTGCCGCAATATCGAGATCCTTGAAGAATTCAGACGATAGCACGTTAAGTATCGAATAGACGTTTGGTTTTTGCGTAGTATAAGGTTGTTATGTATCTATCCTTTTTACCTAGCGAACCTTTGTTGAGATCAGCCAGCCAGCCATACAAAATGAGGGTTGGTGTAGAATTTAGGTATAAGACCCACATTTAACTTCTAAGTAAATTATGAAATGAATGTAACAAATTAATTTTTCGGATTAAAAATTGAATAGATATTAAAAGCTGTGAAGTGAAAGAAATAAATTTCCTTTCAGACTAACCAAAAAGGCTGCTATCACCGCGGATATAAAACTTAATCGCGGTTGTCATCTGCATTCCATCCCACTATGTAATATAATATGAGTTTTCAATGAAACAAGAACAAATTTCACTTTCACATACTCACATAATACTTCATATAGATAATACAATAATGCCGAGGGCCCAAGTGATTGGCATGTGACGGACATAAAATTTAAAATACATATAAACAAGAACAGTACAGTGGAAGAGTGAGATGAAAGAACACCACCACAAGCTTCATGAGCATGAGTGCCAATTCGTTACATGTTCTTACGTCAACTGTTCACACTATCACGAATACATCTGAGTTCGACGACGATAGAGACTCAGAATCGCTCTTATGCCCGAGATCGAGTTTACTCTCGTGTCAAGTTCGCCTATCGTATCGACTGCTCGGAATTCCACCTCACTTAAGCCGGGTTATCGAAACATGCGGATTCTATATACGAAGTATATGCTGGGTACTTCGTGCGTTGTTTGCCAAATTAAATGGGCCGATAAAAAGGGTCATTTGCTATCTCTTAAGGCCCAATAACTCAATATTGGGCCCACAGGGTTTTTTATTTTGACTTTTTATTTTTCGCAAAATTCAGCATTTCAATTTTTAGAAAAAGTTACGAGCTCTAAATTTAACCCTGTAATACTAACCGGGGTTACGTCTAACCCCAAGCGACGTTAGTATCAAATGGGGAGTCCATGTGCATTAGTGGTGCAGGGTTAAAGTTAATTAGAATGTGTACAGTTATGTGGTTCAACCAAATTCGAAATTACTTGCAAATAACATCTACTTTCCATTTTATTAAGGGTGCGTGAACAGTCCTGTGGCGGGAATTCAAAATCGCTAATTTGGTTTTTAATATAGTTTAAACTCAACTTTACATTGCAATAATAAAACTATTTTGGGCTTCTATCGGGCAACTTAATTTGGCAAATGATGCACCAAACATCCTGTATAACATCTCTTTGATAAGTATATGTATACTGTGATGCAGGGGTGTGAGAAAGCCAGGAGCCAGCCTGTATATGTATATATATGACAATTCATAGGTTTCCTAGGTTTTTACAATCTTTTTGAACATTTAAATAATTGTAAATACCTAGGAAACCTATGAATTGTCATATATATACATATACAGGCTGATTCACTTGTTTTTGGAGCAACGTAAACAGTGTATTCTAGCGACCATACAGGTGTAAAAACTTTATATAAACGTATATCTAACAATGTTTCGTTTTCGAGTTCCAGCTTGTTGAAGGTTTTTGTTAGGGCTGGGCGATACCTATGATTTTGGCATCGGTATTCGATACTTGTCTTGGTATCGATACTTGCCGATGTATCGATTCTACGCTAGGTATCGTTACCCAGTACTAGTACTAGACTATCGATTCCGAGATATCGATACCATAAAATTGATTCCGAAGTATCAATACTTGGGTAGCGATTCAAAGGTACCAGTACTAGGGTATTGATTTCGAGGTATTGATAGTGGAGTTTGAAAATTTCAATTTAAATTTTAAAAATTTTATAATATTTCTAATTTAAAAATTTTACTTTCCCTTAACATGTATAACTGTTGTTTCATTTGACAATTTTGTATAACTATTTGAGAAACGTTGGGGAAGCAGTAAAAGAAAACATCGCCGAAAATATTGGATATTATAAAATAAATTATTGCTCAAATTAACCGCTTCTTTTTTCTATACATTTTAAATCAAGAACAAGAGATTGGTTTTTCAAAAATATAATAATACCAATAAGTTATTGGTAATTGACATTGACTCTTTCTTATTTTAATTTAATACATTGTCCTGTTTTCTGCAATAAAGTCAGTTATCCAGAATATGTAAACATTTATTGTATACAAAAAACTTATAAGAATAGGACCTATAATAAAAATAAAAGACATATAATAGTTAGATAAAACTAATTCGGGTCAGGAACAAAAGCTTTATTCATCGATAAGAAGACTAATTGTTCGGCATGTTCTGCAGTTAAAGAAACCCTTAAATCAGTTATTATATTACCACCACAGCTAAACACTCTTTCGGATGGCATACTGGTAGCTGGAATGCAAATATATTTCTCACATACCGATGCTAATCTTTTTAAATAATTTTCATTAGCCTTTCACCATTCTAAGGGGTTAATCGAAATGTCTTCTGTTTCTATGGCTTCATACTTCCGTATTTCACTCTCGATTATTTTCCTTTGCTTTGCGTTTTTTAATTAATAGAGAAAGTCCTTTAGTTTTCGTTTCTTGTTCTGTAGGCGTTTCGCTAGGTGTAGCAGTATCGGAGATGTCACTTTTTAAATAATTAATTACGTTATTGTACGTATCATCAGAAAAATAATCTTTTTTAAAGCGTGGATCAAGATAGGTACATTTGTTTTAGGATTCCCGCCTTGCAAGGAATACCTATTATTAAAATTATGGATAATTTCGGAATGTACATCCCTTATAATATTCAAGTCATCCTGATCAATGTCTTCCATTTCATTGGTATCTTAAGTTTTCCAACAGAGGAATGATAGCGGAAGCCGTTATATATTTTTCAGCTGACATTTGCTCAGAAACTATTTGAAATGGTTTAAGACATTATTGTTGTGACAGGAATCAGTTTAACATTAGAAAGGATGATAAGTTTTATTTCATAGGAGCGACAAACTTTACTCCAGCATTTATACCCCCATTCAATTGGGATTACTTTTTGAAAAATAGATTCAGTGGAAGAGAGGAGTGAAAGACTGCTAATGAGTGAAAATCATAATGGTTCTCAATAAAAAATTCCGTAAAAGAAATTCAATAGCTTTCTTTATTCCATGTTTAGTTTATTCTTTAAATTTAGTTGTACTAGTACTGGGAATCGATACGAAGTGTAGAATTGATACTTCAGCAAGTAGCGATACTAACAATAAGACAAGTATTGTATACGAGACCAAAATTGTAGGTATCGTTCAGCTGGATACCTCGATCCGATACCACGGAATCGATACTCTATACTAGTACTAGAACCAGTACTAGTACTAGTATCGATATATCGATACCTTTGCTAATCACGGTATCGAAGAATCGATACCATTAATGGAATCGAATACTTGTCGATGTATCGATATTTTGCCCAGCCCTAGTTTTTGTATTGTAGCGAATGCAGACGGCTTGGCGGGGAAATCGGCGGGCGGACTCGAACCTGTTCGCCGCAGCCGGAAGAAAACATAATTATCAATTTTTGCATTAAAGTGGCTAGTTGTCAAACCGAAAGCAATACGCTCAGTTGTGAAAGTTATTTGAATCTCAAAAATGTTATCGATAGCTTTATTATTTACAAATATGCCACGAAAGTTCAATAGTGTGGAATATGCAGGTATTCACTATGTGTATTCTACAATGGTAATGCAGAAGCATCAGCTCGTGAATATGGAAGGCGTTTTCCCAAGTTTTTATCGATGGTAGCTCAGTATGGATAATAGTGCGACAATGGTTAAATACTAATTATTCACAACGTTGGGCGCTTAGGACCAGTGCTGTGGCCTCCAAGAGCGCCAGATCTTAACCCATTGGATTTCTATGTATGGGACACGTTAAAATATAAAATGGATGCGACCCCTATCAATACACGAGAATAGTTAATTTTAAGAATTGAAGAAGCTTGTGATGGAAAGCGACAAAATCGGCAAATAACCTGCGCAATTGATTAAAGATTAATGTTATTTTTATATCATGATTAACAATCTTTACATTTAATAAAGAATTTGCGTAATAAGCGTGATTTAATGCAATATTTATAATAATAATTATTATGTTCGATGTCTCGATTTCCCCGCAATGCCATCTGCGCTCGCTACAATATAAAAATCTTCAACATGCTGTAACTCGAAAACGAAATATTTTTGGATATACGTTTATATAAAGCTTTTACACCAGTATTGTAGGTAGAATATGCTGTTTAAGTTTTCCCTAAAAAACTGAATCAGCCTCTATAAGAAAAAAATCATATCTCGCAACATTTAGTCACTGTGTTTTGCAACATTTCCTAATGATTTTTAAAGGTTTTAAAATGAAAAAAAGGTACATTGTTGTTTATTTCGGAGGTAAATTAATGTACAATTGGTAACAAATAGTTAATTATTATTAATTTGAAATAAAAAAACAACATTGTTTTTCTGGCAACTTTTATATTTTATTTTTTTTTAAATTTGATTTTTGTCTAGATCATATTAATAATTTATAATAACTAGACCTTTTCTTTACAGTTTTATTCTGCGTTCCTACGAAACGCAAAGGAAGCGTATAAGTGATAATGTGTTTAACTGGTTAGCGAATATAGTATCTAACATCGAAATTCAATATCCAGTCGTATTCGACAAAGAAGCTAACACATTAATGAAGGTTCAACGAGGTGAAAAGTTTACTAAGAAGCAAAAATGTTTTCAAAAATTGATTGTCAATTGCGGCAATCCACAAAGGAATATCGGTATGTTTAATAAACTATACCATCCTGTACCTGGTGTTAGAAAACATACTATTAAACATTATATCAAATTATATAACGATTTGAAAAATAAAGAAAAAGAACTTTTGAGGAATGTTATAATAGAAAAAATGAATGACGAATGTCCAGATGTCGTGTCAGCGGCTTTACATCATTCAAGAAAGTTGCCGTTCCAAGAAGTAGAAAATACTGCTTTAAAGACTGCCTTAATATCATTATTGAAGAAAAGTTCAGCACCTGAATGGAAGAAAATATTACACCCATCGATTGAAATACTGTGTGACATATCTGATGCTGATGATATGGCTGTGTTTGTAGCAATATTTCCGTTTCTATTGCCATTACAAGAGTCAGATATGAAGATAGCTATGTTGATTCTTAATTCATGTTATTTTAAAAATTGTAAATTTTTGCAAGGATTAGATATAAAAAGCTTAAACAACTCTAACACTTATGAGATATTTTTTGATAAAGTTGTTAATAGCTTTCAATCAATTCAACTTGATATCAGTAAATTACTCGAAACTTTGGAGAACGACGCTATTGACAGTGAAAGTGGTCTTCCAAAGTGCGTCATTATACCATTGCTACTTATACTATTACACAAAAAAGTTTCTATTAATACCAGCTCCAAAATTTTAGATATTTTGATAGTTGACATTAGTAACGCAAAATTATGTTTAACTAAAACTGAATGTTCATTAAAAAGTAACTTGTTGGCTGCCAAGCAGAACAAATTTTCTGTACAAGGTGTTCTCGATTGTATTAATATTCTAATTGAAAAAACAGAGTTTTCAACATATATATTCGAATTGTGCGATTTATCAGATGCTGGTAAAGAAACAAAATTCATGATCAAGGTTTTAGATATTTTATTGACAGGATGTTACGCTACCAAATATAGTGATATCAACCCATATCCAAATGCTTTTAAGAAGTTTTTGAATCAGTTTTTCAGAACTTTTAGCTTAAAACTGGAGTTTCTTTTTAATGTTTGTACCGCTGATACGAAGGAAATTGATGTAACCTTAAGATTAAGAAGCCTGCGTACAATTTATGCGCTAGTTAAAGAGAACGGCCAAAACACTGCAATAAATGCAAAAATAATGGCATGTTTATTAATTAGTTTGTCAAATAAAAGTAAAGACATTAGAATTTGGACAATAACTACAATTACAGTGATTTTGAAGTACGTCGAGTCTAAATCTGAACTTGATTATTTTCTTTTGTTAAAACATATTTTAGACTATAAAGAAGAAATTACTGTAGATGCTACCCAAATCTCAACTATTATGAATAAGGTTTTGCAATACACAACTTGTCGCGAAAGGACCCATCTTGTAGTTTCTGAGCTAGTAGCCTTAGTAAATAATAGAAATATCCCATTTTATATAAGAGGGTATTTAGCAAATATATTAATTTCAATAGATGACTTCGAAATTTATAACAAGTTAACAGAGCTAGGGATAGAGTTAATAAAGAAAAATAAAGATAGTGTATCGCCATTAAATGAATTGTCTTCGACCTGTTTATACACTATGTTGATGGTATTAGACACAGAAAAAGCTTCTAAGTTGCAAATATCTTCAAATAGTTTTCAGATGCTTGAAATGGCAATTCGTAACAATTCTTTCGCAATAACGTATGATAAGAGTGATGTAATGCCTTCAGTTTTTACCATCACTCAAATACAGAACATATTCGAATATTTGGTTTGGGATGTAAAGTCGGCTATTTTAAATTGTGTTATTGAAGTTTCGGCAAGCACTTCGAATGCTGGCCTTGTAACTGCAGCTAGAAAATTTTTTAAACATATAGATTTAGATGTTACCCAAATTAATCTACAAATTTCTGAAATGTATGATGTTTTACAACCGAAGTTTAACGTTTCCAAACGACAAAGACGTGTTAGCAGTATACCGACTGCAGATGTTCTAGAAACCTTGCAGTGGAAGAAAGGAATTGTTGTGTTCGAGTTTCTTCAAGATAAAAAGAAAATACGAAATACTGAGCTGTTAATTCCCCTTCTATTTAAAATTTTAAAGAAATGTTTGGATTTTGACGAACAATCTAATGTTGAATATGCCAAGCAACTAATATTGTCAACATTATTAAATTGTTGCACTAAATTGGAAGAAACAAATCTATCGGAAAATATCTTTAACGTAGAAGTGATTGTGCAATGTATTCGTGCTTCTCAAAACCCTCAAACACACTATCATGCATTGCTGGTATTAGCGCATGCTGCTAATTTCGTACCTGAACAAGTGTTGCATCACATGATAGCAATCTTTACATTTATGGGATCGTCAGTACTGAGACATGATGACGCCTATAGTTTTCAAATAATAAATAAAATTATGGACACTATTATACCTATCCTTATAAGAGATAACTCTTTAAATAATATTGTAAATATTCTAAGAGTTTTTGTTGATGCAATCCTAGACGTGCCTGAGCACAGACGAATAACTTTATATTATAATCTTATTGAGAAACTTGGTGCAAAAGACAACTTAAATTTGTTTATATTACTCCTATTAGAGTCTTATGTTATGCATGCCAATGTTGAAAAACAAAATTTTAAAAATCCTCTAAAGAATTCAGTGGAGCCAAAGCGTTTAGATGTGGCGGTTAATATCACTAGAAAATTCCCTCCGAGTATTATAATTGAAAATTGTATACAACTCTTTACATTTTTACAGAAATTGCCAGAAACTAAAGAAGAAATTACAAATACTAGTTTACCTTTCGACATTACACACCAAACTGCCAAGCAGTATAGACATTTCAAATACGCAATCATTACTTTTGTATCTAATTTATTGTCATCACATGAGTTTGTTTGCATTATTGCTAATCTAAGTGATGAAAATCAACAAAAACTGGAACCTGTATATAAAGATATGATTATTAATACTATAACATATATACAATTCGTTGCAAAAACCGCAGATAAGAACAAAAATACATCACAAAGTCATTATTGGAAAATAATACTTCATTATAGTTACGATGTATTGGATAGTGTTAATAGATTACTTACGCCACATATGTTTTTACTTGTAATCAGAGGTTTAACAACACATCGTTTAAACCACATTCGTAGAAGGTCATTGGAACTATTAAATTCTAAATTACAACATAATATAGAATTTTTCCGACATTGCACAACATCAGAAATGTATGAAATAGTACCGGCTTTGTTAAATATAATACGGCAAGAGCAGTCAGATGAAAATCAACTTACAGTACAAACAGCATTTCTATCTTTAAAATTATTCATTAGGTTTTTTGCTGAAGATCATCTTGATAAATTGGTAAATGTTTTAAATTATCTTACTGATTTCATTAAAAACACTAAAGGCCATGGTAATATTTTAGCGTCGGCAATATTGTGTTTATCAGAATTATGTTGTCACTTGAGAGCATATGCTATACCAAACTTAAATAAATTTATGCCAATTCTCCTTAAAATAATGAAAATTCACAGACTAGAAAACCAACCAGATTTATTATTATTAAGTACTATAACCGCAATTTTAAAAATTTTAGAATCTTTACCCTTATTTTTAAGTTCGTATATTGAGAAACTGTTATATGAATTATCTTTAATAAGTAGTAAATGGAAGAATGCTGATGACGGTAAAATGCAGCCTATTGTTACAAAATTATCGATTATTGAAGAAAAAATGGGAACACTCCTTCCTCTCAGGGTGTTACTTCCTGCTATTAGCAAAACGTATTACCAATTAATAGAAGATGGAAAATATTCTAGTGTACGGACACTAACTGATATCCTATCGCAAAAAATATCTCATTTATCAAGTTCTGAACTTCAAAGTAATATATCTGAATTAACTGCACTTTTCTTTAGTGTGTTAAGTTTTCGGGCAGATGGCTTAACTTCTTTAGCAGAAACTAATGCAATCGAAAAACACATCGTAGAAACTGCAAACACATTCATACTTAAATTATCTGAGTCTGCTTTTCGTCCTCTATACTATAAAATTTACGATTGGGCAGTAAGGCATGATGTCCAAAATGAGCGGATGATCACATTTTATGCACTTTCTAATATTATTTCAGAAAATTTAAAAAGTTTATTTGTGTTGTTTGCTGGCCACATTTTGAAGAACTCTGCCCTTTTACTAAATTTGTGTAATACATCTAAAGAAACAACACTTTATTATGAAGATGAGGAGAAAACTCTATTGTTATTAGAGTACGTTTTGAAAACTTTGTACAGCATATTTCTCTACGATACTCGCAAGTTTATTGATAAAGAGAAGTTTGACTTACTTATGCAACCAATTGTTGATCAATTAGAAAACAATCTGGGGAATGAAAGTATATTTATTTCAAGGACAGAAAATTTAGTTATTCCATGTATAATACAATTTGCGGTTGCTACAAGTGACGATGCCTTATGGAAACAATTAAATTATCAAATACTTCTGAAAATGAGACATTCTTCTTCAGTTATTAGAATGTTAACCCTAAAATGCGTTTTGCAACTCGCAATGAAATTAGGTGCAGACTTTTTACCTCTTTTACCAGAAACTATTCCATTTTTGGCTGAATTACTTGAGGACGAAAATCAAGAGGTTGAACGGACCTGCCAAAAAACAGTGCAAGAACTTGAAAAGATTTTGGGGGAACCTTTGCAAAAATATTTTTAAAATGTTATAAACGTATTTAATAAAAGATATTTCACATAACATTTACTTTTTTTTTACAATTTTAACCTTCTCGTTTTTATACGTGGCCAGCTGGTTATATACATAATATAGTTAGTAAAGCAGGCAACTTAGATACGTAGATTGAGAAGACGACCATCGTCAGATGCAGTGAATAAACTTATTAAAGATTTCCCGAATTTAACTGACGATGGCACAAAAATTAAATGTTTATTTTGCGATATATTTCTAATGTGTTGGCCAAAAACACATTGTCAAGCCCACGTGCGATGTGTAAATCGCAATAATAAAAAAAACAGATCTTATCTGATTTATGTGCAACTATGATTGTTTACTTTGTTCAGCAAGGATTCATTTATTTCATGTTGGAAGAAATACACCATTCTTACATTACCGAGTCGGACAACGCTACGAAATTATTTATCGTCTGTCTATACATTTGGAAAATAAAATTAAAGCTGAACTAAAAAATTAAAAAGTGTACATAAAATAAGAACTGTTTTTGGTCTATGGCGGTTTTTTTTTTATTACTGTGCTTTGCATTTCGCACGTTATTTTGACAATATTTTTGACCAACCCATCACAAGTATACTGCAAACTAAACATTTAATTTTTGCGACATCGATCGTAAGTTAACCCCGAAAAATCCTTAATAAACTTATTCATTACGTCTGATAATGGTCTTCTTCTCAATCAACGTATCTATATACAACGTAGATTCAGCACTTCGAATATACTGGCTGCGCTACTAAAGCGGGTCGGAAATTCCGAATAACTTGAAGCCGCATCTTCGCCTGTGGAACGTACGGAAAGTTGCCTGCTTTAGTTATAATAAATGTATTACATATATGTAATAAATATTACGATCATAGAACAAGAGAAACGCAAATCCTGTAGGTTTCGTTGGAAATACGCTACGTCACGATTGCATCAAAGTATAGGGTAAACCAAGTAGCGTCATTAAGGTTTTTATAACTAGATTGTTACTAGTGCTGCAGATATCCGACAAAATTGAGATTTGGATCCAAAACTACCCGAATCCTTGGATCAGGATCCGCTATCCGAAACCTCAGACCCGGATCCGCTATCCGAAACCTCAGACCTGGATCCGCTATCCGAAGCCTCAGATCCGGATCCGCTATCCGAAACCTCGGATCCGGATCCGTGTATGTTTTATGTATAGTTATCGGATCTAGATCCCAGCACCGAATAGTATATCCGAATTCAAGAAGCGGATCCGGATCCGAGGTTTCGGATAGCGGATCCGGATCTGAGGCTTCGGATAGCGAATCCGGATAGCACTCAAATCAGGATATCCGGATAGTAAATTATCCGGATCCGGATAACAGCTCTAGTTTTTACAGTCTTCGGTGACTTTCTACCATTTTGTTTTATCCATGGTGGGCGAAATTTAAAGATGCATATGTAAGTAGGATAGTAAAATGCCTAAAAACAAATTAAAATGTGTTTTTTTGCATTATAACAAATTCGTTATTTAAATTTTAAATATGTCGCTCAGCTAAATTAAACAGCTATTTACAAATGCAAAAGATTTATTAATTTTCTATTTTGTCGTGGACAGTATTTACCATGTACAGATTGTATGTTACAACACTAACCTTGTAGTATTTTTTGGAAATCCAAAGAAATGAAGCTCTAGGGAATCAATATTCACTGCACAGTAATGTGGCATTTTTGTATAAACTTGAATAACAGTTCAATAACTAAAATCACTCAGAAATAAGCGAAAATACATTCTATCGTCTTAAATTAAGAAAATACTTCGAAAACGATACTAAAACCGTTATTCCAAAAAAATTGCTTAAAATCTACGCAATTTCAGGTACAAAACAAAATGGCGGCGTAATTTTCCTTTGATAAGTGACGTTACTTGGTATTCCTATACTTTGATTGCATACGTAGTATTAAACAATGGTATTACATAATATGCTCACAGCCGCCATATATATGCTCACAGCGCTCTCCGGTGAGGTACGGCCACGGGTATGAAAAGGTAATAATACGCGTTATTGGCAACAAACGAACATAGTCGCAATAACTACATTATCTATGGTCGCAATGAAATTGACTGGAGTAATGGACACCAACTATCAGTGATATGCAAGAAATACAACTTCAGTTTGTTGAATTAATGTTGGCAAGTATTGCTGCCAACGCTATTTCTCACACAAGCTTGCAGCGTCACCAACTTAAAACGAAGTTAGTAACTAGTACTAGAATAGAAATCCCTAATCATCTCAAATGTTTGTGGTTTGTTTAGTGAGGTTAAATTTTAGTATTGGTGTTTACCGCCTTTACCGCAATTGCGAAGTGTTACAATTAAGTGTTTAATTAAGTTCTTTTTTGACATTGCTGCTACAACAACACATAATAAAAATTAGATAAATAGCATGTAGTGTGTGTAGTAAAATATTTGCTCATACAACATCTAGAGACAGACATTATAAAAAAAATCATACAGACTCCAAAAATGCAATTAGTATTGTTAATAATAGAAGCAATATTCACTGCCCTTTATGCATGAAGGACAGTAACCCATTTAAAACTTATGAGAAGCTGATACAACATTTAGGAGAACATCATGGAACAACCGTAGAAACTGAAGAATTGGAGTTTACTGAAATTGAGTTCAAAAATTGGATGCAAGAAGATCGAAAAGAAGTAAATTACACCCTAAGTGTACACCTTATTCTAGGTTTTGTAAGATATTTATATTGTTTTTTAAAATCTTGTACATATGTTTTATTGATTCTTAATTACAAATAAGACTTTAAGAACATATTTATTTTATTTTTTAATGTTTGTATTCAAGAGTCATCAAATTAAAGTGTTTTGTTAAAATACTATCAAAACTTTTTGTACAGCACCTCACAGCTTTTTTAATAGCCACTAAAGTTAAAATATTTTGACAATATTAAATCGATACATCTTCCTGTAAGAAATACTACTTAAATTCAACTTTACTAAATTTCTAAATGCAATAATTATTAGAAGTTGTAAGATTTGCTTCATCTATGGATATAAAGTTGAAATATTCTTTTAGACTGTTAGTTCCATTGTTTAGCTCCAAAGACATATTTATTATGCTTGCTGCTGAGTGTTTGGTTGCGTATGAGCAAAAATATGTTAGTACAAACACTAAATACGATTCTATTCATTTTCTTACTATAATAATTATTATTCAGCAGGAAACAACAAATGTCAACTGCTGCCGTGTTGACCGTATACCTATTGAATAATCACATAACCATCGTTTAACCTAAAAATCCACTGACACTTGGTGGAATCAGTAGAATGCTTGCACAGATCACTTACATATAGATAGCCAACTTAATGTTAAAAAGCATCCCTAAGTTAGTACGGTGGTAGTGTCTCCAAGGCGGGCGGGGGCATAGTTACATATGCAACCAGTAGTACTTCTTTTATATTAGGTATTTGAAATTATCAGAAGTGAAATAGTGTAAGTGACCAATTTATGAAAAGCGTGTTGTATTTTTTAATGTGCCATGTCACATACTAAAAAATACGAACATATTTTTCATAAATTAGGCACTTATACTATTTCACTTCTAACCCCTTCATTTATAACAAGTATTGTATGCTATAATGCGAAGGATGGAAGAAATGAAACGAAAAATATAATTTTTATACTTTATATATTAGGCAAATATTAAAGAACAAAGAAATTGGTGATATTATAGATTACAGAAAAAGTACATATATCAATTTAAATATGAATTGAAGGGTCGAATGGAGAGAGAGTAGACATTTTCTAAAAATTGGTCTAGTATATACTAGGTAAATTATTTAAAATTTTATTTCACTTTTAAAAAGTATTATGGTGTATATATAGTACATGAAAAAAACCATGTAACTTTAAAGTTTACAAAGCTAAAAAACAGATAAACACAACAAAAGTCCAGTCAATCCAGTCAACCCTTCAATTATTATAAAATTACACAATACAAAATTTCAGTGTCAAATATTTGAAAACATTTTGGTGAATTTAGGAATATCTTTTAGAATATAACATATATAACCATATTACATATCATTACTACATAATGGAACTAATTACATGCCAATTAAAAAATACAAAGTTGTTATGTAACTTTCATCAGAAAAAATATATTATGGGTGCAAAAACACCTTGTGTGTGAGAATCGTATTTTGGAGGCACAATATCCACTACAAGACCTTTCTTCTTGGACCTGTATCCTTCTTGGAACCAGTTTACATCACTTCAGGTTACCTTACTTTATTCTTTCTCACCGCGGAAAAGACCAAGTCCCAGTCGACCCGTCGGAAACTTGGCCTTTATCGGTATTTCATTTCACTCTATTTTCTTCTTCGAATAATTTTTATATATTTATTCTGAGCTTGTATTTTAACTACATCTGTCTCTTTCGCTGTATCGATTTTAAATTTTCCGTTTAATATTAAATTAATGGTGCGACACTATTTTCATCTATTTAAAAAATATACACATAATTATTAAAGTAAATTACTTCATCTACATAATTATAGAAAATACCTGGTACGACAGCTTCATCTTCAATATTTTCCTCATGAGAGGTGCTAGGCGCAGCTATAGAAAAAATAAAGATGTAATTTTAAATATTCACAATAATAGTAAATAGTGGCTTACCATCAAGACGAATTGAAGGTACAGCAAGATAGTGTAAGGTGCGATTACCAACACCAACAAAATCGTCTACCTTAAAATGTTTATCACAAACACGTAAAGTTTTATACAGATGCTCCCTCGAGTTATTGTTAGTCTTATAGTTTGGATTATCGATAAAATCCACCCATTTGTCAAAGACGACATGTAAATCCACTCGCTTTGGATTTGGTAAGCGGTGCTTCACTTCAGCATTGACTTTGCGACATACATAACAGTATTTCGTCATTTTCCTTAGTTTGGTGTATGTACCTCAAATATACAAAAAATATATTATATGCGTACTTAAACTACTTATAAATATCTACTAACAAATAACTACCTACTAAAAATTAACCCAATACAAGCACTACAACTACAAGTCAAAAAATAAGAAATCTAAAAAAATTAACTCTTAACAAAAGATATATAGCAATAATATAAAATAAAATATCCTTTTCACTATTGGAAAACGTATACGGAGCGTTTCGGACAGTTTTCTATAAGAGACCACAAAAGCAAGTGAACACTAGCAAAGATGGCGTCAAATAGACCAGAAATAGACAACAACATTGTTGACAATGGCCTTGCCCCTGTTGGCTGGCCGCACTCATGGCACTACTGTAATATGAGTTGTATATCCGCCAAATTCCCCCCTTGCCGCACTTGGAGACTCATCCCCTCTCAGTTGACCAAAGATAGGGTATTTAGTTGCGTATCTGAATGCTTGGTTTCAAATTATTAGGGACTTCCACTTTAGTTACCTTATTTTATGTTGGTAACATTACATGCTTGTGTGAGAAATAGCGTATCCTCAAAAACAAAGTATGCCAAAAACGTAACGTTCGAAGTACGGTTAACCTCAATTATCCAGATAGCACCAGTTTGGTACCTTTGGGTACCTTGTTTCCTTGTTTAGTGGGAATTTGAGAGAAATTACCGTTTGTTTTCAATAGATTTCTTATAATTTCCCCACCATGAGGACGATTTTGCAACTTTTCCCGCTAAGATTCAACAGTTGCAGTTTGCCCGCCAATAGTGTTCAGACATCGTCCTCTGTGCTCTTCAAAACGTAAGTAATAAATTTTGATTTTTGGATAAAATTCCTAAATTTGATTAAAGTATTCGTTAGGTATTTATAGATATGCCTCAGATATATAGACATTGCAAATTTCCTGGGTGTCCAAGGGTTTATGGGGAATCAATTTGCTTTCATAGATTCCCAAAATATCCACCAATGTTGAAAATTTGGAAGGAAATATGTCATGTAGATGATTCTGCAAAGGTACAAAAGTTTAGAATATGTTCTAGGCACTTCACTAGTTCGGATTACAATCATCACCATTTGAAGATGTATCTCAATCGTGATGCTGTCCCTTATGCAACCTTTTCAAGTGTTAGTAATGAATTATCTCCATTATCACTTACTTGTGGGAACCAATTAGAACGAGATAGTAGCAATTCATCTTCGAATCCATATCTTCCACCATCCAATAGATCATGATTATTGCATGTCGGTTACTGTTTCTTCATCTTCTTCACACAATAATTTCTTTAACCCTTCCCTATCACTAACACAAAATAAAGAGATATTATCAAATTTAACAGAATTGCATTCAGATTGTTCCACTTCAACTGCATATCTTTCTTCTCCATGTTTTCAGAAAACTAAAGGCATTTTAACTGAGGTCTCAGATGTATAACATTCATCGAAAAACATGTTCCAAATTGTCAAAAGCTAGATTTGAAATTAGGAAAAATAATAATCACATTAAGTAACTTTTAGAATGTTCGAAAACTGCTTTTCTTAATACCCTCGAGAATGATCTTATGTTCATTTGTTTAAATTTTCATTATATTTTCCTTAATGCTTAATTCAAATATTTGCTGTTTAAATACTTCAAAATTGAGTAAGCTAAATTTAATGCAGGCACAGAGGACATTCTTTTAAGATACTTTATTTATCCCGTGTTATTAGAATTTATTTTTATTTTTGAATTTTCAGAGTTTATTGTTAAGTTTTTCTGCTTTCAGAGTTTATGTTCATTTGTTGTTTAAATTTTCATTATATTTTCATGATTACGTGTTTCGTTTTTAAAGCTCATTCATGATTTGACTTACTAGAGTTTATTTTAATTTTTATCTCTTTAGAGTTTATTTTTAGGTTAAATTAGATATGTCTGTGATTTCTGCAAATTAATCATATTGATCAATATTTACACCTAATATTTAATTTAACGTTGCCGTAACTAAATTTATCCTAATTTTCAATCTTTTATTGTAATTATTGATAATGGATAAATGATAAGGAAGAAAGACATTACGATTATTAGGTAGTGAAAAATTTTACATTCTCAAAAATTATTAAAAGCCGCATTAAAAATGTAATCGCGACATTGTTAAATTAAATGTAAGCTGTAAATACGACCCATTATTAGCAGACGTATCACACTGATGAGATTAAGGAAAATCGAAACATATCTAATTTTTCAAATCTCGCGCTATATTTCGTAAGCACGGTCCATTCGTAATTCTATGTTTAGCCGTTTGACTGGGAAGGCGCTGTGACAATGCAATCGTGACGTCACTTGTTTCCAACGAAATGTACAGGATTTGCGGATGATTTGCGGTTCTCTTTATTGTTGTTCTGTGGGTACGGCCAAACATAAAACTACGAATGGACCCTGCTTACGACATATGACCAATATGACGAGAGATTTAAAAAATTGCATGTCTAATGTCACACTTATCAGTGTGATACGTCTGTGGGTCGTATTTACAGCTTACATTTAATTTAAAAATATCGCGATTACATTTTGAATGCAGCTCTTAATAATTTTTGAGATTGTAAAATTTTTCACTACCTAATAATGGGGATGTCACCGGCACACACCGGTGAACTCACAGCCAGTGCTGCATGAGATACTAATTAGATGGCAGCGAAATCGCATACCTGATATTTTGAGCCTGAACCTGAAGCTCGGAGCAAAAAGAGCAGATTCCTGTTGTACAGTAAAATCAACCGCTCACACTGCTCCCTAGAGGAGTTTGTACGTTGATGTTCAAATCAATCGCTCTCTACGCTAATTTGAACTCGACCTAGATGTGAATATTTTCCTAAAGTTGAAACAATGTTTTTTTGTATTGTTTTATGATATAGTCTTAATCTGGTACATTTTTACCTACTAATACCTAGAATAATTTAAATTACATGACAACAAACAACAATATGTTTTAGTAAATTCCAAGCGCCCGTAAGACGCCACGTGAAATGCATGTGTATTTGTATCAATAAATATTAATAAATATAAACGTGGAGCGCCATCTGGTTTAGTGTAGAAATACTCTTTATGATTTATGTTCCTTGAATAAAGTGTGGTACAGTATATATGATTCATGCAGAAAGTGAAACAGTCATGGCGACCTAGTTCCCCCAAGCCAATAGATGTCGCTCCAACGTTATGAAGCAGCTGTTGGCGGTAGAATTCAAAAATAGTTTTATATTTAATTTAATTAAAAAAGAGGAAAAAAAAAACGAAAATGCTTATTTATTGCTTATATTTACTAGACAAGTTGTTACATTGTCGATATAATACAGATGATGTGTCGTGACGAAACCATTGTACGGATCACTTGTTTCAATTTACCATTGCAAATTAACAATATATATTGTTTATCTATACTTACTAATCTATTAATTTAATAATTAACCTTTTATACGCTATACCAAAGCAAAGTAAAGGACGTACAGCAGGAATATCTTTGTCGGCTTGCGACATGATGCCGCAACCACAGAATATCGTAACAACCAGAATGCAAACTCTTTGTCGGCTCTTTTGATCTGAGTGGGCAAAATTTCGTGACCTTGATGTCAGTGTCTCGGGCGAGAAGTCAGAGTCGGCTTCGATAAAATTCAAGCGCAATGGTATATAATTATACATTATGATTTACATAGAGTTTCGTCTATCGCTACATACAACTTACTGCGTTTTAAATCGCTATGATTCCACAGATTAATATAAAAAAAACTTCATTTTAGATGTTAAGCTGTTGTACACTATTATATATATACCATTATTAGAGAAATAAAAAGTATAGCTTGAAAATGCAGTTTTTAAGAAACGTGTGAAAATTAAAATAACTTTAGAAATTGTGATAATAAAAAGAGGTAGACAAAAACATGAAAAAAGTTTATTATTAAACAAAAGTACACATGCAAAATAATACATAATTTATTATGAAAAAAAAATAAAACTAAAGGTATTTTGTACTTTAGCATATTATTATAACAAAATAAACTATATGTCTGTAGAGATTTTCTTTATTTCCTCATTAAAAGTATTTGTTCAAATACAAACCGTATATATTATGGTATCATTATGTAGCAGATCTTTACATGGTTTAAATAATAATACAATGAAAATATAAATGAATGGCAAGTTCTCGCCCGAATCAATGGCGGACCTACCTGCGCGTTAAGAATGCGCGAACCCTTCCCGCCAAGCCGAGTTGATATTCTGGTTGTTATGATATTCTGTGCCGCAACGCAGCTGAAATGGCGGTCGCATAGGCAGGCGGTCGGTTTCAATCAACGTATAGTGGTTTTCAAATTATAAGAAACTAACTTTTAATTCCTTAATGCTTTTATTGCACCTCCTGTAGTAATACTCTTGAGAAGGGTACTGTTTACCTGCTTACACTATATGAATCGCCGGGCCGTATTAACTATGAATTACGGCCCCATTAAATAATAATAATTTTATTGTGCATTACCAACTAATTGTTAAGCTTCATATATCTAACTTATTATTTTTTGTAAATAAACCTAATGTATATTATTTATTATATATATTTAAAATTAAAATTGCGTTTTACTATTACCTTATAGTGCCGTAATTTATACTCAATCCGGCCCCTGCATTCATATGCTGCAAGCAGGCAACCCGTACCCTTTCAGTGAGGCGGGCAGGTAATTATCCCCACATAAGATGCAATAAAATCATTACAGGCTTAAAATGTTACTTTCTTCTATCTTGAAAAGAACTATACATACAGATTATATTTGCATGAAGTTTTTAAGTACATTTAGATTCCCGTCAGGCGTATTTTAAACAGTTTTAGATGAATGAATTCTAAGTATAAACAAAATTAAATATTATAAGTAGTATTACTACTGTAGTAATAAACTATATTAATTACAGATCACAGATGTGGAATAGTTATTTCATTTAAATATTTAAATATATACTCTAATGCGCATGTCGAGCAAATTTCGGCGATATATTTTCTGGAGCGATAAAAGCGACGCTCGACCGTACCACAACCGTACTTTCGGACGCTTTTGGACGATCGCTCGAAAATCTTTTCTAAATTTTCGGACGGTTTGAGCGCACTCGAGCGTCCTTATCGGACGCACCCCTGATCATAAAAAGGAATTGCTTAAGTGGTTTACCAATGATAGAAAGGCAAAATCAGATATGATTCGAGCTACATGCGAGGAAAACAACACTTCTAAAAGAATTACAACACTAGAAGAGGACAGTGATATACGAAGACATGTTGATAAGTTTTTCAATATTGTTCGAAGAGATGGAAATTGAAATCAAGAATTTGTTAGCGATGATGCTGCTATATAGTTCACCCCAAAGCTACAAAAATGTTCGATATGCTATAGAGTCACGTGACAATTTACTAAGTCCTGATGTTCTTCGAACAAAAATTATCGGGGAAAGTAACGCTGAAAGGAATATACAAGCCACAGAGCAAAAGCGATGATTGGGAATAAAAATCACAAATGGCGATATTTGAAGAAACCAAATTTTAAATACCATACATATGTTTAACGAGACTTCTACTGCAAGTGAAAGCTACCAGGATAATGTAAACCTCATAAAATGCTACAGATGCAAACGAACTGGACACAAAGCCGTGGATTATGAGAGTGTTAGTGCTAGAAATGTAAGCCTTTGTATTTCAAATGCCTTACATGTAGGGGCGCGGTATCGAAACACAAGTATCAATACTTGGTATCGGAAAAATATTAATGGCAAATATCGATACATATGAGTACTCGAAGGAAAAAGTTTCGATACTTTAATAACATTATCGTTGACAGAACATACTTACTATCTTACTGAAAAAAGTGTTGTCATATAAATCGTAAATACAATAGAAATAAGTGTATTTTAACAAAGGTATGTGATTTGAAAATTTTATTATATTAAAATAAAAAAACATATTTAAACCTGAGTTTTCAATAATAAAAGAATTTTTAAAGATTACGGGTTAATAGTCATACTTATCTGTGGTCGTACGTTTAGTTTCGTATCAATGGAGAATAGGCGCATTAGAAAATCAAATGACTGTAGAAATTAAGAAACATCAGTATCCATTCGATATTATTTTAGTAAGGTATCGATGCCAAAAGTACTTGGTATCGCCGCTAAAGTATCAATACTGTCCTGGTATCAAAGTATCGTTCATGTCCCTAATTACATGCAATTTCAATGAAGGCTGAATAATCATACTGGTGTTTAGACAGCATAGCTGCGTTACATTATGGTTACATTTAAGTAATGGCATAGATAATTTTACTGAATATCATCCAATCACTAATGAATAGTTGAATCTAGCGATGATGCATCGATGGAAATTATAGCAAAGAGCAAGTTCAGTTTGCTACGAATGTTCTGGGTGAATTGTAGGTAGTATTTATGTATTTAAGGAAAAACGAATAGCGTCAGCAGATATGCAAATCACAGTCTTGTAACGAGAAGTATTTTAGTAACAGTGTTATAACTAGCACTGTTCAATAAGTATTTCAAAATTACGTAATTTAAGTAATACAATCCTGTAAGTAGTGAGAGTTTATAGGTTATAAGGTGTATTTTAATGTTAATGGCTTGTATTTTTATTCCCTCCTGTACCTACTTTTAAATAAATAATTATAAAAGCATTTTATCAATACATTCAATTTGTGTATTTTTACAAATCTTAATTGCAATTCATTTCAAAATACCGTATTTATAAGGGTCTTTTTTTGTTTGTAGATCAAACGCGTAGATAAAAATGTAAATCTAAAAGAAATAATATATTTGAGGGGGAAGGAACAAACAACTTCAGGCTCGATTTCTAAACCTATAAGCACCTATAAGCTTCCTTGATCTTATAGAGCGCGTGGGTAGTTAGCTTTAGAGTCCAAAATCACTACGAAAAATAATACATTGATTGGTTCATCAATGGTTATACGAAGAAGTTACGTGTTATATATACGATGTACATACGTGGGTATTTACTCATGTATGTACATCGTCAGACCGCTTGAGATATAAATACGATTTATGGACAGGAAGTTAGTTGATTCTAAATAATAAAGCCGGTCAAATGGAAGAGTAGTCCACGGTGAAAATAAATAGTAGAAATAATTAGTGAACTGTAAATAAGTGAATAGTTATTGAAGTGCTTAATTATTAAATTAATGTTTTATTAATTTGATTATTTAGTGTTTTCTTTGACTTTGTTTAATTTTTAAATGGTCGTTGGTGTGTAAATAAATCAATTTAACTTAATATATCGCCTTGTGTTCTCTTTCTTTAAGCCCCGATAATGGTTTAATATTTGAAAAATGTTACAGTATTTTACGATTTCTTTGTTGCAGTATTTTACGCTATATGTACTAATTTTTTTTCAATAATAATTGCATTGGATACACATTTTTTTATTTGTAAATACGATTTCTTAATTTAAATTTATATTGTGCCCTACAAACTACTGTTAATCTTTATTTGTAAAAAATATTTAACATTTTTGTATTTGAATTAATGGATTGAAGATGCATGGAACAATAATTTCTTTGGATATTGTAACACAAAACGAATAAATTCCCAAATAACAAGTTATATTTATAAAACAAACTTTATAAAAACAAAATATTTGAGGAAATATCCTTTAATACTTTTTTAGTGCTTTTCTTATCAGAGCTAGACGTTGTTTATGAGTTTCTGTAGTTAAACTTCTCTTATAAGGTTTTAATTCATCTGTTCCTAGTCCTGGCACCCACATATTAAAGTTCCGATCTAAAATAACATTTTTAGGACTGTTTATAAAATAAATAATTAAGTACATACTTATAAATTGTTGAACATCCTTCACTTCTATATTATTTACATGTCGATGTTTAGCTATTATGCTAGCACCATTTAAAACACGGTCAACAAATTCGTCTACATAACTTAAAAGTATTTCTTCCACTTCATCTTCCATGTGTATATTAGGATCAATATCACGTATCAGATCTGCCATCCGAGTTTTTGTTAAAACCTAAAACAACATTCACTATCAATATTCCTTCTTTTCAACTATTTATACATACATTTAAAATGAAATCATTAATACTTTATTTACAGGGCCCGCAACAACGAGGGACTATTTGGCACAAAACACAAACTGGAAGCTGATCAGAGGTGATGAGCTTCCAAAGCAACAGCGAGTGCTGGCATACCTACCAGAGACTAAGGAGGAGGATCTGACAGTGGGATTAAAACGTCTAGGGAGACAGAATCCAGGGTTCAGGGTGGACCGATGGGCAATCCTCGGCTCCAAGTCTTCCGATAAGGGACTGCATGTGAGTCTCCGGATCGACAAGGAGACCGAGGAGGCATTAGAGCGGACTAATTGGAGACCGTACTATTGCGACCATAGGGCCAGCTTCGTGACCCTGGAAAAGAAAAAACCCAGTTCGCCGGAAGAGGGAACCTCAGGGGAACCTCAGGCGTCCACATCTGGGCAATAAAATGGCGCTGAAGATTGTGCAAATCAATCTTCAGCACAAGAAGACAGCCACGGCGGCACTCTGTCAAAGGGTGCTGGCTGAAGACATTGACATCCTACTAATCCAGGAACCGTGGATCACCAAAGGTAAGGTGGGGGGACTGCAGATTAGGGGAAGGGAGCTCATGATGGGGGCACCCGACACTAAAATTAGAACTTGTATCTGTTTTAGATCCGATCTGGACATGATGCCAATCATGGAACTGTGCACTGGGGACATGACGGCAGCCAGACTTAGGGTGATTATAGATGGGGAGGTACTAGAGACGATCATTGCGTCACTGTACCTACCCATCGACTCACATGAAGAACTACCAGGATCTAACTTGGAGACCTTGGTGGCGTTCACCAGCAAGAATAAGTTGGAGTTAATTGTCGGAGCGGATACCAATGCTCATCATGTGACATGGGGTAGCAGAGACAATAATGCTAGGGGTAAGTCTCTATTTGACTATTTGTGTAGCACTGAACTTGACTGTCTGAACCGCGGTGACAAACCAACGTTTAGAACATCGAGGGGGGAATCACTAATCGATATAACCCTCTGCACACTAGGGGTGCGGGAAAAGATCAGGAATTGGCATGTATCGGATGAACCATCTCTGTCTGATCATGCGTATATATCCTATGAAATATGTAAATATGTAACGGAGCTGAAAAGGTACAGGGATCCCAGGAGGACTAATTGGGAGTCCTACAGGGACGATATCTCTGTGGCAGCCAGAAATTATCCTGCTAGGATCAGGAATAGCGAGGAACTAGAGTTGGCCCTTGTATGGTTGCAAGGGACCATTCTCTCGTGTTATGAAAACAACTGTCCACTAAGGGAGCGTCGCTCGCCAAGACAGGCCGCTTGGTGGAGTAAAGAGCTGAACACTCTCAGGAGAGAAACACGCCAGTTTTTCAACAAGGCGAAAAAGACGGGCAATTGGGAAGCTTATAAGGCTAAACTGAATACCTATAACAAAAGAATTAAAGAATCAAAGAAGAAGGCCTGGAGAAGTTTCTGTGAGGACATAGAAGGTGTCCCTGACATGGTCAGAATAAACAGGATTCTGAAAAAGGACTCTTCTAATACACTCAGGTCCATTCAGTTGCCGGACGGGAGGTTCACATCCACTGCGGAGGAGACTCTTGAGTATCTTCTCAGTGTGCACTTCCCCGGTTCGGAGAGGGCGGACCTCTGTAAAATAGACCAATCACTTGCCTTTAGAAAGGCGTCGAAGCACGATTGGAGAATATCAAACGATATTTTCAAACCTCATCTTGTTCGATGGGCAGTTGAATCGTTTGAACCATACAAATCTCCGGGACCAGATGGAGTGTTTCCAAGACTGCTGCAAGAGGCGATTGGAGACATCATGGGGCCCCTCTTGGAGATATTTAGGGCTAGCCATGCCTTGGGTTACATCCCAAAGGCCTGGAGAGACACTAGGGTTGTGTTCATTCCGAAACCTGGGAAGGACACATACTACCATCCAAAATCATTCAGACCAATTAGTCTTACATCTTTCATGCTGAAGACTATGGAAAAAATTATACATCTAAATATTACAGAAGGAGCACTAGGTAGATCTCCCCTGCATCCTTTGCAATGGGCATACCAAAGGGGAAAATCAGGAGAGGCTGCCCTACATAGTTTGGTGGGAGGACTCGAAAGGAGCCTTCATCAAAAGGAAGTTGCCCTTGCAGTGTTTTTAGACATAGAGGGCGCGTTTGACAATACATCAACGCCCTCAATCAACCGATCCTTAGTGGACCGGAATATTAACCAAACGACCATCAGATGGGTTGACTGCATGCTAAAAAGCAGAGTGGTCAATGCCCAAATGCTAGATAAAGACATCGCCATGAGGACAACTAGAGGGTGCCCTCAAGGGGGAGTATTATCACCACTGCTGTGGAGCTTAGTCGTTGATGACCTCATCAGGTCGTTAAACGACAACGGAATATGGACGCAGGGATACGCTGATGACATTGTCATAGTGGCTAGGGGGAAGTTCCCGGGCGTATTGGCAGGCATCATGCGCAATGCACTGCGAAGTGTGGAGGAATGGTGTCTCTCACAAGGACTCTCAGTTAATCCACATAAAACTAAGTTGGTTGGTTTCACCAACAAGAGGAAACTCAATGACCTAGGCGGCATTAGACTGTTCGGGCAGGAGTTACAATTAACCAAAGAAGTTAAGTATCTGGGTGTAACCCTCGATGCGAAACTGAAATGGAACAATCACTTAGTTAAAACAACGACCAGGGCTACCCAACTGTTCTGGCGCTGCAGGAGAGTTGTGGGCAAAACCTGGGGACTGAAGCCGAGGGTAATCCATTGGCTATACACGGCTGTGGTGAGGCCGGCGATGACGTATGGGGCAGTAGTCTGGTGGAAAAGGATAGAAGTGTCCTCCGCAGTGAAGCTGCTGACTGCTGTCCAGAGACAGGCATTGCTGGGAATCACTGGGGCAAGTAACAGCACAGGGACCGCTTCTTTGGAGGCCATCGTGGGCCTCCCCCCACTGGAGCTCTACGTGAAGGCGGAGGCAATGAATGCGATCCTTAGACTGAAAACCAACAACTTGTGGCATCCCAACATTACGGTTGGAGGGCACACTGATACTACGGGTACGATACTGGACGGACCATTACTTCAAATGCCAACGGACAGTATGGCACCCGAAATTATCTTCACTGAAAAGGTGAAAACCTCTATACCAAGCAGAGACCAGGCACGTGGGGTTACTAATGATCCCAGTAACTGGTTTACGGACGGATCCAAATCCAGCCAGGGCACAGGAGCCGGTATTTGCGGACCGAGCCCACATCAAAGGGTATCCATAAGCCTGGGGAAGCATGCGACGGTCTTCCAGGCAGAGGTATTCGCCCTTGCAGCCTGCGCAGAAATGATTGCAAAGGGGGGCTGCATGAGGAGGAAAATAAGTATATTGACTGATAGCCAGGCTGCTATCAGGGCAGTCTCGAGCCCAGTAACTAGGTCAAAACTAGTTAGAGACTGCAAACAATCCCTCAACTCACTGGCACAGGATCACACGGTGTCGCTGATTTGGGTGCCGGGACACGAGGATATAAAAGGCAACTTAATAGCTGATGAACTAGCCAAGGAGGGCTCCAAGAGCCACTTCATAGGTCCAGAGCCCGTATGTGGAATTACAAGGGATTCTGCTAAAAGGGAGATCTGGACCTGGCTGGATAATGCAAGTACAAACAAATGGAGGACGACAGAAGGTCAACTCCAAGCTAAAGCGCTAATAGGGGATGGGGATGCCAAGTTCTCTGATAACTTACTTAGACGCAGCAAGAAAGAAGTTAAAACCATTACTGGGTTGGTAACTGGACACTGTCCCCTGAGGAAGCATCTTTGCAACACAGGCCGAGTAAGCGAACCGTGGTGCAGAAGATGTGAGCTACAGGAGGAAACGAGTTTACATGTAATCTGCACATGTGAGGAGTTGAAAACACTCCGGCAGGAACATTTCGGGAAGGCTCTATTGGAGCCCTCGAAGGTTCTCAAGTTCCCACTGGGCAAGATACTGGGCTTTATAGAGAACACCAAGCTGCTCGAGTGGAAGTAAGAGATTTAATAGGGATGGTACAATGAGCACCCAGCTCAAGTGCCTGGACTAAAGGTGTCCCCCTAACATTATGAATGAATGAATGAAAAGGGCCCGCAATTGTCTATTCTCGTTTGCTCAAGGCAAGTTTTTTTAAAACACATTTTTTTAATTTATAAATTCTTTTAAATATTTGTTTTTTATTATAAGGTCGACTAGGACATCAATTAATAGGTTGCAAGGTTATTGTCGAATTCATCAAAACCTTTCTACTCATGATAAAAATGACAAAGAATCGTATTTTTATCAATCGTGAGCGAACTATTACGGACAAGGAAAAATACCATTCACGAATGAAAACAGCAGAGTATGGAAAATATCACTCGCGAATTCCAAAGAATCGTATCTTTATCACTTGTGAGCGAATTATTACGGACAAAGAAATATCGCTCACGAATGAAAACGTCAGGGTACGGAAAGTATCATTCGCGAATGATAAAATGCCAACGATTCGTATTTTTATCATTCATGAGCAAAACAAGAACTTTTTATTTCGATCCCGGCGGCTTGTTTATTTTAACAAGCAGCAAAGTGCAATAAGGCATGCTTGCATAAAGCGTCCCTTATATTTGTTAAAAAAGTAGATAGTAAATTAAATTTGAAATGTTCTAATTCTTCTGTTTTGATAAAGTGGTTAGTAGTGGCGTGGTTGTTTTATATTAAAATTTAGGATGGGTGAACATAAAAACTATACAACTATTATTATGATTGTTGTTTTGTAAACACCGATGTGGGAGGGGGATTTAATTTTTTTAAACGATTAATTTTTTTTTATAGCAGTGGGTAGGAAGGTATGATTAAACTTGTTTTAAATGATTCAATTAACGTTTTTTAACACTGAGATGCGTAGGGAGAGAAATTATTTTTTACAACAACGGGAGGATTAAATATTTTATTCAACAATCAATTAATTGTGTATGTGAAAGTGAAACTATAATAAAAGCAAAACCCAAAATGAAAAAAAAAATTAGTTTAAATATGCAACAAAAATATACAAAAAAAAAGTTGCTCTACTCACTTCCAAAAGGCTCGAAACATATTTTAAAAGCTTCAAACGCAATGTATATAACATAGAAACAAATATGTGCATATAAATCCCAGCCCTAATTATAACATATTGTAGGAAACAATAAAATAAACTTATTGATCATACAAACAATGTCTAGGTGTTTGATAAAATGCATTTTGCACATCCATCCATGATTCAACATGTACTAGTATGAAATTTTTGTGATATTTATGTATCGAACCCTAAGAAAATCCAACTACGCAAAGTTTCTAAAAGATATTTATATGGGACAGCTTTAATTATGATGTACAGTCATCCCTCGTTATCCGCGGAGTTACGTTCCTACAATGAGGCGCGGTTAAGAAGAAAAACGAGACTAAAAGGTTGTTGGAAATAAGGAGTTAGGTGAATACTGCGTTGTTTGGATTAAATTACATTTATTCCGCAGATAACCCACACAGTTTCTACCACTACCTACGAGGTAGCGAATCCGGATACACCAGATGCGCCTTTGGGGGTGTACCACGTTTCTTCTCTGACTCCCTACGGTGGTGAAGAGAGTGCGCAACCTGAAATACCGTTAAGAAAACGCGGACGACCTAGGAAGAAGAAATCATCTATTGTTGTTGCTGGTTCCTCGTCGGGTCGCCATCGAAACCAGAGGGGGAGGATGTAACAGACATTTTTGAATTTGAAATATTCGCGCCTAAGTGAGATCGGCGTGACCTAATCAAAGGTCTTCTTGTGCAGTACATGATATTTGATTAGTCGTAAAACAAGATCCCATGAAATAATAACGTTTTTATGTACTTCTAAATAAATAAATAGTTTTCGTGTTCTATTTGTTTATATATATGTAGTGCGTAAAAATAACGTTCAAATATATTTTTTTAATACTAACAGCGAATTTCATTTATAATAACTTTTACATCTATTTATTTTATATATTTAATAAAATGAAAGGATAAAAATTAAAGACAATATTTAAAAAGGTTGCTTTGCTTCTTTTTCTCGGCTTCTTTCCATAATTCCTTGTAGAGTTCTAATAAATTTTTGACGCCTCTTTTAAACCTTAGCCCACTTCCCATAAATCAACTACGCGATCACACAATTGATCTGACGCTATATCAATTGTGTGATCGCTGTGATTGGCTGTCGACTTCGGAAACCGGTTCAGTGTTAGTAGTAGCCACATTCTTTTCGACTTCTTCCATCGTTACTTCCTGATCATCGGTAAATGATATCATCTCTTCTATATCTCTTTCGTTTATTGCATCAAAACCTTTTTCTTGTACATTTCTTGCAACATCAACATTTTGTTAATATGTGGAGCATCAGCATCACCTACAACTTTTGGCCACAGCTTACGCCAACAAGCATTTATTGTTGCTTTTACGATATCATATTTTTTGCAGCTCTGGGCGACCGGCACTTTGTCGTTTTCCAATTCTCTATTGATTTCAATAGATGTTTGAAGGTTTTTCGCACATACAGGGTAAGTTTTTTAAACGGGAAAGTTAATTTACCAGATAACTGTTAACTAAATAAAAATTGTGATAATTAAAATATTCACAATCTGAAAATACTTTTACGTACACCGAGTGATCCGTAAGCTTGCCAGGAATAATAAGGTAATTTTTTTTAAACGGAACCCCCTATATATGAGTAGCTTATTGTATTCCATATTAAATTCAGAGTATCTTTTGTTAGAAACATTTTTCCACAACTGGCTTAGTTTACTCAGTATTTTCAATTTTCATTCAAAAAAAGCCGGAACCGCAACTACCAGTTTGTCTGAATTTTTCCAACCGGTTAAAGTTTAAACGATCAGCTTCTGTACTGTTATAGCCTAGGGATCTCTGTAACTTAAAACGACATTAGAATTCATAATTTTTATACCGTGTGATCGTAAACCTTGGGGAACTTTAATTGCTTAAAACTTGTTTATTTTAAATGGAACACCATGTATTTTTTTATGCAATTTTACAGTACTATAGGAGCTTTAAAATTTTTACCAAAAAATTAGAATATTGTGTTATTTTTGTTTTCAGTCACTATCAGTATTCAGTATATTGTCACAGTACCTTCCTGTTGAAAAAAAAAAGGAAAAAAATATTTGCATAAGTGGTAAACGATTAGTGAATGTGCCTCTTGTAATTATTCTTGCATTATTTGCTCTTTTTCGCTATTTCTTCCACTATTTGATTTTGTTATATCTGTCAGTCAGTTTAATTTGGTTATTTATTTACTAAAATGGATTTTTCGAAAAAAGAATTGATTGGTATGGTATATATCTTTATAGACCAAACATTTCGACTATTTCCTTCCCGTATTCAATGTGGATTCTCAGTAGTATAGTAATGTATATTATGGCTACTAATACTACCATTGCTTTTAAATTTGCCTCGATAGAAAACCGAATGGTAGGTGTATACTGTGGATTAACACATTAACATGATATAATGGTAAAATGACAATCTTCTGTCAAAAACATTTTCTTGGTGCAATTCAATTTTTATGTTTATGTTTTCTTATTACTTTATTTACGGTTGTTTCAGATGCTTGAATAATAACACTTAACTCTCTAATGCTAATGTGCCGGATATCTCGTATGTATATGAAGCAGAATTTCTAGTTTTCCATCCGTAGCAACAATCCTTTTTCCTTTTCGCACAATTATTGTTTAATGACGTCCTGGATAACGTATTTGATAAATTCGTGCTGCGAGTAAACAAATGCTTTGAGTTTCTCCAAGGGCAGAGATAATATCAGAAAAAAACTTTTAATAATAAATAAACCAACAAGTAAATAAATAAACAAATTATACTGAGTGACAGATATAACAAAATCAAATAGTGAAAGAAATAGCGAAAAGGAGCAAATAATGTAAGAATAATTATAGGAAGTACATGTACTAATTGTTTGACACTTATGCAAATGGTTTTTTCACAGCTACTATGATTATATAATTGAAGAGTATAAGTACCAGGGTCTGAGTGCCGTACTTTCATAAATCCTGGTTTCGCATGCATTTAAATCCTTTTTCATACAAAACCAGTACTTATCTCAGTATGGCACTCAGACCCTTTCGTACTTATACTCTTCAATTATCATAACTGAAAACAAAAACCATTTAATTAATTTTATGCAATTTTTCATAAAACACTAATTATCTCGAAAACTATGTATAGAACATGCTTCCATTTAAAATAAATAAGTTTTCAGCAATTAAAGTTTTCCTAATGCAACTAAGGTTTGCGATCGTACAGTATAAAAATTAGAAATTCTATGTCGTTTTAAGATGCGAAGATCCTTAAACTGTAACAGTACAGAAGCTGATTGCTCAAACTTAAACCGTTTGGAAAAAAAATCAAATAAATTCCTGGATGCGATTCCGCCATTTTTGAAGGAAAATTGAACTAAGCCGTTTATGGAAAAATATTTCTTACAAAAGATATATTCGAAATTGAATGTGGAATACAATAAGCTACTTATATACATAGGGTTCCATTTAAACAAATTATCTTATTATTTCTGACAAACTTACGGATCACTCGGTGTATGTAAAAATATTTTCAAATTGTGAAGCTATTACAACAATATATATTCCAAACTCACCCTATAGTATGCTTTAAAAGCAATCATTACACCTTGATCTAAAGGATATAAAATCGCTGTGGTGTTCGGTGGCAAAAACATTACCTCAACATTGGATATTCTAACCTTAGTGATTGAGGGTGGCCCGGATCACTATCGATCTATAGGAGAACTTCAAAATCAAAGTTCATTGATTTTAAATAATGTCGACTCCTTGATGAAACAGTTGTTGAACCAGTCACTAAAGAGCTCTGATGTGACCCAAGGTTTATTATTTGCTCTCCAAAATAACACTTGTAACTGCGCTTTACATTTGTTTTCAATGCACGTGGGTTCAGAGATTTGCACACAAGCATAGGCTAAAGCCCCTTATATTTGTACAGAAGACTAGGGTTAGTCTGGCAGCTTGGAAGCCAGGTGCAGTGGGTAATTTTTGGAGATAAAGTGCTCGGCATTGACATCCAAAAGAGCCCGGTTTCATCTGTGCTAAAAATTTGTTCAGGCTCATAAGCATCCCAATTAATAATGTCTATAAACTACCCAGGAAAAATAGCAGCAGCTCCATGTTCGGTTGATGCATCTTCACCGACAAATTTCACGTTATGTAGACCAAAACAATTGTTTAAATTTTCAAATCACCCCTTACTCGCACGAAACGTTCCTTGACTGTTGCTTCCTTCATACGATGCTTCATAGTGATCATAAAGACTTTTCGCATATTATAATGGAACATAAAGCAACCTTCTTACAACCTTGATCCTCGATCCACACATTCAAAGCTTTTCCGGTTTTTTCTAGTTTGATATCCTGCATTGGAAAACACTTCTTTGCAGCGGCTGGAGTACTTTGGATAACACTACGACCTATCTTTTCTTCACACTTTTTAATTTCTCATCAATTTGATTCATCCATTCTTTTCACAACACCACTACCACAAGAAGACAAGAAGCACTAGTGCAATACATAAGTTAATGCAAATAAAATATTTACACATGTTCAAGCGTACTTCTATTATGAGAATATTTACCTACCATCAAATTTTGTATTGCATGAGCCGTTACTATAGTTAAGCCAGTAATTACCTTGATATTTTCAAACCGCAGATAACCGAAACTGTGGATAAAAAGACCATAGATAATGAGGGATGACTGTATTTATGGTATATTCATTAAAGGGAATCAAACCATTTAAGAACTGGCACACTTAAATTCTTTGTTTTTTTTTTTAGAAAAAGATACCTATCTATTTTTAATCAAATCCTGGGTTTCTGTTTGAACCATTGCACCTTATAATTTTTCTGTAACATGTCTATTTGTTAAATCTTCAAGTCTTATAAACAGAGTAAAAATATAGATAAAAAATAAAACATGGGAACACTAAACTGACATTTCTATATGTTCTCTATTATGTGTATACACATACCAGTGTATACCAACTGAATCTCATCACTGGGTATGCTAATCAATGAAAGAAAATTTTCTGAATTCCATCTCACAAAAGATATTAAAGTACCTGTACCGATTCCATTGTTGATTGAGTAGCTTGAACAACTTTGGCAGGACTTGCACTTTGAACAGGTACCGTTTGAACCCCAACAAGGTTTGTTCCGGCTATTGGTATTGTTTCAACAACAATTCCAGATTTAATATCGTTTGATTGATCAGAAGCAGTATTTTGGTGTGCTATTGCTGTTGCAATAGGAATTCCATTGTTAGAGTTCACATTAGTTACAATCGTATGTGATAAGGGAACCTGATTTATAACTATGTTTTGTTGTTGAATGATGTTGTTTGTAAGATTTGGTAAAGACATCTGAAAACTAAAATTATTAATTAAATTAACAAAATCAAATTATTAAATTGTTAAGGTGTGCATTTTTACCTTAATTTCTTCTATACTATACTTTAATTTTCTTATATATACTTAAATTCCAAGCGTCTGGTCACTTTGGAAAATAAACCAAACTGTATCGACTATTTAAAAATAAATACCATATAAATTCTTTTGCACTTCTGATGCTTAAACATCGCATGCATCGATACCATCGACACAATTATGGGATAATGAATTCATAAAACATTACCATTGACAACACTTTACGAATTCGACCATCCGACTGACATGTTGAATGCACTATTGCCAATGGTCAGAAGATTCCACCAGAAAATCACTAGGATTGGAAAAGGAACTATTTTATACCCCTAAATCAGTGACTATTATAGTCACTGCCCTAAATTATAAGCAATAAAGTGTATTTTATAAATACGATTTCTGTATATTCTTTTATGTAATAAAATAACAAACGTACAGTATTCCTACATACAAATAATATAATATTTTTATTTAAAGCATCATAATTTAAACAAATATCTATTTAAAATACATAATAATGATGATATAAGATTAATGGAACTCATACAATGATAAAATCAATATTCTCGTCTTCGTTTGAAACATAACTTTCGTTTGTTTTAATTTTTTCCAAAATTATCTCTGGAATTTTATAATTGTAGCAATATTTATATTGGTCCTTGTGCAGTGATTATCACTGCCCCTTGTGAGTCAGAACGGATTGAAATTATTGCATTTAGCAAAGGTAATTTAATTCTCTTTCTTAACTTGGTTTTTATTAAATTTATTTGGCTAAGCAACTTTTGTTTTTCTTGCTTTCTTATCCTTGTTTATATATTTAAAAAAGTTATTCAACCGAGCTGCGTAAGGTGCTGATATCTGGCGGCGATAGTATAAAAGTACTGATGAATGAAATTAAATACCGCCAAATATTCATTGGTTGCAGATTCTGAAATAAACTTGGCAGTTAATAACAAAGTAAAACCAATCAAAATTAAGAAATTACAATGCAACATTATTAAAAAAAAAATGAATGGGCACGCCACACTTGACACGCCATCTGAACGCCACCCAAAGGTACTTCAAACCGGTTGAATAACTAGATCACAAACTAGATATATATAAAAAAAATAACAAGGTTATTACTTATCTGCGATGATGATGCGAACTACGGTGACTTGCGGTGACTATCGCTCCATTGCCAAATCATGCCGACTATGAATTTATGAATGAAAGAACTTGTGACGTCAGAGCACTTTAAAAAAATTAATTATGCCTTAATGAGAAACAATTTAAAAGAAGGTTTAATGATGGGCTATATATTACAACATTCTCTATCATTCTATGACATAAAAAAAAGTTGTGCAATTCCTCATTCCAACGAAATGTACAGGATTTGCGGTTCTCTTTTTGTTGTTCTGTGGTTCAAGTCAAACAACAAGTCTTCAAGATGGGTGTTTTGTGAAATTATTATCTATGGTGGTGCAGCAAATTTCTAAGGTTGGTATTGGTGTGGTATTGGAGGCACCTAACGAGAATAAACACGAATAAAGGATAAAAGGAGTTGAAAGGAGTGAAAATGGCTGATATTGTCGTGGAATAAAACAGAATATTGTAAATTTATATTGTTCTTCCTAGTCGATGTAATTTGTTAAAAGAAGTGATTAAAAGAAACCGGTAAGTTTTGTAACATTATATTATTTCTAAATCTTTAAAATCTTGTTTTTCGTTTATATATTTTAAACAAATGATTTATTCCTTGAGGATTCATGTTTTGTATATCTACCTATAGTAATATGATATCCAGAGGCGTAATTGAAGTGTTTTGTTGTGTAGAGAGAAGATGTCTGCAGGACCATACAATTATTCGTATATCTTTAAATACATTATTATAGGTGATATGGGTGTAGGCAAATCATGTTTACTTCATCAGTTTACGGAAAAGAAATGTGAGTACCTATTGTCTACCTTATTTTTGATATAATTATAATTATTCTATAGTTATGGCTGATTGTCCGCATACAATAGGAGTAGAATTTGGTACAAGAATAATTGAGGTATGTGGACAAAAGATTAAGTTGCAAATATGGGACACAGCTGGTCAAGAAAGATTCAGAGCAGTTACTCGATCTTATTATCGTGGGGCTGCTGGAGCTCTCATGGTATATGACATAACTCGTAGATCTACTTATAACCATTTAAGTAGTTGGTTGACTGATACAAGAAATCTTACTAATCCTAGTACTGTTATATTTCTTATTGGTAATAAGTGTGATTTAGAAGGACAAAGGGATGTAACTTATGATGAAGCTAAACAGTTTGCTGAAGAAAATGGTCTTATGTTTGTAGAAGCTAGTGCAAAAACGTAAGTTTTGGTTAAGTACAATTAGTTGAGGGTGTGTGTGTGTGTTTGGATGTTTCTTTGTGCTTATTGTACTCTACCATGGACAATAAAATAACGGAAATGTCGTGTGGACTATTCATTCATAGTTCAATTCGATATGTGGCATTTTTATCTTCGAATGAGTGCAGTAAGGTTGTTCTTTTGAATGTAGTAGCCGAAAAGATATACTATTTGAGTGACATTAAGTAGATGTAAAAATGACAGTCAAATCTTGCAACTTCCGTATGGGATTTATTTCCTTGATGTCATTAATCACTATAATAAATTAATTAATAATGACGAATATGGAAATAAAAATGCATTTATGTCATTCAAAAATGTATTAAAAAATAAAACATACATATGAACTATCATGAGGCGGATTCCATATGTGATCTTAAATATATGCGACAAACTTTAAGGACGGATTCAAAGAAAAACAAAAAAAAATGAAGGCGATTAGACAGGTTTAACCTAAAATTACGCTGACGCTATTGATCGGTAAATCATCATTTTAATGTAAGTACTTTTGTTAACTTTAATCTTTTTGTACTAAAAACAAAAATTCGCGTTGCTGATAATACTCGTATCCTCCTCGTATAAATAATAATGACATAGAGAAAATAAGCCATAAGGAAAGGTACACCTCCTTTAAAAAGTATATGCCTGCGACGACCGGACGCGATAAAAACACTTAAATCGACGGTGTGATCGTTATGATTCCTACAAACAATCATAACATAAATTTGTTGGAGCCTTTGCATCCACTACATAAAAACTTTTTCAGATTAAGGGCCGGTCTTTCAATGTCCTAATAAATGTATAACAATTTAGCTAATAAGTTATTAGGTAAATAAGAACAGACCGTCTTTCAACGAATATTTTTAGGCTGAGGACACGTATTTCAAACTTCTAATAAAGTTCCTAATGAAAGTTATTAGCTGAAGCTGAAATAACTGTCTTTCCATCAACTAATAAAAATTATGTAGGTAATAAATTTCTTTATTCCAAAATGTTATTGAGTGCTTGAAGTAGCTTATCGAAAATCTCTGAAAGTTGTTAAAACAAGAAAGAAGGTTATGTTTTCAAGTTCGAAATTATTTATGAACCAGACATTTTTGAAGATTTCGATAATTGTTTTTGAAAGGAATTTGGTCAATCTAGTTAAAGTAGTTCATTGTGATTTATCAAGAGGTTTAGATTATCAAAACACGGTGTATAGACAATAAATAATATTGGCAACAAACAATATGAACAATGAACAATTTTGACAAACAATATTAACAATAAACAATATTGACAATAAACAATATTAACAATAAACAATGTTAACAATAAACAATATTGACAATAAACAGTAATGATAATAAACCATATGGACAATAAACCGTATTGACAATAAACAATATTGCCAAAAAACAATATTAACAATGAATAATATTAACAATAAACAATATTAACAATATTAACAATGAACAATATTGACAATAAACCATATTAACAATAAACAATTTTGCCAAAATCAATACTGACAATAAAAAATATTGACAATAAACAATATTAACAATGAACAATATTAACAATAAACAATATTAACAATAAACAGTATTAACAATGAACAATATTAACAATAAACAATATTGACAATAAACCATATTAACAACAAACAATTTTGTCAAAAACAATACTGACAATAAAAAATATTGACAATAAACAATATTAACAATGGACAATGTTAACCATAAACAATATTGACAATAAATAAACAATAAACCCTATAAATAATAGCTGTCGGCCCGGTATTTCAATCTGCTATTAATGTCTAACAACAATTTAGCTAATAAGTTATAAGGAAGATATATTAGGTGAATAACAACAGACTGTCTTTCAACGAATATTTTTTTTATATATAGAGGAGGAAACCTTTCAAAGGCACTTGGACCGCCCGTATCTCCAGGTAGTGTCCGATTTTTACTGACTAAAAACCCTAGCTCGGAACTGCCAGTTGGTCTTACTTCGAGTAGGGAGTGCTGTAGGTGTTCGGGCTACCTTCCTTTATAGTGTCATGCGTGCTTGTCGTTCTCGTTCGCCCTTCTCTTTACAGCTAATAATGTTTTTTGCCATAGATTCAACGATTCTCCAGCTCTTTTCGTCTTTTAGGATGACATTAGCTAAGTTATCGGGCTATAATAATACACCTAGGGTAATCTCCGCGCAGCTTTTCTGCAACGTCCACCTCGGGCAGAAGAAAAAGGTGTGCGCGACCGTATCTCTCTGTTGACAGTACACGCATTGCTCTGATGGGCTCACCTTGAAGTGGTGTAGATATGCACGGAAACACCCGTACCCAGTCAGCAGCTGAGTAAGATAGTAGTTCAGCTGCCCATGTTTCCTGTCAACCCAGGCCTCTACGTTCTTTATTGGTCTTCTTGTCCATTGAGCTTGTTCCTTTCCCGTTGCCCATCTCTCTTGCCATTTTTTCATCATACTGTTGTATGTCTCCTGCCTATTAGATTAGATTCTCTGCTTATATATGCTGGTTATAAGCTGGATTGGCGGTACTCTGGCCAACACGAGCAGTGCCTCCGTGGATGTGGTTCTGTATGCACTTATAATGCGTATGGCGATCTTATGCAATATACTCACAATCTGTCTTCTGTAGATGTGCTTTTCCATAACGTTCCCCCATATGGAGGCTCCATACAGCATGATGGACTGGACCGCCGTGCATAGTACCCGTCGGTTGTTTTCCTGCGGTCCCCCAATGTTTGGCAAAATGCGGCAGAGTGTCGTAAGAGCCCTCCCAGCTTTCTCCGCCATTCTACGGATGTGGGTTCCCATGGTAAGGTCCTATCCAAATAGACACCCACATATTTTAGACTCTGTCGGCTTTTGATTGACACCTTCTTTAGTTTTTCTTCCCCCTACTAACAGGACTGCCTCTGTTTTGTGAGGCGCCATTTTCAGATGCTTTTTATAACGCTGGACAGATAAGTCTCGGTTGCTGATTTTAAGAGTTCTGGAGTCCTGGCGGTCACCACGGCCCCCAAGTCATCTGCATATGCAACTAGTTGCACTCCCATCGGCATAGGAATTTTAAGTACTTGATCATAATATATGTTCCACAGAGTTGGGCCTAAGACTGAGCCCTGTGGAACTCCGCATGTGATGTTCTGACCAACGATCAGGAATCTGTCTTCCAGATAACTAGCTATCATGTTATATATATATGGTGAGAAAGAGGTGTCTCATTCCAACTCATTCAGAATACCCTTCCATGCTGCCGAGTTGAAGGCATTTTCCACGTCAACTGTGACCAGCATACAAGGCTTCCTTGAGGTATATGGTCCCCGTTTAGCATCTTCTGCCGCCTCTTTGACCTTCTGGAGAGCACCAATGGTGGACTTTCCTTGACTGAATCCAAACTGATCCTCGGACAGGCCTCCTCTTGCCTCTATCTCTGCTTTTAGCCTAATTGAAATCAACTGCTCAAAAAGCTTCTCCAAAACATCTAAGAGACAAATGGGTCTGTAAGATATGTGCTGCTGTCCTGTTTTATTTTCTTTGGCTATTAGCGCCAGCCTTGCTGTCTTCCATATTCTTGGGAAGTTCCCTGCCATCAAGAGATCATTGATTATGACCAAGAATTCTTTATGGTGTTCTCGTATTACAGCCATCACTACTTCAGCAGGTATTCCATCTGGACCCGGTGATCTTTTTTCCTTTATCCTGCTGACCGCCTGTAGTAGTTCATCCGTAGTAAGCAAAGGGATTTCGCTTACTCGAGCGTCGTGCCTTTTCCACTGTACCACCCGGTATTTTGGAAAGAGGGCTTGGACAAGAGCTAGCTGTTTTTCATCGTTCATTATTACTGGAGGTAGTGCCCTGAGTTTTTTCGTCACTATCTGATAACCTGTCCCCCATATATCCGTGTCTGGCAATAAACAATATTAACAATGAACAATGTTAACAATAAACAATATTGACAAAAAATAAACAATAAACCCTATAAATAATAGCTATTAGCTATTAATATGTTCAACAACAATTTAGCTAATAAGTTATAAGGAAGATATATTAGGTAAATAACAACAGACTGCCTTTCAACGAATATTTATTAGGTTAATAGTTGTTATATCCCATAAGGTTTACAGCAAGTAATGAATGACAGCGCTATACAAATACTTACACAATCTAACTCTTAACAAATTCTTCATCATTCCAATTGTTTAAACAATTTATATGAGGCCCTCTAATACTTATACGGTCTGTCACGATTAATTATTTAAACAAACTTGGCCAAATCATCTTCCACAAACTCCCAGAAATCTTCAAAGATATCCATGTTTCTCGTTTATAGTAACAATTTCAATAAATTTCAAACTTTTTTTTTTGATTGTGTTGGCGACATTCGATAAGCTTAGTAAGATTCTAATAGTACTTATCGGCTACTTCAACCACGCAAAAACATTTTAGGAGAATAAACCGGCTCATTACCTACACAATTTTTATTAGTTGGTGGAAAGACAGTTAGTTCAGTTATTCGGCTAATAACTTTTATTGGGAGATTGAAATACCGGCACTAAGTTTTGTTAATACAGATGCATAAAATAACTTATCAGGACCGTTTTACATTATGCATAGTTTAGTATGAAATTTAGTATTAAATTTAAGAGAAGATTTGTTCGCGTGTCATGCTTAAAGAAAATTGGGAGGTAAAAATATAACCTCATGCTGTTTGTGTAAATACAATGAAATTTCTTGAATTAGTATACAACGTTATTTAGTAATAATGATTTCATTATAAATTTTGATTACCTAATTAATTAGTTAATATAATGAAAATTATAAATAATGTGTGTTATAGTTCGCACGGTTTTTTTTTTTGTTGAAAAATACATATACTCATCGCCACTATTGATACTGATTATTGAAATCACTCGATTATGCCCACCAAGTAAATAGATTTCGGAAATCGAAGACTGACAGCGTGACAGCACAAGCATCGGCATACCCGAATTAACTTTGTTTTGCACACAAACTGCGACCGCACATTTAGTTTGTAACATTAGTGAGAAAATAGAACGGGTTCTAAATATTTAGTACAAAATTTCATGCGAAATCTACAAAGGAAATGTGTATGATTTACAACAAAATTTCATATTAAATTAAGGATAATGTAAAACGGGCCTCAGACGTATGTAAACGCCAGCAGGCAACCTATGTATATTAAGAAAGGCTGGTAAATAGCAGGCTTTCTTAATATATGTTTTTAAATCTGTTTATTGATAAAAGTTTACAGTAATACACGTTGAAACTTTTTAAACTTATGACTATATCGGCGCGCATGAAATTAGTTACAGTTGCGTTTATACAAGTTGACTATGCCGTCCCAAATTCAAACAATATTATATGTAACACCCTCCTTCAATTTAATAGTTTACACAATAAAATATCATATTGCAAATCATTATCATTGACATAAAATAGAGTCCCTAAACTTTGTAAATTTCTGCTTTGACAGCGGTTTAGTTAAAATGTCTGATATATTGTCGTTTGTGCTAATGTAACTTCTTTCAATTTCCTTTCTTGCGCACACATCTTTAATCAAATTATAGCGTATATCAATGTTTTGCGTTTTCAAAAGTGTTTATGATTGATATGGCGCTTTTATTGTCAATACCAAGCAATGTACATTTAACAGGGGTGAATTCGGATAATATTCCTTTCATTATTTCTGGAGCAGCAGCTGCAGTCGATATGTAATCTGCTTCCATCGAAGAAAGAGCAACGCAGTTTTGTTTCTTTGAATGCCAAGCGATTGCATTTCCCGCGTGAATTCAACGAACTTACACTTCTTGCCGTCTTATTTCCTGCCTAGTCGGCGTCACACTGGCCATCTATTCCTGTGGCTCTCTGCTTCAAATACAGAATTTAGTTCTTTGTATTACTCAGATACCTTAATACCCATTTCCGACTGTCCAGGCTTCATTGGTAGGTCTGTCCAGAAACCCGACTCAAATATGATACTGCGTATAATAAATCTGGGCGTGTCATTACTGCTATATATATTAAGCTACAAATTAGTCTACGATAAGGTACCTCTACATTCTATAGTAAAATTCACTTCTATGAGGGTTGCATGGGGATTTTTATCATCCTGGGCAGTGTGGCAGGTAATCTTGCTTCTGAGCATGTTTGCAATCTTTTTTTAATAATATTTTTTTTTTAATAATACTGGTATATTTGTAATAAAACCATTACAAGAATTTGTCATAATTACATTAATGTGTGTAAAGGGCACAACAGTCAGTTAATTAAAAAATTAAAGAAAAAATATAATATTTAAAATGTATGGTACAGCGGACAAATAATACAAAACATAACAAACAGGACATTGAAGTAAATACACATTAAAAGACTAGATCATGGATACTGTACAGCTCCCTTTTCAATAACATTGCCTTAGCTTTCGCCTTAAACTTGTGGAGAGGTAGGTCCTTCAATTCCTTCGGCAAGATGTTGTACAACTTGCCCCCCCCTGCATTCCCAAAGAAAAAGTCCAAACTACGTTAGACTGGTTTCATTCCTACAATAGCCATCTGGAATTCACTGTAGAAATAGAACAAGATTTTTGCATACCGTTTTTAGACACATTGATAACACGGGAGAATAACACACTTAAACTAAGATGGTACAGAAAACCTTCTAATTCTAATAGGTTCCTCAACTATTACTCAAATTGCCCTAAAAAATATAAGATAAATTTAATTAAAACAATGAAAAACAGAATTTGTAAAATTTCACATAAAGATTTTCTGAACACAGATCTACAGTTGTTAAAAGAAATTTTAAAACAAAACAGTTACCCAACAACTTTACTTAATAAGTTATTATTCTCTAGTAACACACATAACTTGAACACAATGGAGACACCAACTACAATTCAGATGAACAACACAACTGATATAAACACCACTACGAAATACAAGAAACTACCTTACATACCCAATCTCACAAACAAAATCAAGATGCTTTTCAGTAATACCATTTCCATAGCCTACACTGTGCAGTCCCTAACTCAGTCATCTACACCAGACTGAAAAACATTAATGAACAGCAATTGATCCTTGATCCTTCAGATTCTCAGCAATTGCATCGTCCCATCTTTTCCTTGGTCTGCCTCTACCTCTTTTTTCCTTTGATCGTGTTTGCCATATACTTCTCACTTGCCTCTGGCTCCCCGTTCTAGCCACATGACCAAACCACTTGAGTTGCTGTCTTTCCACGGTTTTTAGCACTGGCTTCACTTGCAGTTCTTCTCTAACCTCGCAGTTTCTGACTCTGTCCATTTTTATGATACCTTTTACTCCGCGTAGATATATCATTTCGACCGCTTGCAATTTACTTTTTGTTCGGTTATTTAATACCCAGCTGTTCGAACTAGCACAAAATTTTCTTCAATATCGGTCCTGTTTTCTTGTTGGTTCTTCGCTATGTCCATGTATTCTATTATGTTTTCTACAAAACGTACATTTCGGGATTTTACGATCTTCTCTTGTCGGGACGTTGTTGGCACCAATTTACCGACACATTGCACGTATTAAAGTTGGTTAAATTGAAAGACGATCAATTTTTATAACAAATGGTTGCTCAACTCATATTTCATTCGGAAAAATGACTCGATCGAAAACGGGGTTACGCCTAAAAAGAACGAAAGCATGTTGGAAAATTCTTAGAAAATGTTAGTTGTTTACCTATTATGCCAATGCTTACGTGCTTCTTACTTAAATATAATATTTGACAGGTTATAAAAATGACCTGTCAAATATTTTATTCGCTATTACTAACAATAAGTTATTCTTGTAAGAACCCAATATTTGGCTATTTTATTAGTTGAACTCTGTACTTGCGTATATACCCTGTGTTAGTGTAAAGAAAACCTTTTGAATGGGCATTTAAACCTTGATCTTGTTTGTATAGCTATGTAGGAAGGTGTCCAGAAAGGATAGAGGGTATTTGTATCTGCAGCGTCCTTGTAACGGCGCGGTTTGGGGAGGTGCGATAAGGATAGGTTGTTGCACTGCTCTTTCGAGATTTAGTAGCCGGGTGATCATCGCGGTTTTTGCTTACGCGCCTATTATTGCAATGGTGATTCGATAGTCACAGCACGTTTATATCGTGCAGAATTTAACGTACGGAATACACCGAAGCACGATACCATTAGAAAATGGATTCGAATGTTCGAAAATACGAACTGGTAGCCAACAAACGATTGAAGAAGTGAGAGTTTCAGTGCATGAAAATCCGTCTCAATCAGTTCGCAAAAGTAGTCAAGAACTTAACATTAGAAAATCGTCGTTGCACAAGATTCTGAAGCAAGATATACGTCTTACAGCTTACAAAATTCAGCTTGTTCAAAATCTGAAGGTTACCAACTATCCCTCCTACTGAATTTTGCAAATGAAATGCTTCAATGTTTCCCAACGTTTGAAAACATTATGTTTAGTGACGCAGTGAACTTAATGGTCACGTAAACAGACACAACTGCTGCTACTGGGCCAACCAAAATCCAAGACATAAACATGAACGACCATTACATAGTCCAAAAGTTATTGTGTGTGGTGCTATGTCTGGTGAAGCCATCATTGGGCCTTAGTTTTTTGAAGATCGGCGATGGCGAGCACTTACGGTAAATAGTTAACATTATTGCGACATGTGAAGAAACAGCAGGTGTTTGAAGATTTTTATGAGGAAACATGGTTTCAGCAAGATGAAGCCACTTGCCACACCTCAAACTAATGACTTGAGGTTGTCCATCAACTTTTCCCGAAAGAGTGATCTCCTGTCGAGGCACCATCAACTGGCCCCCAAGAAGCCCCGATCTTCACTCCTTGATTATGTATTATGTGGATGCCTTAAAAAAAAGTATACGCAAACAGACCACGAACTCTACTGCAATTGAAGCACAATATCGTGTTCGGTTAAGGGAGTGCCAACAGCACGAGGATCAACAGTTAGACAACATAATGTTTGGCATTTAATTTTCTAAAACTTTGTCTAAAGAGTAAAAATAAAAATACATTTTCTTGACTTGTAGTGTTTTTTTTACACTTACCCTTTCTTTCTGGACACTTTGTATATGTGCGATATCTTTTAACCATAGCTGGCCACCGTTAATCAAATAGTTAACTCGTGATTTACTTACTTGCCAGAACGTGCTTTTTGCGGTGTGGCGCGATCTGCGCGGTGCCCTTTTGGCAAATAGTTAAATAGGTACTTAATTAACAATTAACGGACTAATAATGATCGAACTGCAGGTAAAACCCTTTCTTAAATTTTATTGCCCTCATTTGCATATCATAGATCACCATGTACCTCCGTGTGACGTGCTCTCGTCGAATGACAATATGCGAATAACAGCAAGGAACACGCTTTAACATAGCTCCGACTTCGGGAATATTCGACTAAAGCGAGACGTATATGTGGCATTCGATTTTCGTCCATAGGTGTCCGGGGTTGAAGTGAAAGAAGCAACATAAAATCTTTGATAATAAGACACTTTAGGTGTTTCCATTCATAGGGAAATACTTATCAAAGATTTTTCTTTTTACTAAGCTACTTGATTCTACAATTTCAAAAATAAATGTTATCCAGAAACTCAAGCCACACAGCTTCCTTTGCCCTTTTTGCTTTAGTAAGAGAGGTGTTTATTTTTATATAACTAATACTTTTGTTTTTATAATTCAAGGGGATCTAATGTTGAAGATGCATTTTTGGAAACCGCGACCAGAATCTATCAAAGTATTCAAGATGGTAGATTAGACCTTAATGCTGCAGAATCGGGGGTTCAGCACAAACCATCTCAGCCAGGAAGAAATCTTTCAAGCGATCTACAACAAAAGGATAACTGCCCGTGCTAGTTTCGTTACATAGCTTTATGTTTATCAAAATATCTGAGAAACTGCACCCTTTCTTCTACTTAAGTTATCAAAGTACAGACAGAACTATGAAGTTTGAAACCTCGGTGCCTAAGTAATTATAATTTATTCGCAAATTTGAAAAAAAAATTTCAAAATTTTAGATTATGTATACCTTTTATACTTTATAATTACGGGTTTGTTATGCGGTTATCTTTTAGTTGCAGTAGGTTAAAAAAGATATATATAGGAGCTAAGAAATAATGTATACTAATATTTAAAGTTAGAAGTCTGCATTAGATATATACATAATTTGATTCTATTATAATATATGCAAATGATGTTTTATATACCGTGAATGAAATACGGTTTAACAAAATAGTTTTTCATGCCCTAATGCACTCCATAGTTTTTATGATAAAAATTGATTGTCTACCGGTTGGTTGCAAAAATTATATTACTTATATATATTTTGCACTAAAAGAAATACATAAATTATTGTTTTCTTTTTATTGTTATTTTATTGGTGCGAGTACTAGGTAGATGTAGTATTGAGGTAGGTATGTGTTAATTGGTGAAAATTTATTGAAACGTTTTTAAAACGGGAAAGTCAGAAATCTAATAATAGTATTTTACTTATTTATATTAATTCACAAAGGCTTGGATGTTGCTTCTATATTTTGTGTTGGATGTGTGTAGGAACTTGGTACTCGGTTAATAGATTCTTTATTCTTTCTTTTTTTTTCTTTCGTCATGCGTGAATATTCATAGAATTGCATTAAAAGGCACTGAAGTGTATACTTTACTCGAAGAAAGTGCAATTGGCGTTTATAATGGGTCGGTAATGTACCTCTAGTAAAATATTATCTCATTTGTAGGGTAAGGTACTACTTGTCAGACTACTGAAAATAATGGTTAAAAATAGGCAGATTTATTATCTAGGATTTCAAAAAGTCATTTTTTGTTGCCCCTAGCGGTACGTTCAAAGTTAAAAATGAATGTAATTATTTTGTAAGCGAAGAATATTTACTTTAAGGCTATTTCTCAATTTTTAATATTTCTTGAAAAAAAAATTTTCGCCACATATACCATTACACATGAAAGGTTTCATAGGCGATCCAATTTTTTAATTAGTATAGCAATATTTTGATTGTGTTATAAGCATATATATTGGGCGTTTATGTTAATGCGTTGATTTGAAGGGTTGTGCATTCTAAAATATGCGCGTTAAAAACAATATCTTGGATCGTATATGTTGCCTTTGGAAATAGTAGATGTATTTATTGTAAAAATATATTTATTATAAAATAATAAAATAACAAAGATTAATTTGACTTTTTTGTAATTTCGGATAAATATTTTTGGTCTTACATAATTGCGGTTTCTATTACTGGCGAAGTGTTCGTTCATACCGTGATTACAATATCTAGATTACATCTAAGAGTACTATTAATAGGTAAAGCGTTTTTGTTAAATGCTGAAATGGTTGTGAATTGTTAGCAATACATAGCTGAGCTGAGAGTTTACTTGTAACTTTTTACAAAGTATACGCGCATATCTGTGGAAGTTTCCGTAATACAAATGTTGGCAGTTTCTCCAGGTTCTTAAATTTTCTACGCAAAGTTGTGCTATTGACTAGCACTAATGTAAATTAATTAAATATATGCACCGTAGCGCATGAGTTAAAGAACCAGATATAGATTTTAATCACGATACATTTATACACGGTATGCTTACTAGCCGTCTCAAACTCGCGCATGACGGTACACGCTAGATAGAAATAGCACTCGTAAGCCATACGCCATGCACAATCTAACGATTTCGGGTTTTAAAATTTACTTTTTGTTTACATTTCTGAAGTACACGTCACTCACGCTAGTTATAAAGTTATAATTTTTTACTGTTTTGTGTTATAAGTAGTAATAATGCTTAATTGCACCGTTGCTACTTGCAATAATTATAACCAAATCACACGGTGCATTAATTAAAAGATAACATTCCGTTGTAGTAGAATATGTACCGTCAAAGACTCTTAAAATGTCTATATCCTCACTTTACTGTAAGCGTATCCACCCTTTACCAACCGGATATTATGTGTGGCGATCATGGTACATATTATGTGATTACGTTGCGATGCCTCAACAGAAACATTAGTTTTGAAAACTAAGACGCCGGCCAAAAAAAAAAAAAAATTTATAATTTACAAACAGAAATAAAATAATCCCGTGATAATGTTAATTTCATAATAAATTGTTGCGCATTCCTTGCAGATGTTTTTATACTTTACTAATCATTCCCCAATAAATACTTTCATTTGGAAGTAAGTAATTGTGCGTAGAAAGCACATAAAAGAAAGTTCTTATTCAATTTATATCATTTCTTATATAACACCTCGTCGAACTCAACGGTCTCAATTTATTCTGTTATTGTTTTAGTGGCACGAAAAATTAAAAAAGCTTACTATGCATATAAAGGTCACCTATTAGTGCACTTCAACCAGTATTCATTGTAAATAATTATCTTTGGAGCGTCTATCTATACATATGTATTGTATACGCTGCAAGTATGCCTTACCCTCCAACAATACCTCACTCGCAAGTAAGGTCTGTTTAGGATGCGCGTCGGCATACCGTGTTATGTGTATCGTGGGTTTTCCTATACCTTGCAATAGATATGAAGACACAGAATAGGTGTTTTTGCCGTTAGGACAGAAGGTGAAAAAAAAAACAAGTAGAGAATCCGGCAGTAAAATTACGCGAAGTTCTTTAGTTTTCATCCAATATTTTGCGTAATTATTTACGCTTCATCAGGGTTGAAAATTTGAACTTCCGAAAGCAGAAATCTGACCAAACAAAACATTACTCAAAACACAATATTTTTGAAAACTAACGTCACTACATATTAACAAATAAAAAGTCACTACTAATGAACGTCATTCGCTGCTCGCATGGAGGAACTGAAAAGGATCGACAAGAAACTTCCAGGAAGAAAAATCCATAATAATTGAAGGAATGGATGGGCGCGTAAAGATGTTGGATAAACAATCATATTCTGGAATTATACCGAAGAATGAAGATACTGGAGATTCTATCAATTTGAAAATCAGTCAGATGGAGGGCAGGAATACAACTGACTGGTATTATTTAAAGTAGAAGTGAGATACCAACCTTCGATCGAAAGACGCCCTTGATAGATTATTTAACTCTACTGGAAGCGACAGCTACGGTATACGGCCGTACAGAAGCGACCAAAGCAGCCATGTTATCAGTGGCTTTGCGCGACAATGCTCTGCAAGTACTTCAGAGTATTCCTTTATCGGAGCGACAAAATTACCAAACACTGCTGAATCATTTGGATGCGTTTGGGTAATCGATATCTGTAGCAGGTAATTGCTCGCAGTTGAAGAATCGCTTTCAGAGGTCAAACGAGACTCTACAGGAATATGAAGCTGACATTCTTCGTTTAGTTAAGAGTGCGTACCCAATGGTATCAGACGAGGTGTACGAGAGTCTGGCCGTGGATAAGTTCTTGGATGGCCTTGATCGCGAAACTCAACAGGCGGTTAAAGGTCTATTCACACATTACCGAGCCACTGCAGGGACGTGGCCCGTCAGGGAAAGAAACAAAATATCGTTGCATGTAAGTTGAATTGCCATGTTCGCACTTCTCCGTGGCAGTGCGTTAATTCAACTTACATGCAACTATATTTTGTTTCTTTCCCTGACGGGCCACGTCCCTGCAGTGGCTCGGTAATGTGTGAATAGACCTTAAGATTCCTCGCCCGCGGATGTTGAATCAGGCTATGGCTCAAGCCCTGGCCTTTGAACAATTCTTCGGCCGGAGGTAGTAGCAGATATATCCAACCGACTGGACGTTACGTGCAGCAACTGTGCAGTCAGAGGGAGCTCCTGGGCCACTTCCGGATTAGTGATACCGACATTTTAATATATAAGTTCCTCAACCAAATATATCAGCGTACGTAGTATTAGCGGAAGATGTAACCATGGCGAGTCGCAGTGAATCCATTGTGGAGGCGAGCAAAAGTGGGCAAGTTTTGTTGCTGGAACCGGGAGCGATTGGCGGGGAAGGTCGCAGAATACTAAGCGCCAAGGCAGCGTAACAACTGCAAATCCACTTCTTAAGTGATTGGAAAACTTCATTGACGCGTCTTGCAAGGACCTGACAATACAGCAACGCCATACCGTGAAGCAACTGCTTGGACACTATCAAGATGTCTTTCAAGCAGAAGGCTGGAACACGAGGGTCAGGACTAAGGTTTTACGACATCGAATAGACACGAGATGCCCAGCCGATCCGGCAAGCTTCTGGAAGGTTGCTACTGGGAAAACGAGTCGAAGCAGAACAAATTATACAGGAAATTGAGCGGAATGGCGTTAATTGAACCATCAAAAAGTCCATGGGCCTCCCCGGTGGTGGTGGTAAAGAAGAAGTACGGTTCAACTAGGTTCTGCGTAGATTATCGTCAACTAAATAACGTAACCAAGAAGTACAGTTATCCCTTGCCCCGAATTGACGACACCTTGGATACCCTAGGTGGGTGCCAAATACTTTCGACCCTTGACCTGTAGAGTGGTTATTGGCAAGTCGAAGTGGAGGCAAAGTATAAGGAGAAAACCGCATTTACGATCGGGACAGGATTGTGTCAATTTAACGTGATGCTATTTGAGTTGTGTAATGCTCCCGAAACGTTTAAAAGCCTTATTATGGAAAACGTTCTATGAGGCCTATCCTAAGAAACTTGCTTAGTACCCTGACGATACTATTGCATTGGGAAAATCCTTGGATGATCATTTAAAGAACTTGGAGCAAGTATTCTAGCGATTGCAATGAGCAAACCTGAAGCTGCTACATAGTATCCGAACATGGAGTATCAGTTGATCTAGGAAAGATTGAAGCGGTTAAGTATCGACTAGTGCCAAAGGACAAGAAGAAAGTAAGAAGCTTTTTTGTGCTATGAACTTATCACCGACGTTTCGTTCCTGGATTTGCTAACATCGCCAAACCTCTTACAAGACTAACTGAAGAGGGTAGAGACTATCATCTGGGACAAGAACTGCCAGGTTGCATTTGAAGAACTGAAAGTTCATATTGGATACTGACAACGTCGGCTTCAAAGGCGTGCTACCCCAAGTTCAAGATAGCCACGAAAAAGACCTTGGTTACTTCAGCAAAGTGTTGTTAAAACCTGAACGTAACTGCTGCGTAACCAGGAAAGAGCTGTTGGCCGTAGTTAAATCCATAGAGCACTTCCATAAATATCTCTATGGCAGGAAGTTCTTGTTAAGAACGGACTATACGGCATTCATGTGGTTGCTACGCTTTAAGAACCCCGAAGGACAGGTTACCAGTTGGATAGAACGTTTGGAGGAGTATAATATTGACTCAGAACATCGGCCTGGAACCAATTATTGTAACGCTGATGCGCTATCCAGAAGACCTTGCCCAAAGCACTGTGCGCACTGTTATCGCGCCGAAGGTAAAACCGAAGCCACTTGCTTGCGAGTTACTGTCATAGATGATAGCTGGAACGAAGACAAAATCCGAGCTGACCAAGGGTCTTATGAAGTTGGAATGGAACAGGCAAGAAGCCCTGGGAAACTGTGGCTCCGTATTCGCGGGAGCTAAAATCTTATTGGGCACAATGGGACTCGTTGGTATTAGAAGATGGTCTACTGAGACAAGTATTACAAGACGAAGGTGGGACGAATAGGAGGCTTCAGATTGTAGTGCCGAAAGCATTGGGAGGACATCTGGAAGTTCAGGGTCAGGGAGCAATTCTAATGGGTGAATTGTAAAAACAAAGATTGGATGAAATTCACGATCGTGTGAGAGCGAATATCCACGAAGCAAGGGACCGAATGAAGGAACACTACAATGTCAGACCGAGTGAATGCCTGTGGATCTGGCCTGGCTGTTCAACCCTCAGCGACGGTGAGGTTTCTCACCTAAACCTTTGAGTGAAGGAATTGTAAAGAGACACAACTACATGGCAAAAAGCGAACTCTGTATGCATCATTTTCTATTCTCTGTGATTGATGAGAACATGCGAAAAGTGGAGCTACTTATGAGTGAATTTTTAACTTTGAACAATCGTTCAGCTGTATTACTGCTTGTAAAGCTTGAATTTCTGTAGATATGAATAACCTGTGCAACTGTATCGAATAATCCACACAGAAGTTACATATTTTTAAATCTCATCTGTTATGTGGTTGGTTGTCAGGAAATATTTTGTATTTAAAATGTATACAAGGTTAATAGAAATATGACTGATTCGTGTGTTATATGTATAAAATAAAACAAATGTGTGGTAAATTAATTGTTTGATAATATTTTTTTATTTAATAAGAACATAAGTCAAATTTCTAAAAAGGAACAAAAGCAACGTAAATTAAGATGTAAATTTGAAAGCCTAATAAAAGAAGAAAATAAGATTTTAAGAATTGAAAATGATCAAATTAAAAAAAAAATAATAGCGTTGGCTGGAAGCCTATGCATTACCCAACCAAGAAGCTGTCACGGTCGCCGAGATACTAGTTAAAGAGCTGTTTAGTCGATTTGGTGTGCCGCTTGAACTGCACTTCGACCAGGGACGAACTTTTGAATCGACGCAAACCAAGAACAACGGCAATCGGATGGCATGGCGGAGCGCATGAACAGGACAATTATCAAATATTTATCAAAAGTTGCCTTTGTTTCATCTCCTAACCAAAGAGGCCTCAATTGGTACCGGTTACCGTTCGATATGGAACAGCCTGATAAGTTTAACCTCGAAGAGATAAGCTGGGGACCAGTAATTTCAGGATACCAAAATTAGGCTGTGGTCCGGATGGCTTAAATTGGAGTGAGGAGCATGATCGAAGAAATTTACCGATATACAGGAATAGAGTTCCTGGTGTGTTGCTGCAATCCGGGGTTAGCAGAAAGGAAGCAATGGACGGTAGTGTGCTATTTCTTCCAGACCTCGTTATGTAGAAGAGAAGAAAGATGCCCGTACCTTCATGGAGGTGGTAGTTCCTGTTCCGGGACGCAACAGATCTGAGAAGAGGGCAGTGTTACGAGCGCCAGTTCACTTTGTGCACTCACATATGGCGCCAACGGTCAATGTATCGAGCAACAAAGTTCATGTTCGACATGTGAGATGGCGAAATGGTTTGCTATGTACAATACGTAAATGGAAGCATCGGGAATAATGCGAGTAGCACCGAGATGCGATGAGAACATTCTCAAAGTAATCGCGCGGTATTTAAATATGACGCTGCGATTGGGCGAGTTCAGTTGTAGTAAGACAGTGGAATCGGTCGAATCGAAACGAAGAATAGGAGCGGGAAAGGCGTGTTAAATACGAGTAGAAACAAATATATAGTAGAAGTAAGTGTTAATTTGCAATTGGATCGCTCGTCACCTGAAATTAAATGAATTAAACGCCACGCTTTATATATAACCATATGATAACGCAGATCTCTGTTCGCCGAGCTTCCCTTGCGAGCGGATAGAGGGCGACAGGTGCCGGTGAACAAGGAGTGCGTCCAACGCTTAGTAGTTGCGCAGAAACGCGAAAATGACGATAATAGGTGTGTATATATGTGATAATAGTGTTTGGTTAGTAATTAGTGACTAATTTGATTAATCAGTTTGTGTTTATTTGACTTATTTCATTTTTAAATAGACACTCGTAAATAAATTAATTTCATTTAATATATCACCGGTGTTATTTCTTTGAACCTCGACAACTTTTTAATATTCGAAAAACGTTACACTACTTTATAGTTTATACTATTGTACCAGCAGTGAATCAATTTTGTATTTGTATTTCAAATACTAATAAGGAGTATATTTTACTCGTAAATACATTTGGAATGTATTTTGCTCAGCCCTGGTAATTGATAACATGATACCACATTAACAACACTAAAAGGCATCCAAAAGCAGTACGCTAGTAGTAACGTGGACGCCTTTAGCTGGTATGTTTTGTCACAAGGGATCCGATCGTAGACCGCGAATAGCCGCCGGACTATTTTTAGGCGGCGCAGACGGTCGGTCGTCTGGTACTAGGGGTATCCCCGTTCGTCGTTAAAAGCGGGAAAACGCGTAAACCTTTTCCGAAATTTCGATTTTTCACGATTTTCGGTAACGGACCGACAATGCCCAAGGCCGATCCTCGTGCGCCGGCGAGAAGGATCGGATTATGTAATATTGCCAGTGATCAGTATGTAGTCAAGCACCGAACATCAAAACATCGAAACCTTGAACGACGACGAATTTGGTGTGAAATAACCAAAAAGGGGATGGAACAAATGGTAAAACATTATTAATTAACATTATAATTAATGGAATAACCATTATTCGGAAGACGTCGGTTACCAAATATGTAAATTATTGATAGTTGACGGATATCTAAAGCAGATAAGAAGTTTGTGTTTTCTTCGATTGTTTTAGTGTTACAACGGAAAATAATGATGATACAGTATGTGTAATTTCTAATTAAGAAAAATTAATATAACAGGGTGTACCGACGATCCCAAACCAATCACGGGAGTTAGCGGAGAGTGGTGCGGTATAGGGGGCCTGCTGAGGTGGTTCGTAATGGGGATCAAACCAACGACTGCGAGTCTTTCTACAAGTGGGAGGGGTTTAGCGGGTCTTCTGAGGTGCGTCGTAATCCGTTATCAAATCAACGACTGCGAGACGTGTCGAGTCTTTTTACAAGTGAGACGCAGGAATTAAGAAAAAGGAATATACAGGGTGTATCGACGATCCCAAACCACAGGTGTGTACGAGGGTTAGTGGAGGGTGGTTCGGTTTAGCCGGTCCGCTGAATTGGGACGTAATCCGTCACCAAACAACTATTTCATTGGCTGGGTGAACGGTCCGGAGTTTACTAGTATAGTCATACAGTACTAAGTCGGCGGATTTAATCGTTATTACATTAATACTCAATATGTGAATAGGTTCTCGAAAAACTAAATGTAATTTATGTAGATTAAATAGGCATTTGTATACCATCAATCTTATAGGGGACGGGAAGGGGAAACTCCAGTCCGTATCCTGTGTTACTCTCATGGCCTAGCGTCGGGTCCACGCTTTCTACTACTTTCGTCAGAGAACCCAAGAGCAGACAGCTACATAAGGGAGCCGCTCTCAAAGATGATTAAGTCTAATCAGAAAGACAAAATTTGAGGGTATCTTCTAGCGTAGACGGAGATCACAATAGACCTAAACAGGTCGCAGTGAAACAAGTCCAACTAGGCTCTCTCTCTCTAACTCTCTCTGACTCTAATGTAAAATTTACGTTAGAAGTATGAGATTCAAAAAAATTGTTTTTTTACAACAATTATACTATTATTATTAAATATAACTACAATTAGGTAATAATTCCAAGTATAACATTGCTGCGCCTATATTAGCCGATATCTACATCTACTAATAATGTAAATGAATAATGAAGTAATTTCTGAGGGATATATATCTGTGAGCTAACATCCGTTGTTGTATATTGTTAACCACACATAGAAACACTTATCGATTAAGGGCGGCATGCTGTATTACATCTTTCTATCTTGCATGTGTCACGTAAAGAAAAAGATCTTCTAGATCTTTTTCGAACAAAAAATATAATATTTAAAATTGCTTTTCATTCTTTTATAACTGTTGTGTTGTTGTGTAAAATAAAAACTGGTACATTGTTGTAATCAGATTTACTTTATATTGCTATATGGACTGCATTGTATAAATGAAATGTGAAACGACTGAAACTGTTACAAACTTATTCTATGACATAAAACGAACGATAAACAAACTGTTGCCAACTGTAGAGCGAGTTAAAACTCAGCCGGTAATACAGAATTCTAGAAATCAAATATTTCTAGGATATACCGAACAATTACTATATTGGGTAATTACGTAGATATAATATCTGTTGCATGTAACTGAAGATAACATGTAATAACAGCATAACATCGATTTTATCAGGCACATTCATGTATGAATCATAAACTGGAACAAAGATAAATGTATAATGCACATCATATTTGCTACCTGCGATTCCGAAAATAACCAAAGAGCACGGCTCGGAGCGTGTGCTAGAAAATATAGATATAAATACATGGTCGCAAGGGGGAGACATTAAACCTGGAGTGCACTGTACGAGGTGGTCCAAATTGGTTATCAGAATTGAGCATCTCGGTAACAACAAGAGATAGCAAAAAAACGAGCAATCTCTTTTTTTTTTTTAGATATCAATGGCGAAAACAAAAGTTAGTTATATTAAGTGCGTTTTGAAAATTTTGAAAAGTGTGATCTGTTGGAGTGCTACATTGAATCAAGTAAAAATGACGCTGATGCTGCTGATTTATATTTAAATCGCACCCGGACAGAAGGCAACCTAGTGGTAGAATATATAGTAGAACTGAATTCTAAAGAGGGAGAAGAAAATGATGCTGTTAGACCATGAAGTTGGTGTATCTCGGATTCCTTTACTTAGAAATCTAAAAAGAAGTAAATATAAACCATACAAAATCAGAAAGGTGCATCATCTACATCCAGGTGATTATAACCGCCGTTTGGAATTTTGTCGGTGGACCGACGAAGTTCACATTAGTGCAGGCATTTTCAATAGAAATAACGTGCACTGTTGGTCTGATACTAACCCACACCAGGTTCTCAACTATCAAATTGAACAAGAGAGATACGATTTCTAATGTATAGTATGCATAAACAATCGTATCATCGCATACAATATACAGGGTGTCTCTGAAATAAGAGTGCAAAATATTAAAAATGGGAAACCCAAATTATACTGAATAAGTATCAAAAAAATTCGTACGCCAATTGCAATATCGAATATACAATTAAAAACTCATTGAAACGTCACGAATGTGCCGCCCATGGATCCACTATCTGTGTTTATACTATATCTTAAGGTCATTTGTAAATACAGCTGTGATATACAGATAATCATTGTATGCAGCTGATACGAGTCAACGACTCCAATATTATTACGTACGCGAAATTTAAAGCAAATTTCAAAGAAGATATTGAAAGTAAAATGTGGAATCTATTAATGAATAACTCTATTCAGTTGTGCGTAATCTGATCAATGACAGCTGTCTGAAATAAACATCATTGTTAAAAGTTGATATTTGATGTGACGCAGGTAATGTGCGTAATTATTTCTTTTTTTCTCTTTCATAATCAATTGTTGGTTCTGAAAAGAACCGATTTGCAAACCGGCGAAACAGGAGAAGTGTTAAATAAAATGTTCGAAGTGTCCTCCTTCAGCTAGCAAACATGCATCTATACGACGTAAATAGTTCTCACGAACCCGTTGAAAAGGTGCTTCTTGTCTAATGCGATATGCTGCATTAAAAATTCTTTGACGTAGGTCTTCTGCAGTTTCGATATCACCAGCACTGTAGACAAGAGTTTTCATGTAACCCCACAAAAAAAAATCCAGTGGATTTAAATCTGGACTGCGAGGAGGCCACGCAGTGGGACCTCCTCGTCCAATCCATCTGGGATATGTTACATTTAAAAACTCACGTACCCTTCGGGAAAAATGTGCTGGCGCTCCGTCGTGCCTAAACCACATCCTTCTGCGTATGTCAAGCGGCACATCGTCCAGAAAGTCCGGCGAAACGTTGTCTAAGAAATTTAAATAAGTTTCCGCATTGAACCGCTGAGGCAGCACATACGGCCCTAGGAGAGAGTCACCTATAATACCTGCCCAGACGTTGACTGAAAAGCGATGCTGAAACCGATGTTGTCGGGTCACTTGCGGATTAGCATCTGCCCAATGGTGAGTATTATGGAGGTTCATAATACCATTTCTGGTAAAACAGCATTCATCTGTGAACAAAACGGTTGCAGAAAAGTTAACATTTTCTGCTAGACGTTCACGACACCAGGTGCAAAATCGAATTCGCGGAGGACCATCATTTTCAGTAAGTTCCTGCACACGTTGAATGTGATACGGGTGTAACAAGTTTCTTCGAAAAATGCGGTGTGCCGTACTGCGTGACACCCCTACTTGCCCTGCAGCATCACGTGTACTTACACCTGCATTTCTGTTCACAATATCCAGCAATTCTTCTTCGGCTCGTAAAATTCGACGTGGTCTTTCACGTCCGCGACCTTCGTAATTTGGTAGCAATCGACCAGTTTCTCTTAATCTAAACACGGTATCCTTTATACACGTGTAAGACGGGGTTCTACGATTGGGGTATCGCTGCCGGTAGATACGTAGAGTTCTTCGACAACTTCCTCCTGCTTCGCCGTAGACATAAATCATATCGAACAACTCGCGTGTGGTAAAAGCCATATCCGATGTGTTCATGCGTAAGGATCCAGACAGACTGAGACTCAGAGCGTAGTTATACGTCGCGTGTTGCCTGCCCTACCTTCGTTGGTTAGAAGTGTAGTGTCTCAAATACCAGTGGCGTGACGGATATTTAATAAATATCTTTGCCATTTTTTTCCTCACGTATGCGTGGAAATTTTGGAAAAATTAATTTAGATAAAAGGTGTAATAAAATTAGGGCTTCCCATTTTTAATACGTTGTACTCTTATTTCAGTGACACCTGTATACCGGGAAGATTTAAATGCTGAACGATATCTGCAAATTTTACAAGAAAATATTGAACAACTCGTCGACGACAGCCCATTACAACAAAAAAGGGGTCTATTTTTGTCAACTTCACGGCGCGGCGCACCAGCAGACAATGCTCGAATTGAAATAATTGGTTTGGGACAAACGGGCCTGAGAGATGACCGCCATAATCCCCCGACTTAATGTTTCTTGATTTCTTTCTATGTAGGTATGCAAAGGGTCATCTAAAAATAAACTACCACACTATGATATTCAGAAATTAATTCACAATTTTGAAGAATGGCTAAATGCTGTTTCTAACCTTCATATTTGGAATGCAATTAGAAGTGTAAGGGGAGGTCAGTTAATTATGTTTGGGCAATAATAGGGTTTGTTTAATAAACAGTAATCAAATAGGTTTTATTTATTTCAGAAATACACGCTTGTGTTTGTTATCGGTTACTAGATAATAGTTCTTACATTAAAAATGCAACCCCCATAAACTATATATTTTTGAAAGAGAACTTTATGTTGCAGTCCAAAAACAAGTGCATAAAATAACAATCTGATTTAACTAGTCGATTCTACCATAAAAGTGCCTTAATAATGTTAAAACGATTTTTTCGTATCTTTAAAGACGAACGAGTTATTAGGCATTCCCAAAAACAAGAAAAACTCATTTTTTGGGTTATGAATCAAAAAGAAAAGTATATAACTAATTTTCGTTTTTGCCATATTGAGAATATCTCGAGAAAAGACATAGACCAAGGTCACTGAATTTTGGACCAACGAACGTAGGGTAGGTGAAAAAAAGTACCCGCACGAAGCAAGCCTGAGTGAGAAAGCGAGAGTAGGTATATGGGATTCTACTGAGTGCACGCGCAGGCGCGCATCGTTAGGATACTCTTTTCCCTAAAAATAGTACGTGTATATTAATATTGCAATACAAAATTTGATATCATAAAAAATAATCTGCAGCCTTAATTTTTCGCCTTTTTATTTCTTGATTTTCTTTTATTGCTTGTTGTCAGGCTGTGCACAAATAATGGAGGCATGGGTAGCTGATTTGTCTACATGCACAAATAATTCATCGTACGAATAATGATGCACGGGTAATCGGATTAGGAGATTCCAAGTAATGTATCATCAGTTGTAGGAATTTGCGTTGAACTGTATTAGAACCAGTTCATATGTCACTATGGCACCCGCAATCTGAAACAAAGTTGCATTATTGTATTTTCTCGTTTGTTATTTTTTTAAAAGGTCCTGTAATAGCCCCTTCTAAGACGGAAAGTCGTGTCTGCAAAATCGAAGTTTTAAGATATTTCACTTTTTGACACACAAAACTGATCAAATATCACTATTTTTAATGCAGATACGGCTTCCAGACCATACATACACAAACATACAAAAAAAAAAAAAACAGTGATTTTGTCTTTTTAAACAGTTAGACACGACTAGTTTTTTTTTTTTTTTGATTTTCGATCTTCTATACAAAGTTTTATGTGATGTGTTGCTCAACTTCATCAACTTTCTTATATATCGATTGTCGCAAAAGCTACATGCGGCGACATGCTTCGTTCGGTCCTGAATCAAAAACCTTACTGTTAAAATGTTCGTATGTGTTCACGTTCAGGAACCATTTAAAGAAACATACATTTGGCATAATTGTAGCTGCATACTATTGTAAATGTAGATACCGTAATAATTTCTATATTTTGATCTTCGAAAACATTTTGCCCGTTATTAGTAGCGATAATGCAGGTCTCTGTTGGGCGAGCATCTCTTGCGAGCAGATAGAGGGTGTCAGATGCCGGTGAACAAAGGTGCGTCGGACGCTGTAAAACGGCTGAGAAGTAGTTGCGCGGGAATGCGAGAGCTTCGTGAAATGTCAATTACTTTTTTCGGTTTTTTTATTTGAAAATGGTCGGCCCCGACTTCCATGACAACAAAGCAACGGTAGGGTAGACATCAACCATTGTTGTTCTTTGTGGAAAACATTTTGTTGTGTACTTGACAAACCTGAGTGGAAAATAAACCCTGTCGTTGTGTATAGTGTGAACATTAAAATGGACAATCAGTGGATCTAATTCTGAATACGGATAAGTGCAACGGTCGACGAATTAATAAATTCAAGGGGAAATACGGATATCAGAGGGAGAGAACAATTTATACCGGACGAAATGACGGTAGACAGGGAAAGAGAATTGTTGAGGCGAGAACGAGAATTATTAAATAGAGAACTTGGATTATTGAAGAGAGAAAGAAAATTAAACGATACAGGTAGGTACTCGTGTACATAATCATAATAGATAGCCAATAAGTAATTCCTGAATTTGATCCTGGAAAGCCATATTCGTTAAATACAGTAGGTATAAAAAGTTGAGTACTTGGCAGATATTTTTAAATGGGACGGCAATACTATATTATTCAATGTTGTTACCAAATTATGTGGAACTTTTAAACTATAGTTTGAAGGTGTGCAAAGAATTACGACCTGGACAAGATTTAGAGAACGACTTATCGATGATTTTCCCACTGTCATCGACGACTCGGAGATACATTTTCAAGAAGTTTTAAACTTCGGGAATTCTTGCCTTGTACCACAACCTGAAACCTCCTATTCGTCCCAGCTTCGTCTTGTAATAGTCGTCTCTCGTAGACCATCTTATAAGACCAACGAGTCCAATTGTGTCCAAAAGATATTAGCTCCTGCGAATACGGAGCTACAGTTTCCTAGTTATTCCGTGCTTCTTGCCTCTTCCATTCTACCACGTGCTTTAAAACTTCATCAGGCTCTTGGTACGCTGGGAGTTGGTCTTTCCTCCGGCTATCATCTATGACAGTAACCCGCAGGTTGCTTCGTTTTTCTCTTCGACGCGACAACAGTACACACAGTCCTTTGGGCGGGGTCAAGCGTTAGCGTTACGATGACTGATTCCAGGCCGATGTTCTGAGTTAAAATTATACTCCTGCAAACGTTCTATCCATCGGACAACCTGTCCTCCGTGGTTCTTGTTGTAGATTACTATTTTTATTTAATAAAAATCTCTTTGTAACTCAACTTGTTTATTCTCTAAAACTACATTGTCTCTTGATTGACATTATATTACAGACTGCTGTTTTCCATGCCGTCTGGCGCCATTACTGAGACAAGTATAATATAATAATATATTCCTTACAACATCCTATTGCATTTTTAAAAAGTTATATACTCTTGCCGGGGGGTTTTCGTTCTCGTTTTGATCTTCTTCTGGTTTCCTCTTCCTTTTCTAGAGATTCCTTATTTGGTTCTGTAGAGTCTGACACGTTTCTTTCTAGATCTACTTCAGTTGTTTCTTTTCTCTCTTCGTAACCCTTTTCTTCTTTCGTTGCATTTTCCTCTGTTGTTTTGGTAGGTTTTACCATTTCGTGCTGATTTGGTCTTTTTCACGTATAGTGAATCTTCTTTCTTTGTTGCTTGTTGGGTGCTTACTTGATGTTCTATTTCTTGAGAGTTGTCTGTTTTAATGTTGATAATATTTCTTCAATAAGTGTGCCCATTAACATTTATTACGAACGAATTTTCATTTAATTTTTCTTCGATTCGGCCCTTTTTCCATGTTTTATCTTGTTCCGGGTTTATTTGTACAACAACTGGTTATCCTATTTTCAAATCTGGTAATTTTCTTGTGTTTTTGTCATAGTTAAGTTTGGTACTTCTTTTTTTCTGTTCTATTCTTTCCTCTACATCTGTTCTTATTTTATGTTTGTAGTTTTATATGGCTGCTGGAATACCTGTCCGAGTTTGTCTTGCAAAAATTCTCTGTGCTGGACTATATCCAATAGCATTCGGAGTGTTTCTTAAACGCAAAAGGCTGTACCAAACATTCAGTTTTTGTTACATAACACCCTTATCCACTCGTATCTTAAATTATAGGGTTATGGAGGTCTGTTGCGAATTCACTACTTTCAAAAGAATTCCTATAAATTAAGTACTTAAAAATACTTAATACTTACGTTTAGAATGAGGCCTCTTCTTATTTTAAACATTTTACACCCAGTTAGCACTGCAGTGTCGAAATTAATTTGATACAGGAATCTATTTATCTGTAATAAAAGATAAGGTAAAGGAAAATGCAGAAAAAGTTGTGAACGAAGAAAAAGCTACTACAGCGACATGACTGTAGCGTAGTAATATGTGTATATATAAATATATAGTCTAAGGATTATATATATGAAGTTTTAAATTACATTGGACTTATACAGCCATAATCCCTGCAAAGTCAACGGTTATACCACGCATGTGCTCATTCTTCTTACTGCAGTAGGTATTCCCCTACATTCAGTCATTCGCCATAGCCACTCATAGCTCACAATGAATACTGGCGCGAGCGCAGCGGTTGCTTTGCTATTCAATCTACACACAGAAATGTGTTAATTTTTAGTGACCTTGAAACGTATTGCATTTTTATTATGAAATTGAATAAATTGCAATATGTATTGCTTTGGACACACGTAGTTATAAAAGTGCAATGAAAGCGTAAACAGTAATTTAATATTATGTACTTAAAAATAGTCTTTGCTCATGACAAGAAAATTAAAGTAATTCTAATGAACGAAGAACAAAACCCTCATAAAGGAATAATAAATTTAAAGAAGGAAAAATAAAACTTAATTTTGAGTAAATAATTTTAAAAAATGAAAACTTAAAAGTAACTCTTAATAATAAATTAAATAAACTTTAACACCAGCTCGGTTACTATTCTTCGTAATAGTAATAAATAAAGAAATATAAAATTAGGGTTTGTTCATGATAGGGAAATCAAAGACATTCTAATGAATTTAGGGCAAAACCCTCAAAAAGGAATAGTAAATTTAATGAAGGACAAATAAAAATTAATTCTGGGTAAATAAATTTAAAAAATAGGAAACTAAAATAAGCCTTAATAATAAGATGGAATAAACGTTAATTTTTTAAAAATCATTGAATCTGAATCAAACAAAATTCAAATATGCCTCTATCCTTGGCAAAACAATATCCTAATGTGTTGTAGAAATTCATTCTAACATTTTCCAACATTTCTGGGCTAATGTTGTTTGACGTTTGAACAATTTTATTGCGCAACTACTCTACATTAACTGGTCTAACGTATTTATTGCCATAAATTATTTCTTTTAAATAACCCCAGTAAAAGAAATCGAGGGGAGATAAATCTGGTGAGCCACGTTTATCAGAAATTGTGATTGTTTAGTCATCTTTAAGTGATGTATATACGTTATATCAAATAAAAGTCCAAATTAAAATACAATTATACATTTATTTGTGTTAGTGTAACACCACTGAAAATGTGACAAAGAAATAGTCTTTTAGTTGTAAATCGGAAGAAGAACATCCGCCAGACAATTAACAGGAGTAGTTTAACAAATGGATGATAAAATACTAACAGTACTCGTTAAAAGGTCTTTATTGTACCAAAGGATGTTCTTATACTACAGTGAATAAAAGCAATGTTATAGTAGTAAAATTTATTTATTTCGAGTTAAATAAATGTAATGAACAAAGAAATGAATCTTCTAATGATTCCCTCAGGGTAAGTAAGTTCTTTACTATTTAAATTGTACAAAAATAAAATTTCTAGAATCGTAATCCAAACTAATAACTCATATATCTCGTTTTAATATCATATAAAGAATTCAAATCTCCCGCTAAATTCCCGTCATAAAATCAAGTATTGTCAAGTAATGCCAACTTAAACTGCTCGTGAGATGAACCCACAGGATCAAACAATAACCTCACAATACCAAATTTCACTAGAATTACTATTATCATACGATAATATAACCTAACATTCCCTTTAGGCTTTTGACGCCAGTTATAGATTCAAAAGATGATAAAATCGCTTACTTCAAGTACGAAAAACTGCTCTAATATACTCCAAATACTAATTCCAACTCCAAAACAATCATTTCAGCTTCCGAATGGTGTCCTGGTAAGTGGGCTGGGGGCATCCGCCAGGCGCGTTCCCGAGTGGTGGATAGGGAGACGGCCATTCCGGTCGGGGTACCCACGACGGGATGGTTAGTGGCGGTTATACGTTGTCCCTCTCTGTGTAAAAGCGGAGCAGGGTTGACTAAGGCCGCTGCCGCGAACAGTGCGGCTGCCTCAAGTCACTTGAGGGCGGCGATTGTCGATCTATTGAATCCTATGGGTAAGGTAAGCTAAGCCCTGGCGGATAAACTAGAAACCACCTTCTACGAGGCACTGACAGATCATGCCCTCGCTCTGGAGCGTGGCACTCAAGCGCCAACTTTTGCAGGGTGGAGGTACTCCGGTGAGATCCTCAGGGTCCACTGTGACGACGACCATTCCCTTAATTGGCTCAAAGCCATGGTGGCCAACCTCCCAACTCCATGGGAGGGGGCCAACTTAGCAGTTGTGGCGGTGGAGGACTTGCCGCGGCGGACGAAGGCGACCTTGTGGCTCCCGGGAGAACCGGGTGAAACAAGGCGCGTAGTCGGACTGCTGGCGGCCCAGAATCGCTGGAGCAACATTGTCACCTGGTGTCTCTTCCATGAAGCAGACCAACCAGGTGGAAAACTACTGGTCTTCGGCGTCGACAAAGATGCTGCGGACCAGCTAAAGTTGCACGATTGCTGACTAAGGTTCTCCTTTCGAGGCGACGTGCATGTAAAGCTGCAGAAGGGTGAGGCCGATACGACCTTGACCTCTGCGGCTACCACTTCGGAGCCCCAGTCTGCCACTCAGAGTGTGCCGACGGGACAATCAACGGCCGATGCGCCCATGGACACATCCGCACTTACAGATGACCCTGCTGTCCTTGGCACGGGCGCCGTCGTCACTCCTGTGGATGACGCTGGCGTCTCTGTGGTGGATTTGCGGGGGCCGTCAACAAAGACCAACCGTGGAGGCGGTTCGACCTAACTCGTCCAATGTCTCCGCGTGGTCTAAACATTATACAAATTAATCTGCAACACTGTCGGGCGACTACTGCTACTTTACGTAGGCACCTAGACAGACAGCAGGACATCTCCTTAATTCAGGAACCATGGTTTCTGAAATCCAGAATCCTTGGCCTGAATAATGTCAGAGGTGTTGTTTTCTCCGACACTGAAGACAAACCTAGGACGTGTATTTACGTACCAAAGTGTATTAAAGCCTATCCCATACCAAACTACTGTGGCAGGGATGTAACAACTGTACAACTAACCTGTGATGTACAAGGGAGGCAAACATCAGTAGTGATTGCTTCAGTATATCTAGCCAGTGGCGAACCGGTCCCATCCAGTCTTCTGGTACAGCTGGTGGAACACTGTGATAGATACAAACACTTGGTCATAGGCTGTGACTCAAACGCTCATCATGTAGCGTGGGGCAGCCGTGACGTAAATGATCGGGGTAGACTCCTCAGTGAGTTTATCTCTAGCACCAATCTTGACATACTCAATAGAGGATGCGAACCCACGTTTGTTACCTCGCGGTGCCAGACAGTAATTGACATTACACTGGCATCGGTTGGTATCTCAAGCAACATATTAGACTGACGGGTGTCTGATGAGGCATCAATGTCGGACCACAGATGGATCTGTTTTCAGATCGATCAAACTAGGGTTCAAAAGGTTGAATATCGAAATCCGAGGCAGACGGACAGGCGGTCCTACGGGGATCTACTGTCTGTCAACCTGCAAGGGCTGAGCTCTCTGGGGGGTCTGGAGGTTGATGGCCTCCGCCAGCTAGCTGTTGGAGTGCAGACGTCAATTGTGGACGCCTTCGAGCGATCGTGCCCGCTAAAGGTTACATCGGAGAAGAGTGGGACTCCATGATGGAGTCGAGATCTCTCAAAGATGAGAACCAAAATAAGAAAGCTATTTAATAAAGCTAAATCAACCAGATCCATAGAAGACTGGACGGCCTACAAAGATCAATGTAGGCAATATAAAAGGGAGATCCGTTGTGGTGAGACGAGCCTGGAGAAACTACTGTGACTCCATCGAATGTCACAACGGCTGCTCGTCTAAAGAAAGTATTAAGTAAAGATACTAGTCACCAACTAGGACTGTTAAAACGGGAGGACGGGACCCTTTCGTCGTCCTCTCTAGAAACAGCCGAGATACTTATGACCACCCACTTTACAGGCAGTGTGGTTTGCAACACACTGGCATGGCAAGATCCTTATAGCTCGCCTCCTACCAAGGAGGACTGGGCTGTGGCGGAAAAGGTGGTAGAAGAATCCCGAATTTGTTGGGCAATTAAGTTTCCAACCGTTCAAGTCACCTGGCCCGGATGGTGTGTTCCCTGCTCTGCTTCAGTGGGGCATGGATGCCCTGCTAGGCCTGTTGGTGACTTTATTCAGGGGGTGCATCGCTTGGAAGTACGTACCTGAGGTATGGAGAGAAACAAAAGTAGTCTTTATACCAAAGCCAGGGCGGTCTGACTATACCCTAGCCAAATCTTTTCGGCCAATAAGGTTGACCAGTTTTCTGTTGAAAACACTGGAACGGCTGTGTGACCGTTACCTCCGAGAACTGGCCTTACCGATGTATCCACTTCACACAAATCGACATGCATACATCCCGGGGAGATCCACCGAGTCTACCCTACACTCAGTGGTGCGGCGGATAGAAAGATCATTGGACAACAAAATGTCTACCCTGGGTGTATTCTTAGACATAGAGGGAGCTTTTGATAAAGCGTCCCTCAACAGTATTGTTAATGCCCTCACTCGGCATGGCGTTGAGCCGGCTCTTGTGGGATGGCTGCGCCGTATGTTACCACTTTGCTCAATGTGTCTGGCTACTACACAATCGCATATGCGGACGATATCACGGTCCTAATTGATGGAAGATTCGAGGGTGTGCTCTGTAACATAATGCATACCGCCTTAAGATCAACCGAAAATTGGTGTAGGGAAGGTGGCCTCTCTGTAAACTCGGATAAAACAGAGATGGTACTCTTTACCAACAAAAGGAAAGTTGAACAATTACAACCACCACAATTGTGGCATTAGGGCATTAGGGGACGGCGTATTGTCCTTTATAGCGACAGTCAGGCTGTTTTTAAGGCTCTTAATAATCATAGGATCGCTTCGGGATTAATACTTCAGTGTCACAATGCCCTAGAAGCGGTCGCTATCGATAATGCCCTGACACTCAAGTGGGTTAAAGGTCATAAAGGAAACCTAGGTAATGAGGCTGCTGATAAGCTGGCGGGGCGGGGCTCGCGCTCCCTCTTTGTGGGGCCGGAACCAGCTCTCCGTATTTCGTCGGCTACACTCAACGCCATGATAACGCAATGGACTGCCACTCTTCATGAGAATAGATGGAAATCCATAACCCCCTGCCGTCAAGCGCGTGAGGTCATCCCCAGGCCGTCACCGAAGACAGCAAAATACTGCCTGCAGCTTTCGCGCAGTAACTTACGTCAACTTGTGGGGCTTTGGACTGGCCACTGCACGCTAAACAAACACATGGACTGCATGGGTTTGGCTACCAGCCCACTATGTCGGGCATGCTACCAAGAAGACGAGACGCCGCAACGATTTTGGTGGCGCCTTGCCTGCTGCTCTGCTCGAGCTCACGCTCAGTTTGGGCTGGCTCGAGTAGGCTGTGGGCGAGCGACGCTACCTAGGGGAGGTAGCACAATGGGTCCGGTAAGAGTGGCCTAAGTGCATGTGTGCACCACCTTCCCCGACCTAAAATCCAGCTTCCGAATGGTGTTCAAATGATGTCACAGCAAATAGGCTCGAACAAGACTCTTCAATAGGCCCCAGGATTAGAAATACGCCACCCCAAATCTTGAAATCACTTGATTTCCATCATCTTGGCACTACACACGCAATACTCTCAGTCTTGTAAGTAAATTTTAAACGTTAATGACTCTTATTGTGATAGCAATTTAAAATTTCTAGATAATTATTCGAAATGCAACTACACTCAGGAAAAACCGAAAAAGAAGTCCTTCACATTTGTTTTCCACAACTTGATATCTCCTAGGCAAAAAAGGACCCCAGCAACGATAATAGATGTTGTGTTATAGTAAATATTCAATCTACTTTTAAATATGTTTAATATATGTGTGACATATAACAATAAACAACTATTAATTACATGACAGTTATATATATAACAGGTCAACAAAATGTTATTTTTGTCTAAGCACTATAGATATACTTCATATCCTCCCATCTTAAAGAATTGTTTCACTATTCTGGGTAGCGCCTGGGTGCTTTTCTAATTCGGGTACTTCGACGGAGATGTGTCGTTGCCGTTTGAGATGTTGCAGTGTCAGGTGTAGAATTCATGTTGGAATACTCTTTTTCTGGTTCGGAAATTTGGGGTGTAGGTATTTCCGTTTTTTCTTGACTGACAAGACGTGCTAATTCAGCTTCAACGTTTTTTTGAATACCGAATTTGATAGGCCGCGCTGCAATATGAATTGGTTTTACGTTTTCTTTGATATGTAGTTTTACTTTGTAATCTTTAATTTTGCCTAATGAATTGTCAAATAGTTCCACATTTTCTTGAATAATTTGCTCAAGGTGTTTGTTGTTTGTCGTATCCGCGTCGTTTATTAGTTCTCATCCTCGTCGCCAGTATGTTGTGTTATAGTAAATATTCAATCTACTTTTAAATATGTTTAATATATGTGTGACATATAACAATAAACAACTATTAATTACATGACAGTTATATATATAACAGGTCAACAAAATGTTATTTATGTCTAAGCACTATAGATATACTTCAATAGATATCGTTTCTAAGGATACGATACAGCACAATAAACCCACGTTCGAACAATCAGCGAAGGAACCTGTTTCCTTAAAATCCATGGTAACCTGCCCTTTTTGAATTAGATATGAAATAAGTAAGTTTTTAGTTTAAATTTTAACATATGTTTACAAAATAAATAGTTCAAAATACATTTACATAAATAATTTTATAGTTGATGTTTGATCCTGTAGGCTGTAGGTTATGTATAGCATGATATGTCATAACAATATATAAAGACTGTGTCGGTGGTTGTGATGAGAATGCGAGAAAAGGATTGCCCATGCTGCTGGATAATGTTGCTGCGACATGGTGACAAGGTACAAAGGCACCATTACAACATGGGAAGAAGCGTTGGCATCGTTGAGGGTAAACCAAACTATAAAAATTTTAGAAAGTTATTTTCTAGGTGGCTACTGTACTGGCTTGCTCCTGTGGCAGATCATTTTGTTACAAATGCAAGGGCCCTACTTTCTAAACTGTCACCGACCCCTGTTCTGCATAATGACGATAAAATTATAATGATTTATGGTTTATTGAATACGAGAATTAGGCGACAACTGTCGCGGGAACAGGTAACGAGCTTTGATGAGTTAATTATTAAATGTAGGAGTATCGAAGACACATAAAGAAACAGATGACTGTTTCGAGAACAGAGAAGACACACCCGAAGTGTGATTTCTGTAAGAATTTTGGGGCATGTATAGCAATATTGTCGAAAGTTTATAGCGAAGCAGACGTCCCAGCTAGCCCAGCAGGTGCAGCTAAAATCTACTGCCTCCGCAGAAGCTAAAACAATGAAGATTGGTGTGTTATGGGTGCCACAAACCTGACCATATTAGATTACAATGCCCCAACATCAAGAAAAGTGCAATAACCCTATTAGAAATTTTGACTGCGAGCTTTGGAAGTGGTGTATGCAGGGCTTTGGCACAAGTTACCATCGAAAATAAACGAGGCTTGGTATTTCTCGATTGTGGAACTAAACAAACTATTGCAGGACACACCCTGTACCGTCATTTTGTGGAAAACAATGTGCCATCAGTGAAAAGTGAGCAGCTTATGATCATGGCTGATGGTAAACCTGAGCACGAGCACAGTAAATCGCTTTTACGCATGGATTTCATTGTGAAGATTGATGATGATACTGGGTCTCTCAGAAATGAGATGGCACTTCCGGGATAATCCAAATATTTGGTACACCCTGTCGAGAGAACTCAGTGTCACTGGAGTAACTCTAAATTGCAGTGGAGTTGGAACCACTTCGTGATGATGAGGGCCTCTACGTGAGGCCGGAAGAAAAGGTTCAAATGCCCAAACTAGAAACAAAGATATCTTTGAAAATAACTTGGAACTAACGAAGTATGCCGAACATTGCATAAATCTGACGAATGACTGTCCATTGCAATTTCACTATATCGGTTATCTCATCAACATATACAAGCTTTGGAGCATGAGATCCAGACCATGCTAGAGGAAAAGGTGATTGAAAAGTGCGATTATCCATATGCTGCGCCTGTGGTTATCATGCCCAGGAAGGATGGCCACTTTCTGTGTGGACTATAGAAAACTCAACAGTATAACCATTCCAGGTCGCTACCCATTGTCTCGAATTGGTGATGTCCTTCACGCAGCACAACAGAGACTATATCACAATTGATCTTCGAAGTGGATTCTGACAGGTACCTGTTTGTCTACAAGATCGTGACAAAACAGCACTCGCGACACCGTATGCCTTATATAGTTTTACGCGAATGCTATTCGGCCTTCGGAATTCACCGGCAACATTACAACGCCTGATCGATCGGTTTAAGACTGGTCTACCTAGTGTGTGTTTCTTAGCTTACATGGGCGACGTTATTATTCTATAGGACAGTTTTGAGAAACACTTAAGGACTTGCAAGAGGTCTTCGGACGCTTAAGACTATTTGACTTGACTGCTATTAGAAAAAAATGCGTGTTCGCGTGACCCGAGGTTAATTTTTTAGGGCACATCATAAAAGACGGGAAATTTTCGACAGATCCTGAGAAAGTGACCGCCATACTAAAGAGACCACGTCCATTCAATGTTATGTCTTTCTTACAGACTTGTAGCTGGTTCCGAAGATTCATCCCTGAGTCTTCGGAGATTATACGGCCACTAAGCAAGTAGCCGAGCGATTTGACCAGTCCAGTTCTTGACTTGGAAAGCAGGTCAAGAAAACGCCTTCCAAGAACTTAATCAACTTCTGTATACTGCACCACTCCTTCGACAGGCTGACCCATCCCTGCCTTATATTTTGAAAACAGACGTCAGTTCCTATGCAGTGGGTGCATGTCTCCTTCAGAGGGAGAGAGATAATGAGAGACCGGTTGAATACGGTAGTTATCTTCTAACCCCAGCTGAAAGGAACTACACGACGACAGAAATGGAGGCATTGGCCATAGTATTTGGCGTGCAGAAATTTCGTACCTGGAGGCAGCAAAGGTCAAAGTAGCATCGGATCATCAACCTCTGAAGTGGTTGACGCCTCTACGATCCCCATCGGGCAGATTAGCCAGGTGGACGATATTACTACAAACATTTGATCTGTGTATTGAGTACATACCGGATCGAACAAATCGAGTTGCGCACACATTATTCCGACCACCCATTGGCCCGACACATGGTGAAATTGAAGCTTGCCTAGTGTCGGTAAGTCTATCGACGGTTCCCAAAGAACAATAAGATAAATCAATTAAAATACCCAGAGCTATACAAAGTCATCCAATGTTTCGAGGCTCCGGCCGAACAAAAACTAAGACGGAGGACTGAAAGAGGATATGTGATGGCAGATGGGATACTCTACCGGTACAACCCAGAAAGCGATGCGGAGGAACCGCAGTTGGTTGTTTCCGAATCGGCGGTTACAGATGTTCTAAAAGAATGTTATGTCTCCTCTCTTGCCGGACACCCGGGTATTGAGAGGTCTCTGGCGAAAGTGAACCAAAGGTACCATTGGTGCAGCATGTGACGAGATGTGAAGCGCCATGTCAACCAGTGTATCGAGTGCCAGCGGTATAAGGCCTCCAATTTGAAATCTGCGGGTCTCCTTCGAACCCCCGTAATGGCCTCAAGGTTCGAAAGCATTGCCATTTCGGCATTAAGGAAGTACCTCGCTCCCGAGACGCTGGAGGATCCACGGCCAGTAGCTCCCATTAGACCGCACTGTCGCCCAAAGGCCATCAGCACTCCGACAAACGTGGAAGCGGATCCGGAAGATCTCCCTGATGGAACGCCTTCCGCCGACCGACGTCCGCGTCGACCGAAGAAACTCTGCACGGCTATGGACACAACACATTTCGAAACCTTGGAGGTCATTCAGAGTTGCGTTTTACGGCAATAGGGGCGAATCGAAATCACCAACTCCGTGACGTTCTGGACATTGCTACACTACAAGCCTATATGCTCGATCTTACATCACGGACGTGGATGAGAGTGAGCGTTTCTACAAACCCACTGTATGTCCAACTAGTGGAGTTCCAGGACCCACCTCCAGCCTTTGTTGTTAAAGTTGCGAGAGTCCGAGACACTATTGACACCTCTAGAGAGTGGACGGGGAGCCGAGTGCGTGAGGCCAAGAGGAAATAACTACGTAAAAACACCTAAATAGGATTGTAATACTAGACTTTGAAGTTCTATACAACATCACTAATGCGGATGTTGTCTCGGTATCATTCGAGAGGGTACTCCAGGGACTTTCAGTCCAGTACCAAAAATGACGAGAAATTCATAGCCAAGGGAGCATTCACTGCCGAGACGTCAGCGAGGAAACCTGTAGCTCAGCCGTTTTCTTTTTGTTTCTTTTTGTGACATACGTCATAGTGCCTTTGTGCTATCTAACCGAAGAACATTTTGTTATTTATAGTTAAGATCGGGCTTGGTGTGTTGAGTTCCTATCAAGTAAACCGGGAAGTGCGATTCAGATGGTTGTTGATAGTTACGATTAGGTGTGTAAAAGCAAGTTTGACGTGACAGTTATTTTTCATTACGTATTGTGGGATTTATTACTTTATTAATATCTGAAACCATATTTATTTAAGTATCCAACCGATATTCCACTGGGAATAAGAGGTTATGGGCCCAGGACGTCGGGACGCAGATAGAAGGTTAGATAGACGCGTGGGACATATTAGAAGAGATACACTCGAAGTATGGACTTCTCCACATCCTGAAACTTATGCGTTGAAGAACATCATAAAGAAGAATGATGAAGATATGAATTCGTACCTTGGTCGACAGATGGAGTTGAATAGGACACTACAAAGCTGCGGCTACGATTTCAAAGACAGAGAAGTGGCTCTGGTGATGCTGATGGGAATGCCGGATACGTATGAAGCACTAATTCTGAACCTCGAGCAAGACAAAGAAGCCTTAACGACAAAGAAAGTCAAAACAAGGCTGCTCTTGGAAGAGAAGAGAATACTTCGATGCGACGAAGAATTGGAAAGCAAATCAAAGGCAATGATAACGAAGTGTCAACCCAAGAAGACGCAGAACCAAAACGCCGAGAAGAAAAAGAAGCACCCAGCAAGAACCAAATCAGCAAATGAAGATAAAGCAGATAATAAGAAGAAGTGGTTTAAATGCTACGCTTGTAACAAGTTTGGCCACATCGCCAGAAACTCCCAGAAGTGCTAGACGAGCAAAACAAGGCAACCAGCGAACCGAAGTCGCATGCGAAGATGACAAAACACAGGGCACTAACTGTTACGAAACCGAAGACGTCGAATGACATCAGCTGGTACCTAGATAGTGCGGCACTGACAACATGACATCCGAGAGGAAGAAGGTGACTGACTTCAACCCGAACGAGACAGACGTGGAAATAAGCAGAAGATTGCAGCCATCGGAAGTGGAAAAGTGAAGTTAGTGATTGACAGCAAGATGAAGACATGCACATCAACCTCAACGACGTGTTATGTGTGCCGGCGCTAAATGACAATCTAACATCAGTTGGAAGGCTTGACGAGCTCGGATATACCATAACGTTTGGAAACGGGAAGGCAGTGGTCACTGAACAAGAAGGTGACGTAGTGATGACAGCGGAGCCACGAGACAGGCTCTATTCAATAGAAGGAAGAACGCCTTCAGCAATGATCGCAAAGACATCGGATCTCTGGCACAGAAGGCTAGGACACTTGCATGCGGAGGCGACGAAGAAGCTCGTGAAAGAGACGAACATCTCTGAAGCCAAGATGGATGAAGAAGAGGAATGTGACACCAGCAGCAAAGCGAAACTGCGCAGGAAGAGCTTCTCAACATCTGGTGCGAGCAGAGCCACCGCACCGCTGGAGCTGATACATTCACATGTTGTAGGCAAGATAACACCCACTACGAAGGGAGGTTCTAAGTACTTCGTAACCTTCATAGACGACTATACTCGTTATGCAGTTGTCTACCCGATGAAGACGAAGAGAGAAGTTCTGGACAAATTTGATATGTATAGAAGAATGGTCAAATGTGACATACGGCGACACGACAGTTGACGGTACCAGGCACGCCCCAGCAAAACGGCGTAGCTGAAAGGTACAAGCAGACGGTGCTGAACGCCGTGCGGTGCATGCTTACGGAATCCGGAGTTACGAAGACACTCTGGGTTGACGCTTTAGACACCGCATGCCAAGTACGCAACAAATGTCCATGTACAGCAATAGAAGAAAAGATTCCCGAGGAGATGTGGACAGGTAAAGAAGTAAAACTGGACCATCTTAGGGTTTGCAGAGTATGGAGGGTGCTGGACGATAAGCAGAGAAGGTCAAAACTGGACGCTAAGGCTAAGGAATGCATCTTTGTCGGATACCCGGAGGGGACGAAGGGATATAAGTTGTGGAATCGCGAAAAAAATTCATTCTTAATAGGTCTGAATGTGAAATTTGAAGAAGACTGCTTTCCTTGCAAGACGACGATAAAAGATGAAGAACTTTGCATTCCCACGAATGACAAAGAAGCAGTGATTAGCCCTTACGATGACGCAGGCACCAGACCACATGAAGAAGTGCAAGAAAAGGGGCAGATAGGGGTGACTGATGATCAAATTTCTTTACAGGAACCCACTCCGTTATACCAACCTATTGCACCTGACCGGTCACTGGAAGTACCAGCAGCAAGACGATCGGACCGAATAGCAAACCGACGTAGGAATGAGGGAGCACATGCAAGATGTCCTGCATGCATGTTGATTAGAAGTGAAATCACGCCAGACCCAACGACGCTCACAGAAGCCCTCACATCACCAGACACAGAAGAGTGGAAGAAAGCCATGAAAGAAGAGATTGGCAACATGGAGCGAATTGCGACCTGGACGTTAGTCAAAAGGCCAGAAAGAAGACAAGTCATTAAGTCGAAATGGGTGTTTAAGCGAAAGCACGACAAAGACGGAAACCCAAGCCGTTATCGGGTAAGGCTAGTAGCGCAAGGATTTAACCAAATAGAAGGCATTGACTACACCGAGACATTTTCACCAGTTATCAAAATGAAGTCCATCCGAGCGCTATTGGTCATTGTGGTAGAAAGAAAGTGGACGGTACACCAAATGGATATAACCGTTGCTTACCTGAACGGCACACTGAAGGAGACTATTCTTATGGAACGGCCTAAGCCTTTTGACGACGGCAATACGGGAATTGTTTGTTTGCTGAAGGTGAAGAGTTGTCTGTATGGACTGAAGCAGTCTAGAAGGGAGCGGAACCACACACAGATTGCTTTCCTTAAGAAGATAGGAATGATGAGGTCAAAGGCAGATCCATGCGTGTACATGAAGAACGATCTCCTGCTAGGAGTCTACGTCGACGACCTACTCATAGTACCACGAAACGATGAAGTCGCAAACAAGTTTAAGAAGAAGATTAGCGGCGAGTTTGAAGCGAAAGATCTGGGAGAAGCAGAGAGTATCCTCAACATCAGACTGACGAGACATGAGGATGGCTCATTGACGCGTGATTAGAAGGCCCGCATCAAAGATCTTCTGACTGAATTCGGGATGGATGAAGGCCGCGATGCATCATCACCGTTGGATTCCGGAACAAATTTTCTCAGATCTTCGCATCCTGATGAAGTGAAAGATAAGCCCAACTATCGACGAGCTGTGGGAAGTCTCCTGTACCTGGCAAACGGGACGAGACCGGACCTTGCCTACGCGGCTGCCTACCTGAGCCAATTCAACGAGAATCCGACGCAGGTGCATTGGACAGGAGTGCGCCACTCGCTTCGATATCTGAAGAAGACGGAAGACCACGTCCTTACCTACCGACGTACTGGGAAAGGAGTTCAAGTCTTCTGCGACGCAGATTGGGCCAACAATAAGTCATATAGTGGCTACGTGGTTCTACTGGCAGGGGGAGTAATATCCTGGCGAAGTTGCAGCGGAAGACCACGGCACTCGCCACCGTAGAGGCCGAGTCATGTGCGAAGCAGTCAAAGAAGTGATGTGGCTACAATCGTTCCTAGGAGAAATCAACGTAACGGAATTTTCAACGAAGCCACAAAGCATCTTTACTGACAACCAAGAAGCTATAGCCCTCGCTGACAATCAGGTAACGTCAGAAAGAAGCAAGCACATCGATTTGCGACATTTCTTTTTGAGAGAGAAGGTAGACGACGGCATCATAAATTTTACGTATGTAAGATCCAAGGATAACACTGTGGACTTGATGACGAAGGTCTCAAACGGAAGGACTTCGATACTCGCAAGTAGCATAGGACTAGGCGTCTCATCAAGGGGGAGTGTTATTTATAGTTAAGATCGGGCTTGGTGTGATGAGCCGCTATCAAGTAAACCGGGAAGTGCGATTCAGATGGTTGTTGATAGTTACGATTAGGTGTGTAAAAACAAGTTTGACGGGTTATTTTTCATTACGTGTTGTGGGATTTATTACCTTATTAACTGTAATAAAGGCTTAATCTATCTGAAACCATATTTATTTAACTATCCAACCGATATTCCACTGGGAATAAGACAGACATTTTACCCCTTTGACCGAACCATCTCAGTCGTTGGCTGTCGTTTTTCCGTGGCTCTGCAAGATACATCTCCCGACGGATCTTACCGCATAATAGCTACCTCCTATCGGCGAGCTCGAATCCCCGGCTGCGCATGAGCAGAACATAGTCAGGCCTCGCCTACTTTTTGTGTGAATTCCAGGCTATTTAAAGTATTTGTATCTTTTTATGTTTTTTTTGTGCACAAAACTTCATTCCAGCCGGTTGCTTTTGTTTTCGATTTTATTTATTGTTTAAATTCACTAAATTTAATACGGCTGAACGAAGGTTCGTAGTTACTACTTAATCGATATATCGAACATGTTGCTAGTTATTTGTTTCATATTCCGAAATATTTTCTGAATTTATAAATATATATTTTAAATTGTTTTAACTTTGATTGTGTTTTGATTAATTTTAATGTACTAATCAACAAATTTAATGAAATTGCATGTTTTAAATTCTATTTCTGATTTCTTTTATTCTATTAATAATTAAATTTAATTAAATATAGTAGTCATATGTACCATCCTCTTTTTTCCGATCCCACCTGTTATTCTGGGTTATAGCAAAGAACTAGGGGACGTCGACGAACAAGGTATAACGAAGTCCAGTGGCGCTCATGGAACTTCTACTCTGACCAGCAGTAACGACTTGGCGATTTTCACCGTCAATCGTACCGATAATAAAAATATATTGTTGTTTTAATTATCCTAAGCGTTACCTGTTCATGACTTTTTTAATAGTGATTTTCATATTTTTTCTTTTAGTTAATTTTCAAATTTGCATAAAATTTCTAATCATCTTAAAATAATTTTTGTTAATTTTCTGTTTAAAAAAAATTAAAAATAGCATTTATAATAAGTTTGAATAAATAAAATGAATTTATAACTTTTTTTTCGTCTCATGTCCAAAACAAGCTACGATTAAAATAAAAGAGCCCTGAGATTCGCAGCATTATATTAAATAGGAATGGAAAGAACTAAAGAAATTTTTTCTTATCAATTTGCTACAAGTGTTTATCTAACAAACCTTGGTTTTTACAAGTTATTCTTATATTGTAGAAAAGAACAAATAACTCAATCACGAACAAGACAAATAACTGTTACTGTTTCATCACTATTAGTTTCAGTATATCGAATCTTTTTACAAATTTCCACTACTACTGCTTTATTTTCGGGTTGAAACCGCGTTCTGAACTTCTTCTGACCGACACACAGTGGTTCAGAACGCGAAAAACACGATCGAAAATCATATTTTCAACTTCTTCATACAAAGTTAAAATTGCAGTAATTTAATCTTGAATAGTTGCTCTATTTGATGATGTAAATAATCTGCATCTTATTTACATAAGTTTTTCTATATTTGCTCTCAAAGTTCACTAAAATTGAGACCTTTCTGCGTATAGAAACTAGGGTGTAATTAAAAAGACTGTATCACAAGCAAATGCGCTTATTTATTGATGTCATTATAATATTGTTACACATTGCTAAGTGTATTATTAAGTCGCATTACTTATTATGGGATAATGTTTACCTAGTACAAGAAAATTAATTGTTTGTAACAGGATGTAATCGGATTATAAAAATTTGCCTTAAGTAGAGGATTACACAACCCTATACGGTAATTACCTCATTTATGGGTTAATTAGCTATTTGGCTTTGTAAATTCAAGAAAACTAGCTGCCAATATTTGCCTATTCAGAACATTTAAAAGAAAGCCCCAGTTGGTACCCGATCAGTTGAAACTCTACTTTAAGTCGAAACTTTACGCAGATTATTCTGTGTGCTATTTTCGAAATTTCTGACGTTAGAGTGGTTGTAAAAGATTGTGTTTTTGTTGCAATAGTTTTTCTTGAAAAGTTGTAACATAATAGACGCGAAGAAAATAAGTCGATTAGTATTACACGAAGTCGTTATGACGAATGATGATAAATCGACTGAAAGTAAAAAACGAGCAATGTATCGGTTTATACTTGATACATTTGCCGGGTTTGCCGAAGAAGATAAATCAAGTAAAAATATTTTGTATTGGCTTGAACATATGTTTTTTCCAAGATATTTTCAATATTGGAAATCGTCCGATAAAACATCAAGTGTTTTTATGAAAAAGCATAATGTTTGGCTACAAGAAGAAATAATTTTTCCTGAATTTGTTTACTGCGATCGTCCATCAACTTCGGGTATTTGAGGTCATCCTTCAAAGAGTTTTGCTGAAAGTTTTGATGTTATAAAAAGGCGTAAAACCGAGGAGCTCAGAAAAAGTATTTCCGTGGAAGAACTTGTGCATGCTACTGCAATGAAAGTACGAGAGAGTCGAGATAAAAGCACTGCCGATTTGATCATTGAAAGCACTTCAATTACACCAACTATAGGCAAATGGATAAAGGAAAAATGGAGGAGTCCCAAACAAGAACAAAATGCCATGACACCTGAAGAGGCTTTATCATTTAGTATCTCGGGTGGTTTTACGAAGCAGCAATATATGCTTATTAGAGCAACAGCTTTAAAACGTGGTTGCAAATTATATCCAAGTTACCACGATATTCTAAAAGCAAAAAATTGTCAGAAGAAGCACAGGAAGCAAAAAACAAAGATCTGAAAAAAATTCGTACACATTTTACAAGAAAATCATCAAGGGAGCATACAAATGACGACTTATTTTGTCGATTAATATCAAGTTCTGATCCATATTTAAGCTTACAACATTTAACTGATTCTAGAAAATGGCAATTTGATTCGGATATTTTAGAGCTAGTAAATGTTATTGGGGAAGATGATACTGCACTGGATATATCATCTGAATATTTTTCCGATTCTGATTAATTATTCACAAAATATAAAATGTAATTGTTTCTTTTCAATTTTTGTTTTGACTAAGGGTGTTGCTGTTCATGTATAAAAAAAGCTTAATTTTGTATTTTGGACAAACATTTCTACAATATAATTTGAGGATGTTTTAAGGGTTGTTTTTTTATTAACCAAGTACAAACTACTAGACATGTCAAATGGGATGCATTAAGGAGTGGTTTTGATAAACAAATACTTCGAATTTGCAAACTAAACTGTATAATTTGTATAAAATATATTCTTCGTACTTGTATAAAGTGCTATCAATTTTTCGCATTTAAGGGTTGTATTTTCGGGTAGGTTTTACAAATGCGGGTTTGTGTATGCATAATTTCAGATTCAGCATACCCAAAAACATAAACTTACTCCACTTTTAATGTAAAATTTGTTAAAACTAATGAGTAAACAATTTCGATTGCGTTTTTCGTGTTCTGAACCATTGTGCGACGGTTTGCCCACACTTGTATGAGACGCGGACATCTTCAGGGTTGCTCCTTATGTCGCTGTTGACCTGAAACGGTTTCATATGTGGACGAATGTCGGCCAGAAGAAGTTCCAAAGCCCGGTTTTAACCCGGAAACGAAGCAATGTGGAGAATAACCGCAGCATGGATAATAACCGCGGAAGTCTACGTGTAAATTTTCCACTTTGATATATGGAAGTCTGACTCAAAATGATGAGATCTTTGATTAAGTTTGGTTAAAGTTACATTAAGTTATATTAACTTACCTACCTCTTCGTTATATATAGATGAAGGCACCGATTGTAAAATTACCGAGGGTTCTTTACTGGCGTCATTTATTTGGGCAGCATAGAGAGACACAGCTACAGTTCGAAATATCAAGAATCCAAAGGAAAAGCAAAAATATACTTTTTCTACAATGTTGCGATAGTCGTTTCTAAAAAAAAATTAACGTCAGCTGTAAAGTTAATACATGTGAGCGTGAATACTAACATTATACTATTATATAGCTGAATTAGTATAAAAAACAAGTTTGTTGCGTACGATAACAGAATTATATATGAAATAGTGGAATCCAGTTGGTAACATAAGTAACATAATTTATCATAATCTTCCCTCATGGTGGCCCAAAAATTATCTATAAACTAGTAAAAATACAAACAAATAATTGAATAGATATAATATAACATATTTGGTACCTTAAATTTTTCGTAGTACCTCAATCTACTTGTAATCTGTTTAAATCTTTCAGCTAATATAGTGCTCATTATCATAATAAATAAATTGTTGTAGTTCCAAGCAAATGTACATAAAAAATGTGTTATCTGAAATTATAATCGATGTTGTCTGATGTTGCAAATTAATATATTTTTATATTTTATACTTGTGTAAAAATTGCTAAGATAGGCGAGTAGTTCACAAATGTGAATATTTGATAGTTATGTCGATAGTAGATTGCGGATGTGCAATTGATATATTGTTGGCAATCTAGAATTCGAAACGTCAACGATAGGAAGTGTTCCACTAGAAATTAAATAATTACAGATCATTCATTTTGAGATCATACGTACAGGTATGGTTAAATGTATTATGCAATCTATATTTTGTGTGAATAATTAAAATGAAAACCAGTAATTTATTAGAGGGGGACCAAAGTCTTCTCTATTACATATTCATTTACACATTCAGGTTTAGTTTCGTTTTAAGGAACGCCGTTGTCTATATTCACACAAAACTTTTCGTAGGAAAATATGTGTATCTGATATTTTGTTTGATGGTGTCGAGTTGTGTGATTTTCTTTTAGTTTATTTTTTTTCTAAGAAGCGTAAGTATTGCCGTGTATTGTATTTCCATATCCCTTTACATTTTAAACTCAATTATTCTGACTTGTGAGAAGTGCATCAGCAGTTCAAAACGCACTACTATTCAGAAGAGTAGATATAACAATTTTTTTATTCCATTATTATACTATAAATTCTTCATTTAATACATTTCTCCAAGTTGTGTCTGAAATCGTGCGTGTTAATAGCCCGGGCAGTCAGGCGATATCTGGCATTGAATTGTATCCGAACTGGAATGACGTCTGACATAATATAATAATATATTCAGGTGTTGAAGCCCCAAAGATAGTAAACGCAACATATATCTGTTTTACTTCATCTCATGTACTACTTCATGACTGTAGATTTATGTCAATTTGAAGAGTTTTTTGACATTTATTTTTATGAGGTATTTCGTAATATGAAAGAAATAGATATACGTCAGGAATCATGGTTGCCTATTTGGCAACCATTTTCCGGCAAGTACAGTGCTTTGCCGACTTCAGGGTGCTGGCTTTGGAGATCTTGCACACCAGCAAACTTCCTCTTAAATACGGTGGCAATTCCCTTTCCCATTCTTAGGTCTTGGGTAACACAATGCGCTAACGTCCACCCTTCAGGACCAAAAACAAATCTCTCGAATCTGTGTCGTCAGTTCGTGACGTGCTTTGTGGTGGTTCCCGTACTTGCTGATAAATTCCTCATAACTAAGTTCTTCTTCTGGGACTCTACAAACTCGGACATTTTGCTCGGCATCGCAATTGTCTCCAAGAAAAAGAGCCAGGCGATCGCTGCAGTTTTGGTGAGAAACCTCGACGTCTCTGAGGGTTGAATAACCAAACTAGGCCCCGAGGCTGATATCCGCCTTCGTTCGATCTGATATGGTAGTTTCTTTATTCGGTCACTTGGTTCATAGATACTCGCTCTCACCCGATCGTGAATTTCATTCATTCGTCTCCGAAACTTAAGGTCGCATGGTAGGCGCAGTTTTCGCCCGAAGAGCATATTAGATGGAGTGTGGTCCGTGGTTTCGTGGACCGATGCTCTATGTGCCAGCAGGAACAGATGTAGTTGCTGGTCCCAATCTCGCTGGTGGTTTGCGGCAACTTTTGATGAATATTTAACAACTGTCCTGATCATACGCTCCACCATGTCATCCGATTGCGGGTGCAATGCAGTTGTTCTGGTGTTGCGTATACCCAATATCCTGTATATCTCTTGGAACACCATCGAATCAAAGTTACGTCCCTGGTTCGAGTGAAGTTCAAGCGGTACACCAACCCGATTAAAAAATTCTTTGACAAGCGTCTCGGCGGCCATTACAGCTTGCTGCTTTGGCAATGCGTAGGCTTCCACCCATTTGCGGAAGTAGTGTATCGCAACCAGGATGTATTTATTTCTATCTTTTGTGGTAGGAAATAGTCCAACAATATCAAGGACTGCCGATGTTGTATTGCCTCGTAAGGGCTCTCTTCTTTTGGGAGGGACCTTTTCCAACGTTTTACGAACTTCCAAATGCCCTCCCGATGTTCAGACGTAAACAAGTTTTAAAACTTCGAGAATTCTTGCTTTCGGCACCACGATCTGAAGCTTCCTATTCGTCCTAGATTCGTCTCCTAATACCCGTCTCAGTAGACCATCTTCTAATACCAACGAGTCCCATTGTGCTCAATAAGATTTTAACTTTCGCGAATACGATGCTACAGTCTTCCAGTTAGGCCGTGCTTCTTGCCCTTTCCGTTCCATCACGTGCTTTAAAACTTCATCAGACTCTTGGTCAGCTCGGATTTGGTCTTGGTCGCTTCGTTCTTCTCTTCGGCGCGACAACAGTGCCCACAGTCCTTTCGACAGGGTCTTTTGGATAGCTCGTCAGCGTTTCGATGACCAGGCCGATGTTCTGAGTCAAAATCATATTCCTGCAAACGTTCTATTCATCAGGCAACCTGTCCTTCGGGATTCTTAAAGCGTAGCAATACATCAATGCCGCATGGTCGGTTCTTAACAAGAGCTTCCTGCCATAGAGGTATTTATGGAAGTGTTATATGGAATTCACTACGGCCAACAGCTCTCTTCTGGCTACTCAGTATTTGCGCTCAGGTTTTGACAACACGTTGCTGAAGTAACGGAGCACGTTTTTGTGGCCACTTTGAACTTGGGATAGCACGCCTCCAAGGCCGATGTTACTGGCATCAGTATCCAATATGAACTTCCCTTCAGATTGCGGATAGCTCAAGATGCGTGCAGTGATCAGCATCTGTTTCAGTTCTTCAAATGCATCCAGGCTGCTCTTGTCCCAGATGTAGTCTCTGCTCTCTTCAGTTAGTCTCGTGAGAGGCTTGACGATGTTACCAACCCAGGAATCTTCGGTAATAAGTACATACCTCAAAAAGCTTCTTACTTCGTGCTTGTCCTTTGGCACTGGCCAACACTTAACCGCCTCTACCTTTCCTGGATCAACCGATACTCCATCTTCGGATACCACGTGACCGATACCACTTTCTTCTGAAACAAGTTGCACTTCTTTGGGTTTAGCTTTAGGCTTGCTCTTTGCAGTCTCTGGAATACTTGCTCCAAGTTCTATAAAACTTTGTGAACTTTGTTTCTCGATGCATTGACCGCTGTCGCCATCTGTTAGCGCACAACGTAAACTGGCGCTTGTAACAATATGTTACCCAAAATAAATTTTCAATAAAAAGTACGATTTTATTTTTAACGAAAACTCTTCATTTTGTAAGGGTTTAAAGTGTTTCTATTAGGTATAGTGTCGTTGTTTGACGTTTCATTACAGGCCTAGGGGGATAAAACGCTCTTAATTTTCTAGGGCTATAAAGAGACGTTTATACCATGTTTATACACACAGGTGTATGATTGTCAATTTATGACATACTCGTGCATAATAGTAATATTATATATTAGTCGTGGATAATAGCATAGTTTATACCGAGCAAAGAAAACGATACCATGATGTGCACGCTATTAATAGAATTTTATGCCGTGTCGGTGGCTGAATGGCTTGCATGCTCGCCTTTCACTCCGCAGGTGCTGGTTCGATCCCAGGCTGAGGCGGTGATTTTTAATAGTCGATAAAAATCAGAACATGCCTTCTTCTCAGATAGGAAGTAAAGGCGTAGGTCCCATGTCAATACGATGTTTGGCACGTAAAAAATCCCTACCGAAGGTTGAAACTCCTTCCTCTTCGGCAAAATTTCAGTGGGGTTGGTACAATACGTCAAATAGATGTCAGTGCTTAGAAGTGTCAAAGTGTATTCCACAACCCGAAGCTTCGCCCAACAACAACATACATACATAAACACAATAAAATACCTAAGTATAATATTCAACATCACTGCGAATGTATTTTTATGTTGAAGCGAATGTACACTGTTGACACATACCGGTCTGTCATTTGTTAGACTTATTGTATTGCATGCTGGCAATACCAGAGGCTTTATTGATGGAACTGAATTGGTATTTCCTTCTGGAAGTGACAGCGGTGACAGCCATAGAGAAATAAATCGTCTTAATTATTTACACTGGTTTGAGCACCAATTATTGCGTAGATTAGAGACATCTGCAATTATTGTTGATAATGCAAGCTACCACAGCACTATTTTAAATAAGCCACCAACGACAGCCTCTACCCAAGCAGATATACAGCAATGATTAAATAATAACATTCCGTACGATGTGAATTTATTAAAAATACAGCTTCTACAATTAGTTTAATTATTAGTTGAAAGGTACGTACTATAATGAACGCATGGTGTTTGGTTTACTTATTGTTAAAACTCTCTTTAGGAACAAACTTGCACCGGTCTATGAGATTGATAATCTGGCCCATCACTATGAAAATATCTGCCACAATATCATTGCGTATTTAATGCGATTGGACATATCTTTCTTTTTACAGAGGGGAAAACCTTCCAAAGGCACCTGCACCACCCGTATCTCCAGATAGTGTCAGATTTTTACTGACTAAAGACCCCTCTTTGCAAACGATCGTCTTCCTAGCTCGGAACTGCCAGTTCGTATTACTTCGAGTAGGGAGTGCTGCAGGTGTTCGGGCTACCTTCCTTTATTGTGTTATGCGTGCTTGTCGTGCTCGCTCGTCCTTCTTTTTGCAGCTAATAATGTTTTTTTGTCATAGATTTAACGATTCTCCAGCTCTTTTCGTCTTTTAGGATGACGTTAACTAAGTAATCGGGCGTTAATAATACACCTAGGCTAATCTCCGCGCGACTTTTCTGCAACGTCCAACTCGGGCAGAAGAAAAAGCTGTGCTCGACCGTATCTCTCTGTTGACAGTACACGCATTGCTCTGATGGGCTCACCTTGAAGCAGTGTAGATATCCACAAACACCCGTGCCCAGTCAGCAGCTGAGTAAGATAGTAGTTCAGCTGCCCATGTTTCCTGTCAACCCAGGCCTCTACGCTCTTTATTAGCCTTCTTGTCCATTGAGCTTGTTCCTTCCCCGTTGCCCATCTCTCTTGCCATTTTTTCATCATACTGTTATATGTCTGCTGCCTACAATCTGCATCTTTCTTCTCGATCTGCATTCTCTGCTTGGTTATAAGCAATTTTAACCAATATACTCACAAACAGTCTTTCCCCAATGTGGTGAGATACCTCTTCTTTCCAACTCATTCAGAATACCCTTCCATGGTGCTGAGTTGTGAAGCTTTTTCCACGTTAACTATGACCAGCATACAAAGCTTCGTTGAGCTATATGGTCCACGTTTAGCTCCTTCTACCGCCTCTTTGACCTTCTGGAGAGCACCAATGCTGGATTTTCCTTGCCTGAATCCAAACTGGTCCTCGGACAGGCCTCCTCTTGCCTCTATCTCCGCTCTTAGCCTCATTGAAATCAACTGCTCAAAAAGTTGCCCCCTGTAGCAGTTCATCCGTAGTAAGCAGAGGAATTTCGCTTACTCGAGCTTCGTGCCTTTCCCACGGTTCCATTCGGTGTTCTGGGAAGAGGGCTTGGGCAAGAGCTAGCTGTTTCTCATCGTTCATTATTACTGGAGGTAGTGCTCTGAGCTTTCTCGTAACGATCTGATAACCTTTTCCCCATATATCCGTGTCTGCTTCTTCCACCAGTTTTTTTTTTACGCGGTCCTCTTTGCATCCAGTATAGTTTTTTTGAAAAGATCTCTGCTTTGAATATAATTGTGATGGCACTTCCGTTTTTCACTTTAATTTGTCCCCTTGTTTGCACGAGTTAGAGCTCTCCTGTTGCGCAAGCAGTTTTTTCTTGTTTCTGCGACCTCATTATTCCACCAGTATACCGGATTTCGGTCAGTTTTTTTCTTTTTTGGTAAACGTTTATTGCAGGCTGTAATTATAGCACTGGTAACACTTTCTGCTGTTAATGAGGGGTTCCCAAATGTAATCCATTTCCCAACTTCAGCCAGCATTTTATCCATGCTGTTTGCTTTTATCCTCCAGCCTTTGTTTACGATGGGACTCCTTGCCTTAGTTGGTATTTCGTTCACATAATCATATAGTATATGCTGGTGACCGCTTAAACTTTCCTCTTCCAACACACGCCAGTTAAGGATTGATTGAGCAATTTTCTTAGTGCTAAACGTTAGGTCTATAAACGATTTACTATTCCCTGTCACGAAGGTTGGTGTATCCCCTCTATTTTGCATTATTAACTCTCCCTCAGACAGCCAAACTCCGAGCAACTCTCCCCTCCTGTCCTCCACGGCAGAACCCCACAGGAACGATTTGGCGTTGAAATCGCCACCCACCAGAATCTCCTTCTTATGCTTTATGAAATTGGACATATCTGGGGAATTATGAAAACGTATTATGCACGACACGTAGGAGAATCTGGTGGATCCATGAATGTTTCTCGAGGGGTATGGAGTGATGTAATAAAGACAGTTACATCAGATGTTTGGAACAATACCGTGCGACATAAAGAGGCAGAAATTCAAAAATGGTGGGAAAGAGAGGTTGGATTTGACTGTGCGATCCAGGCGAATTTATTATTAATCTTGGCGAAGACTCTGAAAGTGAAGGCGATTTATTTTCCGGTTAATGTGTCACTTATTTTTTTGTTATTGCTTTATAATACCTTTCATTTAGTACGTTCAATATATATATAGATGTAATACAAATATGTCTTTTTAGTATTCTGTTAAAATGAAATACGTAGAAAGTTTTCATAGAGTTGAGATTTTGAAGGTTATTACCAGAGGTTATTACTAAATATTGTACGTTTGACATGAGCATTTACTACCTTAACCTAAAATGTCAACAAATCGATTTTGCAACATTGTTTTGACACCGTCAATGACACATTTTGCTATCGTGAACGGACATTAGCTAGCTAGCCGGGAAGCAATTTTTAAGGGTCAGTGCAGTAGTGACTTGCTTCTCAACTATTGATATAATGGGTAATTGACTCATTACAACTATGATTGTGAATAAAAATTATTATATCTCTAGAGTTCCCGAAATAATTGGCCAGCTATATGTATAACTGTCTACGATAAATATAAAAATGTTAAAATTAAATTGACAAAAATTCAAATGTTTTTGCTTACCTACAGCCAATAGCATAAAAAACACAATGGTATATTTCAATTTTTTATGCAAGTGTGCTGGAAATCCATAAACACGGTTCATATTTTTATCAACTTGAGACCATACATTCATAAGTGGGGACCAATCTTTCGCTAATACTGCGAATAGTACCACTGTTATGGCAGCATTCGTATAAAATCCTGCATCTACTGTAATTAAATTGGTATGAAATTAGTCACTGTTTTTGTACTTTATGTAGCGTTTACCTGATTTAGTTAAGGTTGCTCCTCTTAATAAAATATTGGCAAAACACATTGAGGCAACCGTTACTGCGCTGAGAAATACTACAGTCGTGTATAACATTTTAAACGATATCCATTTGAATGTAAAGGAATTAATATTCTTTGACTTGCTTATGTTCACTGGGAAAAGAGCAAAACATTGTCCCAATATAATTAGGGGATGCAATATCTCTGTTGTATAGTACTCCGATTTTACGTGTACTTCCTTCTTTTTCAATTCAGATCTCGAGGTGTACATGATCATATTTCTTATCCAAATACTGAAACAAACTTAAAATGTACAATTTTTCTATGTATATGTCGATATTTAACGTTTTTGTGTTGAGCTGATCCATTTAGATTTTTCTACGTAAGTAGTAGTTTTATGTGTCGCGTACAACGTTGACGCCAACTATTTTGTTTGAACTATTTGGCCAGCGTACTGCGCTAACGTTTTACGTTGTACGCGACGCATAAAACCTGCTTCTGGGGAAATTAGTTTTCCTACTTATACAGATATGACAAAGTTTTTGATTTCTTAAATTTATTACTTTTCCGGAATCGAAGGAAAAAATGAGAAGAGAATAGAAAAGAAATATGTTATTCCATGAAATATTCGGCTTTGTCTGTATGCAATAATGGAGCAAAGTTTAGAAGTACATATTACTAATAGTTTATTGTGGGAATGTGTATTTTTGGAGAATTTTGGAGTATTTTTTTTGTTATATTCTTTTTTTAATTTATTTATTTAATGTCATTGGTCTATAAATGCCCACAGAAAAATATCATATAAATAGAATTCTAATATAAACTAAACAAAAAACATAAAAAAAAACAAGTACATTACAAAGAAATTTATGAGTATACCAAGAGCACTAACCTGATACGGCTATATAAAGTCAGGTAAAGGTAATTTAAGTTAAGTTTTATTGTAATAAGAAGAACTATTAAAAAAATCTCCCAAAGAATCGAATCGGTGTTTGTTTAAAAATCTCGAAAGGCGCGTTTAAAAGAGTTTTCCTACCACATATACTAGTACTAGTACGTATAACTGTTTTCTGCAAGAAGCTTTATTATTTTCCAAATGCAACAAAAAAAAACATGGTGAAGTAAGTATTTCAGATAGTTTATCTCTTTTTTTTATAAAAATGGAGTATATACAAAATTAGAACTAATAATCATGATGAAAGAGTGAGATGAAAGTAAAATGAAATAGATATGTATGTAAATGGGAATTTAATTTTGGACTCAAAAATCGTAGTCGATATGCGCGCATTTATTTTTAGAGGAACTCGTTTTCTCGAGAACTTGAGTGAAACCTTTTGCAATATGTTCACAGAAACCGAAAAGTTTGGCGGGCTAGGATTTTCTTTTTGAAAAGAATCTACAAGATTTCTTTAGGATAAAGTAGCACACAATTTTTACTACACTACTGAGTTATACTATTTAGTACTGAAATATATATAATAACTTGATATAGTTGCAATGAAACAAAAAAACAAAACATGTTTGTATGAATATTGGATTGGTGCTGACATGATAAAGTCGCACATATTTTAAAAGATGTTTTAATAAATATATTATATATATTATAAAAATAGAAGAAATATAAAAGTAGAACCACAGTATATACCTTATGCAGTAGTTTCACTCCGGCAAATTGGTTGTTCCAAGTTGCAACTCGCGCACGGAACGGCGCATGTAGGGACTCAGGACAACTTTGAACAGGCCCGGATTGGCCTAATATTGGGGAACGGATTAACGGCTTGTTTACAAACAAAGATACAACCTATAAAACCACTTGGATGGGACACATGCGCCACATTTTGTATTCTGTCGTTAGCATAGCTTTGTGTCTCTAGCAGAGTATTTGCAAGTGTTCCATAATTAAAATTAACCGCCGTACTAAGTTTAGTTATACGTGAGTTTAATATTTTCGTAGTCGAATTTTTTCTAGCATGTGGTGTATAGATACTATCTTTAATCTTAATTTAATAATAATTGTTGTAGGTTAATATTTCTGCCTTTCATATTTACAGGTGTTGTTTTGTGTATGTTTATTCATAGATTAAAGTTTACTTGATAGTTTTAATTTAGTGTGCATAGATAACTTATACAAATCAACATGAAGTGCTGGGTTCTCAACTGTAATAGGAGGTCTGCAGTAAGCAATGTCGTAGACGTTTTTGATTTAACTTTTTGCTTTTTATGACGCTTATTTACTGTGATTATATTCACCCCATGATAAGTATAAAAATACAAATAGACAAATCTAAAAATTGTTACAGCCGTGATAAAGCCGTCGAAGGATGAAATAATAGAAAACGTATAGACCAGCAAATAATGTAGTACATAGTTTAATGTCCAGGGGAATTCATTTCAACTGAAAGCAACCTGTATAATTTTATTTTTATTTTATAAGATAGTTATTATTGTTATTATAAGTTTTTTTTATTCGTAGAGATGTATACCTTTTTTCTTGTTCATATAGATTATGTGATTTGTTATTCTCTTTTGCCATTTGTTAAGTAGTTTCTGTGTATTACATCGTGGAACTTATATAATAAATAAACCTGCATGTGACTACTGTTACCTTATGTAGGCACCTAGGCAGAGAACAGGACATACTGTTTTTTCAGGAGCAACAAACATATTCATCAATTTATATCTATATACATTTTAACATTAGTTCCTTTATACATAAGTAAGTTATGTTCCAGTAAATTGTACACTTTTGTTTTAAATAGATCACCATTAGTGAAGTAATAAATATTTTATTTATATATGATTTGTTTCCTTTCCATACATGCATTAACAATCAATAATAATTTAATGATCCTTGGTTACTAACTGTTTCACAGAAGTATCAAAATATTGACATGGATACCTTTTGAAATTGCAATGGTATTATATATTGTAAACCATATCAGTACCAATTCTTTGTACTGAAATTAAGATGCTAGTAAAATCTTTGTTAGTTCATTCTTACTTCATTTACCCAAGATTTAACAGTACTAATTTCCGTTAAAATGTAAAATTAAAAGCAAACACTAATTAGATAAGATCTTCTATAATTAAGAATTACACTTTTAAGGACATCAACTATTATACAGATAAATCCCTTATAATAAAGGCCTTTTCAATTACATTTACTACAAACATAGTCTGCCTGAAGCACTATAACTATTTCTTGTTCATTATAAAAACACTTGTTAATTATTTATTTATTTACTTACCATATTTATTTACTTAATGATTTTATTTTAAATGTAGAATAGAAAGTAATTATTAATGAAGCGATTACCAGCATTATATGTAGGTAAATATTAATAAACACATTTACAAATCGCATATAATATTTATTAACTGATGAATACAATAATAATCTTGTATTTTCCTCAGTAAATTTTTCTAATTTGCCAATGTAAACTATTATACCACTGTTTGCATTTTAATTCAATTTAATAATTTCCTTTTTATTTTTTCCAATATTGGGTTAATCCGGTTCTGTCGGGGCCGGGCGATATGCCCTGAACCTACTATGCGCCGTTCAGTGCGCGAGGTAAAATTTAGAACATCGAGATCAAAGGTGCCGACACGAAGTGAAACTACTGCTTAGGTATATACTGTGGTAGAACTATGGAAGGATTAGAATTTGAGGAAACGGATTGTCCTCGAGTTATTGAAATAGCTGTTGAAGACGAGCCTCCATCATGTATGCCAAAGTTTATATTTTTATGGTCACGTTGTATAATTATATAAATTACCTATTTATATACGTATACACTATTTGATGAAGAACAAGCGATTATAACCGATTTCTGAAATTCGGTCAAATAAGCACAACATACGTCTGTCGGTGCTTATTGTAACACCATGTATGTATATAAATAGCTACACCAGCCGAAAGGGCTACCTAAAGTATCGTCATTGAAACTTTTTTGGTATCTTTCACCATTTCTTATACCAAGTTATTTTGGATAAACGATATTTGGTCTAGCTATATAAATAAATTTTATTACAAAAACTGTCGTAAAAATGGCGCTAACGTTTTTATTTCCAGGGCCCGGATAGACGCGTATTACTATCGCTCACGCAAGTAGAGCTTGGTAAAATCGTCCAACTTCGGTATGTACACGCATTAGGAAAAGGGTGTGTTCATCAGGCAATGTTAGAAGTATTTGTTTGTTTTGCTATAGACGCTCAAATAAAATGCAGCGAGTCAGTGCCGTACAACGTAAGAGTGCGTTTAAACATAATATGTATATTATATTATCAACTATTAAATTATTTATGTAAATGTATTTTGAATTATTTATTTATTTTGTCAACATATGTTAAAATTTAAACTAAAAACTTACTTATTTCGTATCTAATTCAAAAAGGGCAGGTTACCATGGATAATCGGAGGCTCAGTGGTGTAACATGACCTCACCACGGTCCAAGGTTGACTGAAAATAGTAAGTCATTCGATTGGTTTGCGGTGTACCCAAAACACTGTAGAGGGGTAAATTTAGTGTACCTGTGTATTGTTAATGCCATCTTACATATGGGGTGTAGCATGTCTGTGGAGTAAATGAGAATATAATAGATGACGCTGACTGTATGAAAGGAGAATAAAACAGTGTTGAATTAATTTAAAAATTTTATAAAAATTATAAAGAATTATCTACAAGTTTCGTAGCAATATATATATTGATACAAAACTTGTAGATAAATTTTTTAAATTCTAAATTAAATTTTTATTAAGTAAATAACTGTTTAATTTTACTAGACACCATCCAGAGTCATTGGTAATTCTACCCCACTCCAACGGTTTCACGTCCACTCTTAATGAATAGGAAGATACTAAATTATTCAGTAAACCTCGGGACGCGGGAGGGTTATATATATAGCTCTAGCTAATACTCCTTATGACACCCAATATGGCATCTAACATTTAAGTATCTTTAATGTGATTATATAGTTATTAATTAGTGATGTTTTTTTATACGTTATATTAAATAAGAGACAAATTACAAGTGAAACTAATTTATTTTAGTTAGTTTCCAAAATTTAACGAAGAAATAAACCTTCTATAGATACTCTCAGGTGAGTAGATTCATTTACTAAATAAGAAACACTATTATAAAGATTTCTATTATCTCAATTCAGACTAAGAACTTATATTTATCGATTTATAAACATAAGTAAAATTGAAATTTCCCGCCGAATTCCCACCAACTTTGTTTCCAAATAAAACAAAATGCCAACTTTGAAATCTCTTGTTTGTACGTAATACAAAGATTATAAGTTCAAAAGATGATAAATTCGCTTACTGCTGGCGCGAACAACTCCTCCAATATAAATTCCATGTTCAATAGATCATTTCAGCTGCCATGAAGTGTATCAAGCCGCTAATAGAATCCTACAGCCAGAATTGCCTCGAAAGTTGATCTTCAGAACCCCAGGATTAGATTAAGGACTACTCCAAATCACCAAATAACAGGATCTTTGCACAAAACACGCAGTACTCTCATCCAAAGTAAGTAAATTACAGCACTTTTAGAATTTCATACTGATAAATAAAACAACTTACCTGAAAGTAACAGTGTTATTCCAGAGATCGATTCTTACTCCCAGACAAAACAAATCTGAAAGATTTATTAGTTTCCAGTAAAGCAGACATCAACGCAGAGAGTCTGTCCGAACCGCCAATTAGAATCCAGATATTGAGAAACTGCCGATTTCCTACTGCCTCAAAAGTTTCTAACAGGATACCAGGCTAGTAGCAGAATTTTATTAAACAGAAGATTATTTACGCTTATCTTCGATCTAATACGTGAAGAACCGACTGTGAGTAGAGACAATATCAAATAAAAGGTATTTTAACCTGTCGAAACATAGGAATTTATCTTTCGTTCTGTAGCCATAACTGTTTCCACCAGTTAGAGGTTAAGACGACCATTAAACGTTAAAAGAGCTAATTTTATTGCTTTTTTGTTTTGATTCGATCTACGAATGTGCTTACTCTGTCAATTCTGAATACTTACTTATTTTTTTAATATAATCTATCTATCCTACCTGAATATTTGTGGTTTTCTTGAGAACATACCATCACTTTTATCCCACATTTCTAATTTCACCGACAATCACAAGCTTTGGTGGTAAGAATTCGTTACCAACAGTCTATCATTTAATTCTTCTATCATTTAACGAACGTAAATAACGTAAATAAGTGTCCAGAAAGGGCGGCGATTAATTAGATTTGAAAAAATATTTCAAGTAGCACATTCTCGTATCGTTCAATCGAACCTCATAAACGTCCTCAGAATAATTTTCTTTATCTACATTTATTTATTCAGGAGTCTTATTTTTGTTATATTACACTACTCATCGTAAATTGTGATCGATAGACACTGCTAAACCATTTTTATACCAATACGGAATAAAACTCGTGCCCAATTACAGAGATAAAGAAATAATACACGCGATTACCTCATATAAAATACTCCCGTCTTAAGACATGTTAATATGATGCAATAAAAATATAGCAAAAAAATGTTAATTTTGTACTAACAAATTTCATAAGAAGTAGTACAAAAATATAATACTGGACTTTGATGATATGATTTTGATGATTTGATGATGGTATTAATTTTATTTTATTTCGCGTACAGCATTATTAATTTAACTCACTCTAGTGTGATCTTTAACGGAGATGCCGTAGACGTAAAGTTCTGCTTAAGTATTGGTTTAGATTTTTGTAGTATTTTCTTTTGAGCATCTTGGTGCGCCATGGTACTGTTTTTATATTATTCTAAAATTAAACGGTATCGCACTTTTGTACCAAGCTTTCATTAACAACGTGTTGAAAACAAACAAAACAACTTGTAGTAGTGTTTGAATGTCAATGTTTGAGATATGTTCGTGTTGCTTATTAGAAGGGTGAAGAACTACTGGCAGTATTACATGTAAAAAACTAAAAAAAAAAAACGAATGTTGATCGACAAACAAACACTGTATAGATAAATTTTAAATTGATGCCTGCTTGTGCGCTTGTGTACATTTGAAATTGCAGCGTCCGTAAGTATAATAAATATTTATAAAGTATGACCAAGTAGTTTCTTTCGTGTACTATAAAGATTAAATAACGATTTACTCCCTTCAATATAATAAATTTGTTATTTCAATCGTTTTAGATTTATTTTAGAGCCGGTATATATACTGCTACAAAACTTGTAGACAATATTTTAACTTTTAAATTATATTTTTATAAATGAAATAAATGTTTAATTTTACTGAATACCATCCATCTGTGATACTTTCTACAAATTCAGAATTAACCAGATCTCAATTTTCAGATGGCCCTAGCTGTGAAATCTTCCCCTACTCAAGCGGTTTCGCTCCTCTCTTAACGAATAGGAAGAAGGTTAAATTATTCAGCAACTCATGGGGTGTGGGAGGAATATATCGCTGTGACCAACGCTCCAATACACCATTTAATATTATAAGTATATTTAATGTGATTGTTTAGTTATAATTTTGTATACGTTATATTGAATGAAAAGATTATATGAAAGAGACTATTTTATAAATGGCACTCAATTTATTTGTGTTAGTGTCAAAAATGTGACAAAGAGATAAGCCTTCTACAGATATTCTCAAGTAAGTAGGTTCATTTACTATATAAAAATCACTATAATAAAAGTTTCTATTATCTGAATTCAGGTTAAGAACTTAAATCTGTCGATTTACAAACATAAGTACAATTTAAATTTCTCACCAAAAACTTTCATAAGTCAATGCGCCAAGATATCATTTACAAGAAATACATATACGAAAACCTATAGAATCGTGACCAACCTCAAACATACAAATTACTAAATTTTCTCTATATAATATATCAATTAATCACCAATATCTAACGTTTATTTGCGCTTAGATTTGAATTATTATTACTTATTGTTTATGATTTTTTATTTATCGGGTTAACGTTATTAATGGTGCTGGAGGTGGAACAGCGGCTTATGCTTTAAGCAGCTGATCCTGCACCTTTTGGCATGTTGGTTGAATTTTTAGCATTTAATTACTTATTTTTATACTATGTTTGATGCCAATAAACCCCTATTATGATTATTATTATTATTATTAAATATCTTATGAAATATGTACGTATTTCCGAAATTAAAAGTTCAAAAGGATGATAATATCGCTTACTGCAGGTACAAACAACTCCTCCAATATAAGTTCCGTGTTATAGAAATCATTTCAGCTCCCATGAAGTGTACAAAACGCCAGCTGGAAACCCACAGCCAAAACTCGCATCAGATGCTGCTCTTCAAAACTCCAGGATTAAATGAAAGACAATTCCAAACTATCAAACAACTGGATACATATTATCATACTATACTCTCAGAAAATCGAAAAAGAAGACCATTCTCCCATTTGTTTTCAACAAACTCCCCATGTCCAAGGAAAAACTCATCCGGGCAACCCCAAATAGAATTGCGTTGCAACAGATACGACTGAATTAAAAATTCCCAACGACGAACACTAGTTTGACAAATACAGACACTTCGTCAAAACTATAGTAACGGTGACATTAATTAAATTTATACGATCAAGTAAGTTATTAGTCAAAATTTTATAGCTCAGAAAAAGTACTTCCGTGGAAGAACTTTGCATGCTACTGCAATGAAAGTACGAGAAAGTCGAGATAAAAGAACTGCAGATTTGATAATTGAAAGTACTTCAACTACACCAACTAGAGGCAAACGTATAATGGAAAAATGGAGGAGTCCCGAACAAGAACAAGATGCCATAACACCTGAAGAGGCTTTATCATTTATTATCTCGGGTGGTTTTATGAAGCAGCAATATATGCTTATTAGAGCCACAGCTTTAAAACGTGGTTGCAAATTATATCCAAGTTATCACAATATTCTAAAAGCAAAAAATTGTCAGAAGAAGCACAGGAAGCAAAAAACAAAGATGTGAAAACATTTCGTACACATTTTACAAGAAAATCATCAAGGGAGCATGCAAATGGGGACTTGTTTTGTCGATTAATATTAAGTTCTGATCCATATTTAAGTTTACAACATTTAACTGATTCTAGAAAATGGCAATTTGATTCGGATATTTTAGAGTTAGTAAATGTTATTGGAGAAAATACTGCACTGGATATATCATCTGAATATTTTTCCGATTCTGATTAATTATTCACAAAATATAAAATGTAATTGTTTCTTTGGAATTTTTGTTTCGACTGTTGGTGTTGCTGTTCATGTATAAAAGCATTTTAGCGAAGCAAAAAGGCTTAGCCATAAAGACAGCCTGTGACAAAGTTTTCCCTAAGAAGAGACATCACAGAAGAGGACAACCAGTGTATTGGTGGTCTGAAGAAGTCGCCCTTGCAAGAAAGACATGCATACAAAGTAAAAGAGCTATGGTTAGAGCAAACAAGAGATGCGACGAATCTAATAAGAACAACTGTCATGATGCGTATGTACGAAATAGGGCAGCTCTAAAGAAAGCAATATCGCAAGCGAGGAAAAAAGCTTGGGATGCGGTTATTGAAGACCTAGATTCAGACGTCTGGGGAAAGGGATATCAAATTGTGACGAAGAAGCTGAAGAAAATATCACCTAGAAAGGAGAAAAAGTCAACCAAGGGCATCCGGGTTATCGGCCCCTATCTATACTAAACGTACTAGGGAAACTCCTCGAACAACTTGTACTCACTAGACTAAAGGAAGAGCTAGACAGAAGTGGGGGGCTCGCTCCGCAACAGCATGGATTCAGAGAGGGCAAGTCCACAATAACGGCGCTAGGAAAAGTAAAACAAAATGGTGGAGAAGGCGACAGAGGGGCCCTTTAAGCAGAGGAAGCTGTGCGCGCTTATAACAGTAGATGTCCAGAATGCCTTCAACTCGGTACCATGGGGAGGAATATTGGCGGAACTGAGCAAAAGGAAAATGGCTCCTTATATTTATAATATTGTTGCCAGCTACCTGGAGGAGAGGCGACTGATTATCGGAGACCCTGAAGAGATGTTGATCACCTGTGGAGTCCCTCAGGGCTCAGTACTGGGGCCCACTCTGTGGAACCTCTACTATGACGACATTTTAAAGATCTCTCTGCCGGGGGGAGTGAAACTAGTGGAATATGCAGACGATCTCGCTGTGGTTGTAGTGGCAAACAACATTGATACAATACAGAACTTGGCGAACCACACTCTAAAGCGAATACTTCAATGGCTTGATTCCAAAAAACTCCAGATGGCCCCACATAAAACAGAAGCAGTTGTTTTAGTAGGCGGGCGAAGGGTAAAAAGCATAAAGGTGAAAGTGCAAAACATCGAAATAGAGAGCCAAGAAACTATAAAATACTTGGGTATGTATCTCGGAAGAAACTGGAAGATGAGGGAACACATCAACAGAAAGGCGGAGAAAGCAACAAGGGCATTAGCTACTGTTAGCAGACTTATGCCAAAAATAGGCGGACCACGTGAAAGAAGTCGGAAAATACTATCCTCGGTAGCACTGTCAATAATGTTATATGGTGCTCCAATATGGATAAGAGCCATGGATAAAAAAGTATACAGAAACACATATCTCAGAGTGCAAAGAAAGGCAGCGATTAGCATAACAGGCGCATATAGAACTGTGTCTACGAAAGCTCTGCTCGTGATAGCTAGAACGCCGCCAATACATCTATTAGCTAAAGAAAGGGAGGATATACATACAAAAAGAGAAACCAGAAGCACCGCAAGGGATCGCCTACTAGACGTCTGGGAGGGGATTTGGGAGGAAGGGGATGGTACAGCATCCTGGACAATGGAATTAATAAAAGATGTTCTGCCTGGTTCTTGAGAAAGCATGGAGAAGTCAACTATTTCCTTGCGCAAATTCTGTCGGGGCACGGTTGTTTCTGCGCTTATCTACATCGCTTTAAAATTAGCAACACGGACGCATGCTTCTACTGTGGACTGAGCGACACTGTAGAACACACGTTTTTCGTATGAAAAAGATGGGATAATGAGAGGAAAACGGCTGTACAAAAAGTAGGAGAACTAACGAAGGAGAACCTTGTTGAGAGGATGTTAGAAAATGAAGAGTGCTGGCAGGAAATAAATAAAATGACTAAAAGCATTTTAGTGACAAAAGAAAAGGAAGAATGAAGTATGAAGTAGACTTTTGAGAAAGGAGTGCTCGAACAACTCAACCACCTCTCCTCGAAGTAATGTTCACGCAGTTCCGATGAAAGAAGATCGAGAAAGTTTCTAGAGGGTATTTTTAGTCCAACACTATCCAGTGAACCGGGCCACTGAGTGTCTTTAAAAGATTTTTCCCCTCCATTAAAAAAAAAAAAAAAAAAGTAAAACTGTATAACACGTTACCAAAGCGAGCGAAAAACTTGGTCCGACGGCGCTTCAAAACAACAATACAGGAATTCCTCCTATCCCATAGTATTTACACGTGCGAGGAGTTTCTTGAGCAAATTTCTAGCCTTGTGTAGCCACTGCCACCACACTGTGTATTCTATTATTGTTTGTTATTTTACTTTTATCTATACAAGTTTTTTTTATCCAAACATAATTTATATTTACTTCCTTTTATTTACACCTGACTTTGTTTATACTTGCTTTTATTTATACTTATTTTATTTATACTTGTTTTTATTTATACCTGTATATATTTATGTTTTAAATGTTAGTTGTATATGTTAGTCTGTATTTATATGTTGACGTGTGTTTTTTACTAATTATTTTATTGTAATTTTGATTTTGACTAAAAAGCTGTACCTACGTACTAGAGGTGCGATCGGGCCGGGCCGGGGCGAGAAATTCCAGATGCGGGCCGGGCCGGGCTTTTTTATATTCGGCCCGTCAAGTTTCTTCAGGCGGCCAAATTTTCTTGGTAACTGGTTTTTAATATTAATAAACCATTGTATTCTATTGTATGTATCATATGTAGGTACAATTCGAATAAAATGATATTTGCTGTTGATGCTGCTGCCATTCATTTCTTAATTACAAATAGTAATTCAGACATTTTTCTGTCTTTGTCGGATAGTTTTAATTTTTATTTCTTTTTTCAATTGCGTTTCTTTAACATACATCTATAATACTGTTCAAGCTATACAGACATAACTAAAATGCACACATACGTTCAACCAACGTGAGGTGTCTGCCTTTGTAGGAACAGTTTTTTTACGTGTTGCCTGAAGGAAATGATAGGTAGTTTAACTTTGCAAACGGCGCGTGGTATCATAATACTGAATTATGTGAAATCTGCACGTAAGGCTGATCGATTATGAGTTGAGTCGAGACGAGTGCGCACGAATATGCGTGCGTGTCGACTCGACCTGGGACTTGAAATAATATGCATGCGAGTCCAGTGATGTCGCCCCGACCATTCATGGTAAATGCACGAAAATGTCTTGAGCAGGACGAGTTGCTTATACTGCATTTGTAATAATTTATGCCTTGTTAAAAGCATTAGTGGATAACGCATTTGTCCAAAAGTAGAGAAAGGTACAGTGGTCGATACGCGATTTGATAAGCGACAATTCTTTAAATGAATCAGGTTGCCTAAAAAGGTTTCTCTGTATGTTATCCGTAGTCTTTGAAGTTGATGTAACTTAATTAGGCCGAAAATAATAAATGGCATTCTGGTGACAGCTAATAAGCTCGAAACAGTACTGTCCATGTCTGGTGTGATGCATTCGACAATTACTCCTGCCTTCTCTTTTCTTATTTCCACGTTTATTTGATGTACTGGTGCACTCTGTGCCATGGCTGTGCCTGTATTCCGCTACTGCTCAATAGTTGTGCTATTTCAGAGGCTCGGTGTCTGAATGGCTTACTTGCTCGCCTTTCATCCCGCAGGTGCTGGTTCGATCCCAGGCCAAGGCGGTGATTTTTAATTGTGGATAAAAATCAGAACATGCCTTCTTCTCGGATAGGAAGTAAAGCGGTAGGTCCCGTGTCAATGCGATGTTTGGCACGTAAAAAATCCCTACCGCAGGTTGAAATTCCTTCGGGTTCAGCAAAATTTCAGTGGGGTTGGTACAATACGTCAAATAGAACTTAGAAGTGGCAAGGTGCATTCCACAACCCGAAACTTCGCCCAGCAACAACATACACATAGATACATAGTATATTTATTTGTTCCTTTTGTATACCGTTCATTGCATCAGCAATTGTCACACTGGAAATCTACTTTTTAGATCTAGCTATATTAATTTTGCAAGAATTGACAAAATTGTTTTTAGTATCCACCATATTTAGAGATTTGACTTTAGTTGAGTTACTAAAACCGACAAAAATTGAAATATGTAATTTATTTAAAAAATATTTGGAAAAATGTTGACTTTTTAAACATGTTTATAATTGAATTTTAAGCAACTTGTCCAAATAACTTTGTTGGATATCACGTCACCTAACTTCACTTTTTACCGTTTCATTGCACATTTTTTAAATTTACCACTATACTGGTGGTCCCGTGACGGGTCTCAAAATAAATTTTGGGGTTCTTAGGTATGTTGAACCTGTTCCCCAAAAACAATCTTACCATATTTTAATAATAAAAAGATTGCCCATATGTTGCAACAATTATGCTGGGCACTGTATATTGTTTAAATTATCCAATTAATTTACCATTCCAAATTAATTAATAATCACTATCTTATATAATATTAAAGACCCCACAAAAATCATTTACTTATCAAATTTCCACATTTGCATATAATATCAAAACAAAATGCCTTTCAACTTTAATGAAAAAAAGTTTTCTAGTAATTCTATTATTAATAAATGATTGTATATTTTATAAAAGATGTAATTTTACTTTATGTGCCGTTTAATGCCGCGATATTGATTTAAATTGAAATAAATTCGCAGAAAGAATCGTCGTGCGCACGCGGATTTAACGCATGAGATAGGAGCTTCGATACAGTCACATATTTTTAGTTAGGAAATGCGGAAAGTCTGCAGGTAATTAAGGGAAGAAAGTACTTCTGCTCAGGTAGATGTGTAGAGGTAGAGGCGTAGGGAACCGATATCTTCTCTCGTGCTTGCCGCACTTCGAATCATTCGGATTAAATTTTCTTCAATCGTACCTTTTACGTAGGGTAAAATAGCTCTATTTTTGATTACCGGATTGTCTTTTTTGTAGTATCTTGTTGTTGTTGTGAATGGTTTTGTCGATGACCTTTGAGCAAGCAACTTTGAGTATCCATTGAGCAAGAGTGCCTCTCGTACGGTTTTGATTTCGTCCCTACGTCAACTGAGTCCGATTATTTAAGTGACCTGGATACTAGAGTTTTTACTACCGTGTTGAGTTGTGAAGGATGATGGTGTAAGTTAGTGTTCAGTACCTATTAGTGTGAGTAGCTTTCCTGTACGCTGTGTGTCCTACGGTAACCTTCTTCTTTTTTACGAACACATCGAAAAATGGTGGTTGATTACCGTCTTCTATCTCCATTGTGAATTGAAATCTAGGAGGTATGCTGTTCTGATAATCTCTAATTTATTCTTGAGCCTTGTACTTCACTTTTATTTTAATTCTTGACAAACAGTTTTTTTATTTATCCATATGTTTTATACTTTTGTCGACAATTTATTTATATTTTGTTTGACTATCCAAGTTTGTATTAGGTATGTGTAATTTTAAATGCTACTGTTGTAAGTAATTTGCATTGTTATTTTTGTATATTAATTATTTCATTGTTTGAAATATTTATCTGTACCTCCTGATGAAGTCAAAATTAAAATTGACGAAATATTTAGGTTCATATGAACAATTGAGTCTTTCATTTACAGACCGAATTACCCGATATTAATCGTGTTCCCTATATATAGTGTACTAAATAATAGGACTTAGATCTACAAATTCATTAAAGTTATCAAGTACACTGAACCAATGAAGATGGTGTTAGAGGCGAACCAAACTTTATAAAACCTCCACAATATCAATACTGTGAACGATACTTATTTTAACCAGATTATTGAAACGAAATTGTATATGAAGCACGACAAGCAGAAGAGGTTGTAAAGGATCTCTGAGTAATTGGAGATATTTGGTTTCCTCCAACCTTAGTAGGTTGGTTGTTCTGAGTGCATCAATCGTATGTTCCGTCGAGATTGTGCAATTAGTAGTGGTGCTTGAGCATATCTACTGAGGTTGCGAACCGAAATCGGGTTTGTGTCAAGCCGGTTTTATGACGATTAATTGCCTTCAAAACAAAACTCGTAACCGGGTTTTAAAACCATCAGATACATATTAATTAGTAATGGATATTATTGATAACCCTGCCCTAATTGACACTTACTGTTAAGGGTTTTTCTAGAGAAAATATTTAGGATTCGGAAATTGGTTTTGAGTGAAAATCGATTACCCGATTTAATATCTGCCGATTTCCGCAGCGTTAATATCTAATTTTTGTATGATGTTTTCATAAAATTAAAAGAGGAAATATACTTACGCAGTAATAATAAATTTTTCGATGTGGTGGATCATGCAATACAATTTTTATCTAACTGTACGAGACATTATTCAGTTTAACCTTGTAATCATGGGAAATGGTATGTTTAAGTGTGGTTGAACGTATGGTGTACATACATATATGTATCACGAATATTGACAAGCAACTTGCTTTTACCTTACCCTAATGTATATAAATAAGATTGCTTAGCGATAAATCTTAAATAATACATGCACGTCTGTCTATGCATATGTATATTGGTCTACACATGTACTACATACAAGTAGCTATCGATTAAGCTTCAGTATGTTTGTTAAAAAAACAGTGATCTGTTTATATGGTTGCGAAGTATATGTTCTATGTTATTTTTATTTCTTTTAGATTTCAATGAAAAGTTTAATTCTTTAAGCATATATGTTCTTACATAAAATGTTGCAGTTGTTTTGAATACAGAGGAAATACGTACATAATAACATGCGTGGGGAAAACACCGCCGTTTTCCCGCCACACAAAGAGTAGGCATTACTTTAATTGAAACACCATTGGAGGCGTCTGTTGATCTCGAGCAACAGAAAGTGACACATGCGCTAAATTTTATCTCAGAGATTTTTGAATTCTTTTCAGCCGTTCAAGTTTTAATTGATGTTAAGTTCAGCTTTTACGTTTTTGCATGTTTGATGCTTCTACCTTCTACCCTACAGTTTGAATTTATGGAATATAATTTGTGATTTAAAAGATTTTTTTTATATGTGAAATTATATTTTCGATAAACAAGCATGGAGAAAACGACATACCGCTTCTATGAACAATGCGACACAGTGTCAGATATGCCTCGTAATTATAAACGGAAAGCAGACAGGCTGTGTCCTAAAGAAGCAAATGCGCTGGCTTCTCGTAGCAAAGACCTACGGCGTACCACAGGCAACTTTAACAATAAAGCTTTGACTTCAGCAGAGAGAGGATTAGGACGGTATAAAGCCACGCTTCCTCCAAAAAATTGAGAGACTGCTTGTTGGACACTTGAACTTAATGAAGGCAACACTGTTTGGTTTACATGTAAAGAAGTTCAAGAATTAGCTTATCAACTGGCAGAAAAAAAAACAGTTTGCAGTACTGTTTTGACAGGGAAAACAAGATAGCCAGTCAAGAATGGTTATCTGGGTTTCGTCGGAGAAAAAAAGATATTAAATCATACTCGAGCATAGGCATTTAACAGGTCGCAAATTGAGCAATTTTTCAAAATACTAGATATTATATATAATAACATTTTTCCAGACCGCATATACAATATTGATGAGTCTTCCCTATCAACGGTTCAGAGGCCCCAGAAAGTAAGTTGGGTTACTAACCAGTGCTGAAAGGAGTTCTCATGTCACAGTATTCTGCTGTATGAGTTCAAATTTTTCCAAGAAAACGTATGCGAAATGAATTAACCGATGGTGCACCCATGCCGGTGGGTTCATCATCGTAGCACAAGAATCTGGTTGGATGACCACAACGGTTTTCTATAAATGGCTTCAATATTTCGAAATGCTTTAATAGTAATGGTGGGCACTATCGATGACTATCGATAGTTGACTATCGCTAACTATCGATAGTAAAAATTATCGATATTACTATCGATAACTATCGATGGTTGGTCCGACTATCGATAGTTGAAAATACCGATAGTGCCCAACACTAAGTAATAATCATCAATTGTTTAACTTTCGCAAAAGAAAATGTTGTCCTGTTGTTTTGTGCCTTCCTGCACACTATACCCATAGAGTTCAATTCTTATCAATGATGTAACTGCTTTCCTACACAACTACTAACTAGCAATATACGCAGACGATACTACACTATTAATCAATGACAAAATGACTAACATTCACGAAGTAGCAAATGACGCGGCAAATAAGTTAAATACATGGTTGCCTCTAACAAACTATCATTAAACACCTCAAAAACAAAATATATTCTTTTTAATTCAAATCCAACACGACATTTTCCTTCTTTAAATCTTCTTCTTGGAAATAATAAAATAAATCAAACACCCTCTATCAAAATCCTAGGCATACACTTATAATACGTCTTTAAATGGCACACCCACATAAATGATTTAAACTTACGAATCTCATCCTCAGTATTGAAATTACGACATTTAAAAACATGGTACATCTAAAAGTTCTAAGACAAGTCCATATTACTGACATAGAAACAAAATTAAGATATGGATTATTGATATGGGGCTCTAGCACCACTGCTAATAAAATCTTGACGAACCAAAAAAGTGCCATCAGAGCAATTGCAGGAGTATCACAACGGACATCATGCAGTTCTTTGTTTAAGGAATTTCAACTATTAACTATAGTATTGTTGTACATATTAGAGTCGTTGTACGTTCATGGTAATAAATAAAAGTTTTTTGAGGTTAATAATCCCGTACACAGCTATAACATACGCTACGAAGACACACATATACCACAACACAGACTTACTCTGTCATCCAAAAGCATTATGTACATCGGAATTAAAATATATAATAACTTACCATATACTATTCGGAATTTAACCCAGTATCAATTCAGATTTACCTTAAAACAACACCTACTCGACCGACCTTACTACAGTTTGCAAGAATATTCTAGTAATTCTTTATAATGCACCTTTACTTTCTGACGAATTTGACTATTATATTATTATCAGCATTATTATTAAAATTCAGGATTATATCATTCCGTATACAGGTGATTTTATTTGATTCATATATATTTGTTACTACGGAGACTTTGTTTTTGTCTTATTTTGTTTTTTACTGTGGCTACTAGAGTGTACTTACTTTTTATTATATGTGTATTTAGTATTTATAATTAGAAGAATATTCTTCTCTTTTTGCATTCATATTTCTCATTACATTATTATTATTATATATTGCATTTGTACTTTTTCTTATACATACTTATGTTTTTCTTTTTTTGACTGTATAGGTTTTATGTACTTTTTTGGGAAATAAATGTTTACTTACTTACTTAGAGTTCAACCAACAGATGTTACACAATACCAAATTGTACCACTCTTTACCAGAGCATATGGGAAAGTTGCTACCATTCAGAATGCTGTCAGGGGATTCCAGGAAACGGGAATGTGGTCTATTAATGAAAACATATCTACTAAGCTAGAAGGATATCCTGTAAGGCACTACGTGCCTATTTATTCCATGTCTGCAGCAAATTAAGAAGAAACACGGGTACTACTATCCGACACAATTACTTCTCTGAAACCTACAATTGAAGCAATATCATCAATACCAGTAGGACAGTATGTAACCGGCCAATGAAAGCGAAAGCCAAGGAAACGTCAAACTAATTTAGTATTAATTTCGATACCAAATATGGAAGATGTAAAATACAAGTATCGAAAAATGTTTAGTTGCATTTGACTTTTCTTTACAAAAAGTGAGAGAATCGATTTATTTTAAGACTTAATAAATAGCTTAACACGATAAACTTAAAGATTTATTAATTTACTTACATGTTTCTAGTAAAAAATAATATACTCTATAAAAATACTATGCTATTTTGTACATATTTCCCCTACTTTAAATCACTAACAATAAGAAGGTTTGGGATGTTGGAAAAGCATTGTTGCAAATTACTGCAATTTTCATATGGGCCTAGAACCAAATATTTCGAAAGCTTGGGGATGTACCCAAGTATCTTCCAGGCGGAAATACACGCTATTGAAAGATGTGTCCAGGTCAACATTGACAGAAGCTATGAAAAGCAGGAGATTATCATAATATCTGATAGTCAAGCAGCCATTAGGGCGCTGAGGTCAAACATAATCAGCTCCAAAATGGTTTGGGAGTGTCTACAAAAACTAAACGAGCTAGGCAAAAACAACAAGGTAACCCTATTGTGGGTTCCGCGACACACGGGAGTGGAAGGAAACGAAATAACAGATAATCTCGCTAAGAGAGGGGCTAGAACACCTTTTGTAGGGCCAGAACCTTTTTGTGGGATAAGTAGCAGCATAACACTGGAGAAACTGAAAAATGAAGTAGAGCAGAGAAAATCCAAATACTGGGAGAATCTCCAAGGAATGAGGCAAGCTAAAACTCTTCTGGGTACCTATAACCAGAAGAGATCTGCAGAATGCATCAACCTGAGTAAAAATAATAGATATTGACAGGGATCCTTACAGGCCATTGTAAACTGAACGGATATCTAAGCAGGCTTGGAATAGCGAAGGAAGCCGAATGTAGATTTTGTGGGGAACAGGACGAAACGTCCATTCATCTACTCACAAACTGTGTTGCACTGTGCAACTCAAGGGCGCTGCACCTGGGAGCATGTGAAATCGAAGAGGAAGAGTTACCTAATCTGGGGCCTTCGGACATTCTGCACTTCTTTAAAGGAATCAGACTGGACGGCCAGCTGTAAATACAGCGAGAAGAGGGGACACAATAGATCTTTTAGGTCGCAGTGTACTATCACCCTAATATCACACATACATGCATACATGGACCAATAATTTTTTTCTCAAAATACTATACAATTCACGAACCAACCTCTTTAACAATTCTGAGGATGTATAATATGAAGATCCTCAGAGTACCACTAATCAGGCCATTGAAGGAGGTTATAATGTTTATATAATATAGGTATATAATTCCTTGCGGATTGAAATGTGCTTGATCGGTAAACTAAACATTAGATCAGGGTTGCTCTAAATTTTGTGTATCGTTCATGTGTCAAAATTTGTTGCTCATCTTTGGGATGTAGTATTTGAACAGGCTGGTATGAACACAAGTTGTATTCTTGAATACATTCTAGACAACAATCGTGTACTGATGGTATGATTATTTTCAACATTCAGTAGTAATAACTTCACTCATAAGGCGGTTAAGTTTTTTTGTTTGCTTTCTATTGAAGATATAAGATTTTATGATATTAACATATAACATTGGAGCTTTTCCATTAGTTTTCTGTGGATACTATATTCATAGCTTTTCTCAATCGATACACATTACTTACAGTTTATTATGTTACGTTCTTTGAAGTATTTTATTAGGTATTCGTTGTTGTATGGCCTTTTCTAAAATTTTGTTTATTATAAATTGATTGAGAGACAGGTTTTCTTAATTATTTGTGTCCTACTTCCTATATATCATTATGCCCATCTTAAAATAATTTGGATAAGTTTCTTAGTGTCCTGGAATGCTCGGTTTTTAGGCTTTTGTTTGTATCTATTTTGTTCTTTTTTATTTGATTTGCTATCTTTTTGAAATTTTCATTAAATATTTCTCTTTTCTAACATTTTCATCTACCTCGTATTGTTTTACGTATATTTTATCATTTTTTGTTCAAGGGTACTTAATTTTTTGTTAGAAATTAGACGCACTTCACGCCTAGGAATAGTCTTATTCTTTCAATATTGTTGTTCCATTGCAACACCGAAGTAGAAAAACACTACTTTAGCAACTTATCTTATTGTAAGTGCCTGAATTTATTCATTACGCAATATGTTTGCAGAAAAGTATTTTAGAATTGCAAGATCAAAATGGTAATAAATGCATGGGCAATTTTTGAAATATACAGGATCCTGCAATAGTAAGTTAGGCGTCCATAGCTCCTTTAAGAATTAAGTTAGGAATTTCGTTCATATTCCAACTTATACTGTATTATGGGGTGCACCTCAGGAAAATATTTCTAATAGTGACGGACTTTCGGCTGTACCAGAAGTAGACACCAACTTAGTTATTTTAAACGGAACAGTCTGTATATTACTGTATTTTTGGATTCCTTGTTCAATTTAAACAGCACTTTGCTAGGCATATATTGGATCGAAATCGCATGGTTTCTGAATTACATGACGTTTGTTTTTTAAAGAATGGCATTTGCAGGGTCTTTGAAATTTTAAAATACTTTTGAAACTATAAAAGTTTGAAAGATGTGACTTTCGTCGCTTACTTCGAGCTGTAAAATCATGGATAACTTTTTTCAAATAGGTGACCATTAAAAAAATGTGGGCATCTTCTCCAACAATTCCTCCCTAAACATTTATTGATCAGCATTGTACCCACGTACAAAACTCTGCCCTCCGCTGAACTTCATTTTCACTCAGAGCCTGGTGCAACTGAATTTGGTATGCATGAAAATGATGCGATGAACCTATTGACCTACACTTGCTTGACAGGTATTTGGATTTTCTGTAACTGTCAATAAAACTGCCAACATATTCCCCTCATGAGTTGCCCTCTATGTTCTTTCTATCTTTTTGTAGTTAACGTTTCCTCTTTCAACAAAGTGCCCAAGAAGTCTGGTAAAACAAATCGCTTCTGGATATCGCCTTTGCGAGAAACCGAGTCGCCTAAATTCTACTAGCAAGAAAACAGTTTTTCTCGCTCTCATCCAATGCAAAAATCATATCCATCATTTATTGAATAGGTAATTCATTTCTTTTAAAAATACAAGAATACTATATACCGTACTATTTACTTTTCTTTCTATTGTTAATTGTTAATTTAGAAACTTATATTTTTACTTTGTACTCACCTGCGTTCGTTGACAAGAAAAAGACCCAGATATACCTTGCGTTTTAAAATTCCATTGTATGTATTGCTTAAAGAGCTTTCGCTCGGAGTTATGAAAAAAAAATATTTTAATAATTGCACTCAGTAATTATTTGTCTACTTCGACAATTATAACAATGGGGTTACAAATGTCTATAATAAATAAGCAGGTGTTTATTACCCCGTACATTTAGTGACTACTACTTTTCAGATATTTATACCTAAATGTTTGTTGTGCGATAATATATCTGTGTATTATATACACATATTATGTAAATATACAGTGACCGCCATAAATGTTGCAATATACAGGAGTGTTCTTATTATTAAAATATGGTAAAATATCTTTGAGGGATAGGTTCAGCTTGTTTAAGAACCACAAAATTTATTTTGGCAAATTTAAAAAATGTGCGATGAATCGGTAAAAAGTCAGGTTAGATGACATAATATCCAAAGAAGTTATTGGAAAAAGTTGCTTAGAATTTTGGAGCCGTATGCAATTTTTTGTTGTTTGAACCCCCAAAACCCCTCCCCAGATACGACCCTGGATGCTGCCATTTTGTTTGCCCAGAGCCGTACGTGGAACAAATTAATTAATTTTTGTATGTCAGTATATCATCTTTGATAATAATTAATGATTTTTCGTTCACCACGACGATAGAGATTATATTTATTATTACCCAAAATAAAACACCTTTAAACATTTTTGTTAGATGTGTTCCATTTGTTTAACCCAATGTTGTTCTAAAATTCATGCCGCTGGTGTATGTTCTTCTATTGAAAATAACTTGCGAATCTTTCCTGATATTTCATTAAATTATATAAATATAATACGTTGTTACAACTGACAATCGCGAATAATGACTTTATCTGGCACTGCATGCATCAAAATGACCGCATTGAGATGATGTACAAATTTTGGATGCGCACTCGCCTATCCGTCATCTAATGTTATATCGTTGTCTATGTTCACAAATCACCGATGTAATTTAACTTCAGCTGGTACTGCTACTACACAACATAGATCGCATTCCCATCCGTCAAATATCTTTTATAAAATATTGGATAAAAAGGCAAATATGATAAAAGAACTTTTATAAAAGTTAACTTATTACACTATAAAAGTTGTTTGTCAATATGTTTAATAAAAGATCTTTGTCAAAGAACTTTTGTAGTGTAATATACGCCTTATACCAATTCTCTTTATTCCTTCAGCGCTGGCTATTGCGCTTCCGTCAATTCGGTTAGATCGTGCCTTACCTACGTACTGAATAATCACCTAACAAAAAATGTAGTTGTATTGTATTGTGTTGTAACAGAGTCGCGGCACACAAGCCTCTGTTTACGCGACGAGTTTTTTTTTTATAATTGTTAAAATAACAGCTGTATTTTTAAAGATATAAAAGTGTAGAGAGTAATGTTATTGTTTGACATACCTAGTTGTACGTAGAATAAAAACGCGAAATAACAGTAACTATCCGATAAAGAAATCCAATCTCCGGGTATGTAGTAGAAACCAAACAGATGCAGTTCGAACAAAAATGACGAAATCGGAAGAAACCCGGTTTACCGAGAAATAGAAAATTAAAATTGGAAAATTTATTCATTAAAGAGGAAGGACTATAGTAGCCTGCGAAGGCTCTCCAGCGATCCAAATGGAGACGGATAAAAAAAGGTGATCCAAAGTTCCTTATTGGAAGGTTATGGTAATAGATTGGAACAAGGACTTCAAGCCCGTTTTGTGAGATACAAATATCGTTCAGCATATTTTGTCACGTGTATTGTTTATACCAGTCAAAAATAAGCAATATTTATCAGTGAAAAAGACTCTTATCTGGGTGAAAGTGAGAAATCGACGCCTCAAAACAACCCTCTGAACCGTCAGTGGAGGGGATTAAGAAAATGAAGAAGTAGTCATACTTTGGTTTAAGAAGAGAAGCTTCGAGTTAATGAGTAACATTTGATTTCAGAGCAGACAGAAAGGTAGGAGTTTCCGCTCCAAAACAGCGGTAGCAGCTTCCAAAGGCATGAAGACACCAAGGGAGGCTACAGCTATCCGATCTCGCCCGTAGGAGAGCCGGTCTCTCAAATAATAATACGGGAATAAAATGCGGGATAGCCACCTTCGAGAAGTTTACAATCTCATCTACAACACTTGTTAAGAAGTTCGATAATGAAAGCCCGAATGTGGCAGTACTACAGGAACCGTGGCAATGTAAAGAAAAAGTTGCAAACTTGATGTCACAAAAAGGTAAAGTATTGTATAATCTAACGCTAGTAAGGTCAAGAGCGTGTACAGTACCCTGCATATAGGGACCAAAACTGGTTATTTTGCTTCGTCTACTTTCCTGGCTAGAACCGAGGGTGTTCGGTTTTCATAGTAAGCGAGGTAGTTGCATATGAAGAGATTAGTCCAAGTACTATACGGTGTATATATAGTATACTGCAATGCACAACACGAGTCGCTTATGTAATGTATCTTTTCAGAAAAGTAAGAATAAAAAGTGCTGCATAAGCAGATACAAGAGCAATTGCATTCAGATCATCCGCACATAACATTCAACTTGAATGCCCCCCTGACCGAAATCACGGACAAGAACCCAAAAGAGATAAACTGGCAACTAGGTGTTACGGTGGTCAGAATCTCCTTCGGAGAGGATACGGCCTCGATAAGACGTTGCGGGGAGAGAGAGAGAAAGATTCGAATTGATCGCAAGTATACGGAACTATTATAGAAACATATATGGAAAATTGGCCGGAAAGGACCATACGTTATTCGAACTTTTGTGAGAACCTATAAAAGAATAAATTGACGTAATGAAATCCGTAAGACTAAAAGGAACTCATGAAAGAAATTGCGTGAGCAGTTGAATAAAAGCTACACATGTTCAAAAATCTACAAAGGTCCAACAATGGTAGTACTGCAGTGGGATCCGACGGTATTGGGTCGGGAGCTGCAAAAACCAAAACGAAAAGATTGATGGCTGGCGGCGGGTGTCGTGAAATTCGTTAGAACCAAGTGGACACTGACGGTATTTTCGTCTTAAAATCTGCGAGTGTGGATGGAATGTTTCTTATCCTACTTCCAAAAGGGAATAGAGATATTATACCTGTGTATACATTTTAACTGCATCGTTGGTAGGGTGGCTACAGGCACAGCAGGTTGGTGTGGTAAAAATGATAACAGATACCTATATAAAAGTTTGCATGGGCCGGAATATATAGAATAGGGCTCACCGGTAAAACTGCCGCTATATTTTCTGACTGTGATTCAACACTTGCGCGATTAATTCCGTAACTTTAATTACAAATTGGTGTGGAATTTGATAAGCATCCTAAGCATGGTGGACACCCGAAGAAAATAACATTAGCCGGGTACACAGCCATATAAATCTGAGGAATAAGACAGTAGATGACGGGGATCATTAAGACCTTTCACTGTAGTTAACCTTTGGCATTACCAAATGACAAGTAAGAAAGTCCATTGACAAAACGATGAAACAAAGTGTGGCGTCAAGCGCCCCGAGACATTTATCATTGTTTTTGTTAGGCTCCCACAACAAAAACAAATATGGAGTCTCCATAAACGCTGCAGCCTCTTGGCTTTTTGTATTTAATCTCCCATTTCTTTTACCCATTGAATCATGCCAGCCATTCCAGTATCCTGCTGCCGTGTACTAATCTGTACAGGTCTCTGACTAGCCGATCGAAGTAATCCGGATTCATTTTTCGCTTGCCAGAAAATGTCTGTTTTTTCGAGTCCAGAGTCTCACATTCACATATGGTGTGGAATGCGGCCTCTGTCATCCTATTACACAGTCTGCAGTCGCTGTCTCCGGTATAGATCACAGTGTCGTGGAGATCTACTACTGTGCGAAGATGATTCCTATTGAGGTTTAGTTCTTCAGTCTTCTTTTTTTTATGGTTCCTTGTTTTTGGACGCTCCTAGAACAGGTTGTAGGCCTATGCATGAAGCCGCTGATTCATTTCGTGCTAGCTTATCGGCCTTTTTATTGCCTTCGATAATAAAGTTACTTTATTTCGGTCTACTAGGCTATTTAGTTCTCAAATACATTTCGGCACTAATCTTGATTATACTCTGGGGTTCTCTAGTGCCCTCAGTATCGCCTGGCGTATACCTCTGCTTGAAAAACCGTGGCATATTTTGCTAGTGATCATCGTATTTCTCACCTTACTGTATATACCAGGTCGAGTTCCGTTCTCGGTTTTTGATCCGTTAGTAAACTAGATCAATCCATCAAGCGTATCTCTGTAGTTGGATTGATTAAAGCTTATTCGATTCGTGATTTTCACCTCAAATCTTCTGTTAAATATTGTGATATTATCTCACAGGTCACTACAAATATGATACAAATAATGAATTTTGAAGATTAAATACAAACATTTACCCAAGAAACCACAAATATGTTAGCTATTTTAAAATTCAGATTAAATGTCAATTCGAAATTTTACAAACACAATCAAGGAGAATTGAATCACTATTTTTATTAAAGCATGTTGTAAACTTTTTTTTAGTATTCTATACATTCATATTTTTGAAAAGTTTCAAGAATTTATTTTAATTTAAAAAAATATCTGTCAAGTTGCTAACATCTAGCAAAAGAAAAACAGAAAAATGAACTCTTATCATTCAGTACAGAGACCTGTAAACTGAATTGTCAAACAATTTTCTATTAATCGATTTACTAAACCTGATTAATGTGAAATTAATGTAAAAGAAATAATATTTGAACAAATTGAACAGTCTAATTGTGTTACGTTGCACCGGAAGATTCTCCGAAGCACTTGCATGAAGGCGGTTGAGAGATCGAGCTCCGAACGCAATCCAACAGTAAGTTCAAGTAACCTATGGGAAAAAAGTTAGTTCAGTTATCATTGAAGGCTGGTGTAATGGCGTCTTGTATTTGCCCTGCTACTAATTCCAGTTCTATTGTATTGGTTATCTTATGTTTAATTTCTTTTAGACTGAAGTCTAGTTCTGCTGTGTAAGCTTTCCACTCAGTCCTTCGTAGATTACGATAAGTTTCAATTACAGGTTCATGACCTCCTATATTAAAATTGATGTGCTTGTGATTTTAGTAACTCTTCTCATCAGATACATGTCAATCATGGACGTTGCTTCCTATATAAGTGGTTACCACGAGTAGGAGGGAAAAGGTTGTCCACGCCTGCAGCGTCCTCTGTAATCGTGCAAAGCTGATTACTCTGGTTTCCCAGAGGCTTCGTTCGTGACACCTTTCGCGCCTGGTGCCATTCATCCCCTATTAATGCTTAGTGAGAACAAGGTTTCTAATAATCGGTTCAGAGAACCCCAGAGCAAATAGTAGATCCAATTAAGAAGACAAAATTAGAATGAGTCTTCTAGGAAATCGCAATAGATGATCAGCAAGATTAACATTGAGATGATTCACAATGTTAATCTAATCTATGTAGTACATTTGATCTACTTTTGGAGCATTATATATGTATATATAAAAAGATACTTTTAAAGCAATTTTTTATATGAACAAAAGCAACAAATATAGACATTCAATATCCTCTTTTCTTTTAAGAAAATATCAACAAATTCACCATAAGGAGGATAAGATAAACTTTTAAAATTACAATTCCTACAGAGTTACACTAATATTTAAAAGTATCTATGATGACGGTCATGTGGAAATCGAATTTGACTTACTTAGTATTTTATTTCAGTTCAGAAAATTAAAAATTGTGGATTCTGCCATCTGCATTTTAGAATATTGTTGACCATAGAGTATTTGACGCCCCTGTATATTACTAATATGCTGCCTTGGAATAACGTCATGGTATTATGTGTAACGATTGTTTATTCATGTTAGTTTGATTTCAGCTTGTTTATTTTACTGTAAGTACTATAAAAGCGGTGAAGTATCGATGTATCTATAGTAAATATTGAATTTATTATGGGAAATAACAACTGGTATAGAAAGCATAGCAACTACAGATAAAGATTATTTAACATTGTTTACAATTTTCATCATTCAACGGGGCACACAATATTTACAGAAAGTCAGTTTAGTTTGTATGAAATTAGGGTTTATATGGGTACAATTTGGCAGCGTTAAAACATGCTAAAATCAAAATATACAAATAAAATTACTGATTCAGTTTTGTTAGGGGCGCTCAAGGAAAGATATTATATTTGTATGCAAACCATACATATATTCTGTTAATTTGAATATATCATCATGGTTTATCTCCAACTATTCTTGAAGCAACATTATTTTAAGTTCTGATTTTGAAGAAAATGCCACATATTTCATAATTCTCTTATGTAAAATATTCCACAAATATATTTTCAGATTTCAGTCAGTTATTTAATAACGATGGTTACTTCTTGGTTTCTGGGTTGGAACAGCGTCCTGGATTACGGTTCAGGAGGGCGTAACGGTTACGGTTGGATGGAGCAATTTCCAAGCATTGTCTAGGAAATAACCATGATTACGGTTACGGTTATTAACATATATTGCTATGATATATCATGCTATATATAATCTACAGCCTACAGGATCAAACGTCAATTATAAAATTATTTATGTAAATGTATTTTGAACTATTTATTTTGTAAACATATGTTAAAATTTAAACTAAAAACTTACTTATTTCGTATCTAATTCAAAAAGGGCAGGTTACCATGGATTTTAAGGAAATAGGTTCCTTCGCTGATTGTTCGAACGTGGGTTTATTATGCTGTATCGTATCGTTGGAAACGATATCTATCATCGTTGCTGGGCTCCTTTTTGCCTAGGAGATATCAAGTTGTTGAAAACAAATGTGAAGGACTTCTTTTTCGGTTTTTCCTGTGTGTAGTTGCATTTTGAATAATTATCTAGAAATTTTGAATTTGTATCATAATAAGAGTCGTTCACTTTAAAATTTACTTACAAGAATGAGAGTTTTGCGTATGTAGTGCCAAGATGATGAAAATCCAGTGATTTTGAAGATTTGGGGTGGCGTATTTCTAATCCTGGGGCCGATTGAAGAGTCTCGTTCGAGCCTATTTGCTGTGACATCATTGGAACACTAATTGGGAGCTGAAATGATTGTTGTGGAGTTGGAATTAGCATTTGGAGTATATTAGAGCAGTTTTTCGTACTTGAAGTATGCGATTTTATCATCTTTTGAATTTATAACTGGCGTCAAAAGCGTAAAGGGAATATTAGGTTATATTATCGTATGATAATAGCGAATCTAGTGGATTTTTGTGTGTAAGCTTATCGTTTGATTCTGTGGGTTTAAATTCACGAGCAGTTTAAGTTGGCATTATTTGACAATACTTGATTTTATGACGGGAATTTAGCCGGAGATTTGAATTCTTTATATGATATTAAAACGAGATATATGAGTTATTAGTTTGGATTAAGATTCTAGAAATCTTATTTTTGTACAATTTAAATAGTAAAGAACTTACTTACCCTGAGGAAATCATTAGAAGATTCATTTCTTTGTTCATCACATTTATTTAACTAGAAATAAATAAATTTTGCTATAAAAACATCTCTTTTATTCACTGTAGTATAAGAACATCACTAACGAATAACTAGTACAGCCACAATAAAGATATTTAAGTGTATATCAGTGATAATAAACGATGGTTCAGTGGTGAGACATGACCTCTCCAAGTCTCGAGGTTGACTGAAGATAATAAGTATCCGATTGGTTTGCGGTGTACCCAAAACATAGTGGAGGGGTAAATTTCGTGTACCTGTGTACTGTAGTGTCATCTTACAAATGGGGCGTAGCATATCTGTGGAGTAAATGATATTTAATAGATGACGCTGACTGTATGAAAGGAGAATAAAACAGTGTTGAATTAATTCTAAAAAAAAATTAATAAAAGTTATAAAGAATTATCTACAAGTTTCGTAGCAATATATATATATAAATTTACCTGTCGGGTTGGGGGTACCCACCAAGCGCGTTCCCAAGTGGTGAATAGGGAAGTGGCAATTCCGGTCGGGTTTATCCACGATGGGATGGTTAGTGGCAGTTATTATTATTGTCCCTCTCTCTCTAAAACCGGAGCAGGGTTGACTAAGGCCGCTGCCACGAACCACCATCCCCCTCGCCCAGCTGTCGTGTCGTGGCTAAAGTGCCGGTTGTGACCTCCTAGGGTGCAATCGTTATACCATGTGTCTCCCGTTGATTATGTCTGGCGAACGGGTTGCACAGGTGGCCTCGTAGGGATCAAGAGAACTAAACCTCCATAAAAGCTCTCCGGATGAGTGGTGGTAGCTCGCTGGTCTGTAATATTGTCACCCTCGTGTTTGTGCCGTGCGAGGCGATCCGTGATGATGGATGAGAGGATCCTGGTAGTTGAGCTGCCTCCGGGACTGGGTTAGTCTCCTGGAGGTCGGCAACACACTGCTTTGGCCTGGATTTCATTTAGACGGGATATCAGGGACTAACCCACCCCTGATCAATCGGCTGTGTTGTTGGGTCAGACCGCCAGAATGATGAATATTCTACAACCAGCATGAAACCTAGTGTTGCAAGTGTCACCCCTACAGAGTGTGTGATAATTTTGTCAGCCTGCCAAGCAATCGGCTTAGCGGCGACACGTGTGCAATAACTTAGTCGGTTCCGCCAAGGCATATCCTCATTTGTAATTTTTTTTTATTTTTTAATGTTTTAAAGCTTTCAATTTTCCATTTTTTAAGCGTGTTTTATTTGGAAGCCTCGACGCTATGTGTCTCATTAAAAAGGAAATGTAATTTCATAATTTTTGAATTTTTCTTAATTTTTCCTTTTTTTAAATATTTTTTATTATTTTTTCCAAACGCGCTTTAAAAGACTCGACTGCGCGTCTCGCTGTGGTTAAACTTTACGTTACCCGTCTTAAAATTGTCAAAATTTAACATAAAGAGTTTATTTTGTTTTCATATAAAAATACCGTCAAAATTTCTGATTTATTCTGTGAATTTTCCAAAAATTTTCTTTTATACAAACCTGGTTCTTATACAAATCTCACCTGGAACAAGTGACGAACAAAGCCACGAGAGCTTTCTGGGCCTGTAGAGGCATGTTTGGTAAAATGTGGGAGCTGAAACCTGCAATGCTGTACCTACACGAAGGTTATAGTACCTTCTATAATCTACACCTCGCTAGTTTGATGGCATAAAGCCAGTCTGGACTACGCAGTAAATGCGCTTAGTAAGGTCCAGATCATAGCCTGCTTAGACATCACGGGGGCCATGCCCTCGACGTCGACTGCGGCCATGGAAAGTATTCTTAGGGTGCCTCCGCCAAATTGCAGACGTCTTTGTGACCTCTTTGTTGACCTGCAATCAGGTTGAGAGGGCTTAAGCATCATGGGGACACAATACGTCTTCTGGCCAAGTTGCCTTACGGGGTAAACCTGCTCATAAAAATAGAAAAAAAAAGACGTTGCTCTGATAATTGCGAACACCGAAAAAAGCCGAAATCAGCCAAATCGGCCGAGCCGTTCCGAAGTGATGCTCCGTCATATATGTGGCAATTGATTTTTATTTATATAGATTGATATATTGTTGAAATCAAACGTATAATTTTGTGATATTTCGTGGTTTTCTAGTGAACTCAGATTGGTGGAGCGTTAATAAACTTACAAGAATTAGAATAAACTCCACAAATTTTTTAAATTTTATTTACAATAATTTATTATAGCTACGAAGAATATTATACTATACACACATAAAAATTTTACGGAGTTGAATTAAACGGAGTTGTAGCTTTCCCGAAAACAGTTAAATTGTCACTAAATTTTTTTTAAAATAACATTAAAAAGAAATATTTTACACTTTTCGGAAATGATTCTAACTACACCTGATGTAGTTAGAAATTTCCAACTCCAAAAAGGAGAATTATAATATCCGTCGACGGTGTAACTCATTCTCTAGCATCCGACTCGGATAATAACACCAATCGGAAAACAATTTACCAACTTGTGGTGTTGATAAAGAGTTTAGCAACGGCAGGGAATTGACGCAACACCAATCGAAAAACAATTTACCAACTTGTGGTGTTGATAAAGAGTTTAGCAACGGCAATGTGAATTAATAAATCATTATATTGAAATTTTAATTTCGGAAGGTTGTTAGAAGAATTCCGAAAAGTGAAGGTTAATTCCCTAAAGTTGTTAAAAACGGAAAATGCTATGTAAGGTAAAATTGAGGGGTGTTCGGTAGTTTCAGTTGTGTTTCAGTGCTTTGAGGTGGGGCAGGATCGCAGCTAGCGCAAGCGCCTTGTATTTGGCTGCAGTAGTCAATGTAGAAGGTATTTACATACGTGACGTACTAAGTAATAATGGAAAATACATTATTTGTGAGGGTGAAATACCAAAACTTGAGAAAATGGACGAAGATAACAGACGTAAACATAGATGTTAATACTATTAACAAAATAGGTAAGTGTTCTCTAACTGTTGTAGTATCTTTATGGTATTAGGAAATATGCTGCACATATGCATGCCTTTATAATTCACAAGGTTGGGCAATAAGTATAAGATAACCTTCAAGGAATTACTAGAAAAAGTGTCATTGTATATTGCATATCATAAAAAAAAACATTTGCTATTTATGCAAAATTTAATAACAATTTTTAAATGTAAGTATGCAAAACTTCAGGATCAATAGACGCTTTTTCGTTATTATCTATACAGTAGACTCACGATTATGTGACCTAAAGTTTGATTTTCCCAGGAGCAGGTTTTATGCGTCGCGTACAACGCAAAACGCCTAGTGCTTTGCGCCATTCACCCAATTCAACAAAATAGATGGTGTCGCGCGCGTTTTGTGTTGTACGCAACGCATAAAACCTGCTCTTAAGCTGGATTTTCCTACTAGCTGCAGCAACATCCAAGAGCACAAAGAAATTGAGGTTGTTTGTAGCGCAAAGGTTTAATTTTAGAATTAATAATTGCTTATTAGTTAGCTTAGTAATTTGTAGTGTGTTTCTTGTAGTTGCTAATAAATTTGGCATACCTGATGATAAAAAAAAATTTTTGAAGCTTGTTCCTTTTATTAGTTGTAAAATTAGAAGGAGAAGAAGTTGCCAATTTGATGGCATTAACTATCTTTTTCTAATCGGATGTTACAATAAAGCTACAACAAACGACGACGCAGTGTTGAAATGGTTACTACCGCACGCTGTACTGTAATGAGATATTAACGTACTGGTGAGACGCTTACCGAAAGGTTATATGGGCGATTAATGTGCAAATTAAAAAACCCTGGAAAAAAATTCGTGTCACAATGACTTTGTAATGCTCCTTCATTGGATCACTCGCCGCTCCGCAGCTCGTTATTATATTATTATATACTTGTACTCGCATTACATAAACGTCATTGTGACGCTTGTGTTTTAAAATACTATTACCATACATCTATATGTATATAAACTAAAATTTGTTTTGCATTTTAAGTACATATTAAAATACATGTTTATGTCTTTAGTATAAACTTTGTTTTTTTATGCTCTACCTTACGTTTCCCATTTTAAGCATTTTTTTTTTCAGTTTATAAAATCAATTTTTTATTAATCTTTTTGGATTACATAAAATAGTGATCCTCACTCCATAAAACAGTAGTGTGAATTCCGTAGCGGAATTTAGTTAACACCGAAGCCGAGTACATTTAACTCCGTAACCTAACACTGTGAAGGTGTTGACGCAGCACCGCAACTGGGTTCATGTAACTCTGAAACGGAGTTCACGTTACACCATAACGGAGTGCTTGTAACTCGAGAAAGGAATTTATGCAACTCTGTAACGGAGTTCTGTCAACTCCACAAAGGAATTTATGCAACTCTGTAACGGAGTTCTGCCAACTCCATTAGGAAATCAACCAACTCCGTAAAAGTGTAATTTAACTCCAAAGCACGGATATTAGTATTAAATCACACAACTCCGTCACGTTTAACTACTTGTGCATTTGATCGCGAGGGAACTACCAGACGGTGTGAAATCGGTGTTGAATCCAACACCGTATTTCTTTGTGCGTATAATCAAAACTGTTCATCATTGTACCTATTAGTGTTGGGAAATGTTGTTCCTTTTACGGGCTCGTTCCTTTGGAACTAAATCAAATATAGGTACATTCGGTATCGGTATCGTTCCTTGAACAATACACTCGCCAGTTCGTCGCTATAGGCAGGCAGAGATATGTCGTTCCGATCAGAATGGATATAAAGAGTGAATGCGCAATACAAACATAGCATTCATCTAATGTAATCTACATCTACATATACCGTATCTATTATACATGTGCATAAGTTAGGTATTAAATAATAAATCCAATATAGACTTTATTTACTATGGTAGATGTAACTTGTTAAAAAGAAAACAAAGAACGTTCTATTTTTATTTAAAAACACGTCAACAGTCTACAGTCAAGTTATATATACACGCTTTCAACACCAGCAAATCGCTTAATAGCGATAACAGTTTCTTGCATATGTAGGTAATCATAACACTCCGACTGTGGACCGAATTCATTTCGTTCCGATCGAACTCGGTTTAAAGGAACGATGCCGGACAAAGAATGTCCCGAATAGGTACATTTGAGTCCGGACTCGGAACGATATCGGAACGATATAGCGGACTCGTTCCTTTTAGTTCCATGTGCGGACTAGTTCCTTTGTGCCGAGTCCGAGTGGAATGACAGATCTCTAGTACCTATATATTAGGTAAAACCTTTTGTCATTCGGCTAGAGATACCAAGATATACAGGCCCAGACCCAATATTTGGAGAGAGGAATACCCCGGGAACTAGAAGTTGGTGGGCAGGTGTTTGCTTGCGAACTATATGTTTAATAAAATAAAAATATTTTATTAACTGACAAATAAATGAAAATAACTAATGAGACTTAAGTTTTTGTAGCTTTCTTTCGCTTTTACTAGAAGCTACTTCGGTATTAATACTTTTGATAATTATTTAGGAATATATTACACAGGTATGAAAAGATCTATGTTATAATTATATCGTAAATTGCTATCACAACTACATCAGAAGAATATCTGTGTCAGAATAATTTTCTTCTAATCTTTCCCTGGTTTTCTGGTCCATGTACATATAAACTCTAAACAAAATAAAATACGTTCAAGTATTATAAATAAAAACAACAACCAAGCTAGAAAAAAACATTAGGCATTAGATTAGCCGCCAAAGTTATAAAGAAAGCTTAGGCGCATCGGGGAATATCACGATGTTCTCGCAACGGCCATTCTATACTGAATCACACTGAATTGTACTGAATGTCACCTCACAATCGCGTGGAGTGAGCCGACTAGCCTAGTCAGGGTTGTCATATTCCTAAATTATGTATGTATGTAATACATAACTCCATGATACCTATCCGATGTATTTTTACAGCTATGTAAATATAAACAAAATAAAACACTAATATATAACCTTTAAATTGTTACAAAAAACCACCACACCACCAGCTGTCTGCGGAAAAGCAAAAAACATGAACATCTGGCCGTGCTCCTGCTCGTGTTACGAGTATCGTAGAAACACCGAAACAAATAGGCAACATCACATATCTGTTATACTTTATTATTTATTCCTATTAAATTACATATTGTAGTATAATTTGTAATTTTTAATAAAAAATAATTGTTAAAAAAGAATTTACCCACCTGTCATTTACATTTACTGCGATAATGTGTCACTTGGCTAGCCCAGCATCTAATTTATGCAACCATTTCAAAGTTTCTGAGTTTAAAATGTCAGAAAAATACACTTTTTTTCTACATACTGAACATAATTAAAACGCATTTTCATTCATTTATACTTAGCGTCAGTGGGGGCTGGTACTAAATGGCACAAGGACACGTGCCCACTCAACCACCAAGATAAACACAGAAAGAAATTCGCATGCAATTCAGTGCATTATTTTGTTTTATTATTTTTACGTATCCTTATAACGATGGTATCAAAGATCTTCTTTCCGCACCACAGACAGTAGCACATATGCAACTCTATAAACTATGCGCCGGGGCACAATTTCCGATCTCTCTATTTCGAAGCCGGCTCCGCTTGTCTTCGCCATATACGTTTAAACGTCGCATTCGGGCACATTGTTGAGGACTGCATTGTTTTCGGCGCGTACCGCGGGCGTGTGATTTCAAAGACGTTTCAAAGTGACGTTTATTCTTATGATGGAAGTTATAATTGTGTGCAAAATCTTTGAAAAAAACCCGCTATCATTTGAGGAAAAACTTTTAATTAAGAAGAACGGACGGCCGATTCCAGATCTTCAAATAAACTATACTTCCACAAGTAAATCTCGAACTTACAATAGAGTATTCAATAAAAATATTGTAATATAAAAAAATATATATATAACGTCGATAGTAATGACTCTTTTAAAATAAATATAAAAATGTATCATCATTAACTTTCAAATTGGCCGCCTTAATTCGGTAGCTTTTACCAAAGTATAGGTAAACCAAGTAGCATCACTAACGTTTTTATAAATGGATTTTTACGGAGAGTTTCCGGTGACCTTCTACCATTTTCTTTTATCCATTGTGCGCGAAATTTAAAAATGTATATATAAGTAGGATAGTGATATCTCTAAAAACAAATTAAATTAAAAAAAATATATAAAATTTTTTTTGCATTATAACATAAATTTGTCCTCTATTTGTTATAATGTTTAAAATACATTAGCTTTAATTATTTTATAGGGTTGTTATTTCTTTTTACCTGAAGAAACGTATAATACTAAAATTTAAGAAAATTATAATTTAATTTAGTTTATAAGTGTTTAGTAATTAACGTTTTAAGATGTTTGTTTCTTTAACAATATAATAAAAACCAAATCTACACAAAATTCAATCAGAAATTGAAAAAATTAAAACATCACATGCAGTATATAAAATGAACTATTTAAATTCTAATAATATACACATTGGCATCTGATTTATTTAGCTTTTTCCTACTTTATTAAAAAAAAGTAGTTGATCTACACTACCAATCATAAGTTTAATCGTATCTAATAAATTGCATTAAACATAGTACTATTTAAAAATATTTAGGCAAATTTTTTTAAATCGTACCTACTACGTTTAACGCAATATATTAGATGCGATCAAACTTATGATCGGTAGTGTATATAATCCACAACGCATTTATTTATTACTGACGAACGGGGTTCTTTAATATAATAATTAAGCTACATCAAAAAAGGAATTTCTTTAGTCAACTCAATGTACAGTAAGTATTAACTCAATAAACTAAAGTTATTATTTTGATAATCTTCAGTATTAATTCAATGAATAGAACTGTCTATCAAATATTAATCAAATTAGTTCATTATACAGGGTGATTGATCGAGAATTTCCTCTAAAAATCAAAACCCGATTTTTTCAAATAGAATGCCCCATTTTTTTCAATATTATGAAACGTTATTGAATTTTCATCAAAATGTATTAGCATTACAGAAACAGTAAAACAACCGCTAATAAAAACACAAAGCCTAACAAAGCTATAAACACTCTATGTGGCCCCCGTTGACCTGCAGGCAGCTACGGATTCTTGAAGAAACTTCTTTTGTGCAAGCCTTGTAAATGTGATGAGGATTTAACTGTCGACATGTCGTTCTAACGCGATCTTCCAATCCCTCCCTTGTACGCACAGGAGTGTTAGAGGAAATGACAAATTTTTTTGTGTAATTTCCTCTAAAATGTATCAAAAACCTTCATAACTTGAAAATTATTGCCGATATGTATGAGGAATTGTAATACATTTTGATGCAAAATTTAATAAGGTTTCAGAATATTGAAGAAAAATTGGGCATTATATTTCAAAAAATCGGGTTTTTATTAAGAACGTTTTGTAATTTCCTCTAAAATGTATCAAAAACCTTCATAACTTAAAAATTATTGCAGATATGTATGGGGAACGTTAATACATTTTGATGCAAAATTTAATAAGATTTCAGAATATTGAAAAAACAATGGGGCATTGTATTTGAAAAAATCGAGTTTTGATGGTCTTTAGTTGCACTAAATGACAATTAAATTTTGGACAGCCTGTAGATAATGCAACAAATCTAAAAACTTCGACCGAAACGTCAGGGTTTCTTCCATCGATAGTCTTAATTCTAGCGTTCTCGATTAAAATTTCGCGACAGTACATAATGTTAAACATAGTGATGTAAATCCAAAATTTTTCAAAAAGTCGAAAAATCTCCAGAACGGCTGCACTTAGGTATAGGGAATACTAGTAAAAGTTCATCAGAATAACATTTAGATTTCAAAAGTGCAAAGAAAACTGTACCATTCCATTTGAAATAAGAAAGTTGATGTCAATTTCCGGTGTTTCCGGGAGTGCCGCCATCTTGAAAATATTTTCAGGGCATAGATTTTATTACACTATGTACGTATGCAACTTTACAGAAATTAATTATTACTAGGAGGCCCAATCTTTCTAATGGACGGTCTCGATCAATCACCCTGTATCAATAACATGCTTTATTACACACATGAACGTACTTATTCGTTAATGCAATAAACGATGGTTTATTATGATGATAAACGGGTACGTTGGACGAATTTTAATGAAAAATTTATTAGATTAACGTACTTTTTTATTATATTTACGTACCTCTTTGGTCCAGTGTAGGCTTAGTGTTAAGCATTTATTTGGTTTATTTTGGTTTCATTTTGTGAACGAAACGGATGTCGTGTAGTAGTTAGCATGCGCGTAACGTGGATAGTGGAGTAGTAGTTAACGAATGTTGTTAGATGATGGTGTTCTGATGCTCAGCATGTATAATAAATATTAATAACAGAGTGTTTATTATTTAATATTGCAGTTTGAATTCAAAATATCTCCTACACATTGTTTAGTAATTGACTAACAATATGTTTTTATAATTTTAAGAAAATATAAAAAGCTTTTATAAAATAAGTTTTAAAATGTCCTTGTGATTGTCCTTAAATGTATAAAAAATTTGAATTATATTAAAACATTTTCTGAGGAAGACAACAATAAATAGGTTGTCGAAACGTTAATGAAGTGTTTAATTGAATAAAAATTTAAATCATTATATAAAAATAAGCCGCTAACTCATGAAAAAAGAAAAAACATAAAATACATACATATATAACAGTAATGGTATCATTTGGTGCATCCAGGGATGTCTTAAGACTCCATGGCGCCTCTTGGAATTTCGCAGCACCTTTTGAAAATTTAGCGCCTGAGGCTTTAGGCTAGTTAGCCCAATGAGTAACACGTCCCTGCGTGCTTCAACTATAATGAAAATGAGGGATTCATTATTCGTCATAGACAACAATGATTCAACAGTGATCAACTTGTCATTATATACCTATTGTCAATTTTTATTCATTTAACATCTCAGAATTGGATGTAATGTCAAACTGAATTATTGTTGTATTTGGTTTAATGGTATTCATAATAATCATAGTAACTTGGAGATATAGAGCTGATTGAAGAGAAAACTGATGAAGAAAAAACTAGGTTTAATCAGTAAATTAAGCAACATGACAAATTATAGCCGATAAGGATAGATTAGAGTTTTTGGAAGATTTGCAATTTTGAATTATCGTCGTAGATGTTTTTAATAAATGAGCAATGGAACTTATTTCACTAATATTTGATAAGGCAATAACACAATAATAATAATTTTGTAATTGAAATGTAATGTGAATTATTATCTAATCTTAAGATAAGATTTAAACAGAATTTCCAATCAAAGTCAAAAGCAGTGTTAGCTGCTGTTTTTATTACCCACCAATGTGTTGGTAAGTTTTCTTTTTTACTTATGTGTAAGTACGTTGCTTAAAGTTAGTGTAAAAGTATTTATTATGGAAAAGTAAAGTATAAGGCATTGTTTATTTTGGAGAAGATACATGTGCATGTTCAATAACATTGTGTTTACCTAAATGGTTAAAATTGAATTATCGTGTTATATGCTGTCAATAAATTATATATGTAAGTACCTACTATATACATGCATAGATATTTACGTTGTTGTATGTACGTGGCCAAGATCTTATAATATACGTGAGAGGTTTAATCGTTGAAATTGATTTTTATATCATAATCGAAATGTTTGCGAAACTAACAAAGAAAACTTTGTCAGTTTGTAGATCCCACGGAGGGACTCACTCAAGGATATTTTCTGTTGCGGTGGAAATTCAACTTTAAGCGGTGAAATTTGACTTTAAAATTGTAAAATATTTTCGTTTATCCAAAATAAGTTTTAAACAATGAAAGATATAAAACAGTTTAAATCGCGGACTTGCACCGTTCGGGGAAGCAGTTTGACTGATGTAGCTATTTATATACAGGGCGTTACAATAAGCATGGAACGACATATATTGTGCTCATTTGATCGAATTTCAAAGATGGTTATAATCGCCCTAGTTATCATCAAATACTGTATACAGGCGTGATTTAAATAGTTATACAAGGTGTCCACAAAATTATAAATTTGTTCATACTTCCTTATTCTAATGAGATTCTCTATATTATATTGTCATGTGATTGCATTGGTTGTTGCAAAACCACTGTAAAATTATATAGGAGCTAAATGCCTATGTGTGATAATTTTCGAGTTATGCGCGTTTGGATGTAGAAAATACAGGTGCGAATGGGTTAGGTCGAGCTGGACCGAAAAATTCCAGATGCGGGATATATATAATGAAACCGACGGCCCGCAAGCCCGCTCGCACCGTCGAGCCCATTCGACTCGTCAAGCCCGTTTGGCCCGTCAAGCCCGCTCGGTCCGTCAAGTTTCTTCAGGCAGCCAAATTTGTTTTTAATATTAACAGGGAACAATATCAGCTGATCAACTCGACAGTAAAAGAACGGACCCCTCACGTCTCCATTTCAATATATGAGCCTATAAAAATGACCTCCACTAGTGGCGACATACGTGCCTCATATGGCTTTGTTGTGTCTGTGTTATACGAAAGGCGTCGTTGATGAACTAAGAAGCACGTGTGAGACAGGCGCGGCTCGTGCTTACGTCAGTCGGCGGCTATGACAATGATTCTTCGTATCCTCTCGTCAAATACGTTTCTATATGTTTATCTGTTATGAAGTTGTACGAAGAAGTTCGATCAATGTCATAGCCTCCGAGTGACGTAAGCATGAGCCGCGCCTGGTGTGAGATCAGTATCACTTGGTAAAATAGCTAATGATATTCAGCAATACATATACTTGAAGATTTGGCAGGAATTGGATTTATTCTTCACGGAGAAATAGAATAGACGATGGTAATTTTAATTTTCAGCAGGCGTTACTGCGCCGGCGCCGGTCAAGAAATTGTTGTAAAAGACGAGAAAATGTAGAGATTCATGTGAAATTTTACTGTTTTTCTATTTTATTTATGTTGTTATTAGTAATTAAATTTTAACGGACTAATTCTAATTCACTTGATCTTAAATTAGATAGGTATAAGAAAAATACCACGAGGAAAATGAGTGCATTTTAATACTTATTAACATTACAAAGGTTTCTAAAAAAACATTTAAAGATACTTATGCAACGAAAAGTGAATATTAACACTGGTGCATATTGAATCCAATGACACATTATTTTTCGAAGTTTAGTTGTTTATTAAAAACCGTAAAATACATCAGCAAATCATGGTGATAAAACAAATGATATGATTCATAGTTCATGGGCAGATTTAGCCGAAATTGATCTTGACGACATTGTGTTAAATTATTATAGATACATTACATACCCGTAATCGGTTTCAGTTTAAAATAGTATGAAAAACACCCTACGTACCCGTATTTACCAAAATAAAATAGGGTGTGGGGATTTGCATTGCATGCGTTATTTACATCACGAGAGCAGCAACAAACTTTAGCCCAATCAACGATCCTAGAGTTTTGTGCTCTTCGCATTTTGTGATCGCTAGACAGATGAAAAACAGCTGATCATAGTCGCACGAACGTTCACCCCATTCAGACCAAACGCAATCTGTTACATTAGGTTCTTTCTCAATACAACTTCACATACCGGGTGTCCAGCCTAAGATGCAACGGTCCCTAGCCGATTTATTATTGTCTTTTCGAAAAAATGTTTCAAATAAATGTTGTCTGGAATCATATTCTACACATGCTAAAATTAGTTGCAGAAATAGCGGACTTCCGGTTGTACCGGAAGTCGATACTAACTTTATTATTTTAAATAGAACACCATGTATATTATTGCACTTTTGGATTCCTTGTTAAATTTAAATAACAATACGTTAGGGATACATTCGGGCTAAGTTGTACCGTTTCCGAATTACATGACGTTTTTCGAAAAAAATGACATTTGCAGTGTCTTCGGTGTTTGGAAATATCTCGGAAAATACGAAAGTTAGAAAGATGGGGTTTTCGGTTTTCGCTTAACCATGAAACAGCACACGTCTTTTATTTTAAAATTGTTGCGTTTAAATTACAGCGTTATTAAATAGGGATCTGTAATTTTCGAACACTAAAATCACGGCTAACTTGATTTTTTTAAATTGAACGGTATAGCAATTTTTACATAAATGGACGTAAAATTTAATTTTCTTTCGATTTTATATGGGTATCATTGTGTCTATCTCCAACGGTTTTGGAGATATTCGCAATTTTTCAGTTTCTCACGATAGATACGTATTGCGAAGCGCCGCCGCCGGTCACCTTCTTGCATTTCACCAGGCTTGGGACTGGCAGCAATAATACTGGCATGCTTAACAAAATAGGACCACTAGAAACAAGCAAACATAGCAAAGATAAAAGAAAACTTAACATTACTGGAATATCAATAAATCAGCACAACTACATTACTCTATCCAATGTATGGCGTACGTACACTTCGAGCGTCTTGCTCGCAACAGGCTACACTTTAAACGCTAGTGTTGTCATTGTACAGAGAATTTGTACAACACTATTATATTAAATGTTCCAAATGCTGTCCGTTTTCGGCACTACATAATCGAAATCGCTCTTGCAAACACTTTTGAGCATTACTGAGTATTTTTGGTGTGACTTCTTGAAACGCTCTTAAAATACGATGGCGCATATCATCAGGGTTTGTTGGTGGCGTCTCATAAACCCTATTTTTAATGAAACCCCATGAGAAGAAATCGCAGCTTGCAACTGATTTTCATCCGTAAGTACGTAGTTATTGAGGTTCCGTTTTGTACGTGCTACGGATCCAGTACTTACAAAACTACCCAGTAGCGACTGAAATGCCCTCCTATCGGATGCTTTCTACATGGGTATAATACTTTGTGTAAACTCTTGACGCTAACAAAGCGTTTCTGTAACATTCACCGAGAACGAAAACCATATCTACTAATTCTTCTCGAGTAATTATCTTTAATTATTATGTTACCAAACAGTACTCTGAATGTCAGTTCTGACACTTGGAACACTAATAACGGCAAGATACCTAGTGCGTTTTCAAGCTTGCGTTGACTTAGATGCCGCTTTAAACATCTCAAGTATCTTTTAGACTATTTTGTTTGTTTCTAGTGGTCCTATTGTGTTCTGTTGGCCACTTTTTAAGCATCCCAGTATTATTGCTGCCAGTTCCAAGCCTGGTGAAATGCGAGGGGAAGGTGGCCGGCGGCGGCGCTTCGCAATACGTATCTATCGTGAGAAACTGAAAAATTGCGAATATCTCCAAAACCGTTGGAGATAGACACAATGATACTCATATAAAATCGAAAGAAAATTAAATTTTACATCCATTTATGTAAAAATTGCTACACCGTTCAATTTAAAAAAATCAAGTTATCCATGATTTTAGAGTTCGAAAATTACAGATCCCTATTTAATAACGCTGTAATTTAAACGCAACAATTTTAAAATAAAAGACGTGTGCTGTTTCATAGTTGAGCGAAAACCGAAAACCGCATCTTTCTAACTTTCGTATTTCCCGAGATATTTCCAAACACCGAAGACACTGCAAATGTCATTTTTTTCGAAAAACGTCATGTAATTCGAAAACGGTACAACTTAACCCCAATGTATCCCTAACATATTGTTATTTAAATTTAACAAGGAATCCAAAAGTGCAATAATATACAGGGTGTCCCATTTAAAATAATAAAGTTAGTAGTTACTTCCGGTACAACCGGAAGTCCCCCATTACTGAAAATAATTTTAGCATATGTAGAATGTGATTCGAGGCAACATTTATTTGAAAATTTTTTTCAAAAAGGCAGTAATAAATTGGCTAGGAACCGTTGCATCTTAGGTTGGACACCCGGTATATAGCAAAAACATTTTTCTTACACCGAATATGCTCTGTAAAGTGGACCTAATGATTGCAGCATCCGACAACGTGTTGTTGACAGGTCTTCCGATATGGTGGAATCAACAGCCACTTATTACACCTATTAGAAATAGCACATATATGACAATATGCATTCCTTTATTGATCACTTATTCTGTTAGATTAAGTTGTTTGTAATGTCACATATCGCACTTGATAATAATCGTGGTGAATCACGTTTCTTGGCCTCTGGTAGCACTATCATCAAAAGCAGGGATTCAAAACAGTTATGATAACCGTTTCAGTTCCCAAAGAACCGTTATTTTCCGTAACAGTTATTTAGAATCGAAATTCATGAAAATATCGGTTTCGATTACGGTGTTAATATCGGTTCTTTTTCGGTTTTATATCGGTTATTTTCAGTTCTGTATCGGTATTTTGGATAATGTGTTATTGTTGTACATTTATACTAAGTATACGTAGTATATATACAATGTAGTATATAGACATTTCTATGATTTACCATTAATGTCATGTTTAGGGATTGTGTTTACGGCAGACATTGCTTTTACGACTTTAGAACAGTTTTTATACACACTTCGATATTCTGATATGCTGATGTTTTTTTCCTGCTATATTAACATCCCACAGAAGTGTAACAAATTATTAAGATTCCTTAATAAAATCGTACCTACTTATAATGTATTCAGGCATAGTCGAACTTAATCGTATCCCAAAATACGATTACAATTACAATCGTGTACATTATAATTCATTATAAGGACAATGATTATAATTATAATTATAAGTACGATTACCAGAATATTTGTATTCACGGATTCATATTCGTGTAATCATATTCGCCTAATCCTATTCCCAATATAAAAAAAATTAAAATAACAAATAACTTTAATGTTAGACATCTTTGGACATACTTAGTTTTAGAATTATATGTTTTATTACAATATACTTTTACAAGAATAAATAAATAACTAAAAATAATCTAAATGATTAGCTAAAAGATAACAATAAGCAAACTTATATATCTAAGAGGGAAGTACCTCACATTTATTCTTTCCGCTACAACTTCCAATAATATAAAAATTTCCGCTGAAGTTAAAAAGTGCATCGGTAGAATCACATGCCAGTAATAATTATATCCGCCGACATCTTCGACATCCATCAAAATTTACGTAAGTATGTCGTTTTTGATCCCCATAAATAAATCCTCAAACCTATAGGAAATTCTTGTAAGTTTGAAGTTTTTTTTTCCTACCGATGCACTTCCTAACGTTAGCGGGAATTTTTATATTAATATTAGCCGCTATTTTTGAAGGACATTGGAAGTTACGGGAGAAAAATAAATGTGATTTTTATAGGTTTGAGAGTTTGGTATCGGTTTCAAAAATGATTATACGCAAAGCGTGAGGGATGTTGAAGATATCGGCGAAAATAATTATTACTGCCATGTCGTCCTACCGATGCACTTCCTAACATTAGCGATAATTTTTATATGATTAACCGCCATTTTTGAAGGATATTGGGAGCTGTGAGAGAAAAAATAAACATGATTCTTATAAACTCAAGGGTCTGTTTATTGGTTGTAGTAACGGCAACGCGTAAATTTTGAGAGATGTCGAAGATTTTGGCGGATATAACAATTACTGCTCTTAACCAGACGCATCTCTTCATATCAGCGTATTAGCGTAAATAAGCAAATTTGTAGTAGTGTACTTGCAAACCATAGCAATTATACTATATTGCGAATATGATTACGGAAATATGATAAGACGAATTTGAATACGATAATACGAATATTCTAGTAATCGTACTTGTAATTATAATTGAGCATTTTTTCTATATTATGAATGCCGTAGCGGAATCTAGTTAACACCGAAGCCGAGTACATTTAACTCCGTAACCTGACACTATGAAGGTGTTCACGCAGCACCGCAACTGGGTTCATCTAACTGCGACACGGGGTTCACGTTACACCATAACGGAGTGCTTGTAACTCCATAAAGGAATGTATTCAACGGAGTTCTGATAACACAACATAAGGGTATCTTAACTCTGCAACAGAGTAATGATCACCCCGCCTCGGGTTAAGGCCAACTCCAAAATCAAATAATTTCAACTCCATTGGGATATCAACCAACTCCGCACAGCAGAAATTTTGCACCTTAAAGTGAAACTTTAGCTACGTAAAAGTGTAATTTAACTCCGAAGCACGGATATTAGTATTAAATTACACAACTTCGTCACGTTTAACTACTTGTGCATTTGGTCGCGAGGGAACTACCAGACGGTGGGAAATCGGTGTTGAATGCAACACCGTGTTTCTTTGTGTGTATATCTTTAAGGAATCACCCTACTGATCTACGGGTAGTATCATAATTTTTGAAAAATTTGCAATTGTGTCAAAATTTTGACGTTTGCATTCTTTTCAATAAAATTAAATTAAATATTTTATAGGCATTAGACTTTAAGATACCATATTGGTGAGAATGCAAGTACATGGTGTTACGCATTAATCGCGGCGGCAATAATCACAAAATCCTTTACAAGGTGTTCAGAAATTCTTATCCGATATCTATATCTTTAAATTAATAAAAACTTTTGTTTTTCGACTGAAATGTGGCGTTTTGCATTGTAGACATGTATTATACCTATCCCGCTAGTTTTTTGAAATATTAGCACTTATTTCTTAAAACCGCCAGAAAGATGCCAAAGCTTATAGTTTTAGGCAAGTAAAACTGAATTTTTCTTAGAGAACACTCTGTATACCATATTTCCAAATAGTGCATCAAGTTTCGTTGTTCTGGAGGGGTTTTGTAACTAGTTTACTCATAAAATTGCCAAACATATTTTCTCTAAATAGATCATAGTCAACCATGACTAGTCTGCAAGTTTCAAAATCAAATTCCAACTAAAATTTCGAAAAATTCTAATGAGGCACCATGTATCACCATTTACATGGATTAATACATATACCTATAGCTACAATTCCAATAAAATGATATTTACAATTAGGTTTGTAGGTCAATAGACAGTTGCTACTTTTATCAAGACATTTTTCTGTCTTTGTGGGTTAGTTTTAATTTTTTATTTTTTTTTTTAACATACATCTGAATACTCGTCAACACTATTTTTTATTTTATTATTTAATAAACGGACAAACTTTCAAATTTTACGAACCCGCACTTTAAAATCTGACAACCAACCATTTTATACTTAGAAAATTACTTTTTTTTATATATTATATATATAATGTCCCTACACCGAAAGGTAGACGGGGAATACTGATTATATATATATATATATATATAAGTGTATGGATGATTTCTTGGGTAGCGGCACCCAAGAAATCATCCATACACTCATTTACCCCAACGGCAAAGACTCCTTGTCCAAATATATATATATATATATATGGAATTGGGATGTATTTATCGACTGATAAATAGTTAGGGAGACGATTTTTTTTTTTTTTTAATTTATTTATTTATTTACACATCCAATATACATGGGCAAACACACACAGTATAAGAAAAAAAAAAAAAACACACATATGCATCAGTCCATGCACACCACGATGCGTCGACGTGGGTCTTCCCGTCCTCGGTCCTCGTCGCGGGGTGATGAGGCTTAATTGTCTCGTCCCGGACTAACGGTATTGAGGGCGCCTGGTTGGTATGTTCTTTCTTCTTTATGTTATATAAGTTGTTTTAATATCATATTTTTGATAGTGCTTTTGAATCGGGTGTGATCTAGTTCTTTTGTTTCTCTAGATAGTTTATTGTATAGGAATATTGTCTTCGCAGTAGGAATGTTTGTGTATTTATTGCTAGTTATTTTTTCTGTTCGTAAGTGGGAGTGCCTTCTTGTGTTATGTGTGTGTATTTCTCTATTGCTTGTTAATGTGCTGTTTGTTTTTATTAATTTGTTTTTTATTTTATGTAATAGTATCAGGTTTTTCTGTTTGATCAATTGTTCTAAGTTTAGTTCTTGAATATTTTTGTATACTTCCACTGTTGGTGTTCTTTTGTGCATCGAATATAATAGTTTTAGTATAGTGTTTTGTTGCCTTTGTAGTTTGTTTAGGTTTCTCCTTGTGGTGTTGCTCCATATGTTTATCATATAGTTCATATGAGATGTAAATAATGCGTTGTAGATGGATTTGTTCATGTGTCTTGGGATTACATTTTTTATTTTTTTTAATCCTGCTATAGCTGTGATATTCTTTTTAATAAGGTTTTTTATATGTGTATCCCATTTTAGGTTACTTTGGATTACCAGACCTAAATATTCGGTTTCATTAGTTTGTTTTATTGTGGTTTCTTTTACTTTGATGTTGAAAGTAGGAGAAATTGTTCTTTTCGTAAATACCATGTATTCTGTTTTTTCTTCGTTTATTGTTATAAGATTGTTATAGCACCATTTTTCCAGTTTTTCAATGTCGTCGTTAATAAGTTGTTGCAATCGTTCATTGTTGCTATCTGAGTATAGTACACATACATCATCAGCGTACGCGTAAATTTTGCCATGGATTTGCATGTCAAATATATCATTTGTATATATTATATATAACAGTGGTGGTAGGTTTCCTCCCTGTGGTATTCCATATTCTGCGCACAATTGCTGGCTTTCAGTGTTGTTGACTATGGCAGTTTGTATTCTGTTCAGTAGATATGTTTTTATAAGGTCATTTTGTGTCCCTTTGATGCCTAGATGGTCAAGTTTTTCTAAGAGCTTTTGTTTGGAAATGGTGTCGAAAGCTTTTTTCATATCAATGAAAAGTGCGACTACAGTGTTATTTTTAGCGACTTCTTTCTTTACATTGTTTAGGAGGTCATTCACGGCTGATGTTGTTCCGGAGTTTTTTTGAAAAGCATACTGTCTCTTGTGTATTATTTTATTTTCCTCTACGTATTCACTTATTTGCAGTTGTAAGGTTTTTTCTACGATTTTGTTCAACACGGACAATAAGCTTATTGGTCGATAATTTTCTGGTTTTGTTTTGTTTCCTTTCTTATATATTGGTTTTATTATTGTTCTCTTTAATACTCCTGGATATTCTCCGTTCCTCATAGCTTTATTTATTAAGTTTGTAAGAATTGGTGATATTTTGTTTCTATTCCTTTTTAAAATTTCTGCAGTTATGTGGTCATATCCTGGAGCTTTATTATTTTTTAGTTTCATTACTACTTTATGTGTGTCTTCTTCTGTAACTTCTTTAAATTTGAAAGCTGTTGTACATCTTGTGGTCGTGGTCATTATTGGAGGGTGTTTTGAATTGGCTATTTGCTTCTCTGCTAGTTCTTTTCCTATGTTTGCAAAATATGTATTTATTTCATTAGCAATTTCTTTCGGATCTGTTGTTGTCTTTGTGTCTTTCTTCTCTATTTCTGCTATTTGCTTATCTATCTTCCTCTTGCCATTCAGCTCCGTAGTTATCACGTTCCATGTTTTTGAAATATTTTGTTTGTACCTTTCAAATTTTCTAGCGAAATATTCTTTTTTAGCTTTTTTCTTGATGGTATAAAATTTTATAATTTTCATTTTGCGGGTGTTTTAAATAATTTTTGTACATTTTTTTTCTTTCTTTGATTTGCTTTATTATTTTTTCGCCAATCCAGGGACAGTCTTCCCTTCTTTTAATTTTTCGTATGGTTTGGTTTTTTTCAATAATTTTTTGTAGCGAATTTGACAATAGACTAAAGGAGGTTACTTTGTCTTCATTAATTTGTTGTATCTGTGTTTGTATATTTTTATAGTTGGTTTCTTTTTTTTCAAAATACATATATTTCATAGTCCGTTCCGGTATTTTTATTGTAGTTTTTATAGCGCAGTGATCAGACAAGTCTGCTGGAATGATTTTCATTTTGACATCTTTGTAATTGGTTATAACATGATCTAGGATGCTGTGATTTTCAGTAATGTTTCTACGAGTATAGTGTTTTTGTGTTTTCTTGTTTATTATTTTATAACTATTTTCTTTAAATATGTTTTCATAATTTCTTGTTGTAATGTCTTGGTTTGCAATATTAATATTAAAGTCCCCCATGATTATGTGTTTTTTATTTTTACACAAGATGTTGTTTTTGAGTACTGATTCTAGAGTTTTGAAATAAACCTGTGGCGGTTTATATATCAAGGTTACATATATATTTGTATCAATTTGAAGTGTTAATATTTCTATATTTTTTATTGTTTTGTTTAGTAAAACCTTATATTTTATGCTTTCTTTTATATATAAGACTATTCCACCTCCTCTGCCGTCTCTAGAGTTGAATTCGGCGTTATAGTTACGGAGTTGGAAAAAAAGTTGATCTGCAGGCGTAAGCCAGGTTTCTGTTAAAGCAATTATGTCTGGGTAGTTTTCAATTTTTGCCATGGCTTCGATTTCTAGAAATTTGTTTCTTGCACTTCTTACATTTAACATATAGATAGTGTACATCGCGATTTATTTTTTACAGTTTATTTATTCTTTTGTATTTAGGTATGTTTATTCTACTTTTTGTAGATCTGCTATTGTTTTAATTTTAATTTTTTGACTTGTATCAGTTTTTCTGACATATATGTTGCCATCTCTGGTCCATACATATTTAACTTTCTTCTCTCTTTTTAACTGTCTAGCGCTGTAGAATAAGGTGTTCATCATTCTTGTTAATTGTTCGTTTATAAAGATTTCATTATTTCTTCCTTTTAACTGACAATCTTTCACATTTATTTTACCAAATTCTTTTCTAGCCTTTAGTATATCGCATTTTAGTTCCTCAGTCTTCAGTTCTACTATAATGGGGCTGTTTTCTTTTTTTGTGTCGTTTCTATGACATTTAATAATGTTGTTTTCGATGTCTATATTTATTTTCCTCATGACATTTCTTACAATTCCCTCCACATTCTCTTGCTTATCTTGTTTTTCAATTCCGTTGATAATAATGTTTCTTCGTACTTTTTCCCTTTCTGTCCCATCAATTGTCATTTCTAGATTTTCAACTCTTTCCTTTAAATTTCTATTTTCCTTTTCGGTCTCTTTCAAGATTTTTTTTAATTCTTTATTTTCTTTTTGAATTTCATCAAATTTTTCCGACATAAAATCCATAGATTTTTTCATTTCTTTCAACATTTTGTATATTTCGTTGTTTGTTATTTCTTCTTCTTCACTACTACTTTCGGAGACGTTTTGTTTTTCTTTATTTTTTTTCTTTGCTCTAGTTTTTGTCATTTTGATTTTATTAGAGACCTAAATTTACAAAAGGGAAAGTAAGGATAGCACTCTTCACACCTGCGGGGTCCTTCGCGGTGTCTAACAGACAGAAGGTTTAGACCGCGGAGTGGATTGGTGGGTGATTTACAGAGGGAGTGTACGAAAATGCAATTTATTATGTTGCAAATGCGGCTTAAAGTTGTATATCGGTACTGTATCTGTCTTAAATATACACGAATAAAATTTGTAGCACAAAAACTTACTTGCAGAAAAAGTTGTAGTTGGTATTTTCTACATGCTGCTATTCGATCACACTGATACAAAACTGCTTTCTTAGTAATATTACACTTTTCTGATGTTATTTCTTTATGTGTTTTTGTTAATCGATGCAGTGGCTGCTTATAGGTTTTAATTATTTTATAAACAACGTAATTGTTTAGGCGTTATCTGTAAATATCTGCGGAGCGAATCCCGGTGCGTGATCACACACGAAAATCTCACGTCACTTTCGATCAAGGAATTCGGTCTTCCAGCAATGGAGAAATTAGTAAATGAAACTCATTTATTAATACTCAATATTTCGGAAATGTTTATTTCCTTCTTCAGGAGAATTACTACAATTGAAAAGCAATCAGTAAAACAAAATTAACAAACAAAAGTTTAAAAAACTTACATGAGAGATCAAAATGTCGGCAAGAACGACGCACATGGGTGGAAAATTGTTATATTAAGTTAAAAACTAGTTTAACTTAATGGGTGCGCACATGGGTGGAAAATTGTTATATTAAGTTAAAAACTAGTTTAACTTAATGGGTGCGCACATGGGTGGAAAATTGTTATATTAAGTTAAAAACTAGTTTAACTTAATGGGTGCGCACATGGGTGGAAAATTGTTATATTAAGTTAAAAACTAGTTTAACTTAATGGGTGCGCACATGGGTGGAAAATTGTTATATTAAGTTAAAAACTAGTTTAACTTAATATAACAATTTTCCACCCATGTACGTCGTTCTTGCCGACATTTTGATCTCTCATGTAAGTTTTTTAAACTTTTGTTTGTTAATTTTGTTTTACTGATTGCTTTTCAATTGTAGTAATCCTCCTGAAGAAGGAAATAAACATTTCCGAAATATTGAGTATTAATAAATGATGTTCATCCTCCCTCTACATATACCTTCTTCAACTTTAACCGGTTCTAATATTGATCTCATTATTCGTATTTCTGCTACTGTGAGAGCCTCTTCTTCTTTTTTTGTAAGTGTTATTGTTTCCGAAGCATATGTTATTATCGGTCTTATCATTGTTCTATATTATTTTTCCTAACTATCCTATTTTTGAATGGATTCTTATTTGTATGGAGTGCCCTAATTGCCGCCATTATTCTTTCGTTGATTTCAGTTCTTCTTTCTCCGCTATTTCCCATCACAACTAGATATTAAAGTTTATTCGTCTGCTCAAATTCATGTGATTCTATTTTTATTCTTTTCTTCTTTATGTTATTACCAATGATCATATTTTTGTTTTATCTTCATTTAATTTTAATCTTGATGATAGTGAATCTGCTTGCCTTACTTCTCTGTTGGTATTAAACTCTTCCGTTTCTCCTTTTTGTGTTATTATACTGGCTTTTGATTGCGCCATCGTCATCTTGATTAATCTTCTAAGCTTGGCATCTATTCCTAATGCTGTAATAAGCTGGTTTCTCTTCAGGGAGTCAACGGCTTGTTGGAAGTGTATAAAAAACATTTCTATTTCCATACTATATTCATGGGCTTTTTCTATTATTTGGTTTACTATATGTAAAGCGTCCACCATCGATCGTCCTTGTATAAAACCACACACAACTTTGCTTGAACTTTTTCATTCAACTTCACTCGGCACTTCTCGTCATATCATCCGTTTTTGTTGGTTTTCTTCTCTTTTCGGACTATTCTGGAGCGGAAAAACAAGGAAAAAATGGAACCGCATTTATAATAAGTAAAAAATTTAAAAATAATGTAGTAGAATTTAAAGCAATTGGTAAGAGGATATTATATATTACAATAAAAAAACACACAAGCGAACTTCAATATAATAAATGTATATGCCCCTACAGAAGACCGAGAAGATAGTGAAAAAACAACTTTCTACGAAAAACTAGAAAATATATGCGAAAGTATGATATCGAACGACATATTGATATTAATCGGAGATTTCAACGTCGCAGTGGGAAGAGAACAAGACAGTAGGGATGTGGCGGGAAAAGAAACCATACATGTTATAACAACAACAATGGAACTAAGTTATGTGAACTGGCCGCAGCCACAAACACCTTTGTAGTAAGCACCAAATTCAAACACACAAGGCTACACAAAAAACATGGTTACTACCTGAGAAAGTGGATAAAGAAAAGGTACAAAGCAAGCACACGAAGCACTGATTCGATGAGGATTGTAAAAGAAACATCGAGGAGAAATATAGTAAGAAATAAATGGCAAAAAATGGGAGTAGAGACAGAGATGACAGAATACAGAGAGAAAAGAAAAGAGATGACAAAACTTTGCTAAAAGAAGAAGGAATGGATTTTAAGCCGATTGCAAGAAGTCTGAGAAGAGGCTAATAACAAAAACAATAAGATTATATTTGAATACACCAAAAATCAGAACAATCTTAGAAAAGCAATGCCAAAAATAACCTCTAGGGAACCACGATTCACCGAATTATTTCAAAACCGACAAAGAAATGGAGATTGGAAAACAAACGTAACCGAAGACAGTGTTAGTGAATAAGAAATATGACGAATTTATGGAAGTCGTAGAACTAATGAAACAACAGAAAGTTGCAGGTCCAGACAAAATTCTTAATATATAATATGGAGGAAATACACTCCTAAATAGAATATACAAACTTATTAGCAAAATATGGGCAAAGGAAAATATGCCACCAGACTGGAGAAAGGGGCCAATATCACCGAATTTCAAAAAAAGAAGTCCAACTGATTGCGGTAATTACAAAGGAATCATGCTATTAAACACCACGGACAAACTGTTTACATCATTAGTTAGACGAAGACTAGACTAGACTAGAAAGGCACACCGAACAAATCAAAGGACAATACCAACAAGGCTTTAAAAAGGGTAAATCGACCGTCGACGTGATTCACATACTTACGCAAACAATTGAAAAATGCTATGCGTACAGTATAGACCTGCATATGCTATTCATAGATTTCAATGAAGCTTTTGACAGCGTGGATAGAGAGCACCTACTAAAAGAAATGCACGGGAAGAAGCATTGTCAACAACACTCTTTAATGCGGCCCTAGAAGGTGTGATCAGGACAGCAAACGTTGAAACCACACCATAACAAAAAAATATGACACAATTGATAGCGTATGCAGATGATGTTGCTTTAATAGATTGCCTTAAAAAAAATAAAAAAAAAATATTATAGTTTCATCAGGATCTGCGATTTACAGTTCGTAAGCTTCTCTGGTAAGAAAAATCAGTGTCCTCTGTAGAATTTTAAAAATGGGTTCGGATTTTTCTATAAATTCCAATTTCAAAATTCAGTTTATATAACCTGACAAACAAAGAAAACCGCCCATTTGAATTTTTGTACGTAAACAATTTTGCAATCATTAGTTTAAGTTTCTATTGAAATTGTGTGAACTATTAATTTTCTGTGTTAATATGCAATTCTTTTGAGAAAATGAATCAAATTAGGACAAAAATAAATTTAAATTTAATAACAAAATAGGTTGAACCATTTTTCCCTTTAAATAAAATTGGACATAATTTAAAATTAATTTGATCAATATCGTGTATGTCCTCCACGAGCTTCTATTACGTCCTGTAACCGTTGTTCCATTGAATTAATTAGGTTTTTTATTAAATCTTGTAGAATTGCTTCGAATTCTTCTGGGAGCGCAAATTGCAGCTCTTGAAGAGTTTCTGGTATGATTACACGCCGTCGAATGCGCATCTGTAGTTCATCCTAAAGATGTGGTGGCTCATCGAATGTGCGAATAGAAACCATTTAAGTACTCATTTAAAATTCGTGCTGTATGCGGTCTTGCGTTATCGTGCATTAAAACAAACCCTTCACTAATAAAATGAGAAAATGGAACGAGGCTTTTTCGACCTCTTACAAATGTCAAAAAGTGATTTATCCCCTCCTACATTTTTCATGCTGTTCATTGTTTATGTGTGTACGGGTAAACAATAACTGGCTAGTAAAAATAGTAGTGTTCTTTTCATCGTCTGGTTCAACTCACTTAACTTACAAAAGTGAAGTGAGGTGAGCCAAACGGTAAAAATAACGCTACTAACTATTCTTTCTGAAAACAGTGATATTATCAACAATATACGAGAAATATATGTAGAGATGCGATCTCTTATCCATATGTTATCTATCTTAAAATTCTTCACGCATATTTTTTTGCATTGAATATATCCATTACTATTGGGTAATGTTGATATTATTTGAAAGTGATTGATTACGAGTACAATAAGTGATTGTGTTTTATCTTTGCTCATGGATGCTTTAAATTCAATGGACATATAGAATATTAAACTCTTCTTCAAACATGAAATCGTTCAAATGAGAGAGTTGGGCATTACACGAATAAAATTACTTACAGGCAAATATTCGAGACTATTCATAAATAATTTTATCAATAAATAATTTTAAATCTAACAGCGTAAGTCATAATTAATAATTATTTACATATCAAGGCTGGAATGTGACATTTTGTTCGACGAGAGACGAGTTCGATAAAGACACTTTCCACCGTGGTGCGTACAATGTTTTTTCGACTACTACATCTTACTGTAGTCAATTTACTTGCATTTGTAGTGGTCAGAAGATAGATGACTCATATTTGAATGACAAATTGATGACAGCTATTTTAACAACCAAACCAAATCATCATTCGAAATCTTACCAGAAGACCATTCAATTCGATAAAGTGGCGTTTTCTATCTTCAAATGAGTGTAGTAAGGTTGTACTTTCGGATTAGGTAACTGATAAAGGGAATTTTATTCCAAATAGTGCATACCCCTCATCTGATAACTAAGAAACTCGTAGTACGAGCACAAGCATATAAGTCAGATGTAAATGTTTATGCGTTTTACATAATATGAGGTAGATTGTAGAGTTGAACCGTGTTCTTGGATTAATACACTTATACATATTGTGCATTGCTACTAGGATTTCAAAATGCTACAAAAATATATAATTTTCTATAAAAGTAATATTTATTGAGAGTAAAAATTGATTTAGTTCTACTAGATGCCGCCTTTTGCTGTAGAGGTAGCTGTTATATTGTGAACCCATCTTTTAGTTTTGGTTTTGTTAGTTAGGTGCATAGGTATTGTTTAAATATCAACCAAATTGAGAAATGTTACTCCAATTAAACAATAAAAACACTAAAATATATATTTTATTCAATTTTTTTTAAATTGTTAAATTTTCTTAAATAAAATTAATTTTTGAGCGTTTTTTTCAAATAATGTTTTTGAGTATCATGTCATCTAACCTCATCCTTTGCCGATTCTGGCATATTTTTACAACTTACAGCCAAATTTCCTGAAAAAGTTGCCTACAATATTATAATGTTGAAACAATTTCTTATGTGTTGCAACATTTATGCCGGCCACTGTACATATCAACTTAGAAACTATAATGTACTTAAGAAAAAGTGTTGTCAACTTTATTGCATCTAATTTTTAAAAGACTCTTGTCTAACTATGTTACTTATTTGACTTGTAAAGTTCAAGCCATATTTTCTGTAAAAAATGAGTATAAGAGCGGCATCTATGTGACGTAGTTTTTGTTAAATCTAAACTATGCTCTTTATCTTATTGTTAGATAGTTATTATAAAAGATATGCTCGCTTAAAAAAAGTATTTGATATAGACCGAATTGGAATGAGAGATGCAAATTCTTTTGGTTTACAATCAGCAAATCGTCCTACGTATACATATATCTATCATCTTATCGGATTCAGTTGAAGTATTTTGTAAATTTATGTTTGGACATTTTTGTTTTATAAGTACATTTAATTAAATACCTTTAACGAAATATTATTAATAAACGTTTTGGGTATTTTTTTAATCTATAATAATATATAGGTAACATTTGGTTTATTACTTATTAATGCCAACAGTACTAGTAGCATTACACTTTCTAAGATAAAATTTATCATGTTTTCAGAAAATGCGGCGGTGGTGTTGTTCGAGAAGAAAAACCTATGCAACACAATCAGTCAAGCTGCACGTAACCCCTACAACTAAACCAGTACGACCGAGAACATCACGGCTACTTCCGCAACTACCTCCGCCTAATCATTCAGGATCATCAGTAACACAGCCAAGTATATCTAAGGAAGAATCACTTTATGATAAACCAACCATACCGATACGCCAAGAAGGGTTAAATCAAGAAACTTCTACCGCACCTCTAAACCACAACACACCGAATCATAAAGAAAGTCCTTTAGGTCAGCCAGAACCGTCTCTAAAAATAACTGATACTAATATAAGTTCAGTCTCCGGGAACACAGAAAAATCATTAGTAACACATCCAAGTATATCTAAGAAAGAATCACTTTTTGATAAATCAAGCATACCGATACACCAAGAAGAAATAAACCGAGAAACTCCAATTCAACCTTTAAACCACAACACATCGAACCATAAACAAAATCATTTAGGTCAGCCGGAGCCGTCCCCAGAAGTAACTGATACTAATATAAATTCAGTCTCTGCGAACGCAGAAAATAATAGGGATTCAGTATCGGATGATAAAATGATTAAGAAGAAAATTCCTGTCGAGGCAAATATAAACTCTGACATTCAAGAACCGGTACCCTTAACTGTGAGGAGTTCCCTTACCCAAGCAGCAATTAAACAATTTGAAACAAAAGAGGCTGATAAAGTTAAGGATTTTTCGGATACTAGTGATACTGAAACCGGTAGTGGTAAAATTAAGTTCCAAACTGAAGTAGAAGTATTTCATGACGACAAGAAAAGTGAGATGATTACGCGTAGAGAAGGTATTAGAGAAAATGTCAATCTTGATTCGAAAGTAGAAATACCTAATCATCCTAAACCTCAAGAGTAAGTATAGCAGATTATTTTTCCTGCTTTTGTGATTGCCATTTTAAAAGCAATTCAGGGTATTCCTAATTAAGTTGTCTTAAATTTTAGCTATACCTATAACTAATTATATATCTTTCTTTTAGTGAAATTTCGCATTTAAAAAATGCCTTTGCTGCCAATGATTTCCTAGCTAGTGTATTAACTGAGGAATCCTTAGACAAGGTAATAAATGCCATGCAGGAACGCAAGGTATTTGCCGGTGAAATCATTATTGAAGAAGGAGAACCTGGTAAGAATATGTACGTATCCGGTAGGGGCACGTATGAGGTATACATTAAAAATAAAAAGTATAGCACCTTTAGTGATAAACGGGTATTTGGAGAATTAGCTATACTATATAATTCAAAGAGAATGGCTACAATTAAAGCGGTCACTGATGGTAAAGTGTGGGTACTAAATCGTAATGTCTATCAACAAATCACTGTAAAATCAGCCATTAAGGAGTTGGAGCAAACTTTGTCATTTTTGAAAAACGTTCCATTAGTGAATCAGTTAAGTGAGGAATCATTAACAAAAATAGCAAATCTACTCAAGAAAGAGTTCTTCAAAACTGATTCCGTTATCGTTCAAGAAGGAGACCCCGGTGATAAGTTTTATATTATAAGAGCCGGCTGCGTAACGATTATGAAAGAGAGGGAAGGCAAAGTATCAGAATTGGGACAGGGGGCCTTTTTCGGGGAGAGAGCTCTACTCACGGACGACCGTCGGCAAGCAACAGCTATAGCAAATGCTCCTGGAGTCGAGTGCTTAACGTTGACACGGCCGGAATTTAAAAAACATTTCAATGACATTGCAGCTTCAGTAAAACAGGAGTCTTCCGCTAAGGCAAAAGCTAGTTCGGATCAGCCTTCCTCCTTTGTACCTCCCACTAATGAGTATTCGGATATAACGCTTGATGACCTGGAAAGAAAAGGAACTTTAGGAGTGGGAGGTTTCGGAAGAGTAGAATTGGTTCAGCATAAAACCAAACCAAAATTAACGTTTGCCCTGAAATATTTAAGAAGAGTCGATATGGTGCAACAAGATCAAGTACAACATGTATTCAATGAAAGGGATATTCAAATCAGTTGTAATAGCATCTTTATTGTGCGTATGTATAATACCTTTAAAGACAATAGGTACTTATATTTTCTAATGGAATCCTGCTTGGGAGGAGACTTGTGGACTCATTTACAGAAGCGTAAAGGTCGAATGGTATCAGAAGTAGATGCTCGCTTTTATGCTGGCTGCGTGCTAGAAGCTTTTGCGTATCTACATGAGCGGAACTATATTTACCGTGATTTGAAGCCTGAAAATTTATTACTAGATTTAAAAGGATATATAAAATTAACCGATTTTGGATTTGCTAAGAATTTAAATTCAGCTACAAAAACATATACATTCGCTGGAACTCCTGAATATGTAGCCCCAGAAATTATATATAACAGAGGCCACGATAAATCCGTAGACTACTGGGCGTTTGGTATTTTAATTTATGAATTATTAGCTGGTAAAACTCCATTTAGAACAGACGATCACACAAATATGATGACATATAATCGAATTTTGAGAGGCATAAACAGTGTGGAATTTCCTAATGTTATAACCAAGAGTGCTCAGCATTTAATTCGAAAACTCTGCAGGCCAGTCCCGACTGATCGATTAGGTAATCAAAAGAGCGGTATTGAAGATATTCGAACCCATAAATGGTTCCAAGGTTTCGAGTGGAATAAATTAAGGAATCACACCATGAAATCTCCTTTTGTGCCTAAATTGAGTAGCAACATTGATACGAAATATTTTGAGAAATTCCCTGAAGATGACGATATTCCTCCAGAAGAGACAAGCAGTTTTGCTTCTTTTTAACAGTTATATTATCTATTGTCTGTAGCAATACCTTAAGTCAAATTGGAAATAAAATAGTGCATTTATCGAAAATGAAAATCTCTAAGGAATTGGATTGTATTTTTTATTTAATTTTTTTTTTGTACACAGCAGTATATTGTTAGATAAGGAATAGAGATAGTTTGTTATTTTTTTATTTATAAATTATATTACAAATTTATTGTACGTATTAAAGCTTATATTCTGATCATCTTTTGTTATTTACATTGCCATAAAACCTTAAAGCATTTTTTTTTATAAAGTAGTTAAAAGTAATCTTTTACATGGTTTCCGTCTTCATTTTGCCAATATTGCTCTTCAAATGTAATTTTATTAATTTTTGTAATGGTCACTGAGTTTTTAAGACAGTTATAATATTATACAATCCATTTAACTAATTCAGAGCGGAACAGTTTTTATTAGTACTAGAATAAGGGTTAATCCCAAAATAGTACTGTTTTGTTAATTATCTATTGGTTGTATCTTAATATGATTCAGGTGAGAATGAATCACATTGAGAGTTAAAAAAGCTGTCAGGAGGAGGAGATTGTATGGTCCAAAATATGAAGAGTAACCTCAATGTACCTTGAAAAAGACTGGATCTTTGCAGGCAGCTCAACTTTTTATTAAAAAAAAAACACACCCGGGCCTAAATAAAATAATGGTTTTGGTCGCCTTCCGGTTTAACGAAAATGAAAATTTTTTTCCGCTTAATTCCGGTATCTATAAACATTTAATTTTTCTTTGAAGCGGTTTTTCCCGGTTGAGGCTGTTATTGTAACAAAACTAGAAAAATGAAATAGATACACCCAAACATATATAACAATTGCAAAAAAGAACATGAAATATGTTTAAGAAAAAAGTATATTTCACTGATTTACAATCACGAATTGTATTGTATATACAGCGTGATTTAAATAAAGTGCGCAGCATTGCTTTCTCTGTTATTACTGATTCTGTAAAGTATGTTAAATTAGCAAAGTATTAGTGTTTTTAACGCTGATTTATTAATATGCAGTACCTATACGAAAAAACGAATTGCATATATAAATTTATAAATAAGTAATTGAGTATTGAGAGAAGCTTCGGCATGTGTCGACTATCAGTCCTGTGCACAGCGGCCACTAGAGCCTATTGTGGAGCGGATAATATCTTTAAAGATCATCCAACAAGTTCAGGCCCTTAAGGTAGCTCAGAATCTTTTTTAATGAGGTCTTTACCAGGTCTTCTAGGAAAAGGTCAACATTTCCAAAGATCTGTGGCGGGGCAGTGGCAGAAGATATGCTCAACTGTCTCTTCGTTCTCCAAACACAGCCGGCATTCTGTCTTCAGAGAGTCCGCCTCTGTGTAGGTGCTTTCTAAGTTTGCAGTGACCTGTATAGACAGAAGCAATGACTTTGACATTTTTAGGGTCAAGTTCTAGTACTTCCTGGGTTCTGACATGATTAAACGAAATACACTTTTTCGCACGTACCATAACAAGAATTGTCTTGTTAGATGCGAGCATACATTGATTTGCTGTTTAGCTACCATAGGTGCTATGCCAATGGCAGGTTCTGGTCCCTGGAATTGCTCCGCAGCACCCTCTTTTGACAAGAGCGTCTGCTTCCTCATTGTCATGAATGAGTGAATGCCCAGTTACCCAGATTAGGGATAGGTTGACCACAGCAGTGGGGATAAAATCCCACCCTGCGGACACTCCCTGCCCAATCTGAACCTGACTATCTCCCGCCTAGTGTCGTTATAGCAAGCCTATTCGTAAGCATAGCAGCAATCCAGCCTGCCATGATCGGTTGTATGCCTCGTGCTAAAACCGCCTCGCATAGGGATGAAGAGATTGCATTATTAAATGCTCCTTCTATGTCCACAAATGCTGCCATTGCTATTTCCTTGGATTCGAGGGAATCCGAAATCCGGGAGGCACGATTGTTTGGTGCAAGATTCATGGATTTGCCTGCTTGATACGCATATTAGTGTATGTGAAGGGGCCTATCTGGCAGCATTACTTCTCTGATATGATTTTCTAACACCTTTTATAATGTCTTCAGTAGAAATGACATCAGGCTAATTGGACGAAAGGAACTAGGAGAGGATTCAGATTTTCCCATTTTGAGAGCATACACCATTCTCACTTCCGTTCACCTTGTTAGTATATGCTTCCAAGCAAGTCTAGCTCTGAAGAGTCTAACCAGGTGAGGGACTAGTATCCTTTTTGCAAGAGTGCCGGAAATATCCGTCTTCACCTGACGTTTTGTCTGGTTTTAGCGAATTAATCGCCCAGCTAACCGCATTGAATGTTACTATTTTCCTCGCTATTTGTCAGACAGTCCGTTTAGGACGTTGCATACTGGGAAGTGGTTCTGTGCCGTAAGCTCTAACGTTGCCTTTCCCGAGTCCGTAAATGTGCTACCGGTTCGCCTTAGCTAACCTAATGTTTGCACCGGATCTCTTGAGAGTACCTTGTGGATCCTTGCTGTGTCAAGTGTATTTGACAATCTCTGACAGAACTTCCTCCATGGCTCTTTCTTGGCTCTTCTAATCTCCTTATTATACTCCGTTAGCTTGACGATAGTGGTGGCAGCTGCCAGATATTTTAGCCCGATTGATTAGAACTCGGACTTCTTTTCTATGGAGGCTGAGGTCTTATTATTTTCGAGAAATTTTGAAATTTATAATTTATTTAAAAAAACTTGAAACACATTTTAATTTATGGTGTAGAAGTTTGAATACACTATTGTTTTAAGACCAATAATAAAGAACCAACTTTTGACAAAACAGATTCATGGCTTTGTGTTTAATGTTTATTTTAACCTATTATTATATCTTGAAATAATGTTGAAATTAAATTGAAAAGAAGAAAGTAACTGTATAATTTATAAATAATGCTCAAAGATACCACCTTCTCAATGCATTTTCGTGTCCGCTTAAGTTCTCTCTCGGTAGGCGTTAAGACTGTCGTTCCAACCAATTCGCGGAAAACTTCCCTAACCTTATTCTACAATTCGTTCGCGTTGTACCACATTTTGGACAACTAAGTTTTTAAATATCCCCAAAGAAACAAGCGAGAGGCCACGAGAGCATGCTGGCCAGCAAATTGGCCCATTTGTGTCCACTTATCGGTAAAGATGGTGTCCAGATAGTTATGTTTTATGCGGCAGTTGTGTGCCGGAGCACCATTCTGCTGAAAGTATAAATTTTGGCGCATCAAATAATTGACATTACCAAGGAAATTCTCTAGTTATTTGTCTTTAATGTTAGTGAAAATGAAAAGTAGGTTTTTGTTCGCACTGTATAATTTTTAAGCATCATTTTAATTTTATTGTCTAGTGCTTTGTTTAAAAAATAAATGCAATTTAAAATATCTAATCAGATGTTTAATTTCTGATGTGAAGGTTAAAAGTATTTGATCATCACGGCATAGGTCTTTGTATTCATGACAGAGACTTTTAATAGCTTTCCGTTCTTCCTCATATAAATGATCTACGCGTAATTTTGTTTCGACATTGTTTTTTGTATTTTCCATATTTGTTCCATCGTAAGTTTTATCTGGCTATTATTTTGGATTTCATTATAATATAATTCTGCTTCAATCGGTTTACCTATACCAATGGTAACTGCATAGTTGTTGAAATTGACAATTTCGATGAGGGCTTCATAGTCTTGAGCAGTGGTTAACGGAGCAGGTATTACCACTCCAAGAATAAGTTGCTGGTGATGTATCAATACCTCTTTCAGATTTCGGTCTACAGAAACTTGAACAATTTTTCTCTGTCTGTGTCCTATTTGCATTCGCATATAGCGGAAATATAGTGGAATCGTATTATACTTTGTTCTAAGAACTTTATTTTTAAGATCCACCATTTGTTCCATGAGCTTTAAGCCAATTATTCCGTCATATCTCTTAGAAAAATCGATTATGTTGGAACGATGAATTTGGTAAGGTGCATTGAAGGTTGTTAAAGAGGGTATTTCGAAAATATACTGATGATGAGTTGTCCCATGCAGTAGTTACTGAGAACGGTGATCGTTTGATATATTCAGGGAATTCATCTTTGGTTAATTTCGTTGATATGGAAGAAGCTGATGCGCCAGTGTCAATGAGTAATTTACTTTGGATCTCGGGAATTATGATATAGGGTAATCGAATTGCTTGCTGATGGTTAAACTCGATATGCTCGTTTAATCTTAATAATGGTTGGGTTGATTCTACAGATTGGGTGCATTCGGTTGAATAGGTGCTTTTGGTTGGATAGGTACATTTGGTTGCATAGGTGCATTCGGTTGGATAGGCGGCGGCGGTGGTTCTGATACCAAGGCTGGTTGGGGAGAATTTGCGTTATCCTTTGCTTCCCACGAGAAAGATTCGGTGTCCTCGTCCCATATTGGTTGGTACTCCCAATTTACATAGTCTTCATATCCTTCGTAATATTCTTGGTAGTCCTGCCATTCTTGTTGTTGATTACGCAATTCTTCTACTCGATATTTATTTTGAGGCATTCAAGGTCCAAACGGAGTCATAGGTCGTCTTTCTTGCAATTGAGCGGGTGACCTAGCAAACTTGAATGATGGTGGCTTGTTGATTTTGATTTTGGTTTGGAAAATTTGGGCGATTTGGGAATGAATTTCTAAAATTTGCGTTGAAATAACTGTGTCGCATTTGATTGCTGAATTGGTTCGGATAATTCGGAAAGTTTGGTTTCTGGAGGTTTTGGTTCGGGAAGTTCTTTTTCGGTTGTGGATGTATCATTCTGTGATTATTTGGGTAGTTCATTGTTTTATTTGTTTCGATCAAAAAGAATAGAATTCCGCGAAGGACACAACCCCAAAATTTTAATATGCGCATTCTTTCATAAATTTACTGCTTCGCGACCAATAGGGTCACTTCAGCCTACTAACTAACCTAATTTCTGATTGGTTACGTTATACCGGGGTAAACTCCGTTTGGCGCGAAGCGAGACCATTATTCGATTTTTTTTTGGTAATGAAGTGAAGATCGGTGGCAGGGTAGAGACGTTTCTTTTGAAATCCTAATTTGAAATCGGCCAAATACTTAGTACGATTTGGGGATTTTAAAAAGAGGATTTCTTACGGAAAGCTTAGCGACACGGCATTTAGTTACTCCGTAAGAATCCCGTACCGTGTACGGATATAGTTTTACTTCAAACGACCCCAGAACAGAACTTCACCCACTTCACATCAGCTCCGTTCGAAGCCAACAATAACAACAACAACAACACCAACTTATGTGTTAAAATTTACGTTTCTTTCTTTGACTGTTAGTTTTTGGTAATGCGCATAATATCCGACATGTATTGAATCATGGCTCGTGATGTAAGCTTCTCGATCGAGTAGACTAGGTGTAGAGTAGCAATTCAGATTTCGTTACACATATTTTGTTTATTTCATTTTGTAATTTAACCAATAATTCAAATTTTAACGTCATTGTGCAATATATTGTTTTGTTTATTTCATCTTAATAACCTTTGAAACTGCATATTTCAAAGTTTTTTTTTAAATAAGTTTTAATATAGCGTTAAGTTGAAAAATTGTGTTGTGTTTGATTACGTCAATCCACCGCTCCAAAACAAACGATCCTGAGATTAAAGAGCCGGAAGCCTGTAACAATTGGTTCATTAGGTGGCATTCTCATTTGTCCAGGGGTGATTTGCTGTGAATACGCTTTCATTTCTCGCAAGTGCATCGTTAATGCAGTTAATGTATTGCTTACATCTATTAATTCTCTTATTAATAATTAATCTTATTAACAATAAATCCATACTCTGAACAACTGAGCCTCAAATGCTTGAGTGATTGATTGTAAATTTATTTCCATTACTATTTTCCTTATCATATCCTGTTGATAATAAATAAGATCATAAACTTCTTTTGTTTAACAAAATTTCATATAATCATTCATGTGATTTTGCTGATTTGCACGCAGTAGTTTCCTCGTATCTAACGTCATCGTCTGTATTGAGATTTTTTGTGATAGCTTCAATCACGCCTCGTGATTATTGTGTTTGGAAATTTTAAGTTCCAGCATTTATTTTGACTGTAATACAACAAAATCTGCGTTCTCATTTATTTCACGTATTTATATTATCACGAGTAGAAGACTGTCCACTTTTATACGTTGAAATATACATATTATTTTTTCGTTAAATTGATCTCCGCTGTTTCTCCTGAATTCAAGCAATTACATCTTCCAGTTTACCCAATTTCAAACATCGAAAAAATTTTCGAGTTATATAGGTACTTGTATCCTGCTTTTTTACATTTTTGCTGTCGATATGTTTGTAACGACTATTTAACAGACAATTTACATTTTTTATTTTAATATATTAATTAATATCTAGTGATATACTGAATTATTATTACTTTATTTAATTTATCTACAGTCATAACCACAGACAGAAAAACATAAGTTTCAAACGCGGTACTTGTGATTGCGCATGCATGAGTAAACCAGTACGACCGTTGCTTACATCATGATGTGATGTGTAATGTCACAACTGTATTACTTGTAATTAGTGATCATAATGGGCTGTACGTATAGATTGAAGTTTTTATAGTAGGTAGGTATATTTGATTTTAGATGGTAAGAAAAGTTAGTCAATGAGCGTTAAGGTTTATTGCTTTGATAATTGATAAGACAATAATATATTAAAAACAATATTGTATCTAATCTTAAGATAAGAATTAACAAAAGTTCAAATTAGGTGAAAATTAGTGTAAAGTGGTATTGTTATTATTATCCATCAACATATTGGTAAGTAATTTTGTTTCTCTGCAAATGCGGTTTACATTGTTAGTGAAAAGTGAGAGGATATTCAGTGAGAAACAATAATGTACCTATACAATGTTGTTTAACAATATTAATACTGACGATAATATTATTATTATGTATTATATATTGTTTATACCGTAAAAGAAAATATGAGATGTTTAAACGTTAGCCATTGTAATTCAATAATTGAAAGGAGGTAGAGAACGCCATTTCGGGGCATGTTTAGAAAAACATAGAATTAACAAAAGTTCAAATCAGGTGAAAATTAGTGTAAAGTGGTATTGTTATTATTATCCATCAACATATTGGTAAGTAATTTTGTTTCTCTGCAAATGCGGTTTACATTGTTAGTGAAAAGTGAGAGGATATTCAGTGAGAAACAATAATGTACCTATACAATGTTGTTTAACAATATTAATACTGACGATAATATTATTATTATGTATTATATATTGTTTATACCGTAAAAGAAAATATGAGATGTTTAAACGTTAGCCATTGTAATTCAATAATTGAAAGGAGGTAGAGAACGCCATTTCGGGGCATGTTTAGAAAAACTTGACTTACTTTTGGTTATGAGAAATCACACCGAGTAACGCTCACTGATATATTCAACTAATTAAGATTATATTTGTAGAGATAGAAATATATACCTATAAATATATAGCTAGATTCTCAGATGAAATCCTGATCCCTTGTTTATACAAGAATAGTAAACAGAAAAGACAAGTTTAGTCGGGCGTCCCAAGCTGGATGGACTATATGGGAAACCAATCATTAGAATTAATTTAAATTTTGTATGTGGAAATTATTCCAGTGAATTACGTTTTTCATCCATGAGGTATTGCCGCTTTTACCTAAACCAGGTAACAACTTACTTAATTCAAACGGAACAGCCTGTATTTCTTATCATGATTGAATTCGTTATTAAATTTCATAAAACTTTTATTTTCGTATACCTACCTTAAAGCGTTTTCGAAATATAAATTAATTTTAATTTTTTTGTTGAAATAAGTACGTATATCTTCTAAGGAAACTACTTTGAAATAAATGCTTATAGCTCAAAATCTGAACGATATAGGTAAAGGAACACCATATAGGTTCGAAAAGTAAATTTAGCAGATTTTGCGAAGAATGATTAATACAGTGTTTTGTTTAAAAAAATATACTCAAAGGAATTTTTCTAACATGCGGCCTGAGGGTAACGTCTGTAACGCCCTGTATAACTTAACTAAATTCAAATAACATAGGAAGTAAGGCTAAGGTTCCCTGAAGCCATGTTCAACAATTTTACTTTTAGTTATTCCAAAGAACGAAGATATGTGTACTTTTGTAAGGGTCAATGTAACAGTTCATTCTTTCATTATTAAACTAATATAAGTGTTATTTCTAACTTGTGTTTCATTCACCTTCACTTTTTATGTTTATTGTGGAAATAAGTTATTTATGTAAAATCATCAAAAGTTTTTACTATTCTACTCCCTCCGTCCAGAAATAAGTGTCCGATTTCTTTTAAAGTTTTAAGTTTATTGTAACTTAACTGCAAATATTGTTACTAACAAACTTTTAGGATAATTAGTAATATCTTGTACATGTTGATAAAGTTCAAAATCGAAATTTATAGAAACTGGAAGCCTACCAAGTCTTTGTAAATGGTCTTTTCTCATATGAGACACTTTATAGTTGTTACCACCGCTTATTTTCATAATTTCTACCATGCACTGCTGGTGAGTAAGCAAAATCTTATTTAAAGTATCTGGATTTAATGCAGAAAAAGCGTTTCCAACAGCACGGATCATTTCGTCTACAGTTTTGCAAGCCGATTGTTGCTGCAATGACTGGATTGCATTGCAAAAGCCTAAATCGAAGACGTTGGTGTCGGGACTATTAGGTGGCTGGCATATTATTTTGATTTCAAATCTAGTTTTATTCGCAACTTCATTAAACTCAATGTCATTAGGAAGAATGTGTGGTTTAGCGTTATCTTGTTGAATGCAAATTGTTTTGCGTGAAGCGTTCTCGGTTATTTTTGTCGAATGGCAAGTAATAATGTTTCTGTACTCTTCTTTAGTAACATTAGTAATCACTTTCGTTTCAATCGTTCCAGCTGCGCGAATTTTACTACTCCGTTTAGCAGGTTCTGAAAAACCAAATACTAAGTTTTTCATCGAAATTCTTATTTTCGGTATGATTCCAAGGTGGACGAGCAACAGCCGCTAAAAACATCACCTGTGCGAGGAAACGTTTACTTTTATAGGTCCTGAACGGTTCTTCTTCGTCTTCTACAAGCTAGTATGTGTTAGTTGTTTTGCTAATGTAAAACCATCTTTCGTCCACATGAATCCGATCATACATGTCGATGATTTCGGGTGCTTGAACATTTAAACTTTTAGGTTTCACCATTGACAAACAATATTTGAGTCTTTCAATTTTATTGGCGTCTGTGAGATAAGGTTTAACTCCATTTGAGTGCCGCCGTAATTTTCCTGACTTGAGTCTATTATGAACTGTAGATTTTGATAAGTTAATAGAAATAGCCAACGAACGAATTGAACGACGGTTATTGAGTGGTAGTGACTTTGTTAGCCCTGCGTCGAATCCAATTCGACCAACGCGTCCTTTCTTACGTGATTTGACATCTGCTACTTCAGCACCATCGGCTAATGATTTTCGTCCTTGATGCCAAATTCGGCTTACAGTTTTCACAGAAATTTTGAATTTATTGCTTCTCGCCTTGCTTCAGTTTATTATTGTAGCTCAATTCAAGTAATGCATGGTAAACCGCTTGCCTTGTGTTTAGAGTTAAATTAGCCACCATGGTTTCTCGCCAAAAAGTTTACCACATCTGCCATATTTTTCTTTAAACCGGAGCTTTATATCAAGTCTTGAGAAAATCTGGTTTTTGGATTGAAAACATAGTTTCTTGAAAAACTACAACGCTTTCAAACGGCTGTCAAAAAAGTGACATATAAAAATTGTTTTGGAAATGGCAGGTAATTTTTGAAAGCAACGCCACTTTTCCTTAATTTTTAAAAACAATGAAAATAAGACATTTATTTCTGGACAGAGGGAGTAGCATTTTGTATAGTATAGTAAACCCTTTTGATGATTTTACATAAATAACTTACCTCTATGTTCAAAAATTGGACTTTTAGTTATTCCAAAGAACGAATATATGTCTACTTTTGTAAGGGTCAAATTTTCAAAAAAATTTAAATTAATTTATATCTCTTAAACGCTTTGAGATAGGTATAGGGAAATAAGTGTGAAAGTTTTATGAAATTTAATAACGAATTCAAACATGATAAGAAATACAGGCTGTTCCATTTTAACTAAAAAAGTTATTACTTGGTTTAGGTAAAAGCGGCAACAGTTCATGGATGAAAATATTTTAGAAACGTAGTTCACCTCGAATAACTTGCACATACAAAATTTGAATTACTTCTGGTAATTGGTTCTTCATATTCTAATAGGTCATCCATCTTGGGACATCCGGTATATCCATATCTATATGTTGTTAAGTATCCCCTTTTACTATTAAGATATATTACTTGTATTTATTTTAATATTATTGAAAGTGCCTTCATATAATTAGTATCGTACACTTTCTAAGTTCTCAGAATCTTGAGGCCAAGTGATTCTTATCTCGACACCGATGTCCACAGTATTTTTTTGGGTTAAACTTCTATTCATTGATGGGCATTATTTTTCCAGGACTACCAATCTGTCCAATTTGTTTCTACAACAGAGTAAAATCTGGAGTAATAATACCTCTATAACAACCATATTAATCCATTTTTGTTTCCGCTGAAAGGGGGGTACCCATCCCTTTATTTATATACCGTTGGAGTTAGAGCAACTGAAATGGAAACATCAAATCGATTATTGATTATGTTTTGTGTTAATTTACTCAAACAGCGGTAGGGATACATTACACTGCGCTTTTTTGCAGCCGCATACCACCAGACCATAGGTTGTAATTCTCAAATTGATATCTTTTACGTTAAATATCAAGAATCATTTTCTTTTATTTTTATCTTTAAAGCACAAACAGGGAAAAACTTTTCGCAAACAACATGATCTTTTTTATGAATATGCATATAAATTGCCAAATCAGTGATCTTCTTATCGAAACAATAGCGTTTACACACAAACAGATACGTTTTTCTAACGGAACAAACACTTTTCTCAGTTTATCTTAAAGTACGGTTGCTTTCATCCATATAAAAGCCTATGAATTTCAAACAAAATTTTAAATTTCTTTAAATTAAGCGAAAGTATCTTTTCGTGCACTTAAAGAAACGTTCATTCCTAATTTCTTTAAACAAAAATTTATTTCCTTACACTTTGAGAAACAATTACTCCTTCAAGTGAAAAACCAAATTGGTTGCGTAATTCTTTTTGTTAGATTTAATATTTTATTAATAATTGATTAATAAATTAAAGTAATAAGCAAATATTAATTTAGAACTTTTTTCTTTGTAGTCCGCTTTTCTATTCTCAGAAGTTAATTAGAAAAGATTATGCAAATTACTATACAATCTTAATCATTAACGAGCCAACATATAAATGTAACAGCCCGAAATATTCATCTAATTAATTCCTGTTTTCCACGTATTATATAAAATTGTATTGCAAAATACTTTTTTTACAAATAAAATTGATTTGTCTTTTCTCAGTTTATCTTAAAGTACGGTTGCTTTCATCCATATAAAAGCCTATGAATTTCAAACAAAATTTTAAATTTCTTTAAATTAAGCGAAAGTATCTTTTCGTGCACTTAAAGAAACGTTCATTCCTAATTTCTTTAAACAAAAATTTATTTCCTTACACTTTGAGAAACAATTACTCCTTCAAGTGAAAAACCAAATTGGTTGCGTAATTCTTTTTGTTAGATTTAATATTTTATTAATAATTGATTAATAAATTAAAGTAATAAGCAAATATTAATTTAGAACTTTTTTCTTTGTAGTCCGCTTTTCTATTCTCAGAAGTTAATTAGAAAAGATTATGCAAATTACTATACAATCTTAATCATTAACGAGCCAACATATAAATGTAACAGCCCGAAATATTCATCTAATTAATTCCTGTTTTCCACGTATTATATAAAATTGTATTGCAAAATACTTTTTTTACAAATAAAATTGATTTGTCTTCGATTTAAACAAAATTACCAGAGCATCAAAAAACATTAGGTATAGCTCGTGATTTTCAGATGAACGATATTAAAATAATCATGAGACTAATTTTACAAGTGAGTACTTCCTGGAGCATTTATTTTATCTATCTATCATGTAGATACACGTAGATAAATAAATTTCCCGAATGAGTAAGCTTGCATGTGACTAATATCCGTAATTGAGAAAGAGAAGTACTTCTTATTTCGTAGAAAAACTTTTTGAAGTTTTTTGTTTTTAATATTTCCAGATAAATTACCATTATCGCAAAAATTGAGCAGTGTAACCTGTTAACAACAGTCTATTATATAATATATTCTCCACATTGTACCGCCTATTATTCTTATTATTACTATAGTCAAATTGTACACATCATAATAATAAAGTTCATCCAAAAGGAGTACCCCGTAAGAGTAGTGTCGGAACCCCTTGAAAAAGTTTACCGGGAATCACCCCACGTACCGATCCCGGCTAAAAGGAGAGATATTTTTGTAAGGCGCGAAACGACAGTCGCACGGGAACAGTCGGGGTGTCGTTCGTCGTCGAAAGCGAAAAAACGCGCAAATCTTTTTTAAAATTTCCATTTTCTCCGAATTTCGGTAACGGGCAGCCAATGTAGACGGCCGTGGAACGTACGCCATTTAGCCCCATAGACGCCTCTTGCCGGATGGTTCGAACGCATATTCTCCACGTACGCGCGCTACTTAAAAGGAGAGATATTTTTGAAAGACGCGAATCGATCGTCGCCCCCGGCCGCGCCAATCACTTTCCATCGTTGAAAGCGAAAAAACGCCCAAATCTTTTTCGAAATTTCCATTTTTCTCGATTTAGGGTAACGAACAGTCAATGCGGCTAAATTGCCTAGGAGAAATGTCACATTCCCCGTCGCGATCGGTCAAAATACCCAACTTCGATCGCGAAAATTGGCACGTTTAAAATCGCCCGGGTGCCGCACGAATGTCGAAAATAGGTTGGGGGGACTTTCGTTTTTCGTAATCGACCGAAAAAAGGGGCGAAAATGTTTAAATATCCGCGCGAGAGACGAAATTATGACCCCGTGTTTTCGCAGTTCGATTTCCATTTATTGTCAAATATGGCGCCTAGAACGCAAATGTCAAATTTACCGCTGATCTTTAAGTGATGTTTGCGATGAGAAAAACGACCTTAATCTTTCGAAAAATATGCCACATCTCTTCTAAAAAGTATTAAGTTAGCGAATCCAGTCCGAAACGCGACCGGCACCCGTATTTACCGAGATATAAGACCGTTTCTGGCAGGCTGTCATCGGTTAACTACATGTGGAATGATTGCCGCTTTTAAAGTTGGATTTGAACCGATTGGAAAGGTCTGACAATGTTTTGAAGCTTAAAAAGGGTCGAGTACACCTCTATATTACTATTAATACCTCGATTTTTAAATTTAAGATCACCACCGATATAAATACTACATCGATGTGTCCGAACGTCAGATGCATACTTTTACGCTCAAAAGCGGCTTTTGTGGGGGCGATATCGTTCGAGAAATGAATAATTTACCAAGGCTAAGGTCCTAAGTACCTAAAAAAAGCAAAATATCTAGCTAAATGCTCAAAATTTCACAAATTTTTTGATATCTGGACTATACATATCCCAACAATCGGAAAGGTTATATCCTCATAGATGTGTACTTTCAAAGGTGATAATCACAGTTTATAAAGGTTTCTCGGTGGAAGTATGCAATAATATGTGTTTCAGGCATCATCACAGACAGCCGCACCAAGAATATCAGCAAGTATCACATAACCGTTTAGACACGCTCTCTGCTATTTCATACGTAACATGTCCGTTAATAAATCAAGTTTTATCGAATGAATGAGTACCTATATCTTATAATTTCGCACTTACCAGTTATAAATTACAATTACGATGGAGAGAATATTGTTCGACGGAATTGAAATTGATCGAAGGTTTTGAAAATATCTTCCCATATATTCAGAAATCTAATGGTAATAGATTGGGATTGATGTTCACCCTGATGATTTTCTTAACATTTTTAACACACAATATTAATAGATAAAACTCAACGACATTTCGGTTTCTTTCAAAAATTACCGTTATTTGAGGCAAGTTACGGTGAAAAGTCAAGGTCAAATATGAAATGTCAAACCAGGTTCTCTATATATTTAACAAATTGACAGACATCTAGCGATTCTCTGTAAAGATCGATGAAATAAAGTTATATATTATCACTATTGTCGTTACATTTCTTAGTTATCAATTTTTAGTTCTGCCGCTCATTAAATGCTCAGGTTTACGTTTTAAAGTTCAAATATAAAAATTGCACACACTGATTTTATTGCAACCACTCGATCAATACATTTTATGAACACAACGAATTTATAGATATTCTCACTGGCACATCATGTGCAAATAACTTCCGCAATATGTTTCGATATTTCTTCGCACTGCCAAAATTTATTGAGATCATCACAGACAGCGGCACCAAGGATATCATCAATTCGCACATAACGTGGGCTGGAAATTTAGATACGCACAACAAGACGATTTAATCGATTTTTCCAGTGACAGAATCTACATGACAGAACCTCCTCCTCCTCGATAATTCTTTCCACTTAAACAGCAACACCAATCAACTGCAAACTATATCATACAGATGCCAGGATGTATGGCCCCATTTACATTTTCTTAGATTTTCTTCTACAACACATTGGTTTATAATAAACGATAACAGAGGTTAGATATGTTTTACCTTCAAACAATCGGAAATAATAACTGCTTATTGTATAGGTACATCTGTTGTTAAAAGCATATACGAAATGCTAACGACGTTTGTACATCTTTTAATTTCAAGTTTCATTAAAAATACATCATACAACGGAATTGTTTAACACTGTCAATCTAGACCATAGAATAACCAAACTAGACCAAATAAACAGTATATTATACCAGTGTTGCCACCGCTGAGAAGTTTTAATAATAGATTTTCTTTTCGGCGTAATCATAATTTTTTAAGGCCAAAATAAAAGAACATCCTCCGATATGAAAAACGTAATAGATTTTTCGCTTAATGTAACATGGTAATAGCGTGGAGCCAATTGTAATAGATCTGTTACGAAAGTAATAGCAGTGGGAACACTGGTATGTATTGTCAAATCTAAAGTGAAGTTAGTGTAACTTATGACAGCACACTACATCTGTGTGCGTGTGTCCACGCGTGCGCGTACATTAAATGCATTTTCATGTCGTGAGTGGATATAAAATACATTAGCAATTTCAATTTATAATAATATCGGGCAGCTAACATTATGAATTACCGTATTTCCATATGAAACATTAAATTACCCCTAAAGAATAATATATATAGCCGTTTTTAGAATCATTTTAGTTACCACGATAGTGGATAGTCGGTCATGGACGGGTAACAAGCCCGGTCTCGAATCCGAAGTTAGCGCTAACATTTTTAAACATTTTCTTTCAACATTGTGCGCGAAATTCACATGCAAGTTATATTACTAGAACAAAAATTAGAACAAATTAAAACGTATTTTTTATATAATTAATAATATAACATACAGGGCCGTATTAAAACAAAAAACAATCTAAATATGTTTTTCATGCATAAAATTTAGAGGCATCTTATATACCGGAACAAATTAAAACGTATTTTTTACCATTTCAACAAATTTCGTTCAACTTACAATTTAATTTTATGTATACAGTAGGGCCAGATAAAAGTTACCACTATAGAAAATTAATATACTTATACAATTTTGTCAAACTTTGCACATTACCTATGCATATGTCTCTTTCACTGTGCCGCTAGATACAGGCTGGTAATTGGCACGTTTATATATATATATATAGTATGTGCAATTTTTAACTAAGATAAAATTAATATACAGGATGTACCGACGGTCCCGAACCAATCACACAAATATACTACTGAGACGCGAAGAGTCCAGTTTTTTTACAAGTGACAGGCAAGAATTAAGAAAAAAGGAATATACAGGGTGTACCGACGATCCCGAACCAATCACACAAATATACGACTGAGACGCGAAGCGTCCTGTCTTTTTATAAGTGACAGGCAAGAATTAAGAAAAGAGGAATATACAGGGTGTACCGACGATCCCAAACCAATCACACAAATATTCGACTGAGACGCGAAGCGTCCAGTCTTTTTATAAGTGACAGGCAAGAATTAAGAAAAAAGGAATATACAGGCTGTACCGACGATCCCGAACCAATCACACAAATATACGACTGAGACGCGAAGAGTCCAGTTTTTTTACAAGTGACAGGCAAGAATTAAGAAAAAAGGAATATACAGGGTGTACCGACGATCCCCAACCAATCCCACAAATATACGACTGAGACGCGAAGCGCCCAGTTTTTTTACAAGTGACAGGCAAGAATTAAGAAAAAAGGAATATACAGGGTGTACCGACGATCCCGAACCAATCACACAAATATACGACTGAGACGCGAAGCGTCCAGTCTTTTTACAAGTGACAGGCAAGAATGAAGATAAAGGGAATATACAGGCTGTACCGACGATCCCGAACCAATCACACAAATATACGAGTGAGACGCGAAGCGCCCAGTTTTTTTACAAGTGACAGGCAAGAATTAAGAAAAAAGGAATATACAGGGTGTACCGACGATCCCGAACCAATCACACAAATATACGAGTGAGACGCGAAGCGCCCAGTTTTTTTTACAAGTGACAGGCAAGAATTAAGAAAAAAGGAATATACAGGGTGTACCGACGATCCCGAACCAATCACACAAATATACGACTGAGACGCGAAGCGTCCAGTCTTTTTACAAGTGACAGGCAAGAATGAAGAAAAAGGGAATATACAGGGTGTACCGACGATCCCGAACCAATCACACAAATATACGAGTGAGACGCGAAGCGCCCAGTTTTTTTACAAGTGACAGGCAAGAATTAAGAAAAAAGGAATATACAGGGTGTACCGACGATCCCGAACCAATCACACAAATATACGAGTGAGACGCGAAGCGCCCAGTTTTTTTACAAGTGACAGGCAAGAATTAAGAAAAAAGGAATATACAGGGTGTACCGACGATCCCGAACCAATCACACAAATATACGAGTGAGACGCGAAGCGCCCAGTTTTTTTACAAGTGACAGGCAAGAATTAAGAAAAAAGGAATATACAGGGTGTACCGACGATCCCGAACCAATCCCACAAATATACGACTGAGACGCGAAGCGCCCAGTTTTTTTACAAGTGACAGGCAAGAATTAAGAAAAAAGGAATATACAGGGTGTACCGACGATCCCGAACCAATCACACAAATATACGAGTGAGACGCGAAGCGCCCAGTTTTTTTTACAAGTGACAGGCTAGAATTAAGAAAAAAGGAATATACAGGGTGTACCGACGATCCCGAATCAATCACACAAATATACGAGTGAGACGCGAAGCGCCCAGTTTTTTTACAAGTGACAGGCAAGAATTAAGAAAAAAGGAATATACAGGGTGTACCGACGATCCCGAACCAATCACACAAATATACGACTGAGACGCGAAGCGCCCAGTTTTTTTACAAGTGACACGCAAGAATGAAGAAAAAGGAAATATACAGGGTGTACCGACGATCCCGAACCAATCACACAAACATACGAGTGAGACGCGAAGCGCCCAGTTTTTTTTACAAGTGACAGGCAAGAATTAAGAAAAAAGGAATATACAGGGTGTACCGACGATCCCGAACCAATCACACAAATATACGACTGAGACGCGAAGCGTCCAGTCTTTTTACAAGTGACAGGCAAGAATGAAGAAAAAGGGAATATACAGGGTGTACCGACGATCCCGAACCAATCACACAAATATACGAATGAGACGCGAAGAGTCCAGTTTTTTTTTACAAGTGACAGGCAAGAATTAAGAAAAAAGGAATATACAGGGTGTATCGACGATCCCGAACCAATCACACAAATATACGACTGAGACGCGAAGAGTCCAGTCTTTTTACAAGTGACAGGCAAGAATTAAGAAAAAAGGAATATACAGGGTGTACCGACGATCCCGAACCAATCACACAAATATACGACTGAGACGCGAAGAGTCCAGTTTTTTTACAAGTGACAGGCAAGAATTAAGAAAAAAGGAATATACAGGATGTACCGACGATCCCGAACCAATCACACAAATATACGACTGAGAGGCGAAGCGCCCAGTTTTTTTACAAGTGACAGGCAAGAATTAAGAAAAAAGGAATATACAGGGTGTACCGACGATCCCGAACCAATCACACAAATATACGAATGAGACGCGAAGAGTCCAGTTTTTTTTACAAGTGACAGGCAAGAATTAAGAAAAAAGGAATATACAGGGTGTACCGACGATCCCGAACCAATCACACAAATATACGACTGAGACGCGAAGAGTCCAGTCTTTTTACAAGTGACAGGCAAGAATTAAGAAAAAGAGAATATACAGGGTGTACCGACGATCCCGAACCAATCACACAAATATACGACTGAGACGCGAAGAGTCCAGTTTTTTTTACAAGTGACAGGCAAGAATTAAGAAGAAAGGAATATACAGGGTGTACCGACGATCCCGAACCAATCACACAAATATACGACTGAGACGCGAAGAGTCCAGTTTTTTTTACAAGTGACAGGCAAGAATTAAGAAAAAAGGAATATACAGGGTGTACCGACGATCCCAAACCAATCACACAAATATTCGACTGAGACGCGAATAGTCCAGTCTTTTTACAAGTGACAGGCAAGAATTAAGAAAAAAGGAATATACAGGATGTACCGACGATCCCAAACCAGTCACAGGTGTAGACGGAGGTTAGCGGAAAGTGGTACGGTTTGGCTGGTCTGCTGCGTTGGGACGTAAGTGGTGCGTTCGAGGTGGAGCGCGGGCTTTCTACTTTCTGCCGAGTGGGGGCGGTAAGCGGACATCGAACGACAAATTAATAGTGTGGGTGAACCGGACCGGCTTTCTAGTTGTATATAATGTTTAAAATCTTATTTTCTTGACCTTATTTTTTTCTTGGTTTTCAGGTCACTCAATGATAAAAATACTTCATATACAGGGTGATTCACGGAACCTGTTCATTAAAAGTTCTTTAATTTGCAGTGATATCTCGATTTTGAAACTTCGGCGTTAAGCATAGTTGGCTATGATCTATTTAGAAAAGTAAGTTAATCAATGTCGCACTTCCGATTACATCGCAAGTCATGGCCAACTTTGATATTATAAATGCATACCTATATTTTTAGTCGCATTTTTAGATTCTATAGGAAATTTTAAAACCAATTTTATTAAACATCTTCCTAGCTATTGGTTACCGTTTTCAAGTTATTTCTATTTTTGTGAAAAAATTGAAAAAAAAACATATGATGCATTAAAAGCGTGTGACAGCTATACAGTAAAAGGTATACAGCTTTTATGTGAATTGTAGAGGGCACAAGTACTTTACTATTTAACCACGGCATAAAAAGCAACAAAATTATACAAATATATCTCACAACCTAGGATTTATTTGGCGTAACTTCATAGTACTAAAAGTATTTTTTTTTCAAATGGAACGCCCTGTATATTTTTACGCTATGCGATGTAGAATTTAATTCTCTATCGAAAAGCTATAAGTGTTCTTATGCCTATCTCAATCGCTTCTTTCAGAATTAGTGATTTTCAGAAAATGTAGTTTTGAATTGGTATTTAATTAATAGTAGGCGGTAAAAAACAATTTTAAGAGATATTATATAAAAAAAACAAAATATAGTATAAGAAAAATTTATTGAATACAAGATAACCAAAAACGAAATGCTGTATGTATTATGTATAATAAAATTATAAGTGTTGTATGTGACCCCCATTCGATTGCAAACACTTTAAGACCCTATTATAAACTTCTGTTATTGTAGCCTGCTTTATTTGTTCAGGATCTATGTTCTCAAACGCTTCTCCTCCTCGTCGCTCTAAGTTTCGGTCTGCCATCATAAATTTGAAAATGTATTCTCCCATACATTATTAAACAAAATACATTAAAACTAAATGCATTCTGGTAGCAAGCTTCACGAACGAAGTGAGGGTTTTGCGGTGCCCAGTAATGCCAGTTGCGTCTATTAACAATGCCCTCTCTGGTAAATTTGGATATTCATCCGTCCAAATATTTTTTTTTAAAAACTGTTAATCTTCCTGGAGCCTTATGAATATTTGTTCGCCAAAAGCAAAACGGCGAGCCTCATCGCCAGAATGTAACGCTTGCCCGATTTTATGTATTGTATTTTATGTTTTGATAGAATACACTGTATCGATGAACAGGATATACCTACTTCTTCAGCAGCAGCACGTATGGAACTATCAGGGTGGCTGTGAAAATAACCTAACACCATTACTTCATAATTCTCATCCTGTGTTACACGTTTTGGCACCTGTTTATTATGCTTCCATTGTCCAGTACGTAAAAAGTTTTATTGAATTCGTCGGAAATGTGTTCTGTTAATAGGCGGCAAGTGAGGATGTCGGCTATTAAATACTCTGCAAGTTCTGCTTAAAATTTTATTACATTCTCCGTGAATACAAAATATACTTAAAATATCTTCACTTCTAAAAATTATTAAAATGGTTTTCCATTTTTGCTAATGCAATAAACACAACAACACAGATCAAAATAATTTGACGGATCACTTGAGTGTAGACTGATATTGTTTAGTAATGCTCCGTAGTCCGCACAACCTACTGCGTGCCAATTTTCTAATGAAATAATCATTCAAACCTACATTTTCTGAAAATCACAAATTATAAAAGAAGCGATAGAGATAGGTACAAGAACACTCATAACTTTTCGATAGAGAATTAAATTCTACATCGCATAGTGTAAAAATATACAGGCTGTTCCATTTGAAAAAAAATAGTTTTAGTACTAAGAAGTTACGCCAAATCAACCCTAGGTTGTGAGACACCCTGTATGATTTTGTTTACTTTTTATGCCTTCGTTAAATAGTAGAGTACCTGTACCCGCCACAATTCACATAAAAGCTGTCTACCTTTTACTGTATGGCTGTTACACCCTTTTAACGCATCATCTGTTTTTTTTGGATTTTTTCACAAATATCAAAATAACTCCGAAACGGTAACCGATACCTAAGAAGATGTTTTATAAAATTGGCTTCAAAATTCCATATAGAATCTAAAAGTGCAATCAAAAATATAGGCTTCTATTTAAAATATTAAAGTTGGCTATGACTTTCGATGTAACCGGAAGTGCGACATTGATTATATCACTTTTTCTAACTAGATCATAGCCAACTATGGTTATCGCCGAAGTTTCAAAATCGAGATAACATAGCAAATCCAAGAACTTTTAATGGACAAGTTACGTGAATCACCCTATATACAACGTTTCTGCTGTTATTATAACCTTTATCAAATACATGTATAGAAAATTATAATATATTGTAAATATAAAATGACAACGTTAAATCGTAAATAAACCTTTTCGTTTTATAAATGATAAAATCATTAATAATAATAATAATAATATATGCCTCTATTGCGCGAAACATAAGGGTAATCAGAAAATACAGAAAATCAATCAACAATCAGCGCAATCTCAGGGAGCGATTCAGTTATCACTGCTCTTTACCTAACCCTGTATTCGAATGACGAATTTAATACATAAGTACTACTTATAAAATCATACCTTAAAACTAAATTCGGCATGCACACCCCTACAATACAATCAGTGGTACAGCAATATAGTCGCAACCACAGTAATAGTAATAATAATCCATAACAATAATAACAATAGAAATTATAATAATTGTCAATACTAGGAGACCATTAGCACTTTATACACTCCGCAATGAATAAATCAATAAGTAATTCTAAATCTAATAAAGCAGATAAATGACTTTATTTATATGGGTACTAACCCGTATCCGAGCAAAGAAAAAATGAAGAAATGATGGAGACAATGATAAAGTAAGATAGAACAAGATAAAGCATGCACACACTAACCCGAGCTCAAATTTAGTAGAGACTTAAGTATTTTGCTCTTAGGCCGGTACTGGTAAATGCATTGTGTATTGATAAAGTAACACCGTGCTACCTCAGAAAATAAGGGCTTGCCAAGATACTGAAAGTCACATAGAATTCAATAGGGACCTTTCAAAATGAATCCAGAGCAAATCCTGTTACTGGGGAATTAATTAAAAAAAATATTAAAGACAATCGACGAATGTGGTCGCCGCGCCGCCTTGAATTTATCGACATATCGATAAGTAATTTTATAGGAAATAATAAGAAATTCAGAAGGAATTTAATAATTTAAAATTTAATGAAAAAATTCAATCAACTGAGATCAGAAAACTATTAAAAAAATACAAGAAATCTTTCAAGGTTCAATATACAAAATTACTTATGGGTGAAAAGCAAATGTTAACGATTGGTTATATAGAAAGCAGTCATATATATAGAAAACCATTTAACCTGGTACAACTAATTGCAGGCAACTGTAAAAAGTGTAGAAGAATTACTAAAAAAAAAATCGCTAACGCATTACAAAAATTTCTAATCAAAGAATTAATAAATTTGAAATTTAATTTAACTCAAACCAAAGCAAAGTCTGACAAAAACGATTTTTGTTCGAATTATTGTTTAAAAAAGGTCAGCGTGAGTTCACACACAGCATTTGTACAACGTGCGTTGCGCCCCGACGTTTTATAATCCCCCCCGTCTACACATATTTCGTTGCGTTACCCCACAGCGCAACCCAAGTATGTAGTACATATGGAAAGTATCGGATGCAATTTCTGTTGGCGGAAACCCCGACCTCACGCGCAGTCTACGTTACCAGCTCTAAAATGCGGCTGAAGCTCGCTGCATGAACGGCGTACAGTATTGCAGATACATATTACAATAAAATCTGAATTTTGTATTTTGTACGAATCGCGAAGGTAGTGGGGGTTATATTCACATGTGCGATTCATATATAACGTTTCATCATTTTTCTTCGGGTGCGTTGCACTCCAGTGAGCACGGTCACTTGTTATCGCGCACCCACCAACTGAAAATGCATGCACATAAGTTATTTGTTCATGATAGGCCATAGTTCATTCATTTTCCTCCGTATGTACAACTAAATTACTTTCTTATTTAATATACGGGTATTGCTGATAATAATAATTATTATCAGCTTGAATAGAATAAAGTAAGAACCGTTCAAATACATATTGAAAATCAGATCTGGTACACATTTAAACCTGTGCCCCTCAGATCTACATCAAATTCGGAAATTCGTCTGGGAATATGATGAACAAACAACATTTAAAATATTAAGTGTAGTATATATAGCAAAAATCCAATCATGAGTGTTAATACCAATTAGCAAGATTTAAATTTTGACTAGTTTACATAAGATACAAGTTTCTTTAAACCAATTAAAAATTTCAATTTCACTTTTATCTCATATATTCGGTTGATTCCATGAAAAACGAAGTACAAACCAGGCGTCGGCAACACAATGTGTGAACTACCGTATCTATTTGTACCTGTTGTCCTCATTTGTACCGTAAATGTTGTCCTCATTTGCGGTACTGCACCCTGCTATGTGTGAACTCACGCTTAATCCTCCTTGAGCACGATTTTTGCAATACTGTTGTTATATATCTTTTGTGATTTCAGAAAATGCTGCGGTGGTTTTATTTCAAACAAAAAATACATATAGACAATGAATACAAACCACCCTCGTCGAGTGAAGAAGGCAAAATAACTTTCTTTAAAAATTTCTTAACCCCATCTTGGCACAAACCACCAGATCATGAAGGAGTATCTGAGACCAGTAAACCCAGAGAAGCTGTTCTACAAGTTGTCAACCTTGACTCAAAGGCAAAAATATCCAATTATCCTAAATCTTACGAGTAAGTGTAGCAAATTATCTACTATTTCTACAATTTCTAACACCATTTTCATATTTATGTTTATTTTAGGGATATTTCGCGTTTAAAAAAAGCATTTGCCGATAACGAATTTATAGCTAGTGTAACAGAGGAATCCTTAGATAAGGTAATAAATACCATGCAAGAACGTAAAGTACTTGCCGGTGAAATTATTATTAAAGAAGGAGAATCTGGCGAAGATATGTACGTATCCGCAAAGGGTACGTATGACGTTTACATTAAAAATAAAAAGGATAGCACCTTCAATGATGAACGGGTATTCGGAGAATTAGCTATTCTGTATAATTCAAAGAGAATGGCTACAATTAAAGCCGTCACTGATGGTAAACTGTGGGTGTTACGTCGTCATGTTTATCAGCAAATCATTGTGAGTTTAGCCAAGGAATTTGAGCAAATATTGTCACTTTTGAAGAATGTTGTTTCGGTGAATCAGTTAAGTGCGGAATCACTAATAAACATTGCAAATCTGCTACAGAAAGAGTTTTTTGAAAGCGACTCCGTTATTGTCCAAGAAGGGGACATCGGAGATAAAATGTATATCATAAGAGCCGGTGCCGTAACGATTACGAAGGAAAAGGAAGGTAAAGTCTCGGAATTGGGGCGAGGGAACCTTTTCGGAGAGAGAGCTTTACTCACAAACGAATGTCGACAAGCAACAGTTATAGCAAATGCCCCTGGAGTCGAATGCTTAACATTGACTCGACCACAATTTGAAGAGCACTTTAATGATATTATAGACTATAAAAACAAAAATTCGGCCACGAATTCCATTCAGCAAACTTCTCCTCTTATTATAGAATATCCAGACATAACCCTAACTAATCTGAAATTCATAGGAACCTTAGGAGAAGGGGGTTTCGGGAGAGTAGAATTAGTACAGCATAAAACCAATCCGAAATTAGTTTTTGCTCTGAAACGTTTAAAAAAAATTGATGTTGTGAAACAAGAGCGGATACAACATGTAATCAACGAAAGAAACAGTCAAATAACTTGTAATAGTATTTTTATTGTGCGCATGTACAATTACTTTAAGGACAGTAGATACTTATACTTTCTGATGGAATGTTGTTTAGGAGGAGACTTGTTTACTTATTTAAAAAAGCACAAGGGTCGAATGGTATCAGAGTATCATGCCCGTTTTTATGCTGGTTGTGTGCTAGAAGCTTTTGCTTATCTGCATGAACGGAACTATATTTACCGCGATTTGAAGCCCGAAAATTTGTTAATAGATTCTAAAGGTTACCTCAAGTTAACAGACTTTGGCTTTGCAAAAGAAATAAATTCGTCTGCAAAAACATATACATTCGCTGGAACTCCTGAATATATTGCCCCAGAAATTATTCGTCAGAAGGGTCACGACAAATCTGTAGACTACTGGGCGTTTGGAATTTTAATTTATGAATTGCTTGCTGGCACAACTCCATTTAAGACTAATGATCCTTCACACGGAAAGACCTATAATCGCATTCTGAAGGGAATAGAAAATGTGGATTTTCCTAACGTGATCACCCCGTGTCCTCAAAATTTAATTCGAAAACTCTGCAGGCTTGTCCCAACTGAACGACTAGGTAATCAAAAAAACGGTATTAAAGATATTCGAGCCCACAAATGGTTCCAAAGCTTTAAGTGGAATAAACTGAGAGATAAAACTATGTCGCCCCCTTTCGTACCAAAATTAAGTAGTAACAAAATAGATATGAAGTATTTTGAGAAACTTGCTGAGGACGATGATATTCCCCCAGAAGAAACAACTAGCTTTGATGGGTTTTGACAATCGCATCATCTATTATTTGTATAAATACAAGAGGTGAATTATGCGTTTAAATAGCATTTACTACGCATTCATCTTAATGGATTATCAGAGTACCTTCGTCCAATATGAAACAGTAGGTCAATTATATCATATTTGCTGGTTTTATTTAATATTAAAATACCGGATATTTGGAATTGATATTGAAAGCATTCTTGAGTTTATATCAAATGTTGCTAAAAGGTGGAACGTGTGAAATAATTTACTGTTTATAAAATGTATGTGATTTTTTTAACAATAGCTTATACTTGGTGCAACGTATTAAGAAAAAGAAGATTCAAGGCACAGTACATACCTAAACATATTCATAGGCAAAAATGGATTTTTGTACTTATAATTAAATTATATGACATTATTGTATATATTAAAGTGATTGATTAATTGTGATCGTATTAAAGTTATTTTTTATTTCAATTATTGTATTACTTTTTTTGCCAGTCACGACAACGTCAATTTTCATGCGCGGACAATCGACGGGTGTGTTTTTATTAGAGCTGTTATCCGGATCTGAAACTTCGAATCCGGATGCGCTATCCGAAACCTTAGAACCGAATTCGCTGAAAGCTCAGAACTGGATCCGCTATTCAAACGTCGGTCGGATCCGGATCTATTGAATATTGAATATTTATTTGTACACAAGGCAGAATATGGATGTCGTATGCCAGATATAGTAAGTAAGGTGTATTCATGCAGTAAATCCTCAAAATTCGCGAAGGTGTCTAAAAGGAGGGCATGCAGGGTTCAGTAATAAAAACATATAATAATAAAATTGAACAAATTATGTATATACCTAATTATGTATCACAATAATATTATTATTTGTACAATATTATCGTTATGTTTAAATGTATATGTAAATGAATAAATTTCTAAAAAATTTAAGCCTTAAAAATGGTGAATGATGAAAAACATAAAAGCATTTGCTGATAGAAATTTGTTACGAGAAGACAGCTCGGTAGCACGTTTATAAAGAGAATAATATTCTTTCTTCTTAAAAAAAATGTTGTCTAGGTTTAGGAGACCGAGCAAAAAGAGTTCGTTTGTAAGTTGTCAGCAGTGTTATTAAATTGGTATAAAATTTCTTCTTTTTGTAATTGACCTATTTCTTGTAATTTGAACTATGTTGTTTTTTTTTTGGATAAGGGTGTATTTGTTATGTAAATGTTTAAAGTTTCATATTTTTTATTCTTTCAGCTAGCTACGTTTCGTTGTTTTTCAACATCTTCAGGCTTTTATTTCCTATAGTTAATAGACAAAATAATTACATAATTAAATCACTGGTGCAATCAGCAGCAGAGGGACGGTGTCCTTGGAGGCCATTGTGGGCCTCCCCCCGTTGAAGCTTTATGTGGAGGCGGAGGCTATGAATGCGATCCTTAGACTGAAAACCAACAATTTGTGGCATCTCAACATTAGGGTTGGAGGGCACACTGATACTACGAGTATGATACTGGACGGACCATTGCTGCAAATGCCCACGGACAATATGGCACCCGAAATTATCTTCACTGAAAAAGTGAAAATCTCCATACCGAACGGAAAGCAAGCACGTAGGGATATTACTGCTCTTATTGACTGCTTCACAGACGGATCAAAATCCAGCCAGGGCACAGGAGCCGGTATTTGCGGACCGAGCCCTAATCAAAGGGCATCTATAAGCCTGGGGAGCATGCGATGGTTTTCCAGGCAGAGGTATTCGCCCTTGCAGCCTGCGCAGAAACCATTGCAAAGGGGGGCTGCATGAGGAGGAAAATAAGTATAATGACTGATAGCCAGGCTGCTATCAGGGGAGTCTCGAGCACTGTAACTAGGTCAAAACTAGGTAGAGACTGTAAACAATCCGTCAATACACTGGCACAGGATCACACGGTGTCGCTGATTTGGGTGCCGAGACATGAGAATATAAAGGGCAATATAAATGCCCGACGAACTAGCCAAGGAGGGCTCTGAAAGACACTTCATAGGTCCAGAGCCCGTATGTGGGATTACTAAGGATTCTGCTAAAGGGAGATCTGGACCTGGTTAGACATGGAAAGTACAAACAAATGGAGGCGACCGAAGGTCAACTCCATCCTAAAATGCTAATAGGGGATGGGGATGCTATGTTCTCTGATAACCTACTTAGACGCAACAAGAAAGAAGCTAAAACCATTACTGGGCTGGTAACTGGACACTGACCCCCGAAAAAGCATCTACCCAACACAGATCGAGTAAGCGAACCGTGCTGCAGAAGATGTGAGCTACAGGAGAAAACGAGTTTACATGTAATCTGCACATGTGAGGAGTTGAAAGTACTCCGGCAGGAACATTTCGGGAAGGATCTATTGGAGCCCTTGAAGGTTCTCAAATTTCCACTGGGTAAGATACTGGGCTTTATAGAGAACACCAAGCTGCTCGAGTGGAAGTAAAAGATTTGATAGACACGGTACAATCAGCACCTAGCTCAAGTGCCTGGACTAAAAGTGTCCACCCTAACGTTATGAATGAATGAATGAATGAATGAAAGATATTCATCGTTTATTCTAACCAGAAGTTATTTTCATGGAAAATTTTCATTATTTCTTACATGGCGGTAAATATTTACTACACCGTTGTTGCGTTTGCTCTTTGTACCATATTTGTTTTTATACTTGTTTACGTAAATAAAGAATATTCCAATTTTTTCGGCTATAATATAATCTATATTAAATTACAAATAGACAGCTAGCAAAAAAATTAGTCATTGTTTTATTGTGGTATATTATTTTCAGAGCCTTCTTTCTTTCTATCTCAGAACATCTTCTGAATTTATTTATTAAAATAGTCGTATATAATGTAATATATTTGAAATCAGAAGACGCAGGCCATAAATCCTTGTCTATATATAGAGGAAGAGAAATTAAGAGTTTCAGTTCATAGTTTACTGACGATGACTAGTATATGTGCTAACAAAAGTGCTTATAGTTTTATTTTCAGATTTGATCTATGTTATTATTAGACAAAACAAATTATTTAATATTATATGTTACATGCCAATTTATTTATTATCTGCATCGATGTTCCTGCAGGTACTCATATCGAACAAATACTTGATACAATAATCAGAAGAAACGCTAAAACAAAGAAGTTTTAAGATAATAGTTAAATGAGAACGATTGGTGGTACAATGTGGAAAATATATCATACAGCAACTGCTTACAACAGGCTACTCTGCATAATTATTGTAATAATGGTAATCTATATAGAAATTTTGAAAAGAAAGAAATTGCTTACACCACGCACAACGTATAAGTGCAGGCTTGCGACAAATACTGCATGGTGGTGTACAATCTGAATCCTTCGGGAAACAAAATCGTACTGGATTTTCAAACTGTGCTGGCCGATCTTCGATGTATTCACTTTTATGCCATGCGAATTTAAATAAATTGAAGAACCTCGCCGATGACAATTGATTATGTGTCAAAGACTGTAACCGAATAATACTGTTTCTTTGATGTAGAGTTACATCGTAGGTTGTACCATTGTAGTTGCTGGATTGTGAAAATATTGACTTTTCTGTTTATTGGTGCTAACATCACTCGGACAATGCCCACTATACGAGTCCAATAATAAGATACTGTCACCTTCAGTATTTGGTAAGAAGACATATGTAGAGTAATCTCTAAAATGCTTCGAGGTCAATTTACCTGATGTTGATGCAGATATGTAGGGGAGAGTGGGTTAAAACGGGATGGTAAGGTAAAACGGGATACCGCCGTTTTCTCAACAACGAGTAGAGCCATCTACCTGCTAATCGTCAAATTAGCATCATACGATCTATTATTCATGCCCGGTTGCACCGACGAATAATCTTGGGTTGTAACAGGTAGTCGTTCCCGAGAGCGTTGCACCGACCGCCGGACCCTAACAATCTTAGTTTATGAGGTGTCAAAATCCAACCCTAAGAAATCCATCGTTTATGTGAATAATCTTAGATTTTTTCATAGCGACTATCTTCATAATATTTATCTAACGAACGTCGTATATGTTAAGTTATTGCTGTGACAGCATGTGACATAATATATATATAAATATATATGGAACTGGGATGTATTTATCGACCGATAAATAGTTAGAGAGAGATAAATAGTTAGGAGGCGAAATCGTCTCCCTATAAATATACATATATATATATAACCAAATTGGAATCAATTTAACCCCATAGGAATGTATTTTTCGTACTTATACATAAATGTATATTCCCATATTGTCTAAATTGCAAAATAAGTTCGAACCTTTCGCATAGGGATAGAACTCTATTTTCGTGATTATGCATAAATATATTTTGCCAGTGAGCAGAAAAACAAATATAATCCAAGCATGCGGTCAATCCTTTTGCGATGTTAGGTGTGATTTTAAAAGTCCAGTAAAACATCTGTTTTTAATTGAGCCCCTAAATTATTATGCATGGTACAACTGTTTGTGAGATTTCCAGTGCAGAGTCACGAGTATACATTTACTTCAGTTTCTAGTTGTGCTTTGTGTAATTCAGACATAAGAGAGAAAATGGATTTTGTTAAAAGTATTCGTTATACTGAAGCCGAAAAGGATGCCCTAATAAATATTTGCATCAAGTACAAGAATATTATTGAAAATAAAAAAACGGATGGCATTTCCAATAAACAAAAAAATATCGCGTGGGATATTTAATTTTTTTTAATGAAATTATATATAACGTGATTTGAATGTGATGTAACTTCACTTTTACTCATGTGATAGCAAACGTTAAGATCAGGTTAAGATTAGTACGTTAGTATCTACTTTTGACAGATTTGGCGCCCAAAATGATTTCACCAATCAGCAAACAGATTTTATCGACTATAGTCGAACATTCCAAGGTTTGTCAATCCTCGGTTGTTTAGGTCGGTGCAACGGTTAGAGAAAAATCTTGGTTTCACGAAAAAATCTGAGATTGACGAACGGTGGATTCGAACCGCTGTCGGTGCAACCGGGCATCAGTGTTGGTAACCATAGGAGTGAAGTTATTGCAAGTCTGTGAGAGAAAACACGTGCAACGGAAAAAGTGACATTATACTATTTTGTTTGGTGTATGTGTCAAGCAAAATATTTTCGTTCTGACTGGAGAGCAGGTAAATGTGAGTGTAGCTCATAGTTCTTGCGTTACTTCTACTTCAACTTTTTGATCCTTAATTAAAAGTGTCATCATTGTATGAACCAAAGAAATAATCATTTATTTTGAAATGCACAGTTGGGTAAAACGGGATACCATGCGGTCGTCTAAAACTATCCCGTATTACCCAACTCCTCTTATATTGATATCACTCAACCAAAAATATATATTTTTCCCATTCAGGTGTAAATCAAAATGGGAAAGTATAAAAGAAAAACCCAAAGACAATCCTGGGATGCAGGAAATATGCACCAAGCTGTGGAGGAAGTATTAGAGGGTAAAATGGGGTAGGTATCTAAAGGCTTCCAAGCAGTTTGAAGTTCCTCGTACAACTCTTAAAGCTAGAGTTAAAAAAATAAGGAAAGGAGTGCTTAATCGCAAAGAGTCATCGAAGAAAAAATTGGGCCGCCATACATCAACATTCTCTCCAGAACAAGACGAAGAGCTAGCGCAATATATTTTGTTTATGGAGGCACGATTACTTAGTTTCACACTAAATGACTTCAGCACTTTGGCGTTTGAATTGGCAGAGTGAAATCACTTGAACCATAGATTCAACCAGAACAAGAAAAAAGCCGGTAAGTCTTGGCTATATGGTTTTCTAAGTAGGCATCCAAACATCAAGCTGCGCACTCCGGAGCCTACATCGGTTGCCAGAGCCATGAGTTTTAATAGACCTGCTGTTCAAAAATATTTTACGCTGTTGTCTGATGTACTCTACAAACATAAGATTCTTCCCGAATGTATTTATAACGTGGACGAAACTGGCATTATGACAGTACCAAAGAAGAGGTCCAAATGTCTGTCACTGCGTGGAAAAAAGTTGGCTGTGTATCTTCAGCAGAACGTGGTGTTCTTGTCACAGTGGAAATTTGCATGAACGCCGCTGGAGTGTTTATGCCGCCAACATTCATTTTCCCAAGAGTAAGAGCAAAGCCGGAGCTTTTGGAAGATGCTCCTCAGGAAGCATAGTATATTATCATTCAACAGGTTGGATGCAAAAAGAGATTTTTACAGACTGGTTCTGTAAGTTTATAGATTTTGCCAAGCCCTCCAGAGAGAAGCCCGTTCTTTTGCTCTTGGACGGTCATTCAACTCACGCTAAAAACTTGGACGTAATTGAAAAAGCCAGAGCTAACAACGTTATACTGCTATGCTGTCCACCATACACTAGTCACAGATTGCAACCGCTAGATGTGAGTTTCATGGCGCCACTCAGCACGTATTACTCTTCAGAAGTCCAAAAATGGATGCAAACATCCAGGACGCGCTGTTACTGTAAACCAAATAGGAAAGCTTTTTGGAAACGCATATATGAAAGCCGCATGCGTCCAAACTGCAGTTAGTGGATTTAGAAAATGTGGAATACATCCACTTAATCCTAATGCTTTTCCAAACTGGATGTTCGAACCGGCTGAAACTACGAACAGATTAATGGTCAGTGAAAATACCAATGTGATCGAGAATCCTAAAACACCACCCAAAAGTTCACCAGGTGGGCCAACGCTCATTACACCGACAAAATCAGACGATGATCAAGCGATGATTTGCTGACCTATCTCTATAAAAAGTTTTTATGATAATCCGATTCCCTCATGCTCCGATAGCACTCCTTTTTGTTCGTCCACCGCCAGAATATTTACAGTAATCCCAGAACAAATCATTCCCATTCCACATTTGGAAAGGAAAATTAATGCTGATGACAAAAGGCGAGGTAAAACTGCTATATTATCTTGCTCGCCATATAAACAAGAACTAGAAAGATCTATCACAGCAAAACACAAGAAAATACGAAAGCGTAGTGTAGCTGAGGAAGCTTCAGCAAGTTCAAATAAAGAAATACAAAAACGTGTAAGACGCCGAAAGGTTATCAAAAAGATACAAAAAAAGAGTAGAATACAACAGTAGCAGTTCGGAAGGAGAAGAAATACGTCGTGCATATATTGTACGGAACTTTACTCAAACTCCAAATCAGATGACGGCTGGGTAAAATGTCAAAATTGTCAACGCTGGGCCCACGAAGCTTGCGCTGGAGTAGATCACGACGATGATGAAGAGTATTCATGCGATTTTTGCAAATAAAGTAGTGGTTTTCTTTTGTTTACTTAGTTTTATGAAAAAAAAAGTTTGAGTTACCTTAATGGTTAAAAGTTTCTTTAGCCACGTCTTCAAACTCTAATGCTACATCTGTTTTAAATGCAAAGGATGCCTGTTCTTGAGCTCTTACAATGATATCTCTTAAAGCATTGTGTAATTCTAGTTCTTCACTTGTTATACATGCAACCGCGATATTTGCAGCAAGGAATGTTATATGCAACAAATTCAGAACAGTAGCAATGTTAATTCTCATGATTTCAACAATTACTGTTCAACAACCAAATTGTGAAACGTAGTCGTCGTCAATAAAGTTCGAACTGCAACTTTTAACTTCTCATGCTCTATATATAGGTACTACATGAGACATGGATTCATGGTATATAAGATATCAATATAAACCAAATTGAATAAATGCAATGCACAACTGATCTAAAAGATAGTAAAAGTATTTAGATAAGTACATTAGTTACGATTTTCTTCACATAAATAACAATAAGTACCTACTTTCGCTATTTATACATATGTATAAATACATCAGACACGTAGGTACTTACACCATTTTTTTTTCTATAAATTGATTAATTTTGTGGCATGTTTAATATATATGAACGAATTGTACATACCTCTTGTATTTTTTTGCAAATAAAAATTTTCATATTCAAATAAAATGGAAGGTGGGGGTTGTTGCCGGTAAACAATAATTGTGAGAGGGAAACTCTGGTGGTTAATTATTCGTCTAAACTTTTTCTTTGATATGTCTTATGGTTTAGGAGGTACGATATTAAACCAAATAGCGAAATGGTGTGTTGCCAATAAAGCGCTGCTCCCCCAAAACGGGCGATTTAACAGCTGAGAAAGTTACCGTTGTTCTTACACTATATAAATCCACCAAGTTCCATTAAAACCGGTGAGGAATACTTCTCTGTGTTGTGGAGCGAGAAGGATAGCTATAGTTCACGGAATTTCTTTATACTATACTCACCTCAGATATTTTGGCGTAAAGCGTTAACTTTTGTAGAAAATAATTTAAAAACCTTTATGTAAAAAACTAAGTTTAAAGTACGATAAAGAGAAAAGTTTTAACGATAAAATATTGCAAATAAAATTTATTACAAAGTATAATAGTTGCATATTCCTAAGGTTATGTAAAACGAAACGATTTCTTTATCATCTTTTAAGTATTCGAAGAATACTTAATGTTGAAAATGGACATCCGCAAAAATTCCGAAACAATTGTCCTAAATTAATAAAATCGTGAAACCCGGACTGATCGGATATCTTGCGTGTTTATCTTTTAAGTAGGTAATCGAATCTGGAAAATAGTGAAAAGGGACTTTGTTACTTACAATAATTTATAGCAGATATTCATGAATAAACTGCACGTTAAATAACTCACCACTACTATTTAAAATGTCATACAATAATAAAAGAAAATAGATATCCTCCTGCGTACAGAACAATCGATGAAAAACATCATAAATTTACATATGTTTATACGCCAAATATACATATTATTTACTAGTTATCGCAATGTCTAATCGAAATGTTGAATAATTGCTAGGTACTAATTACACTTAACGTCATGATTGATTGACCATTTACAAACACTACATCGTAGGTGCACATTCATTTTCTTACGGCAAACAAAATTAGTCTTCTAGAAGCTGATATATGCTGATAAAGGTAGTTTAAATTTTAGGATCGACATGTATAAACCTGGAGATGTAAACCAGTTGAATTTTCTTAGTGCTACAAATAATATCAAACACAAGAAGAGTGTTTACTTAGAAGGCGCAAATATTTTTTATCAAAATAACAAAGTAACTCAAGTAGCACCGGCTGATAATGATAATATTTATAATACCTTACCATTCAATGTTTCGCAAAATGGTGTTGTATATGAATGTTTGAAACCAATAATATTACTGGAACGTTCGATGGGAATATTTCCGATAAGTGTGATTTCGGATGGTACGACTAAAGTAACATTGCCGTTAATGATATATTCTACACTATTGCTATTGCTAACACTGCTATACATTGCCTACATAAAGTGGGATAAAGTAGAATTTATAAAATCCGCCGAAGGAAAATTCGAGGAAGCCGTAATAGATTATCTCTTTACTGTTTATTTAATTCCTGTCGTTATAATTCCTATTGCCTGGTATGAAAGTAAGAGAACGGCTTCGGTTTTTTCAGAATGGAGAGCATTTGAAAATATTTACGAAAAGATTACACAAAAGAAATTACCTCTGTTTATGGGAAATAAACCATTGCTAGTTGCTTTAGGAGTACCAATGCTGTCTTGTGGAGCAATGGTGGTTACGCATATTACAATGGTGCGCTTTAGAATCTTGCAGGTAAGTTGCCTTACATTACTACTTACTATATTTTCGAATTTATTACTGGCACTCAATTTAAATAATCTTGCTGGTATTTCTTTCGCATATCCTGGACTGACTTTTATTACTGTTTATATACTTCCGGTGTTTCTATTAATTATTTTGTCTCCTTATAGTTCTTTATTAATTAACCTGAAACGCATTTGTTTTAGGTAATACCGTACTGTTTTATCAATACCATAACTTACATTGTTGGTGGAATGTGGTATTTGCATTGTGACCTTATTGGCCAGGTTGCTACAGTAATTGCAAACGATTTTGAAACAGCATTACATCACATTGGGCCTTCTGTTAAAGTCGCTGAATACAGATCCCTGTGGATGATGCTTGGAAAAATAACCCGCAACACAGGTTTAGGTTCCTGTTATGTTATAACCTTTCTCTGCTTATATCTATTTCTAATTATTACCTTAACTATATATGGTCTATTATCACAAATACAAGATGGACTAGGTATTAAGGATGTCGGTCTAACTATCACAGCGTTCTGTGCAACAGGGGTCTTGTATTTTGTGTGTGATGAAGCCCATTATGCTTCAGACTGTGTAAGAATTTCCACAACCTAATAATATGCACAGTATTCAGCGCAACTCTTGTTTTTTTTTTTTTAAGGTAAGAGTAAAGTTCCAAAAGAAATTACTTCTTGTCGAGTTATCTTGGATGAATGATGATGCACAGCAAGAGGTGAGTTTTTGATACTAACAATACGACGAAAAATCGTATTATTTTTGGAACGCATTCTCTCGTATAATAATAGTAAACAAATGAAAAAAAAAAAAAATAAAAACAAAAACAATTTTAAAAAAATAATGAATGTGATGATGGCATTGTTAAGTCTTATATTACTTAATACCTACAAATGAAATATGTATCAAAGTAAAAGTATGTGCTCATAATAGACTTTATGATTTTCAGATAAACATGTTTTTAAGAGCTACAGAAATGAGTCCCACTGATATAAGTCTCGGTGGTTTCTTTGATGTTAACCGAATTTTGTTTAAATCCGTAAGTAAGGCATTTGTGTAATTTAAGGTATTTTCTTGAAAATTTGTTTCTTGTAGCTGCTAGCAACAATGGTAACATATTTAGTTGTACTGTTACAATTTCAAATTAGTATACCGGAAGACACAACCGTAGAAGCAGTTCAATCTATTCCACAGGCAGTAAATAAACAATAGTATCTGACACCGCGATCAACCGAAATATAAGAGAAATGAACGTATAATTGCTACATATACCTGCATAAGAAAATAAAATGTATTTAGAAAATTGGCAGTAGTAATACTTACCTAGCATCCAAGATAATAGTTTAATGTTTTTATCAGGGACGTTGCTTTCGCTATAACGCCATATCAATGATATATGCCCACGAGGCAGGAGACATAACAATATTCAAGCTATAATTTCTTTTTTCGCATTGTTATTTTTGTTGGTTGCTAGCTAGCAGTTAGCTAACCGTCATAGTAAATTATATTTTCTTGTTGGGGTTAATAGAATATCTGTCAGATCTAGCTTTTCAAAAAGCCTTATTGATCATAAAAAGTTCCATAATTACTTCCACTTCTTGTAATTTGTTATGCTTTATGAACTTAATATCTGATTATGATCCTGTTTTAAAATAATTTTTATTGCAACGATGAGGCGAAATAAATTATTATGAAGTCCAATAATTCAAAGGAAAGTTATTAGCTTAATAGGGACTGATATTGGAAACAGTCTTATTAAAGATATTCATAGGACGTCTTTCTTTCTTAACCATAATGGATACAATTCAAAGGCTTACCAATAATTGACCAACTCTTCTACATTTGTCGATATGTTTTTAAGAGAAGATAATTATGCTCCTACACACAACGAAATTGCACGGCGTCAAGTGAAACAGAGTTGTGGTTTTTGCAGAAACAGTTGAACTGTTACTAAAAATTTGTTAAAATAGCATTAAAGAGAATTATTTACCGCATGCCATGTAGTTAGAAATACCCTACTACAAAAAGCAAAAATAAAGTGCATCTTGAATCTCCATGTGCTGCTATCATTTTGATATCGCTCTCGGATAATAATCATTCCAAGCCGAAAATTTTTAGTGTTGTGATTTAGTAAACCATTAGTGGGACTTTATTTTTGTGAAGAAAAATTTTGCGAAAAGTGCGTTGGAGCGCGATGGAGCGGACAGTTATGCTCACCCGCATAATGTCAAACGTAGGTGGCCCGTGTAGCGAGAAACGAAGACTATTCTCTGGAGTTACATATTGCATACTATAGTATGGTGCACCAATTTGGCATACCGTTCTGCAGAAGAGAGTGTACAGGGTTCTTCAGGGGAAGGCAGCAGAGGAAGATGTTGCTGAGGGAAAGCGTCAGCCTTCCGAACGACGTTAGTTGTGTATGGTTAAAATTGTCAAAAACACGCAAGGGGCTGGGGTATATTCTTAATGATGTTGGTGATATGGCTGGGGATAACACTGTGTCGTCGACACTTCATGATAAAATGTTTCCTGTTTGACTGATTAGCCAACTTCAAATTTAAAGATGCCCATTGTTTTATCATTCTCATGGCTATTGGACCATTGGCCTTGGAAATTTCGAGATAAAAACCCATCTGTAAATGTAAGCGAAGGGAAGTATCGACCGGACTCTGTTAGGGAACAGCAACTTAATTAATATAGGGTAATTCGGTCTTTTTAATAGATTCGGCGTTTACTTGATGTAAATCCATATTAATTAATAACACGAAATTTGTGAGATTTACACTTTATTAGTCGGATGTTAAATTGACAGCTGTTTCGCCGTACAACGGCTTCGTTAGAAAATATACAATACTATAAACTAAAACTACACATGCGCACAGCCTCCTATTTTTACAAACAACCGTTACAAAACATCAGTATTTAATAAATGTGCCTACGGTTTTAGGCTCTACACAAACATAATTAAAATCAAAACTGGTAATAACAAATTTAAAATTTTAGAAGCATTTACATTTGAAGTCTATAAGAGGAATAAATTTAATAATGGAGAATGATTAAGGTCTAATTTATCATTAAGTAAATCATCTGAAAATTTAAGTTTATTAATTTCAACTGCTTCTAATAAATCTAATTTTTTACTCTTGTTTTCTACATGAAGAATTTTAAAATTATTATTAAAACTATGGTTTTCTTTAATTAAATGATTGGAATACGACGAATAATTTTTATTATATTTAAATGGGTACAAATGCTCTGAAATACGTTTTTTGAAAGAACGTCCACTCTGTCCAATGTATGTTTTTGTACACGTGGCGCATGTTAATTTATAGACTCCTGACTACAAAAACGCGTCGTTTTATCTTTATTGTTTTTTATGAACTTCCCTAAATTATTATTAGTTTTATATGCAATTTTAATATTTTGTTTTTTTTAAAAATCTTTCTAAATTATTGGTTTCTTTACCTAAATAAGTTAATGTTTTGTAGTTGTTGTTCTTATTATCTTTTGTAATGTATATTTCTTGCATTGTTTTAGTTCGAATCTTTTTCAAAATTAATTGATCTATTATATTAGGGTCGTATTAGCAATCATTTAATTAAAGAAAACCATAGTTTTAATAATAATTTTAAAATTCTTCATGTAGAAAACAAGAGTAAAAAATTAGATTTATTAGAAGCAGTTGAAATTAATAAACTTAAATTTTCAGATGATTTACTTGATGATAAATTAGACCTTAATCATTCTCCATTATTAAATTTATTCCTCTTATAGACTTGAAAAAAAAGAAACATGATAGTTAAAGATGCAAGAGCACTGGGAATACCTGAAAAACTGGTAAGATTGATAAAAATGACGATAGAAGAATCAAAAGCAGCAGTACTTACATATGAAGGGATAACAGAGGAGGTAGAAATTACAAGAGGTGTGAGACAAGGTGATGGGCTGTCAGCGACCCTGTTTAATATAGCGATAGAAGGAGCAATAAAAGGGAGTAAGGCCACGGGAAATATAATAACAAAATCCGTTCAAATAATAGCATATGCAGATGACATCGCGGTGATATCGAGGAGTAAGAAGAACCTAGAAGAGACGACAGCAAAACTATTATATGAAGCAAGAAAAAGAGGACTACAGATTAACCAGCAAAAGACAAAATATATGAAAATAAGTAGAGCAGAAAGAGAAGATATACACTTAAAGATCAAAATAGGAGAACATGAATATGAAGAAGTGAAATCATTCAAATATCTCGGAGTCATTATAAACAACAGAAATGAGAAAAGTAGGGAAATTATGCATAGAATACAATCCGGATACAATGCGTATTACAAATATAGAGATATCATGAAAAATAGAATTATAAGCAAGAGGACGAAACTAAGTGTATATAAAACTGTAATAAGACCAGTAGTAGTTTACGCAGCTGAAGCAATGTGTTTAACGAATAAGGAAGAAGAACAGTTAAAAGTGTTTGAACGAAAAATAATTAGAAACATTTTTGGGCCCAAGAAAGAGGACGACGAAAACTATAGAAGACTGATGAACTTTGAAATAGAGAATATTCTAGAGGAAGAAAATATAGTGAGAACAATAAAATCAAAACGAATGAGATGGTATGAACACGTAAATAGAAAGAGTAAAGGAACAATAATACGAAAGATAATGGAGTGGAAACCCAAGGATTCCAGGCCCAGGGGAAGACCAAAAAGTAGATGGGAAGATCAAGTAGTGAGTGATATAAAAAAGATGGGTGTAAACGGATGGAGAGACAGGATGAAGGACCGGAAGGAATGGAAAAAAGTCGCGGATGAAGCAAAGAAGCATAACAGCCTATAGATAATAAGAAGAATGAAAGGCGGAGTGACCCACCGCTTTAATACCGAAGGGGTTTCAAGAGCTTTTAGCGGTTTCAGTTCCGAAAGGAACGTATAACCTAATATATATATATATAGACTTGAAATGTAAATGTTTCTAAAATTTTAAATTTGTTATTACCAGTTTTGATTTTAATTATGTTTGTGTAGAGCCTAAAACCGTAGGCACATTTTTTAAATACTGATGTTTTGTAACGGTTGTTTGTAAAAATAGGAGGCTGTGCGCATGTGTAGTTTTAGTTTATAGTATTGTATATTTTCTGACGAAGCCGTTGTACGGCGAAACAGCTGTCAATTTAACATCCGACTAATAAAGTGTAAATCTCACAAATTTCGTGTTATTAAGTAATTCGGTCTGTTAATGAAAAACTTAATTGTTCATATGATGACAGGGAATTTTATATACTACACCACTCTCATTGAGCATTGGAGTTCGATCTTTAGTTTGACATAAAGAGAGTTTTGGCCGATGTTGAGTGTGTTGTTGATGAACTACCTCAGGTTAACAAAAACATAATCAGAGCAAAAATCACCAATAATGTCACAAACTATTTATCCCAATCACAATACACTCCAACGCCCCCTATAGTTCATTCCTTCAACAAAACTAAAAAAAAAATCCTTAGAGACCATCCCGAAATTAATATCCTACAGGCTGACAAAGGTGGCTGTACAGCAGCCATGAATAGGGTAGATTACATATCTAGAACATTGTACCTTCTTAATGATACCAATACTTATAAGAGTCTAGCCAGGGATCCAACTTACAATACACAAATACAATATAATGCTCTTATCATTGGGTTAAAAACCACTAAAGAAATCAATGAATCTGACGCTAAACGTCTTATTAAATACAATTCCGTACCAGCCAAATTATATTGTCCCCGAAGATACATAAACCCAATATTCCGTTGGGACCTACTGTAAGTTCTATCAATTCCGTTACTTATAATCTTTCTAAATTTCTGTCAGAGATACTTACGTCAGCTTTATACAATAGCTACAATATTAAGGATACTTTTACATTTGTTAACATCATTAGGGGTACTAAATTGCCTGACAATTTTATCTTGGTTTCCTTGGATGTGGTCTCCCTGTTCACTAACATCCCCATTGAATTAGTGGTTGACATTTTACAAGAGCGATGGTCTATGGTTGGACCATATACCACAATATCTAAAGAAAATTTCTTCAAATTATTGCGTTTCATCTGTGATATTTGTTACTTCTCTTCCAATGGTAAATACTATTTACAGTTTTTTGGCACTACGATAGGTTCTCCCATCAGTCCTATTTTGGCCACCATAGTCATGGACTTCTTATTTGATAATGTCATACCCAAACTCCCGTTTCAACTTCCTTTAATCTTCAAATACGTTGATGACATTATTTGTTCAATACCCAGTGACATGTTGGATACTACTCTTAATTTATTTAACACCTACAATCTACATTTACAATTTACCGCTGAATTGTAAAATGGTGGGAGCGTTCCCTTTTTAGACACAAGGGTAATTAGATCTGACAACAACGTAATTAAGCTGAATTGGTATCAAAAACCAACGTCGACTGGTAGATTTCTCAACTTCCACTCTAACCACCCGCTTAACCAAAAATATAACACTGTTATTGCTATGAAAAACCGTGTCACACACATTAGTGACCAAGAATATCTCAACACCAATCTTAAAAAATTGTTTTATCTGTTTGCCAAAAATGGTTACCCCGGACATGTTCTAAAAAAGTTGATCTTCTCTTCCAATATGTTTGATGGCCCTATTGAGGATGGTGCTCCTTCATTGTTTAAATATTATAAGCTTCCCTTCATAGAAGGACTCACTCTCAACTTAATTCAGCACTTTCAAGAATTCAGGGACTGTTGGCAATATTTTTTCAAAAACTAAAGACCGAATTCCAATGCCCAATCAGAGTGGTGTAGTATATAAAATTCCCAATTATGACTGTAATGGTTGCTATATAGGCCAAACAGCTCAAATGCTAAAATGCAGGCTAACCCAACACAAGAGTGACAGTCGTATCGGAAAGCGTTCTTGTGCCTTAGCCCCCCTACGATAACACCTCCATTTTACAGATGGAAAGTAACTACAAAAAGAGATTGTTTTTTTGAAATGGTGCATGTAATGGGTTGTCCTGACTCTATTACCTTAAAACTGATACTCAACACCTTGGCAAATATATTGCACCATTTTAAATAAGCAAATGTAAAACTCCACTTTATTCTTGAACCTTGTATATCGCTTCACTTTTATATGAATTCAGGACAAACAGTTTTTTTATTTGACCATATGTTTTATACTTTTGTCGGCAATTTATTTTATTCTGTTTGACTGTGCAAGATTATATAATGTGTAATTTATAGTTCTACTGTTGTAAGTAATTTTGCATTGTTATTTCCATATTCATGGTTTCATTGTTTGTAATATTTTTAGCTGTACCTCCTGATGAAGTCAAAAATAAATTGACGAAATATTGAGTTTCATATGAACAATGAAGTTTTTCATTAACAGACCGAATTTAATTAAGTTGCTGTTTCCTAACAAAGTCCGGTCGATACTTCCCTTCGCTTATATATACATATTGCTATGATATCAAATTACCTAACCTACCTAACTAACAACATACAGTAACAAACGTTTGTTATTGAAATAAAATGTATTCTGATCTATGTATTTAACTTTTTTGTAAATTTATTGTAAAAATCTAAACTAAACACTCACTATATCGTATATAATTTTAAAAGGGCACGTTTCCATGGAATTTTATATAAATATATAGGTATAAAGTTCCTTCGCTGATCGTACGAACGTGGGTCGATTAAAGGTTGTCGTATCGTTGGAAACGATTTTCTTTCATCGTTGCTGGGATCTTAATGCCTAGGGGATATGAATGTTGTTTAAAACAATTGTGGGGACTTCTTTTTCGATATTTTCCTGAGTTGGTTGTATTTTCAAAAACATCTAGAAATTTAAAAATTTAAATAATTATAAGAGTCATTTAACTAAAGATTTACTTGCTAAGGAGGAAGTGTTGTGTGTGTGTGGTGCAAAAATGATGGTAATCCATTAATTTCAAAGAATTGGGGGACGTATTTTCTATTCCTGGAGCCACAATCGAGGGACTTCGATACAACCTTAGTAGCTGAGACATCGATAACGCAGATTTGGAGCTGAAAAGATTGTTACAGAACTGGAATCAGTATTCGGAATATAAGAAAGCTATTTGTCGTACTCCAAGTAAGCGTTTTTTCATCTTTCGAACTTATAACCGGCGTTCAGAACGTAATAAATTCTGAGGTTAGTGTTTTGATGATCACTGTTGATTTTTAGGGAGTTTTGATGTAAACAAACGTTTGCTGTTGTAGAAAGGTTTTTGACAATACGCGATTGTATGACGGGAGTTTAGCTGGAGATTTGAATTCAATTTTGATATTTAAACAAGATATATTGAGTTTAGTTTGGATTAAGATTCAAGGAATCTTATTTTTGTATAATTTAAATAGTATTTGAACTTATTTACTTACCCTGAGAGAGAGAATATTCATCTTAATTGTTCATCACTTTTTATTAACTCGAAATAAACAAAGTTATGTATAAAAAATTGTTTTTTTATTCACTATAACATAATAACATCACAACTAAAATAGTACTTATTAAAGAAACAGAGAGTATAACACGTCAATTAAGTAATAATATACTTCTTTGTTTGACGAACTACAATCCGTCACGTCCCAAGTGTTACTGAGGAAATATGCCGAAATATATCCCGATTGGTATGCTGTATACTCAAAACAGGTAGAGGGGAAGGTTTTCATTCACTTGTGTGCTATAGTGGCATCTATGTATTGAGGCATAGCTTATCTGTGGAGTCTATTTATCTTAAATAAAGGACGCTGCATGTCTGAATGTTAATAAAACAGTGTTGAATTAAATTAAAATCAATTTAATAAAATTATAAAAATATCTACAAGTTTCGTAGCAATATATTACTATGCTATATCATGCTAAACAGAACCCACAGAATCATAATATCAACTATAAAATTATTTATGTAAATGTATTTTAATCTATTTATTTATTTTGTCAACGTATTGCTGTGGTCTGGCACCCCGGGTTTTTGTAAATTCAGTTTTTTTTGTTCATTCCGTTAAGCGTTTGTCAATGTTGCAAGACATTTCAAATTGTTTTATTTTCAAATAAGATTTAGTTAATGTGTTGGATTGTTTAATTTGTTTATTTTATTGTTCAGTTGTTTATTTTAATTTCAGTCAGGTGTACATTTTGCGTTCACTGGTATTGTATATATATTGTTTTGTTTTGCGAGTTCGTCCGTTTGCGGACAGATCTGTGTGCGTTGCATCGCACGCATCTGAGATTTTTATACTTATACGATTGTTTAACCTTGTGAGTTCAGTTCCTTGATCGATACGAAAGTAAGTAGATATATAAAGTTGTATTTCATTGCTGACATTTTGTGATTATTGATTTCAAGTTTTGAATTCACGTTTCTGATTTTATTTCGTTCATCACGGAACTCATTTAATAATAATTGATATTGTATTTTTGTGTACACAATTTAGATATAAGATCTGTTATTATTTTTACGTGCAGGAAGATATTTTAAGTTTAAAGAGTTAATTTTTTTGTTCGTTGTTAATTTTTCTGATTTGTAATTATTTATTAATCACCTCGGGTTGGGTGAATAAAAGCATTGTGCTTGCTTTTATTTTTCATTTATATAAATTACTTGAATTTTCCACGTTTAATTTAGTTGTTTTAATATTGAGACCACGTGGATTGAATTGAGAAAAAAAACTATTATCTGCCTGAACTTTTTGTTTTCTGTTGCTTTGTAAAAGGATTTTGAATTGTCCTTTTGTAATTTAAAGTCAAATGCAGTTTTGATTTAGACCAGGACCTTTTGGTCCAAGGTTTTTTTTTTCTGTAAAGTTTGTAATTAATTTTTTTTTCCTTTTTTTTTTAAAAAACAATAAAATTATTGAATTTTTATGTCATTCAAAATACTGTTCTTTTATTTTTAATAAAACCTTTTAAAATTTTTTTTGAGTATAAAAGAAAATCAGATTTCTTTCACCCACATTTTACTTTTCATGATAGTAACCCTGAGTTTAATTGTTCTTTTGCGCCTTATAAAAATTGTTATCATTTGAGCTAGCTAATTTAATTCTTCATTTTTAAATTTCATTTGGCATTTTTGTTGGTACATTCAGTACACAGCAGTATGTTATAATTTAAACTAAAAACTTGCTTATTTCGTATCTAATTCAAAAAAGGCATGTAACCATGGATTTTAGGGCATTTGTGTTCCTTCGAAAAATGTACGACGGGGGTTTCTTTGCTGTCGTATCGTTGGAAACGATATCTATCATCGTTGCTGGGGTCCTTTTTGCCTAGGAGATTAAGTTGTTGAAAACAAGTGTGGGAGACTTCTTTTTCGGTTATTTCTGAGTGTGGTTGCTTTCGTATAATTATCTAGAATTTTTAAATTTCTATTACAATATAAGTCCATAACTTTTCAAATTTACTTACAAGGATGAGAGTATTACGTATCTAGTGCCAAGATGATGGAAATCCAGTGATTTCGAAATTTGGGGTGGCGTACATCTAATCCAGGGGCTGTTGAAGAGTTTTGTTCGAGCCTGTTTGCTGTGAGATCGTTGGACAACTATTTGGAAACTGAAACGATTGTTTTGGAGTTGGAATTATTATTTGGATTATACTAGAGCAGTTTTCGTACTTGAAGTAAGCGATTTTATAATCTTTTGAATCTATAACTGCCGTCAAAAGCGTAAAGGGAATGTTAGGTTATATTTAATTGAGTGATAACAGTGAATCTAGTAAATTTGGTATGTGAGGTTGTTATTTGATTCTGTTGGTTAATTTCGCGACCGCCTTAAGTTGCCATTGATTTGATAATACTCGGTTTTATTAGGCGGGAATTTAGCGGGAGATTTGAATGCTATTTATGATATTAAAACGAGAAATATGAGTTTTTAGTTTGGATTAAGAGCCAAATTCATAGACGCGACTTAAGGCTTCCTCATCCTCACCTCATACTCATAGCGTCGATTTCTCACATTTTGGAATTCATAAACAGTTAGTAACTCATCTGTTCCTCAAATCCGACTCATAATTGAGTCAAAAGTGAGTAAAAGGTAAGGCTTGCTAGTAGCTACCTTACCTATTCCTCAGAACCTATTTTTTATTTTTGTATATATATATATATATTGTAAATTGTATAGGGGGAATATGGATGATTTCTGGGAATATGTGGAATATGTAGAAGATGAAACATATATTCGTATACCAAGGTAAAAAACAGTTGATATGAATATTTTTGTTTTGTGACACGCGATTTGGTTATAGAAATATTGTGAGAGATATGGAAAACCCTCTTGAAAAATATAGTAACACTGAACTGTTACAACGGTACCGTTTTTCAAGGCAAACCATCCAACATCTTTTATTAGATTTGGCATATCCAAATGAACAGCCAATAAATCAGCGTGGTTTACCCATACCTCCAATTACAAAATTATGCATGGCATTGCGTTTCTATGCCAGCGGCTCAATTCAGGTACATATATATATACATGTTTTTGTTTGTCTTGTAATATTAATAGAAGTTATTATTGTAGAGAGTTATTGGTGATACTGGTAGTATCAGTCAAAGTACTATACATCGTATCATCAATGAAGTTTCAGAAAACCTCGCTAGGAATTTAAGGAGATACATAAAATTTCCTGATCGCAATGATGTCCATGCTAACAGAAACCTATTTTTTGAAATTAGTGGATTCCCAGGTGTCATTGGATGTGTTGATGGGACTCACATAGAAATAAAGAACCCGGGTGGAGAAAATGCAGAGGTGTATAGAAACCGAAAAGGTTGGATGTCTATAAACGTTCAAGTAGTAGCTGGTCCACGATGTGAGATATTAGATATTGTAATACGTTGGCCAGGTTCTGCACATGATTGCAGAATTTTTAATAGTAGTGCTGTTCGCTTAAGATTTGAGCAAGGTTTGTTAACAGGTTTGTTACTTGGAGATAGTGCATATCAACAGACACACTATCTGTACACTCCTGTTCTAAATCCAACAACACAAGCACAGCGCTTATATAATAATGCCCATATTCGAACAAGGAATGTTGTTGAGAGAACATTTGGCATATGGAAATCAAGATTTCGATGTTTGACAACCTGTTTGCAATATAAATTGAGGAACGCCGTACGCATTATTGCTGCAACTGCAATACTACATAATATAGCTGTGCTACAAGGAGAGCAATTTTTTGACACAGAATTTGTAGATAGAGTAGTGGACCATCCACCTGCTGCTGGGTTGCCAATGAGGGGAAATGCAATCCGGGCAGCTTTTATTGAAAGACATTTTAATATATAAAAAAGCCATGAATTTGTATTTTATTTGAATAAACATTTTCTCACCAATTTCTCTGTTCTTTCACAAAGTATCATAACGTTACGATTAATTTAGGCATACCACAATAGATTTTAACTCAGACAAGAGAATAAATTAGCTTTTATATTGATTTATTTTATATTTTTAAGTTTTTCTTTTACAATTTCCAGCTCGTATTCAGCAATTGTATTTCGAATCTTTTGCTCCGCAACCTTCAGCTCCTGCTCCTCAATTTTTAATTTCTGCTCTTGAACATGAAGAGCATGGAGTTCCTGCTCGTGCAGCTGCATCATTTTGTTGCGTTGCAACCTTACTTCAAGCTCCTTCTCTATCGCAGTACCTCTTGAAGTATAGGAAGGCAATATTCGTTTTCTAGTTGCCAATAGTCCTGGAGTTGGTATATTGTCAGCAGCTGGTGTTCATGTAAAATATTTATATGTATTAGCATATTGTAAATGTCTAGGTATTTTATTACCTGTTATAGCACTGTCTCGTGTCCTTGAAGGAGTGTCCTTCTCGATAACAATATGTATTTCTGTAAAATAAGAAAGTATACCGTAATGTAAAACTACTTGTCAAGCTCATTACCTTCTTCATGAGCCGTTATGCTCTCATCACCACCTTCATTATTACCCTCCAACATGCCATCTTCTAACGCGATAGCATCACTGTCAATAGTGTCAGTTACCTCTATATCTACATTATTTAATAGATCATTTATTTGATTGTCGTCTGTCGTAGGTGGTATATAGGAACCACCTCCTGTTGCCATACGTTCCTTCTTTTCCTCCGTTAACTCCCTTTTCCTCCTATTTTTCATATTATCCCAACATTTCTTAAGTTGGTCGGTAGTTCGCTATTTGATGTTCTCGTATTAATGAATATATATATATATATATATATATATAACATATACAAGCATACTTACGTAACAATGCTCTGATACAGCATTAAATTCGTTGGTTAAAGTGTACCAAGCTCGCTTCTTTTCCCCAACGCTTATACAATCTGTTTTTTTGCATTCAATTATGCCCCGATGTTTATTAATGAGATCTTTTAAGAAAACCTTCTCATCGCTAGTAAAGAACGTTCTTTTCGAAGCCATCTCGTTAAAAACTTCTAGATATTGAACACGACTAGCACAAAGTTACACAGAAAGTGACCATTTCCCTCTAAGAAAATACTTAGGTAAAATAAGGGATAATCAGCGCAATAAAATTCATAGCAGTTCAAATCAAATATTTCGTATTTCACATCTGCCATACTATTGGTTCAACGGGCAAAACGTCATCCATACGTCATTCAAATGTTGACGTAATAGCGCGTCGGTAACCCGACGGCTCCTCATCTTTTTCTCAACTTAGGAAGATGCTTACTCATGTTTCTGAATACCAAAATTGAGGTCACGATAAGGCTTCCTTGAGTGAGCAAGAGATGAGGATTAGATGAGGTGAGGATGAGTTTTACTTAAGTGATGACTATGAATTTGGCCCTAAGATTCTCGAAATCTTATTATTGTGTATCTAAAATAGTAAAGACCTTACTTACCCTGAGGGAATCTTTAGAAGATTCATTTCTTTGTTCATCAGATTTATTTAACTCGAAATAAATAAATTGTACTTAAATAACGTCTTTTTTATTCAATGTAGTATAAGAACATCACGAACGAATAACTAGTACAGTCACAGTAAAGATATTTAAGTGTATATCAGGTATATAAAGATAATAGGGCTTAGTGGTGTGACACGATCCTGTACCGTGGTCGAATGAAAATAATAAGTATCCGATTGGTTTGCGGTGTACCCTAAACTCTGTGGTGGGGTAAATTTAGTGTAAATTTCCTGTTAATGCTATCTAACATATGGGTTGTAGCATATCTATGGAATTAATGAGAATATAGAGAATGTAATAGATGACGCTGACTGTATGAAAGGAGAATAGAAACAGTGTTTTAAAAATTTAAAAAAAATTATAAAGAATTATCTACAAGTTTCGTAGCAATATATATGCCCAAATATATATATATATATATAAGTTTGGGTGAGTGTATTAAAGATGTTTAAACCCTGTTTTAGCGAAGTAAAGGCTAAATTTGTCAATCGACATCTACAATTATGTCCGGATCCGGACACAGAATTGTAATTAATTGACGATAGCCGCTAAAATCGCCTAAATTAGGCAGTAATATGTGAAAAATGATTTAGCAATCAACCACCGATATCCGCATACGCGTTTCACCCTAACTAGGGATCATCAGTACGGCTTGTCGGTAATTAATTGCTCTCTCCGCATGTATATAAGCGTAACATGTAGGTATAAGTTTGGGTGAGTGTATTAAAGATGTTTAAACCCTGTTTTAGCGAAGTAAAGGCTAAATTTGTCAATCGATTTTCCCTAGTTAGGGTGAAACGCGTATGCGGATATCGGTGGTTGATTGCTAAATCATTTTTCACATATTACTGCCTAATTTAGGCGATTTTAGCGGCTATCGTCAATTAATTACAATTCTGTGTCCGGATCCGGACATAATTGTAGATGTCGATTGACAAATTTAGCCTTTACTTCGCTAAAACAGGGTTTAAACATCTTTAATACACTCACCCAAACTTATACCTACATGTTACGCTTATATATATATATATATATGTTGATGTTTGATGTTTTATTTCTCTTTCTGTAGTACAAAATTGTGTAGAAAGCGTCAAGATATAATACATATAATTCATAAAATACAATCACAATCAATAAAGTGTACCCATTAAAATGGGATTTGAAAAATTTAAAAAATAAAAAATACATAACAGTATGGTATTAATTAATTGTCTCTTTGAAAAAGTCCTCTACATTATAGAGTGCCCATCGTGTTAAAAAGTTCACGATACATTTTTTAAATTGTTTTTTACAGCATCAGGCAAATGATTATATATTTTTAAGCATTGGTGTATTATGTTTTTTTGCACTTTACTTAGATGCGTGAATGGCAGAACTAGTTGTTTTTTACATGCACCTCTAGTGTCTCTACCATGTCCAATTTCGTGCTTTTGGAAAAACTCGCTGTAGTTTTGTTTTGTGAACAAAGCACACTCCAAAACGTATAAGGCGGGGCGAGTCAGTATATTCTTGTTTTTAAAAGTATTTACACGCGTATCTCTATGGTTGATATTAAATAAAGACCTTACGCAAGCTTTTTGTAAAATAAATACCCTAGTCGCGTGCACTGAGTTGCCCCAGAATATAACGCCATATTTTAGTATGGAGTACACATTCCCGTAATATGCAATTAATGCTGCCGCGGCACTCACGGTATGTCGGATTGTCCTTAGTCCATAACACGGACTAGACAGCTTGCCGGCAAGTGTTTGTATGTGGCCTTTCTAAGATAAATCTGCATCCAGGATCCAGCCCAAGAACGGCACTTCGTTGGATGAGGTAAGTGTTTCTTTTTTGTGTTGTATACTTATTGTTTCCGTGTTAAAGTATATTAATTTTCTTTTGGTGATATTAAGTTTTAAATTATTTTTTAGGAACCATTCTTCATATAAACGTAAATTTTTCTCCAAGGTATTGATTAAATCAGATTGTTTTTCACAGCGAACAACCGAGGATGTGTCATCAGCGAACATCACTGTCAGACTTTTGGCCACTGCAGGCAGGTCGTTTACGTATAACAGGGACATAATCGGGCCTAAAATTGTCCCTTATGGTACCCCTCTAGACACTGTCATCTCGTCAGAGCTCACTTCCTTGCCAGACTTCCCGTCCGCAATAGCACACTGGGTTCTATTTGAGAAGAAGCATCGCAACCAATCCAGCGGTACGCCACGGAACCCCATCACCTCCAATTTATGAAACAGTATCTCGTGATGCACGCAATCGAACGCCTTACTCGAATCCATAAGGACACGTGCAGTATGTTGCTTATTATTTAGATCAGCGTCGATATCCTCCATAAGCTGATAAAATGCACGGTTGGTAGATCTTTCTTTTACATAACCGTTTTGGTAAGTATTCAAAATTTTGTTTTTGTCTATAAAGTGTGTTCTTCTGTTCTGTACTAGCTTTTCGAAAATTTTTGATATATTCACAACTAAGGCGATAGGTCGGTAATTTTTCATATCTTTCTTATCGCCACTCTTGTAGATCGGCCTTTTGAGCGTTTGTTTTAATAAATGTGGGAATACACCAGACAGGAAGGAGTTGTTTATTATATGTGTTAAAGGCACTGCAATGGAATCTGCACAGAACTTTAACACAAATGTTGAGATCTCATCATAGCCTGTTGCGTTAGTGTTTTTTAAATCTTTCATTGTGTTTATTACTTCCTGATAATCTGTTGGTAAAAGAAAAAACGTCTGAGGTATTCGTCTGTTACCTAAAAATTTTCGGCACCGAAAGTGACCGAGTGAAATCAAAAAGAAAACCAAAAAGTTGTTGCGCTACCACTTTACAAACCTTAGACTCAGTGGGTTGATAGTTGACAATCATGCAGGGTGCCAGCCGGCTCGTCGGCGAGGGAGTGGGTTGAACGAACAAACCCAAGATGGAACAAAATTTCGGCGCCACCTGCTTAGGTTTACTTACCCTGTCATGCCCCCTAGATAAGCAGGAATCCAAGGTGTTATCGAGTACCAAGGGGTAAAGCAGTTTGCAAGTCAATACAAAAAAAAAACAAAGATAGATATAAATGTAACTCAGTTAAACGTTTATTGTAAACAAATATAGAGTGAAATAAATATGCAATTTTAAATACGGACAAGGAATTAAAACAAAAAGCCCCACGATAGGACTCCAACACCGAACGCTATGGCCAACGCAATCAGTTTCACATCAATAATATAAAGGAAAATCTTATCCTAAGAATTAAAATTAAATTTTGAAAAGTTTTAGAGTTACCAAAAAGAAATAGAATTTATTGAAACAAAGTTGAAATTTTGAATTAAATATACCAGCGGTGAATAAACCACCCTGTATATCACATGCCGATAATTAATCGGTTGATGTTATAATATAATATTAAAGAATTAATCGGTTAAACTGTTTCAATTATACCCTCCGATCTATAATATACAAAATTTCTAGAATTATTGACTAAAACATTAAAACATTAAAAAAAAAGAAGAAGCTAATTGATCGGGGTAGTTATTTAAGAAAGAACATTTTAATCGCAGTTAGAATTTAGTAATAAAAAAAAGAAAAAAATATAACGTGCAACTTAGCTGGTCCCTCAAACGGCAGTTACGGGGCTAGGATGTGATGTCCTATCCGATGGAATCGTGACTCGGGCTCGACTTGGTAAGCAAACGGAAGCCGGAGGTCCGTTGAGTTCCCCAAGGGCGGTACAGGAACAAAGTAAGCCGCAGAAAATCTCAGCCAAACGTGGGTATTCGGATCCTCACTTGAAACGACGTTGAAATTCCAAAACTCCAAAAATAATACGACGATAAAACCTCGGTAATAACGGGCTTTTCCCATGTAGCGAAGAAAAATTTCAAAATGGCGTTGCAGACGCGTGGGTTCTCAAATTATCTCGAATTAAATCGAATCCATCAGCCGTGGTAATCACAATTCCACACCAAACACAAGCGAAGATACGGCCGATGATTAATTTCGGTAAACTTCCAATTAAATCCACATAAGTGAGAAAATATCCGAAGTTCCAAAAACAGGAAGAATTTACTCTTGAGAACACGTCTTACACCATTTTCAAGACCAAAACGAAGATGATGCCGGAAACAGGAAACCAAGCGGGAGAATACGTCACACGACCAATCGGAAAATAGGAAATTAAAATTTGAAAACTGACAACGTACAAGAGGTGCCATCTCACGTTGAAAAGATGTGAACACAAAATATGAAGATCTAACAGAAAACAATCAATAGCAAATCGATGCCTAGAAATCTATAAACGGATGAATGATACAAACAGAACTAACCTTAAAAATTGAACAACTGTCAAAACATAGAAAATGAATTACTGGAATGGAATAACCGAAATTAGGATCGAAATTTAAGTGAAACAAAACAACATCTGAAGGTAACTGAAATTAAAGATTCTCAAATTCTAGCAATCAAGAGGGAAGAAAGGACCAAAATGATTCGATAACGATACCCGTTGAGGAGAAACAATACATAGAAGCATCTCTGAAGTTAGAAGGCAGTAAGAAAAGGAAATAAAATACGAAAGCTTGTCGAAAAGACTGGCCGAGTACTACACAAGGTAGGTGAAGAAAAAAAAAACCGTAACAACTCCCCCCTAACCCACATAAGAAATTTTCACCGAAAATTTCAAAGCTCAGGCAGAGGTAGAAACCGAGGGAAAAAAGGGTCAAACAGCCTAACAAACAATGCAAACAAAAGAACCAAAACGTTAAGTGTGATAAGAATTTAGAAGATTTAAAGTCTCGAACGGCGACTTCGGACTGAAACAGCTGAAGGCCAGAAAACACCAAAACTCAAGCTCTAAAGCTCATACAAAAGAAAACCAGTGAAAACCAGTAAACCACTATCCGACCAAATCGGAAAAACGGGGACAACAGTCAACCCAAAGGGGTGTGTCTTTTTTATGAAAAGAAGTAGACACAAACTGCAACAATAGCGGGAATCAACTTCAGCCAAGTCCGGGAGCAACTCCGCACGACTACAAGTCACAACCAGATTATAAAAATGAAGATGAAGGGTTCGAGGAAAGGAAAGAAAGTAGTCAAGAAAATAAACGGGTCAAGTAGAGAGAGAAGAAAGAGGGAAGGGAGTCGTGGCTGCGGTAGTGCTGAAACAGCAAAACCCTCGGACACGCGGCTCAGTGGAGGAGACAGAAAAGGAGCAGAAAAAGGAATCTGATCGACGATCAAGCACTCGACGAACCACAACCCAGGCTCAACAAGAAACTGATCCAACTATCAACGACATAAAAAAAACAAAAAGAATCCAACCTATGCCCGGAACACACAAACTTAGCGATAATCAAACAAAAAGCTGCCGGGTCTCAGCGAAGGCAGGATTCGGGACAGCGCCCACAACGAACGTAATCCTAAATGCCTAAAAAAAGGAGTCAAAATCGGGAAAGATAAAAGTCAAATCCGGGTAAAAGAAAAGCAAAGCCTAAAATGATCTAGATGTCCGAGATCCAAAAGAAATTCTGCCTAGCCCAAAAAAAAAATCCCAACCAACCCGACCCCACACTTGTACAAGGCCCAAGGGGAGGCCAAAACGACACTAATCGGTAGGTTGACTCTTCAAATGCGATACATGCCAAGTTCCTAGAAGTACTTTCTCATCCAAACTCTTCAGCTCATAGGAATTTCTACCAACTCTTCTGTGAATCATAAAAGGACCTAGGTATTTGTCTGCCAGTTTCGCGGTAAAGTACTTTGCAGCATCCGAAAGCACGAAATTCTTACGCCATACTACTTGATTAGGCAAAAACTCTACCTCACGCCTACGCAAATCATAACGTGCCTTTGACTTGTCATAAGCCTGCTGGAGTCGCAAACGAACATCCTTATAAACTCTAACTAATCCTTCCGATCGATGTTCAAAAGTTTCTTTAATGTCAGGTGGTACGACTATCGGTTGATTATCTTTGACCGTGCTTCTATGATCTGTACCGGTCAATATCATTTCACGACCGAAATTCACAAAATAGGGTGTTAAACCTGTGACTTCATGCTTAGCAGTACGAACGGCACAACTCACCTTAGGCAATAACTGGTCCCATTTACGATGATTCGTAGATACATAAGAAGTTAACATCGTCTTCAGCACTCTGTTGATTCGTTCCGATGGATTCGCTTGGGGATGGTAAAAAGATGTGTACAAAGGCTTTACTGAATAGGTTCTCAACAATTTAGTCATTTCTTTGGATCGGAATTGCACACCGTTATCTGTAATGATGGCCTTCGGGACACCATACTGTAAAACTACCTCGTTCTCCAGATGTCTCACTACAGATGCAGCCGTAGCTTTACGAAGAGGGAAAAACAAAGGGTATTTGCTAAAGCAATCCGACACCACAAAAATATATTGGTAGCCATGAGTAGACCTAGGCAAAGGACCAACAAGATCGGCACAAATAATCTCCCAAGGACGCGAAACAAGTGAATGTCCTCCCATTTTACCCGCAGGAGCTTGCTGTAAGGGTTTTGTCCTCATACAAACTTCACATTTTCGAATATACTGATAAACATCAGACTTCATGCCAGGCCAATAATATTTTTGACTAATACGATTTACTGTTTTATACACACCCAAATGTCCACTAGTAGGTTCATCATGACATTGGCGAATTATTTCTTTTCGCCCATTCTTAGGTATAATACGTTTCCATTCCGACTGCTCGTCAACAAGATCAGGATACGGGCTACGCACAAGCTTATGTGGTTCACCATCGATAAGTCGAAACGAAGGATATTTATCAGGCGACGATTTAATTCCATCTTTAAGTCGATCGTACCATTTGTCTCGGCTATCCGCAACTTCAACAGAATCTAACACAGGTACAGCACGTGATAAAGTATCAGGCACTACATGTTCCTTGCCTTTACGGTGTAAAATGGCAAAATCATACTGCTGAATTCTCACAGCCCAACGAGCCAAACGTCCAGATGGATTCTGTAATCTATTCAACCACAACAAAGAGTAGTGATCCGTAATCACGGTGAAATGTGTTCCTTCAACATACGGTCTGAATTTCTCTATCGCCCATAACACAGCTAGACATTCTTTTTCAGTAGTAGAGAAGTTACGCTCTTGTTTGCTAAGAGATCGGCTAATATAGGCTATGACTTTTTCTCCATCATCAAAATTCTGCGTCAGAACAGCTCCTAAACCAAAGTTCGAACTATCACACTGTATGACGAATTCACGGTCAAAATCAGGGCACGAAAGAACAGGGGCAGTTACTAAATTTTCTCTAATCTTAGTCCAAGCTCTATCACAGTCTATATCCCAGTGAAAAGATTTACCCTTCTTCAAAAGTGACGTTATGGGAGACACGATCGTAGAGAAGTCTCTAATAAAGCGACGATACCAACTAGCTAATCCTACAATACGACGAACCTCAGACACATTCTTAGGAGTGGGAATATTAAGGATGGCTTGAATCTTTTCAGAATCTACATGCAAACCTGACTGATTAACAACATAACCCAGGTATTTAAGTTCATCTCTACAAAATTTGCATTTCTCCTGATTGAGAGTAAGACCTGCCGCATGAATACGAGTAATAACTTCCTCCAAAATTTCTAGATGTTTTTCAAAAGTAGGACTGACAATGATAATATCATCCAGATACGCGAAGACATAGGGATCAAGATCAGCACCAAGAACTCTATCAATCAAACGCTGCCAAACCGCTGGACTTCCAGATAGACCCATCGGCAAACGCTTAAATTGAAACAAACCACGGTTAGGGATGGTAAAAGCAGTATAAGGTCGCGACTTTTCAGCAACAGGGATCTGAAAATAGGCCGACTTGATGTCCAATGATGACAGATAATTGGCATCACGTAATTTGTCCAAAGTATGAGATATATAAGGGAGAGGATATGCATCTTTCTGCGTCACCTTGTTGAGTTGACGATAATCCACCACAAAACGATAACTACTATCCTTTTTGGGAACTAAAAGTATCGTAGAAGACCAGGGACTATTAGAACGTTCAACAATGTCCTGTTCCAACAACTTGTCCAGTTCAGCATTGACATGTTTCTGCATAGCTGGCGAAATAGGATAATATCGCTGCTTAATAGGTTCGCTATTCGTAATGATGACATGTTCGACTAAGTTAGTACAGCCAATAACATTGGGATCTCTTCCCTCAAATAACCTCTGAGTTAATTGCTCAACACGCTCACGCTGACTCTTCTTCAAATCGACATCCAAGGCAGCAACCTGCGCAACCGGAATACTAGAAGAAAAAGACCACTCGCCTCTGCGCAAATCAGGAACAATACCCATTATTCTCCAAAAGTCTGCACCCAAAATCAATGTGGACGAAACGTCGGGAACTATAACAACGTCAATAATCTTTTCACGGTTCTGCAATCTGAAGGGAACCGAAACGGCACCAGGACTCTGACAACAACGACCATCAGCCACCGTACAAGTAGTTAAATTCTTCTGAAGACGCAAGCCCAAAGATTGAAGTAATTTCCACCCATCACCTCCTGCAATGGTTCTAGAAGCTCCAGAATCCAATAAACCCTGAATCGGAATATCAAAGACATAGACGGTAAGATAAGGTCTTTCATCATCGTTAGCGTGACCCAGAATGAAATCAATGATCGCTCTATTAGGATCAGCAACCGGAGAAACGTAACTAGAATGCGCGAGCCGGTTTTCTGACACATTCGACGCAAGTTTTGAAGAACAGCACCGACAATTCCTAACAGTAACTCCAGGTTGACCACATTTGAAACAATGCATGCGACGAGGTTGACTACAATTCGCAGCTAAGTGACCTTCACCATCACAATTCCAGCATTTTCTCTGAGTAGGTGAAGCGGATACTTCCGAAACTGACGAAGACGCTGACACACACGCAAGATCCGGTTCCAAAGACTGATTACGACGAGGCGGGGGAACGTAAGCCTCTACAAACGCTTTACGAACTTCCATCTTCCTACCCAAGGTACGAAGGTTCTCCAGAGTCCGAACTTCCGCTAATGCCAACTGACTCTGATAAAAGGGTGCTAAATTTCTCAAAATAATTCGCAGACGACTGGATTCAGGAATATCGATAGTTAAACGAGAGAAAAGATTGGTCATAGTCGAGATGTACAAACTCATAGATTCATCAGGACCCTGAGTGCGACGACGAATCTCATCAAACAACTGTTCGTCATAATCTGGGGCTTGAAACTCTTCACGCAGTGCCACAACCAACTCATCCCAACCCGAAAGATTCTTTCGTGATGCACGGAACCAAATTAAAGCCTTACCCGAAAATAAATCTATAGCCGAATCGAAAACTTCCTCCTTCGACACATTACGCGCACGCATAAGTTCCTCAACTCGCTCTAGAAAACCATTCAAAGAAAGTTCTTTATTATCTCCTGAATATTTCAACTTCCAATGCATAACTGGTACTGATTTCTTTGGAACGGAAGGTGCTGCAACCTTAGGCGCATCCTCAACATCACTCAATTCTTCTGACGATGGGACAGGAGAAGATGACCCACCAGCAACTTGAGACAACGAAACTACGGATTGGTTCAAAGTCGAAGTTCGCACTAACTTTTTAACCTTAGATTTCAGAGTGGACGCGAGAGTGACAAAAGATACAAGCAATTCAGAACGCGATTTCCTTTCATCATCGGTAGTAGGCACACTCCTATTAACTCGACCGAGAGCATGAGCTAACTTAGAAGAAATCTTGGAAAAATCTGCCGAGGCTAAATTTCCGGTAAAAGTTCCAACCAAGTCCTCAAGCATTTTCACCTTGTCGGTAAGCGCTATCAAGTCCTCCTCGAATGTAAAAGGATAATTAGGCCACTTAAAACTTTCTAACTTTTCTACCTTTCGGAGACCTCGAAGAGTCTTGCGCATAGAATCTACCGTATCCAGAGTCGTAACCCCTCTAATTCGTAATTCATACTGTAACTCATCCTGACTCAAGCGATTAATTTCCAATTTGAAGTCCATAGTTGAGATATAAGTTCCAAGAAAATGTCAAAAATCCAAAGAAAATATGAAAAGCTAAGAATTGACCCCACCAAAAAAATGTTATGGCCCCACCAAAAAAATTGAGGCCCCACGTTGGGCGCCAAAAGCTTGTTACCTAAAAATTTTCGGCACCGAAAGTGACCGAGTGAAATCAAAAAGAAAACCAAAAAGTTGTTGCGCTACCACTTTACAAACCTTAGACTCAGTGGGTTGATAGTTGACAATCATGCAGGGTGCCAGCCGGCTCGTCGGCGAGGGAGTGGGTTGAACGAACAAACCCAAGATGGAACAAAATTTCGGCGCCACCTGCTTAGGTTTACTTACCCTGTCATGCCCCCTAGATAAGCAGGAATCCAAGGTGTTATCGAGTACCAAGGGGTAAAGCAGTTTGCAAGTCAATACAAAAAAAAACAAAGATAGATATAAATGTAACTCAGTTAAACGTTTATTGTAAACAAATATAGAGTGAAATAAATATGCAATTTTAAATACGGACAAGGAATTAAAACAAAAAGCCCCACGATAGGACTCCAACACCGAACGCTATGGCCAACGCAATCAGTTTCACATCAATAATATAAAGGAAAATCTTATCCTAAGAATTAAAATTAAATTTTGAAAAGTTTTAGAGTTACCAAAAAGAAATAGAATTTATTGAAACAAAGTTGAAATTTTGAATTAAATATACCAGCGGTGAATAAACCACCCTGTATATCACATGCCGATAATTAATCGGTTGATGTTATAATATAATATTAAAGAATTAATCGGTTAAACTGTTTCAATTATACCCTCCGATCTATAATATACAAAATTTCTAGAATTATTGACTAAAACATTAAAACATTAAAAAAAAAGAAGAAGCTAATTGATCGGGGTAGTTATTTAAGAAAGAACATTTTAATCGCAGTTAGAATTTAGTAATAAAAAAAAGAAAAAAATATAACGTGCAACTTAGCTGGTCCCTCAAACGGCAGTTACGGGGCTAGGATGTGATGTCCTATCCGATGGAATCGTGACTCGGGCTCGACTTGGTAAGCAAACGGAAGCCGGAGGTCCGTTGAGTTCCCCAAGGGCGGTACAGGAACAAAGTAAGCCGCAGAAAATCTCAGCCAAACGTGGGTATTCGGATCCTCACTTGAAACGACGTTGAAATTCCAAAACTCCAAAAATAATACGACGATAAAACCTCGGTAATAACGGGCTTTTCCCATGTAGCGAAGAAAAATTTCAAAATGGCGTTGCAGACGCGTGGGTTCTCAAATTATCTCGAATTAAATCGAATCCATCAGCCGTGGTAATCACAATTCCACACCAAACACAAGCGAAGATACGGCCGATGATTAATTTCGGTAAACTTCCAATTAAATCCACATAAGTGAGAAAATATCCGAAGTTCCAAAAACAGGAAGAATTTACTCTTGAGAACACGTCTTACACCATTTTCAAGACCAAAACGAAGATGATGCCGGAAACAGGAAACCAAGCGGGAGAATACGTCACACGACCAATCGGAAAATAGGAAATTAAAATTTGAAAACTGACAACGTACAAGAGGTGCCATCTCACGTTGAAAAGATGTGAACACAAAATATGAAGATCTAACAGAAAACAATCAATAGCAAATCGATGCCTAGAAATCTATAAACGGATGAATGATACAAACAGAACTAACCTTAAAAATTGAACAACTGTCAAAACATAGAAAATGAATTACTGGAATGGAATAACCGAAATTAGGATCGAAATTTAAGTGAAACAAAACAACATCTGAAGGTAACTGAAATTAAAGATTCTCAAATTCTAGCAATCAAGAGGGAAGAAAGGACCAAAATGATTCGATAACGATACCCGTTGAGGAGAAACAATACATAGAAGCATCTCTGAAGTTAGAAGGCAGTAAGAAAAGGAAATAAAATACGAAAGCTTGTCGAAAAGACTGGCCGAGTACTACACAAGGTAGGTGAAGAAAAAAAAAACCGTAACACGTCTTATATTTTCACTGTTCGCTCCATTAGGCTGAGCAACGGAGATGGAGAAATCCGACACCGTAGTAAAGAAATTGTTCATTTTATCAAGTACTTCTTTACTTTATGTTTACGGATGTGTTTAAAGTAATGAATCCCATATCTAAAGCAATAAAAAATACTAATTCAGATTTTCAGAAGGCTGATATTTTGTTAAAAAAAAGTCTTACTAGGGCTTTAAGAAGTTTAAGGACCGTGGAGTGATTTGCTTCTTTGAACAGGGATTCCGAAGTTTTAGCAGATCAGTAGAGTGTATCTACAATCAGTTTAAAAAAACAGAAGACATTAGAGAACTAAACGATATTCGATTAACTAGTTGAAAGAATATATATCCACTATTGCTGTTACAGAACAATAGCAGCAAAAAAGTTTTTCCGGATTAAACAAATATCTTAAGTACGATGACACAAAAAACGGTTATTGGCTTTAGCCATATTATTTATCAAAAAGGAGGAATTTAAAAAATTAACATTATCTTGAGGTATGGAACATTCCCTGCAAATAATTATTGCATACGTTAAGCTGGTTATTTCATACGTGCTTATTTCTTACTTACAGTTTAGGTTAGTAAAAAAATATGTGATTACATTTGACTTATTAATTAATGCTTATTTTTTGCTGTGTGGTTCAATGGCGATCTTGAGGTGCTCTTACTTGGCCGATTAAAATTACTCAATTTACGATAATTTCTGACGATTTTGATGGCAGGGCAATATTTAGCAATATAGAGCAATATTAGATATCAAACAACTGCTGCTTCATTAGCTAGCAAATCATAGAGAGCCATATGGATTACTATGCATCAATTAGGCTACCTACTTATATTATATGTTGATATCGATCAATGCGTATATTTCAATGTTTTCTGTAGACAAAATCTATGCTACACTAGCAGCGTGCTTTTATTATAGCGCATTTAAAAATGAAACCTAGCAATGCAATTGTTGAAATAAGTAACAGTGCATGTCAGAATGCCAGCAATGTCTAACGATGTGAAACAACAAGCAAATAATCGCCGAAATTCGAAGATGTTGCTCTATTAATCGTTGCTGGCAACTAGAGATGCGTCATATCCGTATGATTCGTATCATTGGCACGACGAGGGGGTCAGATGGTACTAATGCCAACTGATAAAAGTGTTCGTATTGCGTACCGTCCTTCTCGTATACCTTTTTATTATAATAATAGGTTTTTGTGAACATTTCCGTCAATTCTCTGCATTTGATTGTGACTCATGAGTGGGAAGCAAGGAAGCATGTTGATGTTGTCGTCTAAAATTTGTCTTTTATCGTATTCGGAATCTAATGCTTTTTTATTAACTTCAATGGAAAATAAATTATGATGGATTGACTGAATTGTTTGAAACCTTGTAAAGTATGTATTCCTTTTAAATAAGGAATCTTTATAGTTATCAAAAGTGAGTTTCCGAACACCAACCTTGCCTAGTCCGTTAGCCTTCATAATTTTCTTGTTAGTGCTAGTTTTTAAAGAGTACATTTTCGATTTTAAACCAACAAACTCCTCAATTAGGACACCTGTCATTTCATCCTTAATCTTACCGATGACTTTTTTATTTCTTTGTTGTATTTTGTATACATTATCATATTATTATATAGTTCGACAGCTATTAGGTTTTCACTAAAAACGGTTACTGATTTAAAATTTGGTAAAGCTACCAATATTTCTGCACCGTAGCGACCTTTTCATTGAGTCACCAATTTAACATGCCTGTGACTTCTTACGTTTTCCATAGTTTTACCGAAAATTGCATTATTTATCAATTTGTATAAATCCTTCTCGAAAGAAGTTTTTGCGTTTGTTCTTAAACCAGTATTGAAGTCTAATCGAAAGAAAATTAAATTTTACATCCATTTATGTAAAAATTGCTACACCGTTCAATTTAAAAAAATCAAGTTATCCATGATTTTAGAGTTCGAAAATTATAGATCCCTATTTAATAACGCTGTAATTTAAACGCAACAATTTTAAAATAAAAGACGTGTGCTGTTTCATAGTTGAGCGAAAACCGAAAACCGCATCTTTCTAACTTTCGTATTTCCCGAGATATTTCCAAACACCGAAGACACTGCAAATGTCATTTTTTTTCGAAAAACGTCATGTAATTCGAAAACGGTACAACTTAGCCCCAATGTATCCCTAACGTATTGTTATTTAAATTTAACAAGGAATCCAAAAGTGCAATAATATACTGGGTATTCCATTTAAAATAATAAAGTTAGTAGTTGCTTCCGGTTCAACCGGAAGTCCGCCATTACTGAAACTAATTTTAGCATATGTAGAATGTGATTCGAGGCAACATTTATTTGAAAATTTTTTTCAAAAAGGCAGTAATAAATTAGCTAGGAACCGTTGCATCTTAGGTTGGACACCCGGTATGTGACCTTTTATTGATGCTAATTCCCTTATAATCAGATGAGCGTCATAACCGGATAAATTATGGAAAAAAATTGGTATGACATTAAACACTTTATGTTGTAGATTACAATTATTACAAAGACTACAAATGAAAGCACCGGTTATATGACGGTGATACGCAACTTTTGGATTATCGAACGTGAATACATTGAGACAGGATTTACAATGCAATGCTTCGTTGTGTTCTTTCAATTGCTGCAATGTTAAAGGATTCATGGCTACGTTTGCTTTTAATATACTGTGATAAAAACTGGAGCTATATCATGTATTAATCTGTTTACAAACCTTTCTGGTTGAGGGCCCCTGTAGAGATCGGAAGAATTCAATTCGGGTTTTACACAACATACAATTTGATAAGCGACACTATACGCGATATGTTTCTGATACGCTCTTTTAAAAGATGCATTTTCGTTAATTGTTCCGCTATCATTTTCTCCTATTTTCTCAGTAAGATACTCAAAATCTGCGTAAATGACAAATGGCGATTTAAATTGTTTTTTATATGAGGAAAATATGACAATTTATTGTTATTTTCTGTAGGTAAATTTATTTTTACACTGTCAAACTGGGCGCAATCTTTTAAGTGGGAAATAAATTTCTCTTCATTTCTAAAATGACACAAGCACTTGTCGCAAATATGCTTTTTACCTTTATGATTAGAGATTTGCTTCGAACAAACTTCAGATAAGTCCATTATTACACAGAAATGAGATTTATAACCCTTGCTTAAATATAATAGATTAATATGAGTGGATTTAATTTGTGTTGTATGATATATGGGACCTACTATTTCATTTTTTTTTCGTTTAATGTATATATGTTTATTGAAATGTTTGAATTTTGAGCTTCAAATGCACCAAACAAGACATAATTTATCATTATTCCTTATATTCAAAATATGTTGTCTAAATTTTGGTATGTTTGGTAAATCGATATACCCGTTAGCCCTTAGAGGGTTATATTGATTGATATTAACACCTAAATTAATTACTTCCTCTAAGGCCCACATCTCTCTCTTGAAATTCGCTCATTTTTTTCAAATATTTCGTTAATCATTGATTCGTAAATTTGGTGAATATCACATGTACGGTTAAAACGAAATTACGACTACTTAAATATTTATAATCTCTAACAAGATCCTCAGAAATATTTGAACTTTTACAGTATAAACAACATAAAACTATATTAATTTTTAATCCTGACTAATGCTTCTCCAAACCTTTTTTAACCTCCTCTTCAAAGACTCCCCAGTCGGAGATGAATAAAATAGGATCCGTGTGTTGAAGATTTATAATGGAACCGCACCTCATACGATTTTTGAACGCACTAACAATCTGTAATGTATAAAGAATTACTAATAGAAAAAATAATTGGTGTATAAAAAATACATTTTACCTCAGTCCACACGATATTTTTTCCTTTTAAGTTTGATGTCGATGGCGCAGATTGCCGACGTGGTAGAGTTTCTAATTTTGTTTAATTTGCTGGTTGAAGTAATGAAGAATGCCCAATTCGAATTCTAAACGACGCCGACGTTTCTCGCCGATGCTGTTATTATTGATAATATTCCTTTGCACAATCTCAATGCTGTTGTTATTCAAAACCGCCAACTCTTCAAATTCTTAAAGACATTTACTTGTGCGAAAAAGTTGTCTAACGAGGTGCGTAAGGTCCGACATATTTTGTCTTAACTAAGTATATATATATTATTATTATATCTTATTATATATAAATTCTATAAAAATTATAGAAAAAATCAATTACACTTACTTCTTTATTAGTTGCGAACAAATTCAAGAATGGCGGATTTGTTCCCCAAAATTATTTGCATACCTTTTATGACCAGGAATAACTTGTCTGTTTTGATGGACTGTTGGAGTTCTTCTAGCTCCTTCTCTGTTAGGTAACCGTAGCGTTTTGGTAGAAACGTTGCCATGTCGCCCAACTCCGCTATTACACTACCGCCATATTTGGTGTTAACTTTTCTAAATGCCGTTACCTGGTATATCTCACGATCGGTGAGAAATACCAGGTAACGGCATTTAGAAAAGTTAACACCAAATATGGCGGTGATTTTTACAGTTTTCTTCAAATTCACCTCACTAAGATTGTTTATCTTTTCTATTTTGTGTTTCTTCTTCTTCTTGTGACAGTTATTCTAGTAACTAGCAAAAACTATGTGCAATAATCTATTTATACGCTTAAAGATCATGCGCGCCGTCTTCCCGCGCTGTCTTCCCGCCTGTCTTTATCGCAGCCAGAAAACCGCAAAGAGGAATTTTTTTCTTATCAGTAGAGAAAAAGTGAGAGAATTAAAAAATTATTCGAGAATCTATTTATACCCATTAAAGATCATGCACACCGTTTTCCCGCCTGTCTTTATCACAACCAGAAGAGTTTACTCTACTGCAATAAATGTAGCGTCTATACAATTCATGTAAAATATACACACGATCTAAATTTTGGAATTAGATATAACCACGGCAAAAAATAACAACATAAAACCATCCTTCCTAAGCAATACCGGCTAGTATGGAGAAGACAACATTCGCGGCAAGACTGCAATGTTTTATTCAAGAAATAAAGAGATTGAAGGAAGAAATTGAAATATATTCAGTAACAAGGCAAATGAAGAAGCTAAAGGTTCAGGATGAACGTCCTTCAAGATATAATCGATGAGGTTACTGCAGCAGTTAATGGTGAAATAATATCACTCATCCCTGTGAATACAATAAAAACGCTTAGGCCGCATATTTTGAAACGATGGTGGACGTATTTAACACCCGATAAGCAGTTATTCTTGCAAGAATATTTACCATTTACGAGCATTACAATCGATCGGAAACAGAAGATCATATTGAGGACCCTCTCCAGCGAAAATATGTTGCTATTTATGCAGTTTCAAGTAGTTAAAAAGAAACAAGTTTGTACATAAAAACCTGTTTATTTTTTTATTTAAATTTAAAATAAATTCTGATTTTTTAAAACTACAATGCATTTTTTTTTTTTTAGATAGAAGCTAAAAGAATTACAACACATTTTTCTTATCTATTCAACTATTATGACTGTTATCTAGACCCAACGCGCACCTTATCTCCTTTCCTTTGCAAAACCTTCTCTACAAGATAAACATCGGAATGTTTAGCTTTCTGCAATTCGTGTTCGTAAAATCCGCTCAAAATCGATTTTCCATCCATATCTTCTAATAAATACACCGTGGGATTTGAAATTTTAATTTTTACAATTTTAAATAATTCCGTGGACCAATTTGGTAGATATCCCTTATCGAATATACTCTTATATTTGCTAATGCGTACAATATCGCCAATGCGGAAACGCCGAATACCCATCACCTTAATATTACTATAGATTGTGGTTAACAAACGTTGTTCATTATCGGAAGGACTCATTTTTATCGTTCTATGTTTAGTTTTGTAATAAGTATCAGTTATTGTTGAAAGTATATCAATCCATTTGTATTTTCCGCGCATACTAAATTCTTACCTTTACTTTAATTGTTCGTGTAACTCTTTCCACGATCGATGCTTTTTTAATACTATAAGTAGAATAATGATTTATGTTGTACTTTTTCATAAGTCTTGAACTATTCATTATAAAATTCTTTGCCCGCGTCAGTCTGAAGATTTCGCGGTTTTCGAGCTGTGTCTTGTAGAATTTTATTCATTACGTCTCCGGCGGTTTTTCTTTTTATAATAATAATAATAATAATAATATATTTATCCTTTAGACCAAAGTGGTACAAAAAAGTACGTGGCGGTATAGGATAAGTCAATCACCTGAATTAATTAAAAGCTAAATGCAACTTATAAGTATAAATGTATACAAAGTGTAGTAAGGGACCTTACACATAACTGCCTGGAAAGCCACAATCGACATTTAACCCAACTTAGAGTAAAACTCCGTTAAGGAGTAGAAACAGTTATCAACCAGAAATTTTCTTAATTCATATTTGAAGGGTTTTATATTTAAATCCTGAAAGGGGGAAGCATATTATACAATTTAATGCCAGTATAGTACCGGGTGGCCCATTTATCGTGGCCCTCCCCCAAAATTTGGAAGCAGTCAGATTTATGAAAAAAGTTTCAAGTAAACGTTTTACTACAAGAAGTGTCCTAACTATTTTTTTTTTAAATAGAACATGGCATTTTTTTCACAAATTCTGAAAAAGGATGTAATTGCGAGTAGAAAAGTACTAAAACTCATGTGGCCTAAAATTAAGATTCAGCGAAATATTCAAGAAAAACAAACTATAAATTGGAAATAATACATGAAAAACATAGTATTTTCAAAGCAATAATGTGGACGTATTACAAAATAATTAATAACAGATTTACATAACAGATAAGTCATATTTGAAACAGCAGATGTAGGTAATTACAAAGGAATTAAATGGGTATAAGTTTGTTTTTTATAATTGGATATTAATAGATGGTATGAATTAGTTGCTTGTTGTAATAATGGGTTATTTGTTGCCTCTTAATCCGGGAATACCATCGCAAAAGCCAATAAACTTTGTATTTGTAGTCCCTTGCAGCTGCATAAATACCTTACAACCTAGGTAACTGACTTATTGTTACTTGTATCGCTGTGATAAAACTACCAGTGTTTGAATATCAAGAATGGATCCAGTGACACGTGCAAAAATTGATATGATTTTCATTTATGGTGAAGCGGGAAGAAATATTCGCGCAGCGAGTCGTTTGTATGCTGTAAGATACCCTGATAGACACCAGCCGAGTCGTACGACCTTTCGTCGTGTTGTACAACAGTTCACTACCACAGGAAGTATTGTGAAGAAAAAAAAAATTCGAAAAAAGAGTGTTACCGATGAAAACGCGCAAATTGCTGTTCTAGCGACAGTGGCTCATTATCGACACATCAGTACTAGAGAAATTGCCGGCCAGTCTGGAATCTCACGAACTAGTATTGGTCGAATACTGAAACACCAAAAATTTCACCCATACCACCTATCGATGCATCAAGACCTTCACGGAACTGATTTTGAACTTCGTGTACAATTTTGTGAATGGGCTCAGCAAAAAATTCGCGACAACAATAACTTTTTTCTCAATGTGTTATTTTCCGACGAATCCACTTTTAAGAATCATGGGCAGATAAATAGGCTAATATGCATTATTGGGCAACGGAAAATCCAAAATGGTTACAAGTAGACCGGCAACGTCCATGGAGTGTCAACGTCTGGTGTGGGAATATTGGTACGAAAATAATTGGACCTTTCTTTATTATTGGCAATTCAGATGGTAATAAGTATAGCGACTTTCTACACATTGTGTTAACGACCCTACTTGAAGATGTACCCTTAGAGCGGCGAGCCACAATGTGGTACCAACATGATGGGTGTCCAGCTCATTATTCACACGCGGCTCGAGAAATATTAAACAGGGATTACAGCGATCACTGGATAGGACGCGGCGGACCTACATCTTGGCCTGCTCGTTCTCCAGATTTGACCCCTCTAGATTATTTTCTGTGGGGTTCAATGAAAGAGAAAGTGTACCGTACTGCCCCAACAACACCGGAAGATATGCAAAAAAGGATAATAAATGCATGCTCAGAAATTACGGAAGACGTGCTAATAAACGTCCATGATTCATTTAGTCGGAGAATTCTAAAGTGTATCGAGGTTGAAGGTCAACACTTTGAACATTTACTGTAATGAGTTCGAAGTTTCCGAAACAATTGTTCCGATTAAATTAAATTAGTGTAGCCCAGGAGTGATCGGATACTTTGTGTCTATTTACATTATTATTTTAATAAATTTTTATCATTTTCTTGTGTTTTCTTGAACATTTCGTTGAATCTTAATTTTGGGCCACATGAGTTTTAGTACTTTTCTACTCGCAATTACATCCTTTTTCAGAATGTGTAAAAAAAATGCCATGTTCTATTTAAAAAAAAAAAAACTTGACCTTCGTATAACCTTCATACGTTCTCCTTGGTATACGACTGCTTAACCATCAGATAGGACACTTCTTGTAGTAAAACGATTACTTGAAACTTTTTTTCATAAAATTGGCTGCTTCCAAATTTTTGGGGGGCCACAATAAATGGACCACCCGGTATATTGGATTATTTTCAAAGAGAGTTAATCGATGCGTTGGAATGGCGAAACTGTCTGCACTCCTAGTAAAATATTCGTGAAAATCCTTATTGCGTGGAATGCTATAGTTAGCACTTTTAATAAAAGTAAGTAATTCAAATATAAATAAACATGAAAGTGGCAGTAGATCAAGCTTTTTAAACAGTAACCGACAGGAGTGACGCTTTGGCATTCCCGTTATAATACGTACATCTTTTTTCTGAAGCCGAAAAGCTCTCATGGTATGAGACACTCCTCCCCAAAACATAACCCCGTATCTGATGCGTGACTCAAAACAAGCATAATAATATTTTTTTATTATCTCGACACTGGCGACCTCCGACAATCTGTATAATACAAAGCAAGCTTGTGAAAGTTTCTTGCATAACTCATTTATGTGCTGTTGCCAACCAAGATGTGCTTCAATGTGTAGTCCCAGAAAATTCACGGATTGAACTTGTTGGATAGACTTTCCACTGACCCTTAGCAATTGACTGCTGTTTATATCTGACAATTTTGCTGTGAAATTCATAAATACTGCTTTGTCGACATTTAATTTTAAGTGGTTGGTGGAAAACCAGTTTACAAAAATATCTATATTGTTCTGCATACTTGAAGTTCAACAGCGTTTGAGCCAGCTTGCAGAAAGCAGTTGTCGTCGGCGTACATAGTAAAAGTACCCGCATTACTTATACTTGGTAAATCATTAAGGCGCTACTTCAACCGACCGAAATTATATCGGTGACTGCGAAACGAAAGTTGTAACAGAGATGGTAAATGTGTTCCGCTTCAGCCGACGTAGTAAACAAAACTTTAGCCGTTGACGATTAGAACTCCCAGTTTGGGATAGATACCGTACTGTGTTTATGCGTTCTACACTGTTATAAGTTATCTGGGCTATATGTCGGAGGTGTATTTAGCTATGCCTTTCAGCAGCGGGATTCTGTAACTCGGTTCGACTAAATGTCAATTTTGGTCGATGTATCGAACGGCAGGTAGTTTCACTGATTCTGTAACTTTTCTACCGTAGAACGCCGCCGGGTTCTCTTCGACAGAGGACTTCTTGTCGATTAGTCTTTCTATCTCTATCTAACTAACGGCTTGCATTTTGCATCTTTTTCGAATAGCCCTTATAAACGCACACCAAATGTTCCATTTAAACGAGTCAAACGACATTTTTATTTGAATAATGTGCTAATGTAGGACGGATTGTGTTTGTTTATTACCTACTCACAATCAGTTGGGGATTGATTTATCGGATTAGTATGTAGAAAAATGGGGTAAATTTATATCACAAATACGTAATTTCACATTTAAAACGATAATGATATTTTGTTTGTTTTCCCCTTTCCTTTGTTAAATATGTAATAAAAAAATGTAAGATTATTGTGATTTTGGTGAAGCACTGTTATGTTGTATGTGATTAGAATTGTGTATCGTAACAGTATTACTTACGTTCAGGATATCTCTTGGTGTAAATTTATTATTCGTATTATTCTAATATTTATTCTTCAAAATATTTGTACACCTAGTCTTGTTTATTTTATTATTTTTATTATAATTAGTGAAATGTCAATGTCCCAAGATGTAAATCTTACATTAGCTGCAGCTGAAATACATATTAGGTACACTAAAAAATATTGCAATACTCCATTGTAACAGATCTTTCAGAAAGCGAATAAATAAAAAAATATATAGAAGAATGTACAGTTATTTTAGCTATTCAGCTAATAAGTTTTATTAGGAACTTTACAAAGAGTTTGAATTACCGGCCCTAAATACAAAATAATTCTCATTCATTTAACCCTCCGGTACTGTGGGTGTGTTTATCGACACCAGATTTAGAATACGTGTGATTGCAGCATGCAACGATACCACAGTATATACCTTATGCAGTAGTTTCACTCCGGCAAATTGGTGGTTCCAAGTTGCAACTCGCGCACGGAACGGCGCATGTAGGGACTCAGGACAACTTTGAACAGGCCCGGATTGGCCTAATATTGGGGAACGGATTAACGGCTTGTTTACAAACAAAGATACAACCTATAAAACCACCTGGATGGGACACATGCGCCACATTTTGTATTCTGTCGTTAGCATAGCTTTGTGTCTCTAGCAGAGTATTTGCAAGTGTTCCATAATTAAAATTAACCGCCGTACTAAGTTTAGTTATACGTGAGTTTAATATTTTCGTAGTAGAATTTTTTCTAGCATGTGGTATATAGATACTATCTTTAATCTTAATTTAATAATAATTGTTGTAGGTTAATATTTCTGCCTTTCATATTTACAGGTGTTGTTTTGTGTATTCACAAGATTAAAGTCTACTTGATAGTTTTAATTTAGTGTGCATAGATAACTTATACAAATCAACATGAAGTGCTGAGTTTTATTTATATATGATTTGTTTCCTTTCCATAACATGCATTAACAATCAATAATAATTTAATGATCGTTGGTTACTAAGTGTTTCACAGAAGTATCAAAATATTGACATGGATACCTTTTGAAATTGCAATGGTATTATATATTGTAAATCATATCAGTACCAATTCTTTGTACTGAAATTAAGATGCTAGTAAAATCTTTGTTAGTTCATTCTTACTTTATTTACCCCACGATTTAACTGAGTACTAATTTCCGTTAAAATGTAAAATTAAAAGCAAACACTAATTAGATAAGATCTTCTATAATTAAGAATTCCACTTTTAAGGACATCAACTATTATGCAGATAAATCCGTTATAATAAAGGCCTTTTCAATTACATTTACTACAAACATAGTCTGCCTGAAGCACTATAACTATTTCTTGTTCATTATAAAAACACTTGTTAATTATTCAATTATTTACTTACCATATTTATTTACTTAATGATTTTATTTTAAATGTAGAATAGAAAGTAATTATTAATGAAGCGATTACCAGCATTATATGTAGGTAAATATTAATAAACACATTTACAAATGGCATATAATATTTATTAACTGATGAATACAATAATAATCTTGTATTTTCCTCAGTAAATTTTTCTAATTTGCCAATGTAAACTATTATACCACTGTTTGCATTTTAATTCAATTTAATAATTTCCTTTTTATTTTTTCCAATATTGGGTTAATCCGGTTCTGTCGGGGCCGGGCGATATGCCCTGAACCTACTATGCGCCGTTCAGTGCGCGAGGTAACATTTAGAACATCGAGATCAAAGGTGCCGACACGAAGTGAAACTACTGCTTAGGTATATACTGTGACGATACTATACACTCGCTGCCGCCCGAAGGTATAATATATCTAGATATTCAGTGAAATATTGATGAAAGTCAAACCAAAATCACATTATTACGATGTAAATGACAAAACTATTCTAACATATACTCTTTCCAAAAATGTAAGTCCTATATGTCTAAAATGCAGGGCTTATTTCCACCAGTTTAAATTCTTATTTTACTTTACCATTTTTCTATCATCTAAACATCATGCCTACGCACGACACCACGAGTGTTTTGTTTATGTTATAGTCCGGACGTTAGACTCACACAGTTCACTTATGGTATATATATATGGTATATACCATGTGTGTGTGTGTGTGTATTTAAACAACCATACAGTCTACAAACAACAATTTATAATATATATTATAAAAAATAAAAAACGGAATCTCTAGTGACAACTTAAAATAAATAAAGGAAACTCAGAAATTATTTAATGAAAACGAAAAGCAATCTTTCTCTATGCACATGCATTTGCATTGATAGACCACAGATTACTACCACGATCTTCGCTTGCTGAATCTCTAGTCGCATTCGCATTGGCAAATTGGTGGCAAATAGAAGTTGTTTCTCTTTTCTTTTATAATTACCTAGTTGTTATTTTATTTTATTAATAAATATTGGAAATTATTAAATTTCGCGTGACAGTTATGAGAGAATGAATTGGCGAACCCGAAATAAATTTCATGTCAAATCTGCATATATTATCGAAATACCTTACAATCGCTCGACCATCTCTAAAGTATTTGCTACAAACAGGAAAACTATATTTTAAACTTAGTTTATGAAAGACGCAATTTGTTATTCGGTAGGTTTTCTACTAATAATAACTAACCTTTGAATGGTCCCAAGTGAAAAACAAATTAAACATTACCATTGAAGTTGGTTTCTTCAGAATCTCGTCCAGTTGGTGAATTAGAATACAAGTATGGAAATGTTACACAAGTAAACATATATTATAACGCACACGTTAGGGCACAAATACTGTCGGGTATTTACGCCTGAATTGCCATGATTTGATTTTTTACAGTGTACGTTTGAGTGTACACATGTGCGTAAATTCCAAGCTGACGGGATATACTAATCTCCAGTCTGAGTGCCTGTAAGGTATGCAATATGTATTGAATTTTTAGTAAAACATTGGTGTTTTCGATCAAATATTTCTCCCTTAATGGCGATTATATAATATACTATTTTACATCATTAGATTAAGCATTGTTAAATTTAGGTACCTACAGCGGGCATTTTCGAGTATTCAGTATGAAATATTTGTTATATGCTTCTAAAAAACAGATAACTTTAACCCTTTTTCTCGAAACAACCGAACTTATTTCATAAAATTGAAGTCTGTAGGTACCTTTATTCGTCTTTACAGAACACATGGTTTTTTATTTCAAGTCATAATTCGATAAAATAAGAGCGCAAGATTTGATTAACTGAGGTCGTGCAATTGTATAGCTACAGTAGCCCCTTAATAAACAGGAGAAATAATAAAGGCCCCAATATCGAACCTTGTGGTACACCCGAAAGTATCCGTGGTTCTTGTGATTTAATACCCCTTGTCACCACTATTTGTTTTCTATTTGTCAAGTATGAAGTCAATCAACGATGTATGACGCCTCCCAATCCGTAGTACTTCAACTTTCTTAACAGCAGTTCATGGTTGACAAGATCGAAAGCCTTGGAGAGGTCCATATATAAAGCGCAGCATTTTTTCCCACTGTCTAAATGGTGATAAATATTTAGCAGAGTAGCCATGAGGGTCGAATGGGTAGATTTCCCTTTAATAAATCCGTGTTGAACGGGATTCAATACTTTGTTTTTTTCCAGAAAAGCAAATACTTTATTAAAAACAATTTTTTCTAAGATTTTCGATACACACGACAATATGGAAAAAGGCCGATAGTTGGTGATAACGCTGGAGTCACCCTTTTTAAAAATCGGAGCTACCTTTGTTGTTATAAGTATATCAGAAAAAATTCCGTCATTAAGTGACCAATTAATTAAACTTGGAGGCGGGTATTTTAATATGCTGGCACTATTTTTTAGTATATAGGTATTAAGACCATCAATACCAGTGGCGCTTGATGACTTTAAACTCATAATCACAGTATATACCAGTTCAGGACTAACCGTGTCGACAAACATAGTTACAGGTACTGGGTTTACAATGTTGACGCATGTGTTAGAGGTGTAGCTACTGTAATTACTAGTGAAGTACTCGTTATAGGCAACGTCCACAAGTATTTCGAAAAGCAATCAATAATCGTCAATATGTAATTGAAGCCTCGATTTTCGCGAGCATAATTTGTAAATTCCGCTAAATCGGCTTGCCATAAATCGTCAATTCCCTTTAGTATTACACGACGTCTTGGAAAATTACGTCTTGCCGGTTTATGGAGTTCCGTAACAACGTCCTTTTTCTCAATTTCTGCTAATAAGATATCAGATCATGAGGGTTACCCTTCGGTGGTGTCTGAGGCGTCTGTGATTTCAATTTGTTAATCGCCATATTGAATTTATCTTCCAAATTAGTCCTTGTCAATGCGATTAACATCTTCAAATCTTTAACGTTATCTTGCAATATGCCTGTTATCTTTCTATCCAGCTTCGTACTTTCCGTGTTTAACAGTTTTAAAATATATATATAAGCGGTATTTAAGAAATTTAAAGGTGACGTAAGAGAAACGAGCAAATTATCGCTGGCAGCTGCTAAGTTTGCAGTAAAAGAAGAGGGTGGAAGACAGCGTATACATACACCTAGTCTAATACCTATACCGAAACAGGGGAGTCTACTACCCTTAATTCCAATATTAGCCGGTTTGAGTGCAGTAGGCAGTTTAGCGGGCGGTGCTACGGGAATCGCTCAAGCTGTAAGTAAAGCTAAAGCAGCAAAACGACAGCTGGAAGAGGTGCACAGACATAATAAGGTAATGGAGGATGTTGCGCTAAAAGGTAAAGGTCTCTACATGAAGCCCTATAAGAAGGGATTGGGTTTATACGTAAAAGAGCATCAACATAAAAACTAATTCAACGACTGCCACACAGACTGCTTACGGATCACGATATAAGAAAATTTGCAGTAGAAAACAACATATCACATTTTCGTGGCGTATTTATGAGGGATAATTGACCGAAAAGACTCCGTAAAAAGGAGTGTGCAGTCGTTAATCTGGATTCCATTAAAAACAGCGGTACTCATTGGATATGTTATTGTAAAGAGGGTACCATAGTACGCTATTTCGACTCGTTTGAAAATTTAAAACCACCTGCAGAATTAATGTAATACTTCAGCAACAGTAGAATTTTATACAATCACCAACGACGAAAATTATAATGACATCAATTGCGGTCATTTATGTTTCCAATATTTAGTCAACTTTAAATGGACCAACTCCTAAGTATCTGTACTAGTCATGTCGCACACCTTCACCTTAAAAGGATATAGTCACGTGCTTTCCGGGGACTATTATCCACCGATTGAGTTGGATAATCGATTCGAATACGCTCTTGGTTTGATCAGTTTTCATCCGTACCACTCGATACCTACCTTTATTACATCGACAAGGGCGGCACCGATAAAATCATTAACATCCCGGAAGGATCATATGAAATAAGTGATATCGAAGAATATTTAAAGAGTGAATTGCCCAAAAATGCCGCAATATCAGTTAAAGCTAATAATAACACCTTAAAATGTGGAATAAAATGTACGCGAACCATCGATTTCCGGAATGGAGACTCAGTTGGTCGAATGCTCGGTTTTAGCGAACGACTTTTGGAGGCTAATAAGAAACACGAGTCGGATTTACCCGTAAAGATTATAAAGGTGGTTACAATCAGAATAGAATGCAATATCACTACGTCCGCTTACTACGACGAACGTCTACGTCACACGCAGAGATAATATACCCAAGAGATAGTAAACTTAATACTAAAAAGTGGGTACACGTTTGGAATGTGGTGGGGGGCGTATTTAGCAGGTTACGGTCTCTGCGGTCTATTGATATAAATCAAATGAACTATAACAGAAATAAGTTTTTATCCTTAACATAATTTTCAGCATAATACATGGTCTCAAGGTAGATATCTTCATAAAAAGCTAATAACGGGGGACGGGGTACCCCATACCCCCGCATTTTTTTAATAATAAGTTTATTCATTATTCATCAAAAAAAGATCGCTTTTACATAGAAAACAATGGTAATAAATTTGGAGGATTAATAATAAAAATAATTGTAATAATAATAATATAGTACATTAACAACAATTATTTGTTAACGTTACTCCGCTGCTCTCCTTACTTAAATATTTCTTAATTTAGAATTGTATCTACCTACTCGACAAGCTATGGTCAAACCTTTCTATGCCTACTAACTTATACTATATACTATAGGAAACTTTTATCGGCGGTAGCAATATAAATCGTTTTATCAACTGCAGTTAGTGACTGCGTTTTATATATTTCCTTAATAAAATGTTATTCATTCATAGAATACCATAATCCTTTAGTGCGTATATATGAACAAATTTGCTACACAGGACGAAGGATTAAATAATACATACATATATATTTTTTAATTTATTTCAAGTTTTTCGTGCAATGTAGGTGTACAATGTAAGTACTGAATGGAGCATAAGTATAACTAATGTGTTTGTAACGATTATAACATTTCGGAACCACGAGTACCACGAGTATACCACGAGTACTTGAATACGTCGAAAAATCTTGGGGAAGAAAACTGATTATGGGTTAGGGATTGCGACTTAATAATATTATTTCTCTGATGTAAATCTATGTCGTAGTTCATAAGAATCACTATATCCGAAAAAGTTCTAACAAAATTTTTCCACAGTCTAAAACCATATACATCTAGAGGTTGTACCATCGCTGTAGTTTTTTTTTGGTATATTTAAAATATTCAAAGTTTTATCTTTTGGCACTAATTGCTGAAGTTCGGCGACACAATGGCCACTCCAAGAATCAATCAAAAGGACACTCTTTGGTCCGGTATTCGAGAGAAAAACATCCGTTAGCCAGGTTTTGAAATGATTTGAAGTGAGCTTACCAGATACCGAAGAAGAAATATACACATTTACAGGTCGAAACAATGGTTGCGCGGTGAAAGTAAGCGTCCGTCTGCAGAAATGGCTGACAAAATTGTGTAACTATGTGTTATAGAGTGCAAGGATTGCACAATACCTTCAACGGTTTTCTCACCCTTCACAGCTAAAGTACGACCGGAATGTACTTCTAGATTAAATCCGCTCTCATCAGCGTTGTATACGTTGCTTCTGCCAATATCAGTGATATAAGGTTTGATTTCATTAATAAAAGTATCGCTTACTAACCTTAGGTTTTCCATATCAGTACGCGTAGAACGAGTAATAATTTTTGTTATCTTACGTGATACTATTTTATGTACCTTCTTGAAGTGCCATATCCACCAATGTCCTGCTTTAAATGATTCCATCCATGTCATGAATTATTTTTCCATCCAAAATGCTATTTTTGAATTTTGTAAGAACGTATTCAGTAATAAACCGTAATTTATCCGTGTGGGTGCCGCCTCTATTAACACTTTCTTCCCATCTGCGCAACTGTCGTAGCGATTTTACTTTTTTGAAATTTTGGATGACACCTGCCAAAGTACGTGGCTTGGATTTACCACTTTTCCAGTAGTCGACAGCTCTAGTTTTGTAATCTAGGTCTATAACGCTACCCCCTTCTTCAGGAACACATGCAATATCTTCATAATTGTCTTCTTCGTCTTCTGCTGTTTCTTCCACAAATTGCACTTCGTGCGGTTCTGCTAATTCTTCAAACTCTAATCCCGTTACATCTTGAAAGGAGAACATGGCGTCTTGTTGAGCAGATACAATTATATTTTTCAGGGCATCATGCAACTCACTTTCTTGCGGTGTCAAAAGAATTGTTGCGATGTTAGTAACTTGAAACGTTGCAGGTAACATATTCAACACATTTGCTATATTTACGACCGCCATTGTGCCAAACTATAGGTACTGACTGCACGAAAAACGACTTCTAATGTTCTTTGGAATACTCGTCTTATATAGGTACCTATTTCCTAAATGCAAACGTGACCACTTAAACGTTCGTGGTTAATTACTATGCATTCGGGGATTTATTTTTCTCTATATAATAATATGATTAATCACCAGATCCTTTATCGCGTTTTTATAATGCAAATTACCAATTATATCTGAAGTGACTGAATAATTAATTAAACTCACGTATGCGTAGATAAGTGCATATCAAATTCATCACAATAGACACGTACATATATTTATTTTGAGTTATTATTACTATTATTAATTTTCTAAATTTATTATACATCACCGTTTTCTATGTAAAAGCGATCTTTTTTTGATGAATAATGTATAAACTTATTATTAAAAAAATGCGGGGGTATGGGGTACCCCGTCTCCCGTTATTAGCTTTTTATGAAGATATCTACCTTGAGACCATGTATTATGCTGGAAATTATGTTAAGGATAAAAACTTATTTCTGTTACAGTTCATTTGATTTATATCAATAGACAAGTTTATTAATTTTGAAGCTTTATTATTATTTTTCTATTTTTACAATTATTAATTTTCTAAACTTGTTATACATCATCGTATTCCATGTAAAATCGGCCTTCTTTTGATGAATAAGAAAAAGAAAAACTGTAAAGAAAATGGGGGGTACGGGGTACCCCGTCCCCCGTTATTAACTTTTTGTGAATACGGATGACGCCACCCTTAGGGCCATGCAATATGCTGCAAATTATGTTAAGAAGAAAATTTAATATCTGTTATAATTTAGGAAATATTTGAAAAAATTGAAAAATCGTCCAAACTTTGGAGGAGGCTGTACCCCAAAATCGTGCGGATACGCCGATAAAAAAAAATACGTGTCTCTTATTTTAAGGTACTCTTTCGATATGTTAAGTTTCATCGAAATCGGAGGGGGACACCCGCCGCGCGCCGGTGTTCCCTTGTGAGTGAAGGGCAGACTTGGTGGATCTCCCCGGAATGTATGCATGTTGATTTGTGTGAAGTGGATACATCGGTAAGGCCACTTCTCGGAGGTAACGGTCACACAGCTGTTCGAGTGGTTTCAGCAGGAAACTGGTCAAGCTTATTGGCCGGAAAGATTTGGCTAGGGTATAGTAAGACCGCCCTGGCTTTGGTATACAGACTACTTTTGTTTCTCTCCATAGCTCAGGTACGTACTTCCAAGCGATGGACCCCCAGAATAAAGTCATCCATGCTCCACTGAAGCAGAGCAGGGAACACACCATCCGGGACAGGTGACTTGAACGGTTGGAAACTTTTAATTGCCCAGCAAATTCGGGATTCTTCTACCACCTTTTCCGCCAAAGCCCAATCCTCGGTCGTAGGAGGCGAGCTGTAAGGATCTTGCCATGCCAGTGTGTTGCAAACCACACTGCCTGGAAAGTGGGTGGTCATAAGTATCTTGGCTGTTTCTAGAGAGGACGACGAAAGAGTCCCGTCCTCCCGTTTTAACAGTCCTAATTGGTGACTAGTATCTTTACTTAATACTTTCTTTAGACGAGCAGCCGTTGTGACAGATTCGATGGAGTCACAGTAGTTTCTCCAGGCTCGTCTCTGACCACAACGGATCTCCCTCTTATATTGGCTACATTTAACTTAGTAGGCTGCCTAGTCTTCTACGACTTCACCATGCAGTCCCACTCTTCTCCGATGTAATCTTTAGCGGGCACGATCGCTCGAAGGCGTCTACAATCGACGTCTGCACTCCAACAGCTAGCTGGCGGAGGCCATCAACCTCCAGACTCCCAGAGAGCTCAGCCCTTGCAGGTTGACAGACAGTAGATCCCCGTAGGACCGCCTGTCCGTCTGCCTCGCATTTTGATATTCAACCTTTTGAACCCTAGTTTGATCGATCTGAAAACAGATCCATCTGTGGTCTGACATTGATGCCTCATCAGACACCCGCCAGTCTAGTATGTTGCTTGAGATACCCACCGATGCCAGTGTAATATCAATTACTGTCTGGCACCGAAAGGTGACAAACGTGGGTTCGCATCCTCTATTGAGTATGTCAAGATTGCTGCTAGAGATAAACTCAGTTAGGAGTCTACCCCGATCATTTACGTCACGGCTGTCCCATCCTACATGATGACCGTTTGGGTCGCAGCCTATTACCAAATGTTTGTTATATCTATCACAGTGTTCCACCAGCTGCACCAGAAGAGGGAATTGGACCGGTTCGCCACTGGCTAGATATACTGAAGCAAACAGTTGTTATATCCTTGCCACAATAGTTTGGTATGGGATAGGCTTTAATGCTTTAATACGTAAATACACGGCCTAGGTTTGTCTTCAGTGCCGGAGAAAACAGCACCTCTGACATTATCCAGACCAAGGATTCTGGATTTCAGAAACCATGGTTCCTGAATTAGGCAAATGTCTTGTTGTCTGTCTAGGTCCTTACGTAAAGTAGCAGTAGCCGCCCGACAGTGTTGCAAATTAATTTGTATAATGTTTAGACCACGTGGAGACACTGGACGACAGAGTTAGGTTGAACCGCCTCCACGGTTGGTCTTTGTTGATGGCTCCCGCAAATCCACCACAGAAACGCCAGCGTCACCCACAGGAGTGACGACGACGCCCGTGCCAAAGACAGCAGGGTCATCTGTATGTGATGTGTCCATGGGCACATCCGCCGTTGATTGCCCAGGCGGCACACTCTGAGTGGCAGATTGGCGGTCCGAAGTGGTAGTCGTGGAGGTCAAGGTCGTATCGGCCTCAGCCTTCGGCAGCTTTACATGCACGTCGCCTCGAAAGGAGAACCTTAGTCGGCAATTGTGCAGCTTTAGCGGGTCCGCAGCATCTCTGTCGACGCCGAAAACCAGTGGTTTTCCACCTGGTTGGTCTGCTTCATGGAAGATACACCAGGTGTCAATGTTGCTCCAGCGATTCTGGACCGCTAGCAGTCCGACTACACGCCTCGTTTCAGCCGGTTCTCCCGGGATTTCTAGTTTGTCCGCCAGGGCTTGGCTTACCTTACCCATAGGATTTAATCAATCGACAGTCGCCACCCTCAAGTGACTTGAGGCAGCCGCACTGTACGATGCTTGTTTTGCGCCTTTCGCCGGAGGTGAACGTTTCCGCTTCCTGGGGTTACCAGGCGGCGTTCCTGCGCTCTCATCCGGACGAGGGCGCTTCTTTGACTGTGGTTGCCCCTTGGGCAACCCTGCCTTTGAGGTTGACGTAGAAGTCGTCGCGGGGGTCACCTTCCGAACTCCAGCCTTACCAGGGTTCGCCTTGGAGGCAGAACACCCGGGGGTAGGAGACGGGGCCGCAGCGGCCTTCGCCCTCTTTTTCCGCTCAGCACCGGATGGTCGTTTTCGCCGCGGACCTTTCGGTACCGCAGCGCAACCTTCCTGGCACTCTTCGTTTGCCGCTGCTGCTGCAAAAGCTGTAGTGGCGGCTGGTTTGATCTGGGGGCATTCGAGGACGCACTCTCTATAGGGGTGACACTTATAACACTGGGTTCCATACCGGTTGTAGTATGTATTCATCTTTCTGACTACTCACCCCCCACAGAGTCCAACAAGGGGACGTTCAAAGAACGCCAGGGCTACCAGTCCGATATAGCTCCCCAGGAATGGTCAGCACGCAACGAAGGCACCCGCAGCAGCGGACAAGGCCCGTGCCAGGCGTGTCCGTGTCGCAGGGCTCCGGCACGCCAGCCACAACCCAGTAAGCTCACCTTGCCGGCGGTCTGGCCCGACAACACAGCCGATTGGTCAGGGGTGGGTTAGTCCCTGATCTCCCGTCTAGATGAAATCCAGGCCAAAGCAGTGTGTCGCCGACCTACAGGAAACTAACCCCGTCCCGAAGGCAGCTCAACTACCAGGATCCTCTCATCCACCATCACGGGTCGCCTCGCACGGCACAAACACGAGGGTGGCAAGCTGTCACCACTCATCCGAGGAGCTTTTTGTTGAGGTTTAGTCCTCTTGGTCCCTAGAGACCCCCCGTGCAACCCGTCCGCGAGACATGTCCACAGACAACGGGAGACACATGGTATAGCGGTTGCACCCTAGAAGGTCACAACCGGTACCGTTTGCCTCTGTGCAAGCCCTTAGTCACTACATGACAGCTGGGCGAGGGCCGGCTATATTTTGGAAGTCGATCTAGAGTACCCGCAATGACAGGCAAAGCGATCTTCCCATGGCCCCCGAGAAATCCAAACTTCCCGGCAGTAGGGAAGAAAAGATGCTGGCCAGATTATATAAGAAAGAAAAGTACGTCATCCACTATCGTAACTTGAAGCAGTATCTAGCCGAAGGTCTCGAATTAACGAGAATTCACAGAGCGCTACAATTCCGACAGTCAGACTCGCTCAAGTCATACATTGAGCTCAATACTAAGCTACGACAAGATGCGAAAAATGATTTTGAAAAAAAAAGTCTTGAAATTGATGTGCAAAGCGATTTTTGGCAAGACTATGAAAAACGTGAGATTGCGCCGTGATATTAAAATGTGAGTTTGTGGGAGGGTAGATATGGGGCAGAGGCGTTGATTAGCAAACCAAATTTTAAATGTTCGTCTATTTTAACCGATGAATTAATTGGCTTGGAATTATTTAGGAACGAAGTGGTTTTCGACAAGTCAATCTACGTGGGAGTGTGTATATTGGACATATCCAAAACGGCGCTGTACGAATTCCATTACAACTACATGAAGAAGTATTATTGGGAAAATTGTACTGTGTTATATCGATACCGATTTCTTAATTTATTCTATAAAGACATTAGATGTGTATACAGATATCAAAGTGAACATTGCACGTTTCGATACTTCGGACTACACCGAAAACAATGTGTATAAAATGCCAAGGGTGAACAGAAAAGTGCGGGAACTTATGAAAGACGGAGGTGCGGGCGACTTACTGCTGGAATTTGTGGGTTTACGGGCTAAAACGTACGCCTGCAGATTTCAAAACAGTGTTATGAGAAAAGCGAAGGGTGTGAAAAATTATGTTGTGAAGCAGAGCATCGAATTGAACGACTACCTAACTTAAAGGAGGAGCGAGAAGTATCGCATCAGCAGCGAGGTATACATTCCTTTAGACACCAGCTCTTTACTAGCGCCCAGGAGAAGATCTCCCTTAGTTATTTCGACAGTAAACGATTCAGAGTGGTTGGTTTCACCGACACCTTACCTTGGGGGCACTACGCTGTGCTCGTATAGATCACATCTACCATATTATCCGTCGCCTCCCTCTCGCCCTATCTTTCACCGTTTTTCCCTCCCCATATTTTCGTTTGTATCGGATGCCATGACATTTATGCAAGTCAGTTCTTGCTTTCAGTGTACCTGCATAGAGGACGACCCGCCTACCATATTCTCCGTCACCTCCCTCTCACCATATCTTCCACCGCTTCCACCGTCCCCATATATATGTTTGTATAGGATAGCGTGCCGCTTATGGAAGTAAGTACCTGCTTGCCGCTGTTCCTGTTTACAAGCTTCAATACGCAATACGTATACACACTCTGCAAACATACATACGTTTGTATAGGTTGGCGTGCCGCTTATGCAAGTGAGTACTTGCTTGCTGCTGTTCCTGTTTACACGCTTTAAGTAAGATACTAATTATATTTTCTGTCATCATATTTATATCTTTGCTTATTGTTTTTATGAATCAAGTGCGACACTAATTTTCTCTTGCAATATTTTTGTTTATTGCTTTCAGATAGCTACACCGAATTCATAAAGAATGCGTTGCAAGAAAGTATGATCTCGAAAGAAAAACATCTAATCGGCAAATCAATATATACACTGAACAGAAGTGGTTTCAAGTGGCTCAGCGTCGGTCTTAGTCCAGAAGCAGGCTTTATCCCTATCATCCAGATTAAATCACCTTCTTCATGCATATACTTCACCGAAGATGAATGGTTCGAGTTTTGCAAGAAAGAAGGTTATAGAGCAAATCATCACATACAAACATATAAGCGTAATACGACTAAAACTCGGGGGCAAAAAATTGTTTTATCTACAGAAACATACAACAACCTCTATGATTTACAGCGGCAAATGAAAATCAAACTGTCTTTGCCATTGTGTTGTGAATTTCAGACATTTTACAAGCGCACGCTCGCATCCTGTGCACCGCTAAAGGGTGATTTGTATCAAAATGTTAGTAATTTCTTAAGCAAATGTATTAATTCGCAAAATGTATACTTTATGCATGAAGCTTTATATATTACATATAATACTGTAACATATGATTTTGAAGTAATGAAACTAGGTGTCGAATAAATTAAAATGTTTGTGTGTATGTATTTGAAAATAGTAAAATAAAGAAAAAGTTATTATCGATATTTGTATTTTATTTATAAATAGGCATAAGTTTACAATACATTGTTTTTATCAATCCAGCTGTTGTGCGAACCATCAAATCCAAGCCACTTGACATAACATTTGTTTGCTTTTGTTTGCAACACTTTCTCAACGAGGTAAACGTCTTTATGCTTCGTCATTTGCAATTTAGGTTCGTAAAAACAACCCAAAATTAGCCTTCCATTCATATCCTTAAGTAGATAGGTAAAAAAATGATGGTGCTCTTACCAATTTTAAATGAGAGAGGCATTTGAAAAAGATAATTGAAATTGAAAGAATTAAAAAATTCAATATATTTACCGCCAGGAGTTTTCCTAAGTTAAACCGCGTTTAAAGAAAAAACCAAAAAAACAATGAACGATTCGAAAATTAAGAAATTAGTAGAGTTATCAAAGACGAGACGCGAAGCATCGGGTCTTTTTAAAAGGGAGAGGCATATGAAAAAGAAAATTGAAATTAAACAAATGAAAAGATTAAGAAAAACGAAAAAATTAAATATATTTCCAGCGAGTTTTCCAAAGTTAAACCGCGTAGCGTCGAATTTTTCGAAGAGACACACTTAAAAAAATTGAAAATTAAAAAATTTGAAAATCAAAAACCTGAAAGCATTCAAAAATGAAAGAAAATTTACAGAAAATAAATTAATAGATTACAACTTCATCCTAAATTCCCATATCTATTCTACGCGATTAAAGTTGCTACCTGAGGGGTATTTATCTTCTGTGGTGAACGCGGGCATAGGTGTACCAACTTTTTCAATAGGGTGCGTTCCAGGCGGAACGCGGGCTAGCTAGTTGTATTTTATATATTTCTTCTTTTCTTGGTTTTGCGGATTATTTTGAATAAAAGAACAAGTATCCAAATTAGAATAAATGTAATTAAACATTTACGTTACGTTGCTGTCAACAACAACACCCTCAGCAAAAAACTACACATGCGCACTGCTGTAGTCTGGCACCTCGGGTTTTTGTAAATTCAGTTTTCTTTTGTTCATTCCGTTAAGCGTTTGTGAATGTTGCGGGATATTTCAAATTGTTTTATTTTCAAATAAGATTTAGTTAATGTTTTGGATTGTTTAATTTGTTTATTTTATTGTTCAGTTGTTTATATTAATTTCAGTCAGGTGTACATTTTGCGTTCACTGGTATTGTATATATATATTGTTTTATTTTGCGAGTTCGTCCGTTTGCGGACAGATCTGTGTGCGTTGCGTCGCACGCATCTGAGATTTTTATACTTATACGATTGTTTAACCTTGTGAGTTCAGTTCCTTGATCGATACGAAAGTAAGTAGATATATAAAGTTGTAATTCATTGCTGACATTTTGTGATTATTGATTTTAAGTTTTCAATTCACGTTTCTGATTTTATTTCGTTCATCACGGAACTCATTTAATAATAATTGATATTGTATTTTTGTGTACACAATTTAGATATAAGATCTGTTATTATTTTTTCGTGCAGGAAGATATTTTAAGTTTAAAGAGTTAATTTTTTTTGTTCGTTGTTAATTTTTCTGATTTGTAATTATTTATTAATCACCTCGGGTTGGGTGAATAAAAGCATTGTGCTTGCTTTTATTTTTCATTTATATAAATTACTTTCCACGTTTAATTTAGTTGTTTTAATATTGAGACCACGTGGATTGAATTGAAAAAAAAATTATTATCTTCCTGAACTTTTTGTTTTCTGTTGCTTTGTAAAAGGATTTTGAATTGTCCTTTTGTAATGTAAAATGCGTTTTGATTTAGACCAGGACCTTTTTGTCCAAGGTTTTTTTTTCTGCAAAGTTTGTAATTAATTTTTTTTTTTTTTAAATAATAAAATTATTGAATTTTTATGTCATTCAAAATATATATATATATATATTAATTCTGTGATTTACTGTTATAATAACAGAATACGGGTTTTAATAATAAATAAATACTATTTGTATTTTAGGTTACGTTTCGGAATTTTTATTATTCCTTCATCAGACCTAAAAGGATATTTATCACAACCAAGGTAATTACAAGCACAATTAACATTTTACTTACACTTAACTATTAAACTTTAAAATTTTGTCATATACATACATATGTCAATTTGATGAAGGAATAATAAAAATTCCGAAACGTAACCTAAAATACAAATAGTATTTATTTATTATTAAAACCCGTATTCTGTTATTATAACAGTAAATCACAGAATTAAAATAAACAGGACAAGCCAGTGTCGTGAGCGGCTTTATATCCACTAATCTTACCTATATATATATATATATATATATATATATATAAGCACTAACAGGCCTAATGGCCCAAGGCTTGGTGGACTAATCCTCTCCACATCTGTCTATCGTGCGCCATCCTTTTCCAATTGACCGCTCCTAGTTTCCTCAGGTCGCCCTCTACCTGCTTCCGCCATTGTACTCTCGGCCTCCCCTTTCCTCGATTGTCGATCATCCGTCTATCCATAACCCTTCCGATCATCCTATCTTCTCCTGCTCTGAGAATGTGACCCATCCATCTAATTCTTCGAGCCTTCACCAACTGTGACACTTTTGGTTCCTGATATAGATGGTATAGTTCTTGATTGCCTCTCCTCTCCCAAGCACCATCCACTCTCTTCCCTCCAAATACTCTCCTAAGCATTTTCCTTTCCCATATGTCCATGCGCAATTCCATACTTTTTGTGAGCGACCAGGTTTCACTCGCAAAACTCAGTACAGGTCTAATAACTGTTTTATATATTCGTATCTTTGTATTACGAGTTATTACCTTTGATGTTAACACTCTCATTAGGTTACCTGCACATCTAGAGGCTGCCTTCATCCTCTCCTTAATCTCCTCCTCATTACCCCCACATTCATGGAAGACTGATCCTAAATACTTGAATTTATCCACCCTTTCTACGACAATTTTTCCGCGCTGCTCCTCTCTTTCAAATTCAAAATTCTCTCTCCTTCCCTTTCCTGCTATCTTCCCTAACTCCATGTATTTGGTTTTTTCATAATTAATTTCCAGCCCTACCCCTTTCGCTGCTTTCTCTAGCCTTTGAATCACCCTTCCCAGTTCCTCCTTTGTGCGTGCCAAAATAACTAGATCGTCGGCATAAGCAATACACTGGTGGCTCTTAGTGTAGATAGTTTTCTTAATTTGAATTTCACCTTGCCTTATAACCGACTCGAGTATAAAATTAAACAGGACCGTAGATAGTGGATCGCCCTGTCGTAAACCTCGTCTCACCGCGAAGCCATCTGATGTTGAATTCTCTACCTTGACTCTATACATTGTATTGGCTAACGTCATCTTTATAAGCCTTATTAATTTTCTTGGTATTTTAAATTCATCTAAAATTCGGTATAACTGTGGTCTTCTTACCGTGTCGTACGCTTTCTTAAGGTCCACAAAAATTGCATACACTGGCATCCGATGTTCTTCACTGGCTTCCTGGATTTGTCTTAAGATATGAATCTGGTCTATCACTGATCTGTTCTTCCTAAAACCCGCTTGATAGTCTCCGACCAAGCGTTCCATATACCTCTCTAACCGCTCCTTAATTAATACAGCTAGGATCTTGTAAATAGTATCCAACAAGGCAATACCTCTGTAGTTATCGCACTTTTTGTTATCCCCTTTTTTCAATAGCGGGTGTATAATGGCTTCACGCCACCAATCGGGCATTACCTCCTTTTCCCATACCTCTATTATTATTTTCGTAATTTGCTCTTCTAATTTTTTCCCTCCGTGTTTTACCATTTCCGCACATATCTGATTATTACCCGGGCTCTTATTATTCTTTAATTGCTTGATTATGTTCTTTATTGCCTTTGTATCTACCTGTTGCAGCTCTTCCCCTTCTCTGTCCTCATACGTTCCTACATCTTTGTCGTCATCACTTTCACTGCCATACAAACTTTGGAAGTATCCTTGCCATCTTTTCTTTTTTTCTTCAATATCCCCCAGAAGGTTACCGTCCTCCCCTTCGATAAAAATTGTGCTCGGTTGGTATTCTTTTTTTTCGCTCCTCAGTTCTTTATAAAATTTTTGCATATTTTTTTTTCTGCATTCTATTTCTATCCTTTCTAATTTTTCCTCCACATATTTTCTTTTCTTATCTCTACATACCTGTTTACCTATTCGTCTTGCTGTTTTATACGCTTTTATATTCGTTTCCGATGTATCTTTTAGCATTTTTTGTCTTTCATTTTCTCTTTTCTGTATATATTGCTTACATTCGTCGTCGAACCACCCATTGCGCTTTTCTTGTTTTCTCCTTTGCAAAACTTCTGCACCGTGTAGTATAGCTTCCTCCAACTTTTCCCATTTTTCATTTATATTCCCATTGGCATTAAATTCTTTTAAGTTTTCGTACGGGCTTGAAATGTTTCCATTATGTCCTCCTTGCTCAATAGATTCACATTGTATTTCTTCTTTCCACTTTGGTGTTTTGTAGGCGTATTTTTCGGAATATCCTCTTTTAGTTTTAGCAGTACTAAGAAATGCCCTTGTGTATGTTTTTATGCTCAAAAAAAGTTCCCATAATTTTCATTTTTTGTTCACATTTCACCGTTCCGATTACATCTTTCATGTAAGCTATGTTTTCCCGTGCTTGGCTCTGTATGGTTTTCCCTACCGATCTTAGCGTTGAAGTCGCCTAGAATTATTTTTAAATCGTATTTTGGGCTCATAGTACATATTTCTTCCAACTTTTCATAGAATTCCACTTTCTCTTCTAAATCCTTCTCTTCTGTGGGTGCATGTACATTTATCATAGTAATACTTCTATACCTTCCTTTTACCCTAATGTAGCAGATGCTCCTTGAAATAGCCTCAAACTTCTTAATTGCCTTTTTCCATTTTTTGTGAATCATAAATCCAACTCCAAAAATTGACCTTTCACAACCCGTACTCATTAATATATAGTTGCCTATTTCCGTAATAATACCTTTTTTTTGTTTAATTTCTTGCAATGCCAAAAAGTCTATACCATTTCGTTCCAATACCTCACTTAACTGTTTAAGCTTCCCCTCTTCATTTGTGCCTCGCACATTCCATGTTCCTATCCTTTTTTCTTTTCTACTTCTATTACTATTGTTTTTTATCATATTCCTTCTCTTATCCGTCGGCTTTGCCATGGTCATCTCATACTGCCCCTGCACATCCCTTATTAAATTTTCTTCAGTTAGTTTTTTGATGGAGGCCTGAACTCCTCCAAAGTATTATTCCTCCAGTTCCACAACCATTTGACACCATTAATAAATAATTTATTAACACCTATTTTGACTGTCTTCCCTCTTTCTCTTTCTGTTTTTTGCTCTTCCCATAATTTTTTTTTGAATTCCTAGTTTCTTCGTTGTATGGTCATTCTCTATATACACTATTGCATCCCTAAAATGCCTTAACTTATGCTTCTTTTCAAAAATCTCTGTTTTCCTCTCATAAGTATCTACTTCTAATACATACATTTTTTCCTTAATTTTTTTTTTTTAGCCGCTTTCAGTTTTGTTTCCACTTCCAAATGACGTTTGATGAAGTCTTCCATCATTTCGCCTATTTCTTCACTCTTGTCAGTATTTAATTCCAAACCCTTTACTACTATGCTGTTTCTTTTTCTCTCCCGTTCGTAGAAGTCTATTATATTCTCTAGATAATCCATTCTCCTTTTTGCTTCCTCTAAATCTCTTTTTATTTCTTTTTTTTCTTCTACTACTCTTTCCAATTCTTTTCTGACTTCCCTATTTTCTATTTTAAAATCCTCGATGTTATTTCTTAATTCGCCGTTTTCTTTTCTTAATCCTCTTATTTCATCTTTGATCTCTTTATTTTCGTTTCGTATTTCCTTTAATTCGCCTAGCATTTCTAACATCAGAGCGCCCATATCTTTTCCGCCTTCTGCCTCTTCTTCATCCGATTGAGCCGACTTACTAGGTGGTGTTCTAAATACTTTTTTACTTGCTTGGAAGGGAGAAAAAGACTCCCTTTCCCTCTTTTTTTCTCCTTCTGCTACCCCACTTTCACCCCCCGACATCTCCAAATTGATTGTATAGTCACTTTTGGACAGAGCTGTATATCGTATTACTTTTTGTCTTTCATTCAAAATACTGTTCTTTTATTTTTGATTTAACCTTTTAAATTTTTGAGTACAAAAGAAAGTCGGATTTCTTCCACCCACATTTTTACTTTTCATGAAAGTAACCCTGAGTTTGTTCTTTTGCGCCTTATAAAAATTTTAATTTCATTTGACATTTTTGTTGGTACATTCAGTACACAGCAGTACGTATACATAAGATGTCAAAACATGGAATCGTTTTTCTAATTTTGATTAAACCTGAAATAACTTACATTTGAAAAATATTATGCCGATGGAAAGCAATAAAAATTAAGAAAAAAAAATATGTAGGTATATACAAGCTGAGTTTTTTAAATGGCAAAGTTCATTTAATAGATAACTGTTAGGTGAGCAAAAATTTTGATAATTGGAATATATGTATACTGTTGTCAGAAATATTTTTGCACAAATGGCTTAGTTTTCCGCGTATTCCCAATTTTCCTTAAAAAATTGCGGAGCCGTATCTACGAATTTGCCTGATTTTTTTGCCAACGGTTTAAGTTTGAGCAATCAGCTTCTGTATTTTTACAGTATAAGGATATCTGCATCTTAAGACCACATAAGCATTCATAATATTTATACTCTGTGATCAGAAACTCTTGTATTAGGAGAACTTTAATTGCTGAAAACTTGTTTATTTTAAATGAAACATCCTGTATTTTTTTATGGAATCTTTTAGTGCTAAAGCAGCTTGAAAATTTTTACTGAGCATATGCTATACCTATCATTTATAGTTTACAAGATAATTAATGTTTTATGAAAAATTATATAAAAATATGTTTGTTTTTTTAGTTACTATGATTATATAATCATAATAGCTGTGAAAAAGGCCATTTGCAAATGTCAAACAATTAGTAAATGTGCTTCGTCTAATTATTCTTACGTTATTTGCTCTTTTTCGCTATTTCCTTTACTATTTGATTTTGTTATATGGTTATATCTATCACTCCGTTTAATTTGTTTATTTATTTACCTATTGGTTTATTTATTGTTGAAAATGGGTTTCCTGATATGGTATGCCTTGGATAAGCTTAAAGGAATTACTTATTCGCAGCACGAATTATTTATCAAATACGATATCCAGGGCGACATTAACCATTAGATTGAACCCTCGTTAAAGACGCTCCAAGGTTTCAGTATGCGTAATATATATATGGTACCATATAATGCTGGCGTATTCCAGCTTCGACATTACAAATGTAAAGAATAATAGAGAGGTGTGGAGGTGTGAGATTGTGAGTTTGTGATCCATTTATAGGTGAGTTTAATCACAGAGCATTTCTGTTATTTTCGTGTAAGTTAGATTAAGTAAATTATGAAATATAAGAGATTTATGAAAAGGCCTGATTAACGTTAAACATGCTTAAGTTAGGGAGGTTTTGAATGTGATAGGCTAGTCGTCCTAGCGGGAAAGCGACGTGACGTGGGGGATCCGCACGGCACAGTTGACCGCAGGCGCTGGGCGACCCGGGGTAAAAATAGGGGCACGGGGGAATCGCCGGGCGGTTCCGCATGCACCCTCTGTGAACCGCGAGGGATTCGCGCACACGAGCACCCGAAAAACAAGGACATAGCGTTCGTTTCGCTAGTGCAGTTATATAATACTTAATTATGTAATCTGTTCCTTTGTTAAATACTTGGATGACCGGAATACTCAGGCTACTTTTCTTTTACAGGTAAAGCCCCAGGTTAAAAACGGTTACACCTCGCCAACGTCGACGCCCCAATTGCTCGACCGTCCTGAATATAATTTAATATAATTTAATAGTATTTAATGTTATCTATATCTCTTTTAATAAACAAAATATTGTAGCCCATTGTTTTGGTTAAATTTACTTAAATACAGGTAAAATAAGGTTACATAATTTTCAGAAGTGAGATAAAGGGTTACACAACATCAATAAACTCCTTGGATGTTCACATTACAAATCCCAAAACTATTGACGCAGATTTACAGAGATCTTCTATATGTGGGAGAAAGGTGAAAGATGAATCAAGTAGTACGCCAAGATCGTGCATAGAGGTTCTTGCAGTTATGGGTATGCCATTTATCGTGTAAGTATGTGTATCTCTAGTGTTTCTTCTTGTGTATGATACATTAAAGCATTTAGTAATATTAACTTTTAGCATATTATTTTCACACCAAGTGTATATTTTATCTAGATTGCTTTCCAGTATAGTAGCATCAGTAGGGTGTTTTATAGCAGAGTAAATTTTTATGTCATCTGAATACGCCAGTGCTGAACAATCCAGTAAGGATAGTAAATCATCTATATACAATACGAAGACAAAGGGCCTAGATTGGACCCTTGAGGCACTCCCGAAGTAACTGTATATTCTGGAGATTATGCGAAAAAGGAAAGAAAGAAGACTGTTACTACGGATGAAAAGGAACTAGAAATACTGCACCCGCACATTAGCAGTAGAGCGTTAAGTGTTATTGTTGAAACATGTAAAGTAACGAGAAAATATAAATTTTATCAATATCATATTGAGTTGCATTAAGAACTTCAAGAAAATAATTTTGATAGAAGAACTTCATTTTGCTATGATATAATAAATGTTGTATGATTGTTTTATAAAGATATACACCATATCAATCAATTCTTCTTGGGAAAAATCTATTTTGAACAATAAATAAATAAAAAAGCTAACAAGTAAATAAATAAACAAATTCTAATCAAAATCAAACATAACGAAATTAAATAGTTCAAAAGAAATAGGGAAAAACGGCGAATAATTACAGAAAGCACATTTACTAATTGTTTGACATTTACAAATTGCTTTTTTCATAGCTACTATGATTATATAATCATAGTATTGAAAAGGAAATCATATTTTTTCTTAAAACACTAATTATCTCGTAAACTATAAATCACAGGCATAGCACATGCTTCGTAAAAATGTTCATGCTTCTTTGGCACTATAAAATTCCACAAAAATATACAGGCTGTTTCCTTTAAAATAAACAAATTTTCAGCAATTAAAGTTCTCCTAATGTAACCAGAGTTTCCGATTACACAGTATAGAAGCTCATTGCCCAAACTTAAATCGTTTGAAAAAAAAATCAGACAAATATGTAGATGCGATTCCGCCATTTTTTAAGGAAAAATTGAGGATGCTCGGAAAACTAAGCCGTTTGTGGAAAAATATTTCTAACGGAGCTGAAAACGTACAGGGATCCCAAAAGGACTATTTGGGAGTCCTACAAGGAGGATCTCTCTGCAGCAGCCCGAAACTATCCTGTAAGGATCAGGAATAGCGCGGAACTAGAGTTGGCCCTTGTATGGTTGCAAGGGACCATTCTCTCGTGTTATGAAAACAACTATCCACTAAGGAAGCGTCGCTTGCCAAGACAGGTTGCTTGATGGAGTAAAGAGCTGAACACTCTCAGGAGAGGAACACGCCAGTTATTCAACAAAGCGAAAAAGACAGGTAATTGAGAAGCTTACAAGGCTAAACTGAATACCTATAACAAAAGAATTAAAGAATCAAAGAAGAAGGCCTAGAGAAGTTTCTGTGAGGACATAAAAGGCGTCCCTGACACGGTCAGAGTTAACAGGATTTTGAAAAAGGACTCTTAGGTCCATTCAGTTGCCGGACGGGAGGCTCTCATCAACTGTGGAGGAGACTCTTGAATACTTTCTCAGCGTGCACTTTTCCGGCTCGGCGAGGGCGGACCTCTGTAAAATAGATCAATCAATCGCCTCTAGGAAGGCGTCGAAAGACGATTGGAGCCAATCAAACGATATTTTCAAACCTCATCTTGTTCGATGGGCAGTTGAATCGTTTGAACCGTATAAATTTCCGGGACCAGATGGAGTGTTTCCAAGATTGCTGCAAGAGGCGACTGGAGACATCATGGGGCCCCTCTTGGAGATATTTAGGGCTAGCCACGCCTTGGGTTACATCCCAAAGGCCTGGAGAGATACTAGGGTTGTGTTCATTCCGAAACCTGGGAAGGACACATACTACCGTCCGAAATCATTCAGACCAATTAGTCTTACATCTTTCATGCTGAAGACTATGGAAAAAATTATACATCTTAATATTACAGAAGCAGCACTCGGTCGATCTCCCCTGCATCCTTTGCAATGGGCATACCAGATGGGAAAATCAGGAGAGGCGGCCCTACATAGTTTGGTGGGAGGACTCAAAAGGAGCCAGGAAGTTTCCCTTGCAGTGTTTTAGACATACTTTGACAACACATCAATGCCCTCAATTAACCGATCCTTAGTGGACCGGAACATTAGCCAAACGACCAGCAGATGGATTGACTGCATGCTAAGAAGCAGAGTGATCTATGCCCAAATGCTAGGTAAAGACATCGCCATGACGACAACTACAGGGTGCCCTCAAGGGGGAGTACTGTCACCACTGCTGTGGAGCTTACTCGTGGATGATCTCATTAGGTCATTAAACGACAACGGAATATGGACGCAGGGATACGCTGATGACATTGTCATAATGGCTAGGAGGAAGTTCCCGGGCGCATTGGCAGGTATAATGCACTGCGAAGGGTGGAGGAATGGTGCCTCTCACAAGGACTCTCAGTTAATCCACATAAAACGAAGTTGGTTGCTGTCACCAACATAAGCAAACTCAATGACCTAGGCGGCATTAGACTGTTTGGGCAGGAGCTACAATTAACCAAAGAAGTAAAGTATCTGGGTGTAACCCTCGATGCGAAACTGCAATGGAACAATAACCTAGTTAAAACAACGACCAGGGCTACGCAACTATTCTAGCGCTGCAGGAGAGTTGTTGCCAAAACTTGGGGACTAAAGCCGAGGGTGATACATTGGCTATATACGGCTGTGGTGAGACTGGCGATGATTTATGGGGCAGTGGTCTGGTGGAAAAGGACAGAAGTGTCCTCCGTAGTGAAGCTGCTGACAGCTGTCCAGAGACAGGCATTGCTGGGAATCACTGGTTCAAACAACAGCACAGGGATCGCTTCTTTGGAGGCCAATGTGAGCCTCCCCCGCTGGAGCTTTATGTGAAGGCGGAGGCTATGAATGCGATCCTTAGACTGAAAACCAACAATTTGTGGCATCCCAACACTAAGGTTGGAGGGCACACTGATACTACGAGTACGATAGTGGACGGGCCATTGCTGCAAATGCCGACGGACAGTATGGCACCCGAAATTATCTTCACTGAAAAGGTGAAAATCTGTATACCGGGCAGAGACCAAGCACGTAGGGATATTACTGCTCTTATTGACTGGTTCACAGACGGATCTAAATCCAGTCAGGGCACAGGAACCGGTATTTGCGGACCGAGCCCTAATCAAAGGACATCCATAAGCCTGGGGAAGCATGCGATGGTTTTCCAGGCAGAGGTATTCACCCTTGCAGCCTGCGCAGAAATGATTGCAAAGGGGGGCTGCATGAGGAAGAAAATAAGTATAATGATTGATAGCCAGGCTGCTATCAGGGGAGTATCGAGCACTGTAACTAGGTCAAAACTCTCTCAATACACTGGCACAGGATCACACGGTGTCGCTGATTTGGGTGCCGAGACTTGAGGATATAAATGGCAATATAAATGCCCGACGAACTAGCCAAGGAGGGCTCTGAAAGACAGTTCATAGGTCAAGAGCCGTATGTGGGATTACTAAGGATTCTTCTAAAAGGGAGATCTGGACCTGGTTAGACAAGGAAAGTACAAATAAACGGAGGACGACTGAAGGTCAACTCCAAGCCAAAGCGCTAATAGAGGATACTATAAGGGAATGCTAAGTTCTCTGATAACCTACTTAGACGCAGCAAGAAAGAAGTTAAAACCATTACTGGGCTGGTAACTGGACGCTGTCCCCTGAAAAAGTATCTATACAACACAGGCCGAGTAAGCGAATCGTGGTGCAGAAGATGTGTTACAGGAGGAAACGAGTTTACATGTCATCTGCACATGTGAGGAGTTGAAAGTACTCCGGCAGAAACATTTCGGGAAGGATCTATTGGAGCCCTCGAAGGTTCTCAAGTTTCCACTGGGCAAGATAATGGGCTTTATAGAGAACACCAAGCTGCTCGAGTGGAAGTAAGGGATTTAATAGGGACGGTACAATGAGCACCTATCTCAAGTGCCTGGGCTAAAGGTGTCCACCCTAACGTTATGAATGAATGAAGTACTGTAAAATGGATACCAAATGTTTGGTCCATATTCTAGTTTACTGACCACAAGCGCAAAATATAAAGTTTTAATAACTTGTAGATTGTTAAAATGTTTGGAGGAACGAAAAATGAAACCTAGAGTACGAGAAGCCGACAAACACACACTCTCAATATGCTTATCAAATACCAAACAAGAATCAAAAAGCACACCCAGATCTCTCGTTTCAGAAGTTCTTTCCAAGATATCTCCATTAATTGTGTAATTAAAAGAAAACGGAGCCTTACTACATGTGTAGGATATAACAAAACACTTCTTAACATTCAGGGGTAGCTTGTTTCTCTCAGACCATTGCATAATAATGTTAATACCCTCCTGAAGTTTTAAGAAATCGCTCACGTCAGAAGCAGACGCAAAGATCTTGAGATCGTCTGCATATCCCAGTGCTTTGCAAGATAACAAAGCGAGAAGATCATTGATAAATAGAATAAATAATAGTGGACCCTGGGCGACCCCAGAGGTGGACAGGTAATCGTTCGAGCAAGAGCCTTTGTAATAAACATAATTCTTTCGGTCATTAAGATGCGATGCCATCAAGTTGAGAGCAGAAGGAGCGAAACCAACCGCAGACAGTTTCTTGAGTAGTAGTTGGTGATCTATTGAATCAAAGGCACGTGAGAAATCAATGTATATTACATCAACCTGATCTCGATGATCCATCATTTGCGAAACGTATTGCAAGAAGACTGCCAGGTTCGTAGTGGTTGACCGGCCCGGGAAGAATCCATGCTGTTTGGGACATATATGTGAACGAACGTGAGAAAAAATGATGTGATGTAGGTGATGCTCAAATGTCTTGGTCAAGTTGGAGAGAATAGATATAGGTCTATAATTAGATACAGAAGTTCTTACGCCTTTCTTGAACACTGGTACAAATTTCGAACGTTTCCATAGTTCCGAAAAGTGCATGTTGAAATTGCTAGATTAATAATAATTTGTATTGGAGTAGCCAACGCATGACGTACATCCTTAATGAAAAAGGAAGGAAGTTGATCAGCGCCAGAGGTGTATTTTTTCGAGAGAGTCGCCATAAGCTTCACAGTACTATTATAAGATATTAAAGGAATATGAAAAGACAAAATATCTAAGGATATCAAAGGTGAATCACTATTACTAGGAACAGTATAAACGCGAGCAAATTCCTCCACAAAGGAGTTGACTATATCCCGCGGACCGTCCAACTCTTGATCACCACTCCACATTCTTCCAGGGATTCGCCAGGTACCTTTCTGGGATTCAGCATATGACTACATTGTGTATGGGTTGGAATTAATGAATTTTGTATGGTATCCAAGTAAACGCTAAAAGTACAAGCAATTTCACGCTTGCAAATCCGGCGTAGCCTTGTGGAGTCGTTGCAGTAGACTAACATACCAGTGATCTTCCATTTCCTGCCCACGATTTTAACTTCAAATTAGCTATAATGTTTCGATTGAACCAGGAAGGATATCCAGAATATTTAGGAGTAGAGCATTTAGGGACAGTTCTATCAAGACACTGTTATATACACGGTTAAGTCGTTTTACATTCAAGATATTAGCAAAATAATGTAGAGAAGCGACTTTTGAAGAGACAAGATTTTGAGAAAGAACAAAGGAAGGCACATTAAAACCACCCACCCAAATGCAATGCTTGTCCGACAGAATGATCCCAAATTTACAAAAAAAAGTTCGAAGGAATCAGCAGACGTGTCTGGAGGAACATAAATAACCACAATACTAAAGATGTAGGAATTGTATTTACATTCACAGATGACTATATCGATAAGAGGTACTAAGGATGCAAGTGCAGATGTGTCAATTATATCAACAGAAATAGTGTTAGCCACCGTTATCAATGCAGCGCCTGCAGTGGAGCAGTCGACCTGCCCAAACCTTCTATCGGAACGCACAACATTATAGAAAGAGGGAAAATATTCACTGTTATAATAAGATTCATCTAGCCATGTTTCCGTAACAAGGATAATATCGTAATGGCATTCACATGCACTAGTATAAAAAACTGGAGATTTATTACGAATGCTGCGGGTATTTTGATAATATAACTTTATGATATCTGTAGGACTGCTGGGCCCTTTTCTTTTCCCGATAAAATGATAGGGATACCTTCTTTGTACTTAATACTTAAGCCTACTTCACCAGCAGACACTCGCTCCTCAAACTCAGCACGCACATTCCTATTTATCACGGTTCCTCAAGTTTACCACATTCCTCATTATGGTGGAGACACATGACGAATACGCTCAGAAGTCGCATTTGTAAATTTTGCCAGTCGCACCAGACGGAACTCCTCATTTCCCAGGCCAGCGTCTCCCAGAAGCTCGGTAACCAAGGCCACATCTCGATCAACTTGTTCTCTATTACTTTGACAGGCGGCGTCCTCCTTGGATCCATAAATTATAATATTTGTTTTACGACCCTCTCGATCCTTAACCTCCTGGACAATCTTTTCAATATCGATGGCGGACAAGGCAGGATCGGGCGGCGGAGACGGCTGAGAGACCGTTTTGAAAATCCTAATCTTGTCCTGCAAGCCAATAATAGCAGCCTTCAAACTACATAGGTCATCCCCCATCTTCGAACAGTCAGTACAGGACCACGACAATCCGGATGACCTGGAGTGAACCCTCTAGCTTCTGCAGTAGACACATCAACACAATCTATTTTAAATGATTTCTTACATACATTACATGTAACCATTTTATGAGACCCATCAGCTTTCCCAAAACAAAAACACTTATTTGAACTCATTTCTAAGTTAGAGAAAATTTTTAGGGAAAAAAAACAAGGACACTCGCTTTACCCTAGCGCTGCCAGTCGCAGGGACTTAAGAAAAAAAACACAAACAATGGAAAGAAGGCAACCGTAAGGTCTGCTTCACAAATACTAGGAAAGGAATGGTCAAAGAGAAAAGTTTAAATTTTAAATAAATAAAAACAGGCACAAAGAAAAAGTGGAAAAACTTACTCGAGGTCAACAGCTGTGGGTGATGTATTCTTATTTCCCCATTTGTAGGTAGTAGCGAACACAATTAACAGATATTATCAAAAGCACTAGATAGTAGACAAAATTAGGAACAGAATGGTATAGCACACCGCAATTAACACTTGGTTGAAAACAAGAAAACCAAAAAGTAAATCACAGCTAAGAAACGCGTGTATGTACTTCAACATATAATACAATATGATGTCTATGCCCAAATGCTAGATAAAGACATCGCCATGAGGGCAACTTGAGGGTGCCCTCAAAGGGGAGTACTGTCACCACTGCTGTTGAGTTTGGTCGTGGAGGAGGGCGCGGACGCAGAAGTAGAGGAAGAGGATCATTTGGAAACACGAGCAGCTCACACGGCGAAAAGGGAATACGATGTTATCGATGCCAAGAGTATGGACACATAGGAAGAAACTGTCCAAAATACGGTGATCAAAAGAAAAGCGAAGATGATGACACGAATGGGACTAGCGAAGGCGCAGCGAAAATTTACAAAACACAGCGCTATAAACAAAAACACGTCTAAAAGTTTTATCGTATACAACGAGTCAAATGCGTGGATACTAGACAGCGGCACAACGGATCATATGACAGACCAAACGGAGAAATTCGTAAGCTTTACGAAAGAATCTTCATCAATAGAGATCGCAGATGGAGGAAAGCTTCAAGCTGAAGGATACGGCGATGTACGAATAAAATTATCCAGCGAATGCGGTAGCGAACGCGTAACTTCAGCAGACACTTTGTACGTTCCAGGTCTAAACGGAAACCTAATATCAGCGACACGCCTCACCGGAAGAGGACATAGCATAAAGTTAACAAAAGAAGGCTCCCAAATAACCAACAGCAATGGGAAAGTAGAAGGTTTCGCGCAAAGAAAAGAAAACCTGTTTTACATCTACGAACAACACCGCATATAAGGTAATGCGGAACGACGTAACACTTTGGCACAAACGAATGGGTCATCTGCAGGTAAAACCGGTTGAAGACAAGATAAGGAACGATGCGAAACATGCGTTGAAGGAAAGATGAGATCCTTCCTCTTTCCAAAAGTAAGTGAATTCAGGGCAAATCAACCACTGGAACTGATACATTCCGACGTGCTTGGTGACATCGAACCTCTATCAGAAGGTTGGGGCGAAATATGCGGTTACCTTTATTGACAATTATTCAAGATACGGCGAAACATATTTACTAAGAAGGAAAAGCGAAGTATTCGAAAAATTCAAAGAATATCGAGCATACGTGGAAAATAAATTTAATTCACGAACCGACCGCGGTCGGGAATATATGAGTAAAGAATTCGAGGAATTTCTGGTATCCAAAGCCAACTCACCATCCCCGGTACTTACTAGCAAAACGGTGTAAGTGAAAGACGAAATTTAACATTAGCAAATGTGATCAGATGTATGCTAATCGAAAGCGGATTACCACTCTGCTTTTGGGGAGAAGCTATTTCAACGGCGACATATACGCGAAATAGATGTCCAACTATAGCGAACAAAGGGGTGACACCCTATCAACGATTCCATTACATGAATGGATACAATGGAATCCCCGCAAATGGGATACCATTGCGAACTTTCGGATGCCGTGCGTGGTACAAGATAAAGAAACCAAAAACAAAATTTGGCAGGAGAAAAAGGTATCATGGTCGGATACTCCAGCCAATCAAAAGCGTACAGAATTTATAACTCCACAACCAGGAAGATATTAGCGCGAGACGTTGTCTTTGATGAAAATAGCATTCCAGCAAGAAAATGGAAGCGTTACACACCCGAAAAAGCGAAAGAATGGGCGACAATATACATCGACACGCAAGATGAACCTGTAGACGAACCTATCATCACACTTATCAATACACCAAGAACATCCCAACGAATAATAAAGACAATCACGTTTGCGACAATCTATGCGAAAATCCCACACATGACGTAGAAGAGAGTGCGGAGGGGAGTGCAACGGAAAATAGCGACACCGAAACAGACGAAACCGAATACACCCAAATAAATACAAATCAAATTTTCTCACCACGAAGTGGAAGGCAAATAATTCCTCCAGCATGTAGAGAGGATTACGTTTTCGAACCAAAAACCAATAAGGCAAAAGTGATAGGATCCAGAACGTGAGATCCTTAAAATATCCAAAAGGCGATGTGAGCGCCGAAAAAAAACGATTGGAAAGAAGCAATGGAAGAGGAATTTGAAAATTTAATGAGAAACAAAACATAGAATTTCGTCAAACGAACGAAAGATATCAAAGCGATCTCAATAAAATAGTAAGCGCAAGTATAACGAAAACGGAAAATTAACCAGACATCGAGCGAGAGTAGTGGCTTTAAGAACCGAACAACGACCAGGCATCGACTATGACAAAACATACAGCCCCGTAGTCAAGATGAAAACTACCACAGCACTTTTGGCAATTGCGGTCAAACAAGGTTGGAGCGTTCACCACCTCTACATTGTTGCCGCCTATTTGCTCGCCAACATGGATCATGAAGTGTACATTGCGATACCCGGTGGATTCATCGAATCGAGTGAAAGACTGAGAGAAAGGTACTCAAACATACCCAACACAGAGGAACTGACAACCGGTCAATGAATTTGTAAACTACAAAAATGTATTTATGGTCTACATCAGTCGGGAAGGCGATGGAATGAAACAATCGACACATTCTTGAAAGCTGAAAGCTTTACACGATCGAAAGCTGAAGAGTGCGTATATTTCGACATGAAACGCGAGATCATAATCACCACTTATGTAGACGATCTGGTACTGTACGGACAAACAAACGAGATCACAAAAATCAAAAGAGCAATTAGCGAAGAATTCGAAATACGCGACTTGGGGATATTGCGAACCCGTGCAGTCAATATGTGTAACAATGACTGACAACCGGAGCAGGATAGACCAAACAGCCAACGCGACAGAAATTTTAAAGGAATTCAACATGTCTGAAAGCAAACCGACAAGATCTCCGCTATCAGTTGACGGAAAATATGAAAAAGCGAACGAACAGAATAAACTCGATGAAGCATGACGCTATAGAACGGCAATCGGAAGTCCATTGTATCTAGCCACTGGTACGAGACCTGATCTAGCGTACGCAACCTCACGCCTGATTCAATTCAGTAAAGAGCCATCGATCGAACATTGGAGACGGTAAAACACGTTCTACGATACGTTCAAGGAACGAAAAACTACGGCATAGAATACGTGAAAAACAAAGATAAGATCGAATTCCATAGCGACGCGGACTGGGGTTCAGACACTACCGACCGAAAATCATTCAACACTATCTGGTGGTGTCCAGGCGCGGCTCGTGCTTACGTCAGTCGGAGGCTATGACATTGATCGAACTTCTTCGTATAACTTCAGAACATATTTAAGGTTTGTCCAAAATATGAGTGACTGCATCAATATGACGGTATTTCAATACTTCAAATTTTATATTTGTGTACATGGGAAGTATACTGTCCAAAGTCCATTTTATTCTACAAAAAGAGTAAATTGAAGTTTGTCTAACAATTTAACAGAAGTACAAGGAACTAGATTATTTTCGTTATTTTCTGAATTTCTTTAATTGTGGTCTCAGTATTACTGGTATTATATACCTACATCATAGACATGATAGACTGCTGATATTGAACTCAAAACTGCCATCAATTGAAATGCGCCATATTGGAATACAGGCGTCATCAATGACGTCGGTACCATGGCGGATATTCAAATAAATAAAGTTAAGGATATCAATAAATTTTAATAGCACTTGGAATTTGTAATAATTAAGTAGCATATGTTAGATTTTATCCTATGTATTTTATATGGCATTGTTTTTTTTATTAAAATTGTGGACAACTTAGACCTATAAACAGTTTCTAAACTTACGATTAACTGGTAACATATACTTCATTCGTTGTCAGGTTTAATAAGAGAGAAAAGAAAAAATTTCTTTCAACGCCATATAAAAATACGTAGGAAAAATTTAATACAAGTTTCATAAGATCTTCACGACTTGTCATAACAATCCAACATTGTATGTTGTCTTTAGGAGTAAATAATATACTGCAGTAGTTGTTGTATAATTTATTGATGATTAAATAATATTAGTTTACTTAATTCCTTCCTTATTGATTTACCTTGTATTTTTTCTGTAAACTTCTTGGCTAAATTATGAAATCTAATTTTGCTATAAGACGATATTATGGTTTTACTTAAAATTGAAACACGAGTTTCTTCCAGAGGTGACATATGTAACAAATGATGGGATAAACTAGAAAAAATGTTTTGGGGAATGTGAGTTGATAGTAAATAACAAAAGTCGTTAGGAAATTTTCTTCTTGTGGAATCTTGTTTCCTGTCAAGACCATTACTTTCCGAATTGGTTTTTCGGTGAACTGGCAAATATATCGTACTTCCTTTGATGGGCAGATTAGATTTACCTAAGAAATAGTGCAGAAAATTTAAAGAAATATATATGTTATACATCATTTATTTACCTCTACCCTTTGTTTTCAGGGATATCAAGTGATTCTAAATAAAAATATACTTTTTTAGATTTTCTTTGTCTGAATTCAATGTTGGAATAACTCCCTCTTTAATTCGCACAATCTGTCCCGCTCTATAAGAATCCTTTTCGAGGAAATGTAATGAACAAACATATGCATGCTTACTTTTGCTGGGATTTATGGTAGTCCCTGTAACAGTAATCCACACAACAATGTTTGGGCATTCTATAAAAAATTATTTCACATAGAAACACCAAGTATTATCATAATTTCAGAATATATTTAAGCTATGGCATTATTCTGCAACTTACATATGAAAAGTTAGTTCTCCGTCATCTTTGTAACTATTGCTTTTGCAGGATTTTTCACGACACGATGGCATCACTTTTTTCAGGAAAAACTACCTGGATTAATTATCACATAAGCCCAATTATTAATGCTATAATATGCATACTTACAAATAAATCAAAAATATTCGGTGAATAATTTATAATATTAAGAAATAGTCCGGGAAATAATAACACAAAGAGAGTAAATAAAACAATCGATCTACAAGGTTAGGTAATACCAGTAAGACTTGTCAACTTGCATAAAACTTAACGTGGCTTAACACAAAAACTTCCTATAGAAAACTAACGTAAGCATGATGCTACATGAATCGTGACGCAAGTAATGACGCCTGTATTCCAAGATGTCCTGTCGATTTTTGATGGTGCGCCGTAGCGATGCGCATACGGTTCATTGGCAGTCTATCAGGTCTGTGACCTACATACAATCAAAAACAGATTTATTACTTACGATAAAGCAAAAGCATCAAAATAGTTAAAAATGGACTTTAGGCAATATGATTCCTAGGTTTCGGGATTGAAATCTTGAAGCCTACTCTCAGAGAGAGGTTTTCGTGGTTTTCCTTGTTCCTTGGCAAATGCTGAGAGATGAATACCCTAAGTCGCTTCCACGGGCGTAATACTTTTCTCAAAATTCTCATTTGAGTTTTGAATATTATGTTTATGAGTTACATATCTTTTTTAACCAGTACATACATACAAACTAATATTCTGTATTGTATTTGTATTTTTATTATTTTTGTTTTACAGTTTACGTAATTTATTGCTTCATTTCTTATATTTGCATCTAAAAATGTTGAATTTAAAATGATATTTTTTTTTATTTTACAACAAATGTGTTATTGTAATGGATTTATATATGTCATTCACCAATTCATGGAGACTGGTATTCTGTATTTAATTTATTGTATTTTTTTGTGATATTAATAAAGATATTTAAAAAAATGTCGGTTTTTTATTTATACAAATCTAAATATAAATTTAAAGCACCAATTCAAATTATATGGGCATTCAAATTGCCCGCCATCAGAAGGTGGCGTAAAAGATGGTGCCAGGTTAGCCGGGAGAGTCACCATCCTAGTCGGGTTATTCTATGGCTTCCAGCAAGATTGACATCCGGTGCACTGTAAACATAAGCCACTATTCCTGATTTGAACCTATTTTTAGCACATTAACTTAAACAGTGTTGCTCATATAAACAACAGATAGCGCTGTCTTATTTAAAATTATTCGTTGCAATATGACATATACCTCCTCGACATTTTTTAACATCTGTTTACTGCTTTTTACATATTCGGACAGCACGCAAAGAATTATACATATTTTTGTTTTTATTCAGTAGATGTCAATTTACCAGTACTGGGCCAGCAGATTTTGTTCCAAAATATATTTTTTAATTTTTTTAAAAGGATCTACAATTAACCGACTCAAGGGTTCAATTGTTAAGACGTCACAAAACGCGACTCCTGGTAATTTAGATAAACAGACTAAATTTTTTAATGAATCTGGTATATCTTCATTAATTTTATCATTCAGTCCCCACTAAATTATGAACCACTAAAAATAGACATATTTTCTAAATTTGGGGTTGTTTATATTCATTTTTAACATATTTACCTAAAAACGCTCATTTCCACTCATTCAAACCTCAAAATTACATAAAAATTCAATTTTTGAAATCGTGAACATGTAAAAATAACTGTATATTTTCTAGTTTTACTGGTGTTTTTACTAATTTCTATCACTAATTTATTTATGAAAAATCATTAATATTGTTTACCAGAGGGTAGCTCTCAAGTCCATGATGGTATCTGCCATAGACCTGTTCAAATATTCAAAACTTATTTTATCATAATCAACATGTCTTTGTGAACGTAAGCATGTATGTAAAACGTAACGTCAAATGTAAAAGTGAATACTAAACGTAACGTAAACATTGAATGTTATATAAACGTAATAGTTAATAACGTAATAATTTAACATAATATCCAACGTCAAAGAAGTGTATTAATAACGTTTTTGCAAAAAAATTCTTCTTCTTCTTCTTCTCAGATCCTTTTGCCCGCTGTAGGCGTCAGCGAACGCCTACAGCAAAAAAATTCAACGATAGATAATAAAATAGTTACATAATTATTTTAAATATAAATAAATTGGAATGGATTCTGATAAAAGTTATTTGAAGGAAATTAAATCACTTAATAATGATCCCATGAAGTACATAAAATCATATAATTCACTACCTAAGCTACCAATAAATAAAATTCTACTCATTACAAATATTTAAAAATTCGAAAATATTTTAACAAATTCATTTGATTATATAGTATTTGTAAAAAATAAGAAATATAAAATAAATAAGAACTATATAGATAAAATAAATGTCATGTTTAATTACATAATTAGTTATCAAATGATAAAAAAAGAAAAGTTCTTTCCAATAAAAGTCATTGTTGATAAAAATTATAAATTTACACAAGTACAATAAATTTCAATTGCTTTCAATTCTCCAATGCCCCCAAGCCAATGTGTCAGTACTATTTTGTTGGATACATCTTTTATCATCTCTCCAACACAATGATTTTTTATTTAATTCCTCAGTGTATATGTTATGATCATAGCTCCTAATAACGCATTGTTTATGATAATATTCCTGCTGATCAAACAAACATTTTTTATAATGCTGAAATTTAATTTCTTTATCAAGTACAGATTTCTTAATTCCTTTTAATTAATCATTATCTCTATATGCATATGATTTAGATCTTAATCCAACAAATTCAAGTATCTTTTTTCCACCCAGTTCATCTTTAAAATTTCCAATTACTTTTTTATTTTTATCACTATACAGTTCATGATCTTTTGGATAATTAGATGTATCAAATAAATCTGGATTATCTTTGATAAATTTATTAAAATCTTCTTTAAAATGATAGATTAAAGAATCTGTATCCATGTACATTAATTTTACTTTTTCATTATATTCTTTTTTAATTATATTATAATGAAAATCATACATATATGCTTTCGATAAATCTAGAATAGCCTGTCCAAGATATATAGGTTTATTAAATGAAACAATTGTTTTATATTTAGAATATGTTTTTCGCGACTCGGGGATCTCAGCTGAAATAGTTACTAGTACTAACAAGAAAAGGGGTCGTAAAGACGAGAAGGGAAGTCAACCCAGACCCACGGAAGATATTATCATTAGTGCCTCAGGGAGACAGTATGCGGAGATTTTGCGTACTATAAAGGATAGCGTAAGTCTGGATCAAGTAGGGGTCTGCGTAAAATCCATCAAGAAAACCACTAAAGGCGACGTGTTGATGAAGGTAGATGGTGGAAAGGACAAGGCGGAAGCTCTAAAAAAGGCGATCTTGGACAAAAACAAGGAAACGAAGGTACAGATAAGAAACAATGACGTAGTTTTCTTTGTACATGACATCGAGGGGGATGTGAGTAAAGAGGAGATTGCTGAAGCTGTTAAACAGTATGGAAAAGCCGCCAGTAACCGGGATATAAAGATCCTATCTGTTCGTCCAAATCAGAGGGGAAGTCAAAACGCTACTATAGCGGCAGACAAGACCTTGGCTAGGGAGTTAATAGGAAAAGGGGTGATAAAAATTGGATGGACATCCTGTAGAGTGCGAGCTAGAGTCAATGTTACCAGGTGCTTTAGGTGCCTGGAATTTGGTCACCACAGTGGGGAGTGCAAAGGGCAGGATAAATCCGGGACATGTTTAAATTGCGGGGAAGAAAACCATAGAGCCAAGGACTGCCCAAACACAAGTGCCTGTCTGGCATGTAAAGTGGTCGGGCACAGGGCGGATCAAACTAAATGCCCTTACTTTAGGAGGATCATCCAAGAAAAGGCCGCTAGTACCAAGGGCCGAATATAAATATGAAGGTACTTCTCATTAACGTAGGGCGGTCCTATGCGGCTCAGGACATGGCCTACGCCACAGCAAAACACATGGAGGGGGATATTCTGATCGTTTGTGAACCAAATCGAACACGTGTTAAAGATGAGGTATGGCTAAAGGACTCGAGAATAAATGTTGCCGCATTGCTGCTAAACAGAACCCTCCAAATTTCAGAGCATGGAGTATACGAGGGCCATCTAGTGATTAAAATCAAGGAAGCCACGCTCGTATGCTGCTATATCTCCTCTAACATCAGTATGAACGAATATCAAAGGGAAGTGGACAGTATAATGCAAAAGATCCATGGCCATGAATTTATAATCCTAGGGGATATAAACGCCAAGTCTCCACAGTGGGGTTCCCCGGTCCATGACGAGAAGGGGCGCCTCTGGTCCGAGTGGATCGCGTTGATGGATCTCGTGGTGCACAACGATGGGTGTAAACCCACCTTTGTCAGGGGAGCGTCTGCGTCACATTTAGATAGTAACCCTCTCGACTAATCATATAGCCAAACAGATTCAAAACTGGCAGGTCCTTGAGCATGAGTCGCTTACGGAACACAAGTATATATGGTTTGAGTGCCGGGGCGTGAGCCTTGGGAGGTCTTATACTAAGCAGCGAGACGTAGTGGACTGTAATACGTACAAAACCGCTCTGCAGTTAATTATGAAGGGAAAAGATAACCTTACACATGTCTCATGTACTAGAATAGTTAAGGAGGCTCTGGAAGTGAGCAAAATCCCCGCTCACGGAGAAAAAACCCGTACAGCCTATTGGTGGAATGAGGATATTGCAGCCCAAAGGAAACGATGCAACTCTACCAGGAGGAAAATAACCCGAGTATCACGGAACGGAAACCTAAATGGCGATATCCTAGCTGAGTTGAGAGAACAATATAAAGCCCAAAAAAAGGAACTGTCCAAACTTATATGCCAAGCCAAGAGGAAGGCATGGGTGGAATTACGCGACGAGCTTGATGGTAACATCTGGGGCAACGCTTACAGGATTGTAGCAAAAAGATTTAATAAGCTAACACCGTACGAACTCGATAGAGAACGGAAGGAAGCCATTGTTAGGCAACTCTTTCCACATGCAAAGGAAACATGGAGGGAGAGTGACGTGGTCACTGACGTCAAGAAATTCACCTTGGAAGAACTGAGAAGCGCGGCCGATACCATAAAAACTGGGAGAGCGCCTGGCATAGATCAAATACCGCCTGAAGCTGTTAAAATCATGGCAAGTGAGCGGCCGGACCTAGTTTTAGCTGCCATGAACGGAATCCTGGAAGAGCAAAAGTTCCCCGAAAAGTGGAAAACGGCTAAAGTAATCCTGATCCCAAAAAGTGGTAAGATGCTGGGCCAACCGAGCTCCTTTAGGCCGATATGTATGCTAAACACTATCAGCAAACTGTTAGAAACCTTAATATGCAACAGACTTATACATGAGCTAAATGAAGGGGAGGGTTTACATCACCACCAATTTGGCTTTCGGAGAGGGAAATCGACCATCCAGGCTTTGGGAGCAGTTACGGACTTTACTGGGAGCTGCGATGCCAGGTGGTGCGCCATGGTGACCATAGATGTCAGGAACGCCTTCAACACGGCGAGTCATAAACGCATAATTGAGCAACTACGAGCAAAGAAGGTCTCCCATTACCTAGTGAATGTTATCTCCAGCTACCTGAAAGATAGGAAAATAGAGATCGAGAGGGGAGTGGATCTGGATACGGGCGTAGGAGTGCCGCAGGGTTCGGTTTTGGGCCCAACTCTATGGAACGTTCTCTATGACGGGGTTCTCAGGCTGGACCTGACTGTGGGTGCCGCGACCTTCGCATTCGCCGATGACCTGGTCCTGATTGTGGGAGGAAGCGATGAAGAGACTCTGAAAAGAAACTGCAACTATTGCCTGGCGGAAATTAGCAACTGGATGGAGGAAAATAAACTGACCTTAGCGCCCGATAAGACGGAGGCGGTTATAGTTAAGGGTCCCAGACGTCGCGACCACGTGACCTTTACATTGGAGGGTGTGACTATAACACCCAGTACCAGCGTTACGTACCTAGGAGTCATTATTGATGAGAGGGGGAAATTTGGGCGTCATGTGCGAGAGGTCACAACAAAGGCGGAAAACCGAATGGCAGCCATCGGTAGGATTTTACCAAACATTGGAGGTCCGAGGAATGGTAAGAGAGAGTTACTCTGCAGTGCGCTCCACAACATCATCTTATATGCGGCCCCTATCTGGTTGGAAGCCCTCACCTTCCAGGAATATGTAAATATGTTGGTAAGAACGCAGAGATATATGCTCCTTAGGGTGGCCTCCGGGTATAGGACCACGTCGGCCGAGGCGTTACAAGTAATCTCTGGGGTAGTGCCGATCGACCTCATGATACATGAGAGAGCAAGCCCACTCAGTCGAAAGGAGGCAAGACATTTGACGTTTGAGAGGTGGCAGCAGCGATGGAATGATAGCAATGGAAAAGCCGCGTGGACGAGAAGATTGATTAGGAATATCAAACCTTGGGTGGAGTGCAAGCACCGGGAAATTGGGTACTATCTGTCTCAGGTTCTCACCGCCCATGGTTGCTTTAGACATTATGCCAGGCATTTTGGTAAAGACGTATCCGACGAGTGTATGTACTGTCAGCAGATGGACACGGTCGAACACACAGTCTTCGTGTGCCCGCGCTGGGGAGATCTGAGAAGTGCGGTTGTGCGAGAGCTGGGGGAGCTAACTCCGGACAATATGGTCCCCATTATGCTGTCATCTGTGGAGCGGTGGAAAAAAATTCAAGGACTGATATCCACTGTTATGGCCATCAAAGAGTCAGAAGAAAGGGCCAGACAAGCCAGTCTAGTGGAGACCTAATTTTCGACCGAGAAGGATTACGGGCACCCAACGCTGTCTGACGTAGAGGCTTCTTTTCTAGCGGTTCCAGCAGCGGTACTCTAACATCTCTGGGAGAATATAGGGGGTTTTTTAGTGGGTATACAGTGCGCTGGAGTCCCACACTACCAAACCATTGACCCAGGTTTTTGGTGTGCATTAAGCATTTTCCCCCGAAAAAAAAAAAAAAAAATTGTTTTATATTTATGAATTAATACAAGATTTTCACCATATATTACACATTTTCTAAATGTTGGTTTATTAAGAGCTCTTTGGGCTTTTAACTCGTTTGAATAAAGTTTAAGATTTTGTCTTTTTCTAACTGATTCCATACTCTTACCAAAAATTGCATTTACCATCAATTTCCAAAATCCAACTTCAAATTCACTTTTTGCTTTTTGTCTTTGTTTAGTACAATATTGAACATATGGTTTTATAAAATCAGTTTGAGTAAATTCAATTCCTCTATGCACATTTGTTATTTCCATTCCTAAATCTTTATAAAATTTTAATGTTTTATAATGTACTATATAATTTTTCTTATCATAGAAATCACAAATAAGTTTATTTACTTTACTATTTGGAGGTGGTTTATTTTCTGGTGCTAGAGGTAGATCATTAAATTTATCATGCAACTCTTTTGGAAAATGTAAATCAACTTCTAATACATATCCAGTTTTATTATCACTATTTAAGATTTCATCAAGATTTATATCGTAGATCCATTTAAAATTCTTGTATGGCATTTTTTAAGACATAGCCCAACCATATAAATTATTAGCATCAAGGTAACTGATTTGTGAATTATCATCGCTAGAATTAGCATATCTATTAGAACATTGAGATATACCACCCCTAATACCATTCTCAAAGAATATATACATTTCATAATCAAGTAATAAATCCAATTCCGCTTTAGTATATTTCAACATACAATCCCAAGCAAGTCCTGGTGTTGTAAAATACCAAACAGGATCTAATTCAAATTTCTCCAGACATAAATATCCAAAAATTTTCAAATATATCTACTAATAATAAAACATCCATTTTCAAATATAAATCATGCCATTCCCCAATATTTTTTATTTTAAAATATTTCCAAACCTTCAAAGCATGTTTATAATCCCTTTGATATAAATGTTCCTTAGTTAATGATGAATAGAAATGTTTAATATGTGGCAGTCTTGTTTCATCAAATTTGTCATATGAATCCATATATTCATACGGATAAATTCCTTTCCTTATTATTTTTCTATTTTCTTTTCTAAATAGTATATCTAAATCAGATTTTGTAAAATATTTATTTACTTCCCTCAATTGATCTGGTGCAAGATTGGATGACAATTCATTAATACTTTGATTTAGAAAACTAAATGAATCTATAAATCTAAGTTCAAAAACTTGTCCAACATATTCGTTGAATACCATCATACTAAATGAAATATATTTTTCTTTATTATTTGGGATAACCTTTATATTTTTACTATACAACCCTATATTTTTTATAAATAGATGACAGTCATAATTTTTCAAGTTGTGGAAGAATACAGGAATAAATAATGGTTGTTTTAACTTTAAATTACATTTATTACATGCAGCACCTCTGAATCTACCAGTATAATGATCATGGTCTTGAACCTTTTTATTATTATCAGTAAATTCACAATCACACACATAACAGCGTTCAGCATCATCAAATTCATTTTTATTACAATCAGTCATTTTTTTATTTTTCTTTAGTGATATATGTAATTTTTTACCCCATTTAATTATATCTTCTAGATAATGTTTAGAAATATCTTCCTCACTTCTATATATATGCAGTGGGTTTTCTATATCATCATTTCTGCTTTTAATATAAAATCCATAGCTAATGGGTTTGTGAATTTGTTTCTTTCTAGTATATGATTCTTCAGGATTTGGATCACATCCTTGAATTGAAAGTAATAAAGCTTCAAAATCTGAATATATGACATATGGATGTTTGACCATTTTTTGATAATTATTAAATTTTATTTTCGGATAAATACTTATAACAGTACCACCACATTTTTCTACATGCATATTTATTTCATTTATATCATTAGTTTTGTATTTTTCACATTTGGAGCACTTGTATTTGATACATGGTAATTTTGGTAAACATACTTCAGTTGTATTACATATTAATTTATGATTAATTAAATGTTCTTCACTATCTGTTGCATAATTCAAACATCCTCTGCAAAATATTTTTTTATGCCCATCAGAATTTATTTGTTTGTTAAATAATCTGCTAAGATTTTTTATCCAACAATAATGTGAATTATCACCATTTTTGAAATATAATAAATCTACAAACCTATCGTATGGTTTTTTTATTTTTTGTAAGTAATGGATATATTTTATTCCCTTCATATGTAAACACATAAACATTAATTTGATTTAGTGATTCAAACTTTTTTTATATCTTGTAGTCTAACTGGGAATTGAATATCATCGAACAAGAGTTTATGATCATATCGATGATATAGATTTACTCTTTCACCATGATTATTCTGAGGATGTAAAGCAGATAATATACTCCATTTAAAACATTGGTTATCTTTATTTTTTATATTTATACAAGATTTTGTGTTCTTAATCCACTCAGGCAGTTCAATATATGAACTACCACTTAATGGGGTAAATTTATTAATATTTATAAGCAAACTATGTACATTGTTCAATTCCCAAAATGATCCTTCTTTATTTTGAAAATCTACTATTTTTTGTGTAAATATTTCTCTTTGATTATCCCAATATACTTCCAAATTATCACTCTTATATAGCTCTACATTTTTAAGTTGTATTGCTTGATCCATCACATTTTCAGGATCCCTTGAATCTACAAATTGTATATCCATATTTAAATTGATTTTTATGTTATGATATTTATTCAACCATTTGCTAATTAATCCAATAGCCCTTTCCCTTAAATACTCCATATAACTATATTCATTAACTATTTTTGGATTATTGTTATTATGTCTATATGTAACTATTCTAGATTTAAAACTTGTTTCAAGTTCAAAAACATCATCAGTTATAACATGTTTTGATTTATGTAAATTAAGGCGTTTCCTTGTTATCATTTTTCCACATTCATCACATCTAATTGGTTGTTCATTGATTGGAATATCTTCAAATATTTGATTAGGTTGATTTATTTTAATAATATCTTTCATTTTATTTATCCAATCATCCTCTTTTGCTTTTTTAATATCATCTCTAGAATATATTGTTCCCAGAGCTTTATTTATATCTTTTTTATAATAATCATTTAATAAATCTGGATATGTTTGGCTTATTCTTTCTATTAAAGATTCTTTATTTAAATTATAGTATTTTGCAATTCTACGCTTTGCTAATCTTTTTAATTCTTTTACTGTAATATTTAATAGTAAATTTTTATTACCATCTATTAATCTTGTAAGAGTATCATTTATCTGCTCTTTTTTTATATTATTGAATTCTTCAGCAGTATATGTTTTTCTTAATACTTTTTCCAAATTTTTTAATGTAGGTTTAATTGTTTTAATAATGGGATTATCATGTCTTACTTTATTAATAGCTGCTATTAGCTGATCTTTTTTAAGTTTATGTATTTTAGTAATATTTAGATTTCTGGCAATTGTCCTAAGCTCTTTCAAATTCGCCATCTATTTATTACATCAAAAATTTATTAATATTTCAAATCGGAATGAGTTAGTTGAAACATATTTGGTCTATATTATATTGAATTGTGACTAAATATATTACTGAAATTTTTTTTAATAATAAATGTATTTGTATGAACTACAAACTATTGCAAAATCAATGGGAATAAAAAATTTATCAAAATATAGAAAAAAATCTGATTTGCTTGAGTGTATCGATAAACAAAAAGAACTAATAAGAAAATTCAACGAAACCAAAATATTAGCAGATTTATTTCCCTTTGATGATGATATATATACGAAAAATAAAAAACGTCAAAATAAAATTAAATGTAATATCTGTAATAAATATTTTACTGAGAGACAAATAACATATCATAAATTTAAACATAATCCTGATTTAGATTTTAAAATAGCTAATATTGAAGCTAAAGGTAAATCGATTTCTTACTTTCATTTAAATAATGAATATATTGAAACTCCCGATTATTTAGAGATTATATTTGATAAAATGAAAAATATATTTACATATTTACTAACATTTAATAAATCTTTAGATTTTGAAATGCAAATAGAATATCAAGATGATGAAGTATATGATGTAGTTTATTTTGATACAATTAGCCCAATATTTATTTTCACGGAAAAGGGGATAAAAAGTATTAATGATTTTATAAAATATTGGAATAATAATAAAAATATTGTATTATACTATTGCTATAATAGCATTATAACTCATGTTAAATTAAATATTTATAAATGAATAATCATAAAGAATTATTTGAATTATTATATAATCATAAAAATATTACAATTGGAGAAGGAATAATATCTGATTACATATTTCCATTCTTAAAAAATATAAAATTTGATTTAGGGAAATTACCAGACTTTGTTCAAAAAATTAAAGATCTTTTTAAATCAAAAAATGATACTTTCGATCACTTAATTGATATTTATAATTCCATTCCTGAAGAACATGCTGAACTTAAAAAATCAGTATTATCTTTAATTAGTAAATATAAATATCAATGAATAGATCACAAAGATTAGCATTTAATTTTAGCAAAAATAATAGTAAATCTTCAATTAATTTGAATACTATAGATAATAAATCAATTAAAAATTTGATAATTAAACATATTCACTGTATTGGATTTAATAATCAAAATATTCATATTGATATTGGTTGTAATTTACTAACAGAATATATACGCAATCAAAAAAACTATTTGTGGACAATTTTCTCTCAAGATAGTTCAAAAGAATTAAATTTGCCAATATCTAATATCAATTCTAATAATCAAATAATTGAACTTAGTTTAGAGCATAATAATATTTTACAAAAATTGGAAGACGATGAAATGTGGACCATATATCTAATTATATTATTTTAATAATAAATGTCGTTATTATCAAAAGAAGGCTTATTTTCTTCACTAAATGTTTTACGACAATATACTGATTCATTTGAAATTTCTTTAAAATCATCTGCATCAATCACAAGAGAATTTCATTTTGGAACAAATACATGTTTACAATTAGATCATGTAAATTTATATTTATCAATCAGTAATCCAACTGATAAAGTGATTAAATTACCAAAAGATTATATTCAAGAAATTATAAATAGAATATCTGTTAAATTAAGAGTTTTTAAAGAAAAAGATCATGCTGATATAATTGAAGAATCAGTTGATTATGCTGGCACATTTTTCTTGATTAATTCATTCATTAGAAGAAGAAAGGATGACATAGAAGATCACGAGGATGATTATAAAAATATTGATGAAATTCCTGTTGGTGGAATTGATATTAGAATTCCAATGAAATATATGTTGGCAAAATTTTCTCAACCAAATATAGTTCATTGTGAATCAATTGTATTTAGAATACGCGTGAATTCTCTGACGTCAGTATTGAGCACGGGTATGAAAAGGGAATACGCGTTATTGGCAACAAACGAACATAGCCGCAATGAAATTGACTCGAGTAATGGTCACCAACTATCAGTGATACGCAAGAAATACAACTTCAGTTTGTTGAATTAATGTTGGCAAGTATTGCTGCCAAAAACGTTGTTCAAACCGGGTAACCTCAATTATTTAGATAGCACCAGATTGGTACCTTGTTTAGTGGGAATTTGAGAAAAATTACCGTTTGTTTTCAATAGATTTGTTATAATTTTCCACGCTCTTCCCAACATGATGACGATTTTGCAACTTTTCCCGCTAACATTCCATAATTGCAGTTTGCCCGCCAATAGTGTTTAGACATCGTCCTCTGTGCTCCTCAAAACGTAAGTAATAAATTTTGATTTTTGGATAAAATAACTAAATTTGATTAAAGTATTCGTTAGGCATTTATAGATATGCCTAAGATATATAGACATTGCAAATTTCCTGGGTGTTCAAGGGTTTATAGGGCTAAGGAATCAATTCGCTTTCATAAATTTCCAAAACATCTACCAACGCTGAGGTACAAAACTTTAGAATATGTTCTAGGCACTTCAACAGTTCGGATTACAATCATCACCATTTAAAGATATATCTCAATCGTGATGCTGTCCCTTATGCAACCTTTTCAAATGTTAGTAATGAATTATCTCCATTATCACCTACTTGTGGGAACCAATTAGAACGAGATAGTAGCAATTCATCTTCGAAATCATGTCTTAAACCAATAGATCATGATTATTGCACGTTAGTTACAGCTTCTGTAAAATTTATTAAACATTCCTACTGCAGAGGCATCTACGTATGTTGCTGGTTTTATTCTTTCCCAAATTGATGTATCCGGCTGTTCAATTTGTATTGAAAATTTATATTCTTCTGAGGTTCTCCCACAACATTTATTTGTAAGTTTTAGAGAAATTGACGATGCCAATAGGAGACTTTAGGTTTATCGAATTGGTTGATATTATTCATCATAGTATATTCAAATATTTTCATTGTAGGGGTCATGAATCACCGTTAGAAAGCATTTTTCTAGAAGAAAATCAGATCCTCATTGGTCAGTTTCAAGTGTGCTCCAAACATTCTCCTCAAGTTAGCTTCATCAAGAAATGTGTTTGGCTGTGTATCTATAAATACGTAAGAGAAAAGGGAGTTTCCCTAAAAAAATCACAATCTAAGGGCCATTTTAATAAATTGTCGATTTTTTATAATGCCTAATTCAAATATTTGCCGTTTAAATATTTCAAAATTGAGTAAGCTAAATTTAATGCATGCACAGAGGACATTCTTTTAAGATACTTTATTTATCCAGTGTTATTAGAATTTATTTTTATTTTTGAATTTTCAGAGTTTATTGTTAAGTTTTTCTGCTTTCAGAGTTTATGTTCATTTGTTGTTTAAATTGTCATTATTACGTGTTTCGTTTAAGCTCATTCATGATTTGACTTACTAGAGTTTATTTTAATTTTTATCTCTTTAGAGTTGATTTTTAGGTTAAATTAGATATATGTCTGTGATTTCTGCAAATTAACCATATTGATCAATATTTACACCTAATATTTAATTTAACGTTGCCGTAACTAAATTTATTCTAATTTTTGATCTTTTATTGTAATTATTCATAATTGATAAATGATAAGGAAGAAAGACATGACGATTATTAGGTAGTGAAAAATTTTACAATCTCAAAAATTATTAAAAGCCGCATTAAAAATGTAATCGCGACATTGTTAAATTAAATGTAAGCTGTAAATACGACCCATTATTAGCAGACGTATCACACTGATGAGATTAAGGAAAATCGAAACATATCTAATTTTTCAAATCTCGCGCTATATTTCGTAAGCACGGTCCATTCGTAATTCTATGTTTAGCCGTTTGACCTGGAGGGCGCTGTGATAATGCAATCGTGACGTCACATGTTTCCAACGAAATGTACAGGATTTGCGGTTCTCTTTATTGTTGTTCTGTGGTATTGAGGCAGGTCAAGGTCTCCGATCCAAACAAACCGCCATATTGAATTTTACCTGTGTTATTTATATGGCGTTAAAACTGTGCGTTTTTATTTTATTATTTTTATTAAATCGGTGAGTATTTAAGGACTGATATTGTGCTAAGTATGTTCCCTGAAGTATGTGTTAACAGTTCATCCCATGTTTAACCTGGAAATTATCTGTACTTTCAGGATCACAAGTGATATTCAAGGAGTAGTCATTGTTCGCGCAGCAAAGCATGGATAATACATTTTTTTTTTATTAATATAATAGAGAAGAGTATAAATTCTTTTCCTTTCCAAAGCCAGGAAGTGAATAAAGGAAGTACAACAATTTTATAACTTACTTTTAATAAATTTCATTTAGGCTAGTATTTTGTTTTATTTATATTAGAGGTTAGATATAACTGAGCATAGGTTAAATTAAGAACACATAAATCTGAAAATAGTCATCGACTATATTTATATGGTCATTTTGTTTTATTAGTGAGAACGGCACTACAATTGTGAAATCGTAAATTTCTTATTGCAATAACATACCTATTAGATAATAAACAATTTTAACTTTAAAGAAATAAATAAGTAGAAAGATAAGTGGCCAGATAGTTTATTGATGTAATAAAAATTCTATAAACTTGGTAAATAAGATTTCTGTAAGATATCTATATTTGATCCCTAGCCATCGTCGATGACATGACAGAAGTCCACTTGGACATTCGCATCTTGCTTTAACGATGCCATCATCTTTATCAATATGTACCTACATGCAAAATTAATAGTTAATAACCTTGTTTTGATATATTCATTTTTATTTTCACGTCCACATTGTACACTTTGAATTTCATACTCGAACGCACCTTCCCCTTTAATATTGCTGGGTTTCGATTTAAAGCGGGAGCATTGTACACCATTTTCCACTCGTGCTAGCTGCTTCCTATCGAAGAAATTTGAAAGAATCGATACTTCAATAAAATGTTTGGTGATCATCTTAGCCTGCAAACCAAAGGCATTAAATATTGTGGCAACATTTTTGTAAAATTTACCTTTACAAATTATAACATAACCTAGAAAACTGTGTTCTGGCTCTAAAGGAGTAAAATACCAAATTCTGTAAATAAGTCTTTTCGATTAGCAATTATTTTAAACGGCATCGACTATTTGTTTTCTTAAAAACTGAAAATTCGTATGTTTATCCATGATTTAGTCTGCATGAAGTGACTAGCACTTGAATTTCGGTTATTATCCTGAAAGTACAGATCATTTCCAGGTTAAACTTGGGATGAACTGTTAACACATACTTCGGGGAACATACTGAGCACAATATCAGTCCTTAAATATTCACCGATTTAATAAAAATAATAAAATAAATACGCACACATTTAACGCCATATAAATAACACAGGTAAAATTCAATATGGCGGTTTGTTTGGATCGGAGACCTTGACCTGCCTCAATACTGACGTCAGAGAATTCACGCGTAGTTACTTATGGGTGGGCGCCATCTGTGAGCGCTCTTAATAGAAGGATTCCGCGATTACGATTGGCGCTTATAGATGGCGGCGTGTAGAATCCACGAGAACATTATCGGCCCATCTGGTCGTGTCTAGGGTAGTGCTGCAGATATCCGACAAAATTGAGATCCGGATCCAAAACTATCCGGATATCCGAATCCTTGGATCCGGATCCGCTATCCGAAACCTCGGATCCGGATCCGCTATCCGAAACCTCGGATCCGGACCCGCTATCCGATACCTCAGATTCGGATCCGCTATCCGAAGCCTCAGATCCGGATCCGCTATCCGATACCTCAGATCCGGATCCGCTATCCGATACCTCAGATCCGGATCCGCTATCCGAAACCTCGGATCCGGATCCGCTTCTTGAATTCGGATATACTATTCGGTGCTGGGATCTAGATCCGATAACTATACATAAAACATACAAATTATTATCGAACAACTGAATGGTAATTACTAATTACTTTAATGGTAATTAATTTAATGGTAATTACTATTACCATTCAGTTGTTCGATAATAATTTGTACGTTTACTTTAATGGTAATTAATTTAATGGTAATTACTAATTACCATTCAGTTGTTCGATAATAATTTTTACGTTTTATGTTATCAGATCTAGATCCCAGCACCGAATAGTTTACCCGAATTCAAGAAGCGGATCCGGATCCGAGATTACGGATAGCGGATCCGGATCTGAGGCTTCGGATAGCGGATCCGGATCCGAGGTTTCGGATAGCGGATCCGGATAGTGGATCCGGATAGCACTCAGATCCGGATATCCGGATAGTAAATTATCCGGATCCAAAATTATCCGGATCCGGATAACAGCTCTAGTCTAGGGGCGCCTAGAAAACACCGTGGGAAGTATAAATACAGGCGCAGCGCGTGTATGGGAGCATATGGGAGTCAGTAATATCTGGTAATATTAGGAGAGCGGTGCCGGTTAGATCGGAAATACACGTATATTTAGTTAGTTATTAAGTGTCTAGTTCGTTTGTTTAATTGTGTTTTATTAGTATTAGTTAAATTAGTGTTTATTATTTCTATTTAGTGTTTAAGTGTTCTAAAATAAATCAGTTTCAATTAAATACATCGCCTGTGTGTTTCTTTGAACCCCGATAACGTTTTGAATTACCGTAAACGTTACAATATATTCAACATTAATGGAACAAGTATTATCAAATAAGACAACATTAGCAATAAATATTAATTTATCATCTCCTTATGCTTGTAATCTTTATTATGTATTTTATAATGAGAAAACCGGATCATTTAACCCAGATCCTGATGTATATACAACAAATCATGAAATAACTGCTAATGGAAAAACATATCCATTCTCGAATAACAAAGGTTTCTTAACAAATAAAAACCATATTATTAAGTAATTACATTAACAAGTAATATACTAAAAGTAAGATAAAAAAGGATAGTTTCAGAATATTAAAAATCAAATAATCAACAATCATATCTAATATTTCTAAAATTATAAAAATTAGTAAGATTGTTATAAATAACCATTTAATTTTTTTATTTTCCATATATAATTGATTAATTTTTAAATCTGCATCATTCAATAATTCATTTGTAATCATTTATTGGTGATTGAAAGAGTATTTGACAAACGTCTTTTTGCTCTTTGTCTGTCAACATATCTAATGATTGGTTGCTTATTTAATAAATTATTAACTTTATCTTCGTCATAATGATTTACATCTTTTAATTCTTTTTCTAACACATTAATTTTATTATCTTTATATTCAATTTCTTCATCCATTTTCTCGATTGTGTCAACTGCAGCAATTCCTAATTCTTTTAAAATTCTGTTTTCAGTATATAATTGTTCTGATGCTTTTGATTTTGAACCAACGGATAATTTATTAAATTCAATACAATCAGCTTTAATTTTATTTTGTACAATTCTCAATTGATTTTTATTTGTAATATCAATCAATGACATTATTTACTAGATAAAGATTTTACAGACTTATTGAAATTCTCATCAAAATTTTGATCATCTGATGTACTTTTGGATTGTCTTTTAATCTCTTTGTATTCTTTTGCGTTTTTTTGCGGACAACTGCGACCCAACCTCAATAGAATTTATATGGGAATTAGAACTTGTGGATGTATCAGAGTTTAGTTGTGATGATTTAATTTTAGGATCTTGTTTAATTAATATTAATGCTGAATCTAAAGTTTTTTGTGATATTTTTTTATCTTTCACAAATTTTCTTTTGGAAATATTTTCTTTAGACAGCCTATTTAAATATTCAGTTGCTAAATTTATTTTATAATAATTTTTTGCATCATTTATTGCAGTCCATTGATCTTTTGTATTTATTATATTTTTTAATGACTTTGCTATTGATTTATTTATTGATATATTTGAATTACTCGTCTTTGGTAAATGTGTATAATATCTAACACTAACATTACTCATATTTATTATAATAAATTTTTTCTATATTTATTTACTTAATTATTAATAAATACTAATTATGACTAATAGTGGTCGACCAAAGAAAAAGTTATTTAATAATAATGATAATATAAATTTTGGATTGAGATCATTAATTGAAAGAAAAATGGGTGGTGATGAATTATTATCACAAACAAAAAGAATAATAATTATAGGTCCATCTGGATCTGGTAAGTCTACAATTGCTCAAGAAATAATATTTGGTATGGAAATAAGAAAATCTATTTCAGAAATAAATTATTTTTTGCCTAATGGAAACGAATTAGAAAAAGATATTCAAGTGATTAAAGAATTATGTAAAGAATCTTTTATTTATTTTAATATATATAGATACGAAAAAGATAGTATACCAAATGAATTGAGAACACACAGTCTTAATATATTTGATGATGCACATAAGAAAACAGGTATAACAGATTTAGCAGAAAAAATATTCACAGAAGGAAGACACAGGCAGCAGCATATAATATATATTCAACAAACTGGTACATTCATACCAGCTGGAATGAAATCAAGTTATAGTGAAATAATTATTCATAAAAGTATAATAAGTGACTTGGAAAATTATATTAATATTGATCAATCACAAATATGTAATGAGTATACTAAAACAGGTTTTTATACTATTAATAAAAATGGTATTTGTTATCCAACAAAATTATGTGATTACAAATCATTCAGAGAATATAAAAATAGATTGAAAGCAGTTGGTAGAAATACTGAAGATGAATACAAAAATAATATAAAGAATTCAAATGTTATTTATAAAGCATATAAAAATGCAGGAGCAGATGGTGCTAATAAAACAGCTGTTTTAACTGATAATCAAAGTTTTGATTCTCAGTCAATTTAACAATTATTCAAAGTATTATAAATGAGTAATATTATTTTGAAATATTTAATTGATAAATGTAAAAATGATAATAAGATAGCATTATCAAATATTGACTTGGAAAATATTTTTAAATTAATTACAAACCAGGAAATAAACATAAGTTCAGATAAATTGCTAACATATGGAATAGATAATTTAAATAAGTATAATATTTTCAATTTAGATTGGAATACTGGTGGTACACATTGGATTGCTATGTATATAGATTATACTAATAAATTAGTGAATTTCTTTGATTCATTTGGTAATTCATTACCAGAAAAATTTGTAATTCCTAAAAATTATACAGTAACACATAATAATTATAAATTCCAAAATTCTAATGATGTAAATTGTGGTTGGTGTTTGCTATTTTTATACGTTTGTTATTTAACGTCGGACGACAAGTCTGTGAGATCAATAGATTGATCAGAGACAAAACATTTATGATTTTGTTTCAAATAATCTAGGATCTTGTATATTTAATAATTTTTTAATTTCTTCCGTTGGATTAATATTTTCAACTTGTTTACTTTTATCAAAACACAGTAATGGTATATCATCTTCACAATCTGAATCTTCTTTGTTAATCATATTCATAAGAGCTCTAATATTTTTTTCTATCGTGTCTTTATCTTTCTGAGACAATGCTTTCTTTAAAGGAATTGGAGGTTGATTAGGGAGTTCTAATGTTAACGACTTACCACTTACCTTGTCAACAACTTTATTTAAAATATTTGCCAACACTGGTCCAGCAGCTGCAGCTAATATAGGAATTAAAAAATTTATAAAACCACCATTTATTTCACCTCCTTCAACTATTTTTGATTTATCTTGTAAAATTATTGACGAACCTCTTTTTATTGTAATAGTCATTTATATGCAAAAAATTAATATCGATGGAAAAATATATATATTATTTATTAATGTGATAAATTTAGGTAATAGAAACAAAAATTTAACATATGCAACAGTGTACACCATATATTACAGTTAAAGTTTTTTGCTTATCGGACCTATATTCTATCACAAACAGTCCCAGTGGTAACCAACTTGTAAAAACCTCGGTGTCACTTTCTTTGAGAGCATCTCCAGTGAATTCGTATACCACAATCCACCGACATCTTGTAGCCACTAATCTTTTAATGCAACACACTGGTGTTACATTTTTCACTATAAATTTTGCTGGGCAAAACATTTTCAAAACCGTTGTAGCGTGGGTTGTCGAGTTAGATAAACTTCCAACGCATCCAATCATATATTGGAACATAACTGAAAATACATAATTTTCAAAAAAATTGTCATTAAAATATTTAAATGGATTTACCTTCTGGTAAATTAGGGAACTTCTCCAGTTTTACTCTCTTCGGTTCGTTCATTGTCGTTCATGTCTTAGATAACCACGGGAACAATTGATCAAAGTACCTAATGACCGTAGACAATATAAACAATAATTAAATAAACAAAATCAATATATTAGAAAAACGTACAAATAGGTACAGAAATATGGTTAGATTATACCTATTAGAGATGTGTCGTTCCACTCGGACTCGGTACAAAGGAACTAGTCCGCACATGGAACTAAAAGGAACGAGTCCGCTATATCGTTCCGGGTCCGGACTCAAATGTACCTATTCGGTACATCGTTCCTTTAGTTCCTTCGGTACATCGTTCCTTTAGTTCCTTTAAACCGAGTTCGATCGGAACGAAATGAATTCGGTCCACAGTCGGTGTGTTATGATATGATTACCTACATACACAAGAAACTTTTATCGCTATTAAGCGATTTGCTAGTGTTGAGAGCTTGTTTATATAACTTGACTGTAGACTGTGGACGTGTTTTTAAATAAAAATAAAACGTTCTTTGTTTTCTTTTTGACAAGTTACATCTACCATAGTAAATAAAGTCTATATTGGGTTTATTATTTAATACGTAACTTATGCACGTGTATAATAGATACGGTATATGTAGATGTAGATTACATTAGATAAATGCTATGTTTGTATTGCGCACTCACTCTTTATACCAATTCCGATCGGAACGACATATCTCTGCCTGCGTATAGCGGCGAGCTGGCGAGTGTATTGTTCAAGGAACGATACCTATACCGAATGTACCTATATTTGATTTAGTTCCAAAGGAACGAGTTCAGCGGACTCGTTCCTTTTTACAAAAGGAATGAAAGGAACTAGTCCGTAAAAGGAACGACATTTCCCAACACTAATACATGCTAATACGCTATATTAGTGGTGACGTCAAAGTCATGTGACAGGGTCTGTTTGGGTTCCACGTGAATTTTGTTATATGGAAATTAACATAGGTTCGAAGTTTTATTGCTGTTTTCTGTTTCTAAAAACAAAAATAGTGTGGAACGTGTGTGATTTTACAAAGAGGTCGTAGTGTGGATACTTTTTCTGTCATTTGTTTGATCTGAAACCGTAAATCTTCTGATTTATAGTGATTTTTATTCTTTATAACCTTAAACCTTTTTCAGGTATCAGTTTATTTCGTGTACATTTACATATGTCCAGTAAAATACATACTATGTCTCAGTAACCTTGAAGTGCAACCATATATTACTAAACCCCAAATTGTTTTTGTTTTTATAATTTGTAAAGTAACATTCAAAAATGGTAATGTGTTGGGCTCCAGACTGCAAGCATTATAGCGACCGCAATTCTTGTAGTTTTTTTAAGTTTCCTGTAAAACCCGATACCAAGAGATTGTGGAAGAAATTATTACGGTAACAAATTAGTTTTTATTTTGTTTCTTAGTTTCGTTTACAAGTTATTATTTAATAGACGAGATGTAGAACCAGGTCCTGGAGCACGTATATGCAGCTGTCATTTTGTAGATGGTCAAAAAAATAATGGGCCTACAATATTTTTACATAATATTAACAAAAAATTAAGTTTTACAAATCCTGAGAAGAGGAAACGACAGAAAATCTCAATAGGTGATACAATTGCTGGAGAGCCGTAAGTAAGCAAATATTTTAAAGAATATCTATAATAGTTATGTAATTACTTATAGAACTCGGGCTAGTTTAAATGACCCAGCTGCTAGTACATCTTCAGAGCACACTCTGGAAATAGAACAAAGGTAGGATATATTATCGCTATTGTAGATCATATATATTGTTGGAAATATAATAGTACCTATATCATGTGCAAGGTTTTTCATTGTAACCAGTCAAAATAATGTACATCATTTACTGGTAACATTTGCACTTTTACTCACACATTTCATATGGGACAAGTAATTTTTAAAAATGATGAAAATTAGTCCATCACTTTTTTTTTTAGTATTTAACATATATTATATATAGAACAAGTATGTACGGTTTGCAAAAAGGGATAAGAAATTTATACTCTTACAACAGAAAGGAAATTATATTATTAGAAAAAAATTATTTGTTACAGAAATGAACCACAGCCTAGTACATCAAAAGATGCAGCGGCACAGTCACTACCAATGTCAGTTTCTCAGGAGGTTGAAAATTATTTTCTAAAAAAAGAATTAGAAAGTACCAAGGAAAAATTATCTGATCCTTCCATAAAATTTAGCTACAAAAGTATTTGTAACAATGACAAATTAGTATTGTTATATACAGGAATTCCAAATAGTAGTATCCTAAAATCACTAGTTGATCTGCTATACAATGTTAAAGTTAACTATTTTTATAAATGGAATGTTGAAAAGGTAACAAGGGAGGACCAAACTCTTATAACATTAATGAAGTTACGACAAAATTTTCCCCATGAGGATTTAGCAGTCAGATTTAGTGTATCCCAAAGCACCATTTCCAACATAATTACAACTTATATATATGTGATGCACGAAATACTTTTTAAAAGATTAATGGCAGAAGTTCCACGTAGAATTAAAAACAAATTATGCCTTCCAAATTGTTTTAGTACATTTACAAATTGTAGAATAATTATTGATTGTACCGAAATTGCAATGGCTGTGCCTAGGAGCAGCATGTTGAAGCAAAAACAAACATATAGCTCCTACAAACATCTGAATACATGGAAAGGTCTTGTGGGGGTAGCACCCAATGGAGTTGTAACGTATGTGTCTGATTTATACCCAGGCTCGACATCAGATAAAAAAATTGTACAGAATTGTGGACTGCTCAGTCAATTGGAAGCTGGAGATTTAGTACTGGCAGACAAAGGTTTTTTAATTAAAGATTGTGTGCCACCTGGAGTTGCAGTAAATATTCCGCCATTTTTGAACACTGCCCAATTTACTAAAGCACAAGTGCAGCAGACGGAGACAATTGCACGTGCTAGAATCCATGTGGAAAGGGCAATTCGAAGGATGAAATCCTTTCGTATACTGTCTCGTATTCCACAAACATTAGTGCAGCATGGTGATGCTGTGTTTCAAGTTGTGGCTGCACTAACAAATTTACAGTATCCACTTATAAAAGAAGTGGAGGAATATTACTCAGATCAAATGGGTAATTAATATTTTGTGTTGTAGTTCTATTTTATTATAAGCGAAATACACTATTTATCACTTTATTTGAATGTTTTTTTTTTTAATAGTTTCACCACAATTTTTTATGTTCATTAAATAATCCAAAAACAGTATCAATGTTTTTAAAATGCATTTATTGATGATTAATTAATATCCTATAACAAAAGGAACAAATTTATTCAAATAAAAATCTTGCAATCTCTTAATATTACGAATCCAATCTTCATCCCTTGATACCTTCACAATTTCACATTCAGCAGGTGTCCATATAACCAGAAAACACCACTTTGTTCCAGTTATATGAAGTGCTCCTTGAATTTGGTGCCAATACACATGCTCTTGATTAATTATGACATCATTATTTTCTGTTTTCAGAATTATATAGCTTTTATCCACTTTTAAAGCATCTTGCAGCGAGATGTCTCTATATTTAAATGGACATTTTACCTCAATGATACTGTCATCATCTATGAATCCATCAGGGCTAACTCCAATATATCCACAAGGGTGCAAACAAAAGCCAGCTGGAGTCACTTTCATTGTTGTAACATTTTCAAAATGTTCAATTGCAACCTTTTCATGCAATTTACCCCATTGGACAGCCTGCACATTGCTTAGATCATAACCCTCCATTAAATTTGTAAATAACGAGGGGGGAAACTTGCCTCTTTCACAGGCTGCTAGCACCATACCAAATTTGCTGCCCGTTAATCTTAATTTTCGGGCTAATAACCAATTTCCATTGTCGCCTTGCCCCACTGTTAATTCCTTCAACCGTGCGATGTGTTCTTTAGATATTTGACATTTCTCAGCAATATATTCACTTTTATTTTCAACTTTATTGTAATCTTCCGAAAACAAAATATCTTCTATGTTTGTTATAACACACAATGTAGACTGTGGCGGTGTAGGTCTTAAGAGCCATGAAAAACCCACATTAGTTTGCAACATTTTATTTTTAAATGCCACTATATCTGTCTCATCTGTTGATTCGATTGGACAATAATTTTCTTTCAATGGAAACAAAGCTTTCAACTTTTTGGTTATCAACTCTTCAGTTGGTTTTGAGACATTCCATGCACAAGCTTTATCTGTTACACTTACATTATGATGTGCATATATGCACAATGCTGCCATATGGTGACAGACAGCTAAACCCCTAGGACAGGTACACTTTGCATCAATAATTCCATCTACTGGATCAACGAGTATCTATTAAATACAGACAAAAACTGCTTTAAAGTCAGATCATATTTAATAAAATGTTACAAACCTCCACATTATAAGACCGTTTCTTCATGCTCGCATTAATGATTCCCTTTAATGTGGCTGGCATAGTGTCGGGATCAAAAACCATATTAATCACATATCCACTGTTATAGGAGTTTTCACCTCGTTCGATAAGATTGGTATTTCCTTTAAAAAATTCAACAACCATCGATAAACTTATTACATGTTTTGTCGTCACTAAAACGTAGAATGAAATTTATTAATGTAACTTATCACCAATAAAACTTACTCTTTCTGTATGAATTTTACACCACAATGTTCTTTCTCAATAGTATAAATCACTTTTCGACTTCTACTTATCTCTTCTCGGTTTATACTTGTGCCTCCTTCCAAAAGGTTCCTAAAATTTATAATGAACAAAAAAATGGCTAATTCCATAATTTTAAAAAAAAAAAATTACAAAGGTTTACAACAATACCTTAATATTAACAAGAAATTCCCAAATTAACGGTTCAGAATAATTATAATAAAATAGTGGCTAATAAAGATTAAGAAAGGATTACTTATGCATTGTATGGCAAATTTTATGAGACAATAAACTCTCCCAATTACAATTCCCAATAGCCTAATGCTCATTAGTATAAATATATATGTATAAATGACGGATATGATGAAAATAAAAACAAATAGATATATATGTACAATGAAAATGATAAATACACTACAAATGGTTGTTGACAGGTTATGTTACATACTTGTATCTCTAAAATAATAGTTAAAAATTACTATTCGTTAAATTTCTTGAAACTTCTACTTAAGGTAATTATGCTATTACTATGTTTCTGTACTTACCAACCACTATTTGCCGATATCGTATGAAAAAATAATTATTTAATAATGCCTCAATGTATTTTCTTATGGAGCTTTATTTGACATGGATCCTCGACCATGACCTAACCCAATACAACTACGTCACACTAATATAGCGTATACCTATTACCAAGACGGTCAAACGCACAATAAACCACAATAAACAATGAATAAACACGTGCTCAAACTCCAAACAGAAGAATGAATTGTGCCGGAAGGCCGGAAGGGGATTTCATTTCCTGTCAATTTACGGTGGGTAATACAGAACATCATTGGACAAAAATGACCACGGCGCCATCTGGTGTATTGTCAGATTCAGTTGATCAAAGAGAACTCATGATATCCTGTGATGGGTGGAGACTGTGGCTTGAAAACTATAACAAAAATCCCAAAAGGAAGGTGAAAAAATCCCTTACCACAAAATTAGATAACAAATCTAAATACGTATTTCGGCAACTAAGTTGCCATCTTCAGTAGAAACAAGTGAAAAGCAGTGTTAAACATAGACTACGTCAAGTGAAAGACTCGACCGCCGTTGTTAGATTTAAATTTTCTATCGTTGACTTGACGGCTTGCTTGAATTGCTTGTCAGTGCGGCATAACATAACATATACATAACCTAAAAGTGTTTGCTGCATTCTTATGAAATTTTGTAATTTGTTTAAACAAAACGTACAATGTGTTCTAAAGATATTGTAGGCCTTGTGACTCAAACCTTTAAATGTGTTTAGTCATTTGAAATAAGTTTAGAGGTTAGAAAAAAAGATGTCACTTCAACCGATTCGGTTCGACTTTTCTCTTGACGGTTTCACCCACCGTGGGCACGATTTGAAACCTGACCGATTTTAGCGATCAGCTGACTCAGTTCGACCATTCGTCAGCCCACACACTTTACGATTCCGACCGGTCTACCCGTTCACTTGACGTACTCATAGTGTTTTCGGCTAAGGTAAACCTTGGAAGATATGCTCTTCACCAAATCACTAGTGGAATAACACTGAGATATGCTCTTCACCAAATCACTAGTGGAATAACACTCAGTGTTATTCCACTAGTGATTTGGTGAAGAGCATATCTTCCAAGGTTTACCTTAGCCGAAAACACTATGTTAACACTGAGTGTTATTCCACTAGTGATTTGGTGAAGAGCATATCTTCCAAGGTTTACCTTAGCCGAAAACACTATGTTTAACACTGCTTTTCACTTGTTTCTACTGAAGATGGCAACTTAGTTGCCGAAATACGTATTTAGATTTGTTATCTAATTTTGTGGTAAGGGATTTTTTCACCTTCCTTTTGGGATTTTTGTTATAGAACTCATGAATCAAAATTTAAAGAAACGTTACATTTGTTTATCTTCTAACCACTAGGTGACAGCACAAGCAATGTATAATTTTCTAATTTACAATAATTCTTTTTAATTTCAGATAATGAATGCAATAAAAAATTAAATGAGAAGCTTAGTAAATATTAATATTTAATATGTAGTAACTACTGACAATGTGTGCAGTGCACATGAAATGTACATATAGTTAATATACTATTGTTTGTGAAAATATAAGCTGTGTTATTTATGTTTAATAGATTAATATTTATATTGGTATACATTTTGATTTCGACTTAAAAAAAAAAAATCCATTTTTTTATGGAATTATTCAATAAACTACATACAAAATTTTTGTAGTTTATTTTTAATTTCCATATTTAATATTTATCATTGGAAAGAACTTTTCTTTATTCATAATTTGATAACTAATTATGTAATTAAACATGACATTTATTTTATCTATACAGTTCTTATTTATTTTATATTTCTTATTTTTTACAAATACTATATAATCAAATGAATTTGTTAAAATATTTTCGAATTTTGAAATATTTGTAATGAGTAGAATTTTATTTATTGGTAGCTTAGGTAGTGAATTATATGATTTTATGTACTTCATGCCTTGTTTATATACAGAGTGATTTTAAATGATTGAGGATGCTTTGAATTTCCCGCTCTAGATTTTAGGGTATTTTACATGTTCAAAATAGCTACAGTGCTAAAATGGCAATCAGCTGTCAGCATTATGGGCGACTCGTTAGCGGTTGTTAAAATTGTTTTACTTAAAATTCGTGTTTCAATGTCAGAAAACTGATGAAATAATTGAGTTAATTAAAAACGTAATTAAAGCATATGCATTTAATTTTATTCTTATATCCCAAGCACCCCAATATTGATTAAATCATATCACTACAGTATTAATTGCCCATTTGGCACATCACTGATAAGAAACGTCAAGTAATCAACGTGACAAAAATTTTGTGCAGCGGGAAATTCAAACCATCCTCAATCATTTACAATCACTCTGTATATATATATATATAGTCACTGATCTAGTTATTCAACCGGTTTGAAGTACCTTTGGATGGCGTGTCAGATTTGGCGTGCCCATTAATTTTTTTTAATAATGTTGCATTGTAATTTCTTAATTTTGATTGGTTTTACTTTGTTATTAACTGCCAAGTTTATTTCAGAATCTGTAACCAACATAGCTCGCATTCCAATGAATATTTGGCGGTATTTAATTTCATTCATCAGTACTTTTATACTATCGCCGCCAGATATCAGCACCTTACGCAGCTCGGTTGAATAACTATAAGCCTTGTTTATATATCTTATAGTTATTCAACCGAGCTGCGTAAGGTGCTGATATCTGGCGGCGATAGTATAAAAGTACTGATGAATGAAATTAAATACCGCCAAATATTCATTGGAATGCGAGCTATGTTGGTTACAGATTCTGAAATAAACTTGGCAGTTAATAACAAAGTAAAACCAATCAAAATTAAGAAATTACAATGCAACATTATTAAAAAAAATTAATGGGCACGCCAAAACTGACACGCCATCTGAACGCCATCCAAAGGTACTTCAAACCGGTTGAATAACTAGATATATATAAACAAGGCTATAAGATATATAAACAAGGCTTCATGGGATCACTTCTTTGACGTTGGATATTATGTTACTGGAACTATTACGTTTATATAACATTCAATGTTTACGTTACGTTCAGTATTCACTTTTACATTTGACGTTACGTTTTACATACATGCTTACGTTCACAAAGACATGTTGATTATGATAAAATAAGTTTTGAATATTTGAACAGGTCTATGGCAGATACCATCATGGACTTGAGAGCTACCCTCTGGTAAACAATATTAATGATTTTTCATAAATAAATTAGTGATAGAAATTGGTAAAAACACCAGTAAAACTAGAAAATATACAGTTATTTTTACATGTTCACGATTTCAAAAATTGAATTTTTATGTAATTTTGAGGTTTGAATGAGTGGAAATCCAAATTTAGAAAATATGTCTATTTTTAGTGGTTCATAATTTAGTGGGGACTGAATGATAAAATTAATGAAGATATACCAGATTCATTAAAAAATTTAGTCTGTTTATCTAAATTACCAGGAGTCGCGTTTTGTAACCCTTGAGTCGGTTAATTGTAGATCCTTTTAAAAAAATTAAAAAAAAATATTTTGGAACAAAATCTGCTGGCCCAGTACTGGTAAATTGACATCTACTTTATTCTTTAGATATTCACAAACAAGTTATAAATGTGCCACTCTCCGCTAGAGCGGTAAAATAAACCTACTATTCCGTTGGGTGCGGGCATATACATAAAAACTAAAAACTACTATTATATATATATAGGTGCGGGTGACAGCCATTGTGACAGGTGGTGACAGATAATGCTATGTTTACATGACGAGGCCAAAAAATAATTTTGAATATAAAATAAGAAACACATCTAAATGTTAATATTAATATGTATATTATTTATACATTATAGTTTTACAACGAGCAAAAAGCTTAATGTATAACTGGTGAACTGGTATAACTTTAATATTTATATGAGTAGAATCGTTTGAATTTTGTAACATCCATAGCGCCATCTCGTACTATGAATGCGAATTTTAGGAGCAATTTGCTTTATTTTAACGGTCATATCGAGTGCGCATTGAAAAGTAGTCTTAAATTTTTATACTAGAATTCATACAAACTATCGCCTATATTACATAAATAGATAGTGGAAATATTAATGAGCTAAAATTGGAAGTATAATTTACATTAATTTGATGTATTATTGCTTTTCTGAGGTAAAACTGTAACGGTTACATTTCTTCCGGCTGTCAAATTGAGCGGAGAGTACTTTGACTTCTCACCAATCATTTGCATGTGCTATTCGCCGGTTATTGGTTTTCAACAATAAATATATCGTAATAAATTGGAATACACTATCGAGGTCCACAATAATCATGCATCAGGAAACATTACAACTTATACAAATTCTCGAAAAAACAGTTTCTCCAGGTAAATTAGGTTTATCATTAAAATGTCAGAGGTTGCTACTAGAGCTGCCATTATACACGTTGTATATTCGTTACATTTGAACAATTTCCAGAACATTACTTTTCAAGCAATGTATTTTCGTGTTTTTATCTGCTGTGTTGCATGTGTATCTTTATTTTATGTTTAAATAACATTAACGTTTTCCTAGACAAAAATGAATTGGAACAAGCATCTACGTTTTTGGAGCAAGCGGCTACTTCTAATCTCTCAGAATTTATTAAAACCTTATCCGATATATTACGGCATGGTGGCAATAGTCCTGTTGCACGAATGGCAGCTGGTCTGCAACTTAAAAATCAACTCACATCCAAGGATCCAAATGTAAAATTGCAACATCAACAGCGATGGATGAGCTTTCCTGAAGAAATACGCACCTATGTAAAGAAAAATGTAAGTATTACGATATAATGGGTGTTTTTATTTTATATGTATGTTAAAGGCGTTGTTGTATGTTCTACACCTTTAAATATTTAATTTATATTTTTTACTCTGTCAAGAATGTGGCATGGGATTTATGAAAAGTATGATTAGGTTAATCAGACTGATCTTATCATTTGAAAATAAAACTAAATTAGAAGTATCTGCATTTGGTTGAATATATCATTTTAGCTGAGATTCACTTTTCCAAATATGTTTAATGTGTCAGACTTTATGACCAAGAAATTTGTTTAATATTTTAGTGTTTTGAACATCACACACTGGTAGCACTAGGGCGCATTGAGAGTATATCCATTGCGACCAGTCAAAAACACTATTAGTTATTAGTAGGCAGTTTATAGAATTTTCTGAAAACAGATTGTAAGAATTATATGACCTTATACAAATCTATCTGGTTGTAATTATTATTACTTGAATCGTGTGATTTGGTTACTAGATAATTTTATAATATAAGGCTTTGAGTTTATAGAATTTTTTCTGAATATGTACCGAAGTTTTATATTGCGTTTCTTTAAATTGCTCTTAAAAAATTGGTGTACAATTATTTGAAATATTTTGTTCTGATATCTTGGAAACGTAGGGTTATTTATACTTAGGGTAGTAAGACAATTTCTTTTTTTTTACAACTAACCTAAGCATCTTAAAGTAATTCTGACCCGAAATATGTCGCCAAAGGAGCCTTGGGTTTTATACAGTAAAGAACATAGATGTTGTAATATACTTATAGGACTTTTTTGTTTATTATTAAAATTGGAACCCCAAAATTTATTTTGATACACTGCACGTGATCGCTGGCATAAATTTAAAAAATAAGCCATGAATCGCCAAAAAGGTCGTCTCTCCAACAGCCTTTGTTCTAGCTACGTATAAATTAACGATGTTAGTAATTTCTATATAAAACTAGATTCAAAATTTGATTCTACTTAAGAATATACCCTGTATATAGCTAGTGTGCATCAAATACAGCAATCATTATAATAAGCCATGAATCGCCAAAAAGGTCGTCTCTCCAACAGCCTTTGTTCTAGCTACGTATAAATTAACGATGTTAGTAATTTCTATATAAAACTAGATTCAAAATTTGATTCTACTTAAGAATATACCCTGTATATAGCTAGTGTGCATCAAATACAGCAATCATTATAATAAGAACATATTTTTCATTTTTAAAAATTAGTAAAATAAGGATGGGTATAATTAAAATATTACATAATTTGTAACATTGTATTAACAAAGACAAAATATATAAAAGTGTACGACACGATGTATTAAAATGTATAAGGTAAATACTCAGGGCTAGGCTGTACAACGTGCAAAGTTACAAACTTATTTTTTTATTAAATTGATACAAGTAATGTTTATTAAGTAGCTTAGAATGATGTTTCCAATTTTACAAGCGTAGTGCACAAAATTCCGTTTTCTAAAATACCGGGATTCAATTACGGGTCTGTATTTTGTTGCTGATGAGTGTAATAGTCTATTCCCAAACCCATCTTGGCATACTCGGTATGGTAGCAAGAAATTAAAATTGGATTTGTACTGAGACCTACTAATTTTAAAAATAAACGATACAAAATAAAAATATTCTATTTCAATAAATATACTAACAATAAGTACTAACCACTCCCATCATTTTTTTGCACTGATAGTTCTATACACTAGGGCTGTATATATCGCCATTAGCTGATATGGACTACCAATATCGATATTTATATTCAGGAATATCGAATGCCGATATTTTTATCGGAAAGTACCGATTTATCTCTAAATATTGATATATCGAATAAAGATATTTGGAATAACAATATATTAATAAAATTGGAAATTGAAGTGTATAATATATATATTATATATTTCAATATAATATTGATAATATCGATATTTGCTTTATGATGACATGAGTTTGCCAGTGGAATTGCTCTTGAGGGAAGCTATAAAATAACACTTCATACAATGTTGATAAACGACAATAAAAACTACTTCAGTGTAAAATATCGATAATACCAATAGAGAAAACTGGCTTCCCCCGGAGAAGCCAGTATACGATCGCAATATACCGGGTGATTCAGTAAGGGTGGCGACCGGCTGTATCTCGGAAACTGCTATGCCTAGAGCTTCGAGACAAAAAAAATACATAACCAATGTGGCCACCAGAAATATCCGAAAATTATTTTAATGTTCGAAATTTTACCGCTAGGGGGCGTATCTGCTATGTTCAATCATAAAATCAGTATTATCTCAGAAAATTGCAGGTTGAGCTATAGTTTTGAATGGACCGTTCGAAAGTTGAGTTGATGCCCCATTATTTTGTTTAATGACTTTTTTTCATATCTGCCATAATAAGGAGCGGGGAAGCCAATCAATTGTTCAATATGTAAATTTTATCTCCTGAACCATTCAACCAATCTGAAAATTTTTGGGCTCGTTCGATTGAGCATTTCATGGGTTTTTTTCTAGAAAAATTGTCGTTCTAGCATTTAGTTTGAAATAGGTAAACTACAGGGTGTTTTCTGTAGTGATAACATATTTTGGTGAATTTCAAGAAAAAATTAAATGTAACCGAGCTATATAATTACCAGTGTCGCAAGCTAAATTAAATTGTTGAAATTTCAGTGAAAACCGCATCTTAATATCCGTTCTCGATTTGTCGCCAAAAGAATGAAATTTGTAACAAAAATCAACTGCGGCCATGAAAGTAAGCGGAAGCGTGAGTTGATTGTCTATACTCTGAACTAACTAACCTCCAAACGGCAGACGCGTAGGTCAGGGCTAAATCATTGGCAGACTTTTAAAGTCGACGATACCTATTCAAATCTACTGAATACAGGGTTGTGCAATAGTGCGTCAGGCTTTCATAGCTCTTTTACGAATTAAATTAGGAATTTTGTTCATATGCCCACTTATACTGCATTATAAGGTGTATCTCAGGAAAATATTTTTAGTAATAGCGAACTTCAATAGACAACCAACTTTGTTATTTTAAATGGAATAGCCTGTATGTTATTGTATTTTAGGATTCCTTGTTAAATTTAAGTGGCACTTTGTCAGGCATGCATTGGATCTAATTGTAAGTGGCACTGTTTTTGAATTATATGATGCTTTTAAAAAAAATTACATTTGCAGGGTCTTCGAAATTTAAAAATATCATCCCAACTATAAAAGTTAGAAAAATTTACTTTTCAGCTTTTTGTTGGGTTTAAAATACAGGGTGATTAAATAGCGATCTATAATTATCGAGCTCTAAAATCAAGGATAACTTGATTTTTCTAAATACAACAGTATAGCAATTTTTACACGAGTGGATGTAAAATTTAAGTTTCTTTCGATTTTATCCGTGATACGAAATACTAAAGAGAAAACAACCCCTAGCGTGTTAAAAAACGCAGTATATTTCCCATTTGAAAACACCGCATGTAATGAGCATATTAAGCATATTAAATGCAATTTTTATCAGATGAATTGCCAAACAATAAATCCACGCATTTCAAATTAAATATTTTACTCAATAAGTGAAAAATTTGTTTGATTTCTGTCTTTTTAGACATAATTATTTGAGGCACAAGACCTCACTACTACGCTTAAATTTTATTGGCTAAAATGTGTTTATAGGCAGAAAATATATGCTGTGTATAATAAAGAAAACAACAAACGTACAATAATGAAAATAATCGAAAAGGTAGAAAAATATTAGCATATGTGTATTTACATATTCAGTTCCAATTCAGTCAGCAGCCTTATTTTGTGATGACACAAAATGTGAATAATATTTGGAGAATCTAGTATCAAAATCGGCCACATCTAATTTTGTGTTATGTGCATATTAAAAACAAAATCATGCTTAAATTTATTCCCTAGACATATTAATTTCTATTTACATATCATCTTGGTTTTATTTTCCGTATATAGGAAATGCAGTGTATGTCGGTTTGTTACTAGACTTAAACTATTCAAATATCAGTAATTAATAAATTCGTTTTATAAAAATTGAAATATTGTGTAGGTTTGTATATGCTGATTACTGCCGTCGTTGATATAAGGTAAATTCTAATCGTAGGCAATTTTAATTATCATAGATTCGCTCCCGTAATCCTATTTGTCGTAATGCACAGATAACATGTTTAGAAAATGATGAAAGGTGTTCATTTCTTCTATTAGATTATTAATAAAAAAAAATGTTATCAGTTTTATTTTATGTTTTCAGATAGTCGGAGCGTTAGGAACAGAGACAAATAGACCATCTTCTGCAGCACAGTGTGTGGCATATGTGGCAGTAGCAGAATTACCTCAAGGACAATGGCATGGATTAATAGGTATACTAGTGAACAATGTTGTGCAAGCAAATTCCACGGAAATGCAAAAGGAAGCAACACTTGAAGCCATAGGTTATATATGCCAAGAAATTGACTCTGAAGTACTAGAATCACAATCAAATGCGATTTTAACCGCAATAATTCATGGTATGCGCAATACGGAACCTAGTAATCATGTACGATTAGCCGCTACACAAGCTTTACTAAACTCTTTGGAATTTACTAAAGCTAATTTCGACAGGGAAACTGAAAGAAATTTTATTATGGAAGTTGTTTGTGAAGCAACACAGTCGCAGGATACGCAAATTAAGGTTGCTGCCCTTCAATGTCTTGTAAAGATATTGACATTGTATTATCAATATATGGAACCATATATGGCACAAGCTTTATTTCCTATAACACTTGAAGCAATGCGATCAGAAAATGATGCTGTTGCATTACAAGGCATAGAATTTTGGTCGAATGTTAGCGACGAAGAAGTTGACTTGGCTATAGAAGATACAGAAGCTGCGGAAGCAGGTCGACCTCCAACGAGAGTTTCCAGACATTATGCAAGAGGTGCTCTCCAATTCATTGTCCCAATATTGCTTCAGAAACTAACCAAACAAGAGGAACTTGATGACGAAGATGATTGGAATCCCAGCAAGGCTGCTGGTGTTTGCCTTATGCTGCTAGCGACCTGTTGCGAAGATGAAATTGTACCACACGTTTTACCTTTTATTAAAGACAACATTAAATCTGAAAATTGGAGATTCAGGGATGCGTCCCTGATGGCATTTGGTTCGATTCTAGGTGGATTAGAAAACACAACTTTAAAACCGTTAGTTGAGCAAGCTATGCCAACATTAATCGAACTTATGTACGACAACAGCGTTATAGTCAGAGATACAGCGGCCTGGACATTTGGAAGGATATGCGAGATTATACCGGAAGCTGCTATAAACGAAACATTTTTGAAGCCACTACTGGAAAGTTTGATAAACGGGTTAAAAGCAGAGCCCCGCGTGGCAGCAAATGTATGTTGGGCATTCACGGGATTAGCAGAAGCCGCTTTTGAAGCCGCTGATGTTACTGATGAATCAAGTGCACCCGAAACTTATTGCTTGTCGCAGTATTTTGAATTTATTGTCCAACGACTTTTAGAAACTACTGATAGATCTGATGGTGCTCAAGCTAATTTGCGTCCAGCAGCATACGAAGCTTTAATGGAAATGGTTAAGAATTCACCGAAAGATTGTTATGTCACTGTTCAAAAAACAACTATGGTAATATTAGATCGATTGCAACAGGTTTTACAAATGGAAACTCATATTACTAGTCACAGTGACCGATCTCAGTTTAATGATTTACAGTCTCTTTTATGTGGTACGTTGCAGTCTGTCTTACGAAAAGTATCCCCTGAAGATGCACCACAAATTTCTGATGCTATAATGACTGCAATGCTCACAATGTTTAACTCAAATTCATGCAAAAGTGGTGGCGTTCAAGAGGATGCATTGATGGCAGTATCCACTTTAGTTGAAGTTCTCGGAGAAGGGTTTTTGAAATATATGGACGCTTTTAAACCATTCTTATATATAGGCTTAAAGAATCATCAAGAATATCAAGTGTGCGGCACTGCTGTTGGTCTTACTGGCGATATATTTAGAGCATTGAAAGTAAAAGCGTTGGCTTACTGCGATGAAATAATGACCCTTTTGTTGGAAAACTTGGGCGACAATACTGTTCATCGTAGTGTGAAACCACAGATTCTTTCTGTCTTTGGCGATATAGTTCTAAGTATTGGATCTGAATTCAAAAAATATTTGGACGTGGTTCTCTCGACTTTATTACAAGCTTCTCAAGCACAAGTTGACCGAAATGATTTCGATATGGTAGATTATTTAAACGAATTGAGAGAAGGAGTGCTAGATGCATATACAGGTATAATACAGGGATTGAAAGGAGATGGTCCTACTCCTCACCCAGATGTACACTTATTGGAAAGTCACATTCCGTACATTGTCCAGTTCATATCCCGCGTGGCGCAAGACGCTGAAAATTCTGAGTCTGTAATCGCCGTTGCCGCCGGTCTTGTAGGTGATTTATGTTCTGCTTTCGGAGAACCTATGATTCAGTTCTTGGATAATGAACCCATAAACGAAATGCTTACGAAAGGTCGACGAAGTCGTGTTAGTCGTACAAAAACACTAGCTACTTGGGCCTCGAAAGAACTTCGCAAATTGAAAAATATTGCTACAGCTGCTGCCGCTAGTTGGTACGTTTCTAATTTCTGTAAAATTTAAGTCAAATTTTAACATTAAAAATCATGATTGTTTCAGATTTACTTTAACTAGCTGTGGTATATCAGGAGGAAACTGTCAGAAGATTTGGTCTACGGCATCAATAATGGAATAAGATTTTACTTAAAACAAAATTTTAATTGTATTTTTGGTTTATTTTTAATCAATTTGTCTACCATATAATCAATCAATTAAATTAAAAATTAATATTTTATATTGGTAAGTGTATTTAAACGGAACAGGTGAATTTAGTTGGTTGCTGATTTGGTGGATGATTGATCAGTCAAGTAGTTGACAGATGACATGGTACCGTCCCCACTTCTTTCGGTTACTGGGGTGCCGAGTGTATGAGTGAACTATTATAGACATGAACCATGTGAGTGAATCATGAATGTTACCATAGCTGTGAGTTGGACGCTTGTGAAATTAAGTGCCGTGTAATACGAGTACGTTGCTCAAGACTGAAAAGTGGTGACATATTCCTCTCATCACTTCATGCCTCTTTTTGTTGGTTCTCATTTGATACTGTATTTTATTCAAATAAAGCATTTTTCACTATTACATATCGAATTTACTCTGATAAGTAGTTAGCTCATCTTTTACTATATACATAAATACGTTCTAAATTTAAATGTGTTGTTTTGTAATCTACACATTATAAATTTTATATCATAGATGAATAAATTTTTAACACTGATGAAAGCAAAAATCAATTTTATTTTACTATCTACTAGAAAATTAAATTACTCTTTTATTTTGTTAATTGAGTCTAAATTTTCTATAGCGTTTACAACTGTTTATTGCACATAACATACCGAAAATAAATTTATTCTTGTAAACATTCATACTCAGGAAATTTTGAGAGAAATACATTTTTCGTGTGATATTTTTTAAGAAAGTTTTGTGGGGCCGTGTGTGCCTTGCGTGATTGATGTTGTGTGCTAAAACCAGGCTGTTAACAACATCCTAATTTTATTTTTCTACAATGTCTTTAATAGTCTGGTTTCAGGGTACTAATAATGTTAGGAAAATAAACTGTGATTTGGGAAAGCTTCAGATAGTTGCCAAAAGTATTGTTAGCTTTGTCAAAATAATTCCATTAGTAATATATGCCGTGAAGCCTTCCCAATCTTTGATAATTATAATTTTTCAAATTATAATTATACTATTCCTGTATGTGTGATAATAAGTTCACAAGCAGCATTAAGATTGTCAGATATGTGTAGAATTGTTTTGCAACATTTACCGTACCAAGCACTCTTGTGTTGCCTGTGGATGAACCTTAGGCTGTATGAATATTTGTATTAATGTTTAAATGGGTGTAATATGTAAAAAGTATGAAAGGAAAGCGTTTTGTATGATGAATGAGTGCTCTGTGTGTTAGAATTAATAAATATATTAGTTATAGCGAGTGTATTGGCCTAAAACAATTTTATCGTTGATTTCTTAGTGACTCAACAAAAACCGAAATTATACCAACTATATATTAAAAATTTACAATTCTTTATAATTTAGTAATACCAAAGTTTACCTTCCGTTCGTTGTTTAATATTGAATGACAAAGACTCAATAATTCACCTTTTAATAGGTAACCTAACGTAAGCGTATGTTAGTTATGAGTGATATAAAGTTAGACTATTATTTACTGGTGTGTTCTGTTTGCCGGGTTGAATCACGTGTGCCATGATAGATTGTCTGTTAAATAGTGTAAACACCCCCTCATTAACACCGATGTTTGGCAATTTGTTGTTTTTCTAAGTGCGGAAAGACTGAATTTGTACTAGTATAAGTCTTCAAATAGTAATAAATATATGTGTGCTCAAACTGTGCGCGTAAGTTATTGTTGCGTTTTGAGTATAATCAAATGCAACCATTCCAAAATTTAGTTGTTAAACATCGGTTAATACTAATAACAAAATTCATTAAATGTTACCATGTCTAGGTGCCTATGACCTTAATATTATCAGATTACTTCTATTTTCTGCACGCTCTTTCGCATAGTATATTTAAGTTATATCTTATAGCGTATTTACTTCAAAATACCTTGTTATTTTTTTGATGATTTTTTTTCTGTAGTTCAATTTTCAAATAAACTCTCCAATCATATCAGCAGTTTTAATGAAATCTTAAGCTTTTTAGTTTCTAAAATAAAACTACGTAATGTCTACTTTAATTATAACTAGTTATTTTTATGAATTTTGATTACGAGATGTTTTACTTGAACAAAAGTAATCTTAAATTTGTTGATTTGATGACTTTATTATTAATAGTGCAAATTTAATGCTAGATTTTCTGAAGCATTTTTGAGAAATTTAGATTCACTAGTGTTATAACAATTCAGCAAGTTAAAAGTTAGTCCTGCGTAAACGAGCGCCTGAGAACATGACACTAATTTAAGATTTTTGACTAGACTTATACTATAGTTATACAACCATGTGTAGGTACAATGGCATGGTTGACAGATGGCGTACGGCATAAAGTGTGCTCATTCATAAAATTTAATATATTATTGACGGAAATAAAGTTAAACAGTAATAAATTCTAATCCCATAACAATTGCATTTAGGGGTTATTTTAGATTTACTCATTCATAAATAAATTTCATTCAAAAAATAGTACCTAAGTTACTCACCAGTTGAACAACTATTATTATTATAACTAATAAAAGGCATCCGTTTGGCGTGCCCGGTAAGAGTAGTGTCGGAACCCCCTGAAAAACTCGGTGGTATTTGTCGTCGTTATACGGACGGGCTAATTGAGGGGAACGGGGGCGAAAGAGGGGGCGCGCCCGTTCGCTCTGCATAGGCGTATCCCTTTCCGTCGTCGAAAGCGAAAAGACGCGCAAATCTTTTTCGAAATTTCCATTTTCTCCGAATTTCGGTAACGGGCAGCCAATGTAGACGGCCGTGGAACGTACGCCATTTACCGCTATAGACGCCTCTTGCCGGAAGGTTCCAACGCATATTCTCCACGTACGCGCGCTATGTAAAAGAAGAGATGTTTTTGAAAGGCGCGAATCGATCGTCGCTCCCGGCCGCGCCGATCATTTTCCATCGTTGAAAGCGGAAAAACGCGTAAATCTTTTTCGAAATTTCCATTTTCTCCGAATTTCGGCGACGGGCAGCCAATGCCCACTGATACCCGCTAAATTGCCTAGGAGAATTGTCAGATTACGCGTTCGAATTGTCAAAATATCGCAATTTCGAACGGTGATCTGTGATTAATAAGGCGACGAAGTCGCCCGTGTATCGCGCCGAACGGCAGCAGGGAAGTCTCATCTATCGGAAAATGACGAGAAACCGGCGCGAAATACGTAAAAGAACGCGCGATAACCGAATGCGTCGGGGTATGTTTTTGGCAAAAAGTGCCCTATACCGTTTTGACACGTGCGTCAGTTGCCGATAAATTCCAGTGTCAACAGTATGTAGGACCGTTACATCGTCGTGCATTTCGTACAAAAAAAACGCGCAATGTGGTTCGAGAAGTTTGTAATCGTCATCACAGAAGCATCGTGGACACAAAGCGAGAAAAAACGGAAGCGAAAACTGGTAATTAATCGCGATAAAACATCGCATCTCGGACGCTGTCACATTCGGATCCGCGCTGTTAATATCCAGCAGCCCTCAGATAAATTTGACGGTTGAAAACCGGTAAGTACGCCTCCATTCTTAACAAATTACCTCATTCTAATCGACTTCTATTGTAAATTGTAGGTCTATTTGGAAAACGTCAGATCCACAGAGATGTATTCTTTCGTTGAAAAGTGGTGCTTCTAGGGCGGCCAATTCGCTCGAGAAACCGACAATCGACCAACACCGAAGTCTCTTCTAACTAAAAAGAGCAGAAAACCGGAGCGAAATGCAGAAAGAAACGCTCAAAATATAAATCCTTAGCAGTATGTTTTACATGGTTATCCGATGTCATTTTGACAGATCCGCAAATGTCAACACGACAGCACGTCTTCGGATCGTTAAAACATGAATTTGGAGTGAAAAGCCACAAGGTGGTTTGAAAAATTGGTGAAATGTGCAAGCACGAAGTGAAAATTGAAGCGAAAGTGTGTTATTAATCGGAATATATCAACACTTTAGGAAGCTATGATATTCGGATTGAAATTGCCGCTGTTAATGTTAAGGAGAGCACATTTATAAGCTCTCAGATTAATTTGCAGTTTGATATACGGTAGGTACGCCTCCATTCTTAACAAATTACCTCATTCTAATCGACTTCTGTTGTAAATTGTAGGTCTATTTGAAAAACGTCAGATCCACAGGGATGTATTCTTTGGCTGAAAAGTGATCCTTCTAGGGCGGCCAACTCGCCCGATAAATCGACAATCGACCGACAGCGAGGTCTCTTCTAACTAAAAAGAGCAGAAAACCGGAGCGAAAATCCTTTAAAAACGCGCAAAACATAAATCCTTAGCGGTATGTTTTAAATGGTTATCCCCGATGTCATTTTGACAGATCTGTCATTCGCCGAGTCAGACGCAAATGTCAACACAATAGCATGTCGTGGGACCGTTAAAACATGAATTTGGAGTGAAAAGCTACAACGTGGATCGGAATATATCAACATTTTAGGAAGCTATCATATTCGGATCCGAAATTGCCGCTGTTAATATATTATACATTTATTTATCACAAAGTTTAATTAAAGCGAGAATTATTCACTTTGCATCAGCTCCTCTTAAATACCTCATTAAATTAGTTACCTCATAAGATTTTTATTTATGAAAGCATATCCAAAACATAATACTAATTTTCTACTTCAGAACGTATTCAAATATAAAAACTGCACACACTGATTTTATTGAAACTACTCGATCAATACATTTTATGAACACAACGAATTTATAGATATTCTCACTGGCACATCATGTGCAAATAACTTCCGCAATATGTTTTGATATTTCTTCGCACTGCCAAAATTTATTGAGATCATCACAGACAGCCGCACCAAGGATATCATCAATTAGCACATAATGTGGGCTGGAAATTTAGACACGCACAACAAGACGATTTAATAGATTTTTCCAGTGACAGAATCTACATGACAGAACCTCCTCCTCGATAATTCTTTCCACTTAAACAGCAACACCAATCAACTGCAAACTATATCATACAGATGCCAGGATGTATGGCCCCATTTACATTTTCTTAGATTTTCTTCTACAACACATTAGTTTATAATGAACAATAACAGAGGTTAGATATGTTTTACCTTCAAACAATCAGAAATACTTCCATTTTGATAACTGCTTATTGTATCATTGGTACATCTGTTGTTAAAAGCATATACGAAATGCTAACGACGTCTGTAAATCTTATAATTTCAAGTTTCATTAAAAATACATCTTCAAATACAACGGAGTTGTTTAACACTGTCAATCTAGACCATAGAATAACCAAACTAGAGCAAATAAACAGTATATTATACCAGTGTTGCCACCGCTGAGAAGTTTTAATAATAGATTTTCTTTCCAGCGTAATCATAATTTTTTAAGGCCAAAATAAAAGAACATCCTCCGATATGAAAAACGTAATAGATTTTTCGCTTAATGTAACATGTTAATAGCGTGGAGCCAATTGTAATAGATCTGTTACGAAAGTAATAGCAGTGGGAACACTGGTGTGTATTGTCAAATCTAAAGTGAAGTTAATGTAACTTATGACAGCACACTACATCTGTGTGCGTGTGTCCACGCGTGCGCGTACATTAAATGCATTTTCATATCGTGAGTGGATATAAAATAAAGTAGCAATTGCAATTTATAATAATATTGGACATGAATAATAAAAGTTAGCAAAATATAAAATTTACATACTGATACAAATTTGGTAAATTTGCATATGCTGTGTCCCTGGGGATAGATGACAATTATTTCACATTTAATTATTAAAATAGAGACTGTGGGTATAATGTTTAAATAAGAAACGCGAATAACAAAAGAAAGAGAAACGCGCAAACTTCTTACACAAAATATTGATTTCGAAATGCGTTTAGCACAGATAAATACATCGTTATGTAACTACAAGTACAATACTTCACTGGCACACTAGCTATTTTCAAAATTACAGCTGCACTTCTGAAATTTAGCACCAAGTGATCGGTGAGAGCATAGCAATCTCTAAATCTTCAAATTCTTCAAACGTACCTTCACTGTTAAAAGATGCATTGGTGTACACAGATCGGATTTTTCGTATTATAATCCTTAGTAAATAAGTAATTACCAGTATGAAATTACCCTATAAGATATATATATGTTTATTTTTCACCAAGTATAATTAAAACAACAATTATTTACCTTGCATGGGTTCCTCTTAAGTATTTCATTAAATTAGTTACCTCATAAAATTTTTATTTATGAAAGCATATGCAAAACGTAATACCGATTTTCTACTTCAGAACGTGGCGCGTACATTAAATACATTTTCAATGTCGTGAGTGAGTATACAATAAATTAGCAATTTGAATTTATAATAATATCAGGGGCTAACATTATGAATTACCGTATTTTCCTGTGAAATGTCAAATTACCCATAAACAATAATATATAAACCCGTAATTTAGAATCGATTTTGATGGACTAGATTAGCGTACTGGCGACGCGCGGTGGTTATTCATCAAACACGGTAATGGATTCGGTTTCGAATCCCCTAACTGGGAGCTAAAAAAAAAAAAAAAAAAAAAAAAAAAAAAAACCGTTTTATATATATTTTAATCGCCCCCGAAGCCTCTTCTAACTGAAAAGAGCAGGAAACCAGAGCGAAAATGCTTTAAAAACGCGCAAAACATATAAATCCTTAACAGTATATTTTACATGATTACCCGATGTCATTTTGACAGATCTGTCATTCGCCGAGTCAGACGCAAATGTCAACACAACAGCACGTCTTCGGATCTTAACTTAAAAGGAGAGATGCTTTTGAAAGGCGCGAATCGATCGTCGCCCCCGGCCGCGCCCATCACTTTCCATCGTCGAAAGCGAAAAAACGCGCAAATCTTTTTCGAAATTTCCATTTTCTCCGAATTTCGGCGACGGGCAGCCAATGCCCACTGATACCCGCTAAATTGCCTAGGAGAATTGTCAGATTACGCGTCCGAATTGTCAAAATATCGCAATTTCGAACGGTGATCTGTGATTAATAAGGCGACGAAGTCGCCCGTGTATCGCGCCGAACCGCACCAGAGAAGTCTCATCTATCGGAAAATGACGAGAAACCGGCGCGAAATACGTAAAAGAACGCGCGATAACCGAATGCGTCGGGGTATGTTTTTGGCAAAAAGTGCCCTATACCGTTTTGACAGGTGCGTCAGTTGCCGATAAATTCCATTGTCAACAGTATGTAGGACCGTTACATCGTCGTGCATTTCGTACAAAAAAAACGCGCAATGTGGTTCGAGAAGTTTGTAATCGTCATCACAGAAGCATCGTGGACACAAAGCGAGAAAAAACGGAAGCGAAAACGAGTAATTAATCGCGATAAAACATCGCATCTCGGACGCTGTCACATTCGGATCCGCGCTGTTAATATCCAGCAGCCCTCAGATAAATTTGACGGTTGAAAACCGGTAAGTACGCCTCCATTCTTAACAAATTACCGCATTCTAATCGACTTCTGTTGTAAATTGTAGGTCTATTTGGAAAACGTCAGATCCACAGAGATGTATTCTTTCGTTGAAAAGTGGTGCTTCTAGAGCGGCCAATTCGCTCGAGAAACCGACAATCGACCAACACCGAAGTCTCTTCTAACTAAAAAGAGCAGAAAACCGGAGCGAAATGCAGAAAGAAACGCTCAAAATATAAATCCTTAGCAGTATGTTTTACATGGTTATCCGATGTCATTTTGACAGATCCGCAAATGTCAACACGACAGCACGTCTTCGGATCGTTAAAACATGAATTTGGAGTGAAAAGCCACAAGGTGGTTTGAAAAATTGGTGAAATGTCCAAGCACGAAGTGAAAGCCGAAGCGAAAGTGTGTTATTAATCGGAATATATCAACACTTTAGGAAGCTATGATATTCGGATCGAAATTGCCGCTGTTAATGTTAAGGAGAGCACATTTATAAGCTCTCAGATTAATTTGCAGTTTGATATACGGTAGGTACGCCTCCATTCTTAACGAATTACCTCATTCTAATCGACTTCTGTTGTAAATTGTAGGTCTATTTGAAAAACGTCAGATCCACAGGGATGTATTCTTTGGCTGAAAAGTGATCCTTCTAGGGCGGCCAACTCGCCCGATAAATCGACAATCGACCGACAGCGAGGTCTCTTCTAACTAAAAAGAGCAGAAAACCGGAGCGAACATGCTTTAAAAACGCGCAAAACATAAATCCTTAGCGGTATGTTTTAAATGGTTATCCCCGATGTCATTTTGACAGATCTGTCATTCGCCGAGTCAGACGCAAATGTCAACACAATAGCATGTCGTGGGACCGTTAAAACATGAATTTGGAGTGAAAAGCTACAACGTGGATCGGAATATATCAACACTTTAGGAAGCTATCATATTCGGATCCGAAATTGCCGCTGTTAATATATTATACATTTATTTATCACAAAGTTTAATTAAAGCGAGAATTATTCACCTTGCATCAGCTCCTCTTAAATACCTCATTAAATTAGTTACCTCATAAGATTTTTATTTATGAAAGCATATCCAAAACCTAATACTAATTTTCTACTTCAGAACGTATTCAAATATAAAAACTGCACACACTGATTTTATTGAAACCACTCGATCAATACATTTTATGAACACAACGAATTTATAGATATTCTCACTGGCACATCATGTGCAAATAACTTCCGCAATATGTTTTGATATTTCTTCGCACTGCCAAAATTTATTGAGATCATCACAGACAGCCGCACCAAGGATATCATCAATTAGCACATAATGTGGGCTGGAAATTTAGACACGCACAACAAGACGATTTAATAGATTTTTCCAGTGACAGAATCTACATGACAGAACCTCCTCCTCGATAATTCTTTCCACTTAAACAGCAACACCAATCAACTGCAAACTATATCATACAGATGCCAGGATGTATGGCCCCATTTACATTTTCTTAGATTTTCTTCTACAAAACATTAGTTTATAATGAACAATAACAGAGGTTAGATATGTTTTACCTTCAAACAATCAGAAATACTTCCATTTTGATAACTGCTTATTGTATCATTGGTACATCTGTTGTTAAAAGCATATACGAAATGCTAACGACGTTTGTAAATCTTATAATTTCAAGTTTCATTAAAAATACATCTTCAAATACAACGGAGTTGTTTAACACTGTCAATCTAGACCATAGAATAACCAAACTAGAGCAAATAAACAGTATATTATACCAGTGTTGCCACCGCTGAGAAGTTTTAATAATAGATTTTCTTTCCAGCGTAATCATAATTTTTTAAGGCCAAAATAAAAGAACATCCTCCGATATGAAAAACGTAATAGATTTTTCGCTTAATGTAACATGTTAATAGCGTGGAGCCAATTGTAATAGATCTGTTACGAAAGTAATAGCAGTGGGAACACTGGTGTGTATTGTCAAATCTAAAGTGAAGTTAATGTAACTTATGACAGCACACTACATCTGTGTGCGTGTGTCCACGCGTGCGCGTACATTAAATGCATTTTCATATCGTGAGTGGATATAAAATAAAGTAGCAATTTCAATTTATAATAATATTGGACATGAATAATAAAAGTTAGCAAAATATAAAATTTACATACTGATACAAATTTGGTAAATTTGCATATGCTGTGTCCCTGGGGATAGATGACAATTATTTCACATTTAATTATTAAAATAGAGACTGTGGGTATAATGTTTAAATAAGAAACGCGAATAACAAAAGAAAGAGAAACGCGCAAACTTCTTACACGAAATATTGATTTCGAAATGCGTTTAGCACAGATAAATACATCGTTATGTAACTACAAGTACAATACTTCACTGGCACACTAGCTATTTTCAAAATTACAGCTGCACTTCTGAAATTTATCACCAAGTGATCGGTGAGAGCACAGCAATCTCTGAATCTTCAAATTCTTCAAACGTACCTTCACTGTTAAAAGATGCATTGGTGTACATAGATCGGATTTTTCGTATTATAATCCTTAGTAAATAAGTAATTACCAGTATGAAATTACCCTATAAGATATATATATGTTTATTTATCACCAAGTATAATTAAAACAACAATTATTTACCTTGCATGGGTTCCTCTTAAATATTTCTTTAAATTAGTTACCTCATAAAATTTTTATTTATGAAAGCATATGCAAAACGTAATACCGATTTTCTACTTCAGAACGTGGCGCGTACATTAAATACATTTTCAATGTCGTGAGTGAGTATACAATAAATTAGCAATTTGAATTTATAATAATATCAGGGGCTAACATTATGAATTACCGTATTTTCCTGTGAAATGTCAAATTACCCATAAACAATAATATATAAACCCGTAATTTAGAATCGATTTTGATGGACTAGATTAGCGTACTGGCGACGCGCGGTGGTTATTCATCAAACACGGTAATGGATTCGGTTTCGAATCCCCTAACTGGGAGCTAAAAAAAAAAAAAAAAAAAAAAAAAAAAAACCGTTTTATATATATTTTAATCGCCCCCGAAGCCTCTTCTAACTGAAAAGAGCAGGAAACCAGAGCGAAAATGCTTTAAAAACGCGCAAAACATATAAATCCTTAACAGTATATTTTACATGATTACCCGATGTCATTTTGACAGATCTGTCATTCGCCGAGTCAGACGCAAATGTCAACACAACAGCACGTCTTCGGATCTTAACTTAAAAGGAGAGATGCTTTTGAAAGGCGCGAATCGATCGTCGCCCCCGGCCGCGCCCATCACTTTCCATCGTCGAAAGCGAAAAAACGCGCAAATCTTTTTCGAAATTTCCATTTTCTCCGAATTTCGGCGACGGGCAGCCAATGCCCACTGATACCCGCTAAATTGCCTAGGAGAATTGTCAGATTACGCGTCCGAATTGTCAAAATATCGCAATTTCGAACGGTGATCTGTGATTAATAAGGCGACGAAGTCGCCCGTGTATCGCGCCGAACCGCACCAGAGAAGTCTCATCTATCGGAAAATGACGAGAAACCGGCGCGAAATACGTAAAAGAACGCGCGATAACCGAATGCGTCGGGGTATGTTTTTGGCAAAAAGTGCCCTATACCGTTTTGACAGGTGCGTCAGTTGCCGATAAATTCCATTGTCAACAGTATGTAGGACCGTTACATCGTCGTGCATTTCGTACAAAAAAAACGCGCAATGTGGTTCGAGAAGTTTGTAATCGTCATCACAGAAGCATCGTGGACACAAAGCGAGAAAAAACGGAAGCGAAAACGAGTAATTAATCGCGATAAAACATCGCATCTCGGACGCTGTCACATTCGGATCCGCGCTGTTAATATCCAGCAGCCCTCAGATAAATTTGACGGTTGAAAACCGGTAAGTACGCCTCCATTCTTAACAAATTACCGCATTCTAATCGACTTCTGTTGTAAATTGTAGGTCTATTTGGAAAACGTCAGATCCACAGAGATGTATTCTTTCGTTGAAAAGTGGTGCTTCTAGAGCGGCCAATTCGCTCGAGAAACCGACAATCGACCAACACCGAAGTCTCTTCTAACTAAAAAGAGCAGAAAACCGGAGCGAAATGCAGAAAGAAACGCTCAAAATATAAATCCTTAGCAGTATGTTTTACATGGTTATCCGATGTCATTTTGACAGATCCGCAAATGTCAACACGACAGCACGTCTTCGGATCGTTAAAACATGAATTTGGAGTGAAAAGCCACAAGGTGGTTTGAAAAATTGGTGAAATGTCCAAGCACGAAGTGAAAGCCGAAGCGAAAGTGTGTTATTAATCGGAATATATCAACACTTTAGGAAGCTATGATATTCGGATCGAAATTGCCGCTGTTAATGTTAAGGAGAGCACATTTATAAGCTCTCAGATTAATTTGCAGTTTGATATACGGTAGGTACGCCTCCATTCTTAACGAATTACCTCATTCTAATCGACTTCTGTTGTAAATTGTAGGTCTATTTGAAAAACGTCAGATCCACAGGGATGTATTCTTTGGCTGAAAAGTGATCCTTCTAGGGCGGCCAACTCGCCCGATAAATCGACAATCGACCGACAGCGAGGTCTCTTCTAACTAAAAAGAGCAGAAAACCGGAGCGAACATGCTTTAAAAACGCGCAAAACATAAATCCTTAGCGGTATGTTTTAAATGGTTATCCCCGATGTCATTTTGACAGATCTGTCATTCGCCGAGTCAGACGCAAATGTCAACACAATAGCATGTCGTGGGACCGTTAAAACATGAATTTGGAGTGAAAAGCTACAACGTGGATCGGAATATATCAACACTTTAGGAAGCTATCATATTCGGATCCGAAATTGCCGCTGTTAATATATTATACATTTATTTATCACAAAGTTTAATTAAAGCGAGAATTATTCACCTTGCATCAGCTCCTCTTAAATACCTCATTAAATTAGTTACCTCATAAGATTTTTATTTATGAAAGCATATCCAAAACCTAATACTAATTTTCTACTTCAGAACGTATTCAAATATAAAAACTGCACACACTGATTTTATTGAAACCACTCGATCAATACATTTTATGAACACAACGAATTTATAGATATTCTCACTGGCACATCATGTGCAAATAACTTCCGCAATATGTTTTGATATTTCTTCGCACTGCCAAAATTTATTGAGATCATCACAGACAGCCGCACCAAGGATATCATCAATTAGCACATAATGTGGGCTGGAAATTTAGACACGCACAACAAGACGATTTAATAGATTTTTCCAGTGACAGAATCTACATGACAGAACCTCCTCCTCGATAATTCTTTCCACTTAAACAGCAACACCAATCAACTGCAAACTATATCATACAGATGCCAGGATGTATGGCCCCATTTACATTTTCTTAGATTTTCTTCTACAAAACATTAGTTTATAATGAACAATAACAGAGGTTAGATATGTTTTACCTTCAAACAATCAGAAATACTTCCATTTTGATAACTGCTTATTGTATCATTGGTACATCTGTTGTTAAAAGCATATACGAAATGCTAACGACGTTTGTAAATCTTATAATTTCAAGTTTCATTAAAAATACATCTTCAAATACAACGGAGTTGTTTAACACTGTCAATCTAGACCATAGAATAACCAAACTAGAGCAAATAAACAGTATATTATACCAGTGTTGCCACCGCTGAGAAGTTTTAATAATAGATTTTCTTTCCAGCGTAATCATAATTTTTTAAGGCCAAAATAAAAGAACATCCTCCGATATGAAAAACGTAATAGATTTTTCGCTTAATGTAACATGTTAATAGCGTGGAGCCAATTGTAATAGATCTGTTACGAAAGTAATAGCAGTGGGAACACTGGTGTGTATTGTCAAATCTAAAGTGAAGTTAATGTAACTTATGACAGCACACTACATCTGTGTGCGTGTGTCCACGCGTGCGCGTACATTAAATGCATTTTCATATCGTGAGTGGATATAAAATAAAGTAGCAATTTCAATTTATAATAATATTGGACATGAATAATAAAAGTTAGCAAAATATAAAATTTACATACTGATACAAATTTGGTAAATTTGCATATGCTGTGTCCCTGGGGATAGATGACAATTATTTCACATTTAATTATTAAAATAGAGACTGTGGGTATAATGTTTAAATAAGAAACGCGAATAACAAAAGAAAGAGAAACGCGCAAACTTCTTACACGAAATATTGATTTCGAAATGCGTTTAGCACAGATAAATACATCGTTATGTAACTACAAGTACAATACTTCACTGGCACACTAGCTATTTTCAAAATTACAGCTGCACTTCTGAAATTTATCACCAAGTGATCGGTGAGAGCACAGCAATCTCTGAATCTTCAAATTCTTCAAACGTACCTTCACTGTTAAAAGATGCATTGGTGTACATAGATCGGATTTTTCGTATTATAATCCTTAGTAAATAAGTAATTACCAGTATGAAATTACCCTATAAGATATATATATGTTTATTTATCACCAAGTATAATTAAAACAACAATTATTTACCTTGCATGGGTTCCTCTTAAATATTTCTTTAAATTAGTTACCTCATAAAATTTTTATTTATGAAAGCATATGCAAAACGTAATACCGATTTTCTACTTCAGAACGTGGCGCGTACATTAAATACATTTTCAATGTCGTGGGTGAGTATAAAATAAATTAGCAATTTGAATTTATAATAATATCGGGGGGCTAACATTATGAATTACCGTATTTTCCTGTGAAATGTCAAATTACCCATAAACAATATAATATATAAACCCGTAATTTAGAATCGATTTTGATGGACTAGATTAGCGTACTGGCGACGCGCGGTGGTTATTCATCAAACACGGTAAAATGGATTCGGTTTCGAATCCCCTAACTGGGAGCTAAAAAAAAAAAAAAAAAAAAAAAAAAACCGTTTTATATATTTTAATCTGTTTGTTGGACCTACACCGAAGCCTCTTCTAACTGAAAAGAGCAGGAAACCAGAGCGAAAATGCTTTAAAAACGCGCAAAACATAAATCCTTAGCGGTAGGTTTTACATGATTATCCGATGTCATTTGACAGATCTGTCATTCGCCGAGTCAGACGCAAATGTCAACACAACAGCAGATCGGCTGGTCTGCCGAGTGGGGGCGCAAGTGGTGCGTTGCAAGTGGAGCGCTGGCTTTCTACTTTCTGCAGAGTTGGTGCAGCCAGTGGACATCGAACGACTAATTAATTGGGTGGGTGAACCGGCCGGATTTTCTAGTTATAACTAATAAAAGGCATCCGTTTGGCGTGCCCGGTAAGAGTAGTGTCGGAACCCCCTGAAAAACTCGGTGGTATTTGTCGTCGTTATACGGACGGGCTAATTGAGGGGAACGGGGGCGAAAGAGGGGGCGCGCCCGTTCGCTCTGCATAGGCGTATCCCTTTCCGTCGTCGAAAGCGAAAAGACGCGCAAATCTTTTTCGAAATTTCCATTTTCTCCGAATTTCGGTAACGGGCAGCCAATGTAGACGGCCGTGGAACGTACGCCATTTACCGCTATAGACGCCTCTTGCCGGAAGGTTCCAACGCATATTCTCCACGTACGCGCGCTATGTAAAAGAAGAGATGTTTTTGAAAGGCGCGAATCGATCGTCGCTCCCGGCCGCGCCGATCATTTTCCATTGTTGAAAGCGGAAAAACGCGTAAATCTTTTTCGAAATTTCCATTTTCTCCGAATTTCGGCGACGGGCAGCCAATGCCCACTGATACCCGCTAAATTGCCTAGGAGAATTGTCAGATTACGCGTTCGAATTGTCAAAATATCGCAATTTCGAACGGTGATCTGTGATTAATAAGGCGACGAAGTCGCCCGTGTATCGCGCCGAACGGCAGCAGGGAAGTCTCATCTATCGGAAAATGACGAGAAACCGGCGCGAAATACGTAAAAGAACGCGCGATAACCGAATGCGTCGGGGTATGTTTTTGGCAAAAAGTGCCCTATACCGTTTTGACACGTGCGTCAGTTGCCGATAAATTCCAGTGTCAACAGTATGTAGGACCGTTACATCGTCGTGCATTTCGTACAAAAAAAACGCGCAATGTGGTTCGAGAAGTTTGTAATCGTCATCACAGAAGCATCGTGGACACAAAGCGAGAAAAAACGGAAGCGAAAACGAGTAATTAATCGCGATAAAACATCGCATCTCGGACGCTGTCACATTCGGATCCGCGCTGTTAATATCCAGCAGCCCTCAGATAAATTTGACGGTTGAAAACCGGTAAGTACGGCTCCATTCTTAACAAATTACCGCATTCTAATCGACTTCTGTTGTAAATTGTAGGTCTATTTGGAAAACGTCAGATCCACAGAGATGTATTCTTTCGTTGAAAAGTGGTGCTTCTAGGGCGGCCAATTCGCTCGAGAGACCGACAATCGACCAACACCGAAGTCTCTTCTAACTAAAAAGAGCAGAAAACCGGAGCGAAATGCAGAAAGAAACGCTCAAAATATAAATCCTTAGCAGTATGTTTTACATGGTTATCCGATGTCATTTTGACAGATCCGCAAATGTCAACACGACAGCACGTCTTCGGATCGTTAAAACATGAATTTGGAGTGAAAAGCCACAAGGTGGTTTGAAAAATTGGTGAAATGTCCAAGCACGAAGTGAAAGCCGAAGCGAAAGTGTGTTATTAATCGGAATATATCAACACTTTAGGAAGCTATGATATTCGGATCGAAATTGCCGCTGTTAATGTTAAGGAGAGCACATTTATAAGCTCTCAGATTAATTTGCAGTTTGATATACGGTAGGTACGCCTCTATTCTTAATAAATTAGCGCATTCTAATCGACTTCTGTTGTAAATTGTAGGTCTATTTGAAAAACGTCAGATCCACAGAGATGTATTCTTTGGCTGAAAAGTGATCCTTCTAGGGCGGCCAACTCGCCCGATAAATCGACAATCGACCAACAGCGAAGTCTATTCTAACTAAAAAGAGCAGAAAACCGGAGCGAACATGCTTTAAAAACGCGCAAAACATAAATCCTTAGCGGTATGTTTTAAATGGTTATCCCCGATGTCATTTTGACAGATCTGTCATTCGCCGAGTCAGACGCAAATGTCAACACAACAGCAGATCGGCTGGTCTGCCGAGTGGGGGCGCAAGTGGTGCGTTGCAAGTTGAGCGCTGGCTTTCTACTTTCTGCAGAGTTGGTGCAGCCAGTGGACATCGAACGACTAATTAATTGGGTGGGTGAACCGGACCGGCTTTCTAGTTATAACTAATAAAAGGCATCCGTTTGGCGTGCCCGGTAAGAGTAGTGTCGGAACCCCCTGAAAAACTCGGTGGTATTTGTCGTCGTTATACGGACGGGCTAATTGAGGGGAACGGGGGGGAAAGAGGGGGCGCGCCCGTTCGCTCTGCATAGGCGTATCCCTTTCCGTCGTCGAAAGCGAAAAGACGCGCAAATCTTTTTCGAAATTTCCATTTTCTCCGAATTTCGGTAACGGGCAGCCAATGTAGACGGCCGTGGAACGTACGCCATTTACCCCTATAGGCGCCTCTTGGCGGATGGTTCGAACGAATATTCTCAACGTACGCGCGCTACTTAAAAGGAGAGATGCTTTTGAAAGGCGCGAATCGATCGTCGCCCCCGGCCGCGCCCATCACTTTCCATCGTTGAAAGCGGAAAAACGCGCAAATCTTTTTCGAAATTTCCATTTTCTCCGAATTTCGGCGACGGGCAGCCAATGCCCACTGATACCCGCTAAATTGCCTAGGAGAATTGTCAGATTACGCGTTCGAATTGTCAAAATATCGCAATTTCGAACGGTGATCTGTGATTAATAAGGCGACGAAGTCGCCCGTGTATCGCGCCGAACGGCAGCAGGGAAGTCTCATCTATCGGAAAATGACGAGAAACCGGCGCGAAATACGTAAAAGAACGCGCGATAACCGAATGCGTCGGGGTATGTTTTTGGCAAAAGGTGCCCTATACCGTTTTGACACATGCGTCAGTTGCCGATAAATTCCATTGTCAACAGTATGTAGGACCGTTACATCGTCGTGCATTTCGTACAAAAAAAACGCGCAATGTGGTTCGAGAAGTTTGTAATCGTCATCACAGAAGCATCGTGGACACAAAGCGAGAAAAAACGGAAGCGAAAACGGGTAATTAATCGCGATAAAACATCGCATCTCGGACGCTGTCACATTCGGATCCGCGCTGTTAATATCCAGCAGCCCTCAGATAAATTTGACGGTTGAAAACCGGTAAGTACGCCTCCATTCTTAACAAATTACCTCATTCTAATCGACTTCTATTGTAAATTGTAGGTCTATTTGGAAAACGTCAGATCCACAGAGATGTATTCTTTCGTTGAAAAGTGGTGCTTCTAGGGCGGCCAATTCGCTCGAGAAACCGACAATCGACCAACACCGAAGTCTCTTCTAACTAAAAAGAGCAGAAAACCGGAGCGAAATGCAGAAAGAAACGCTCAAAATATAAATCCTTAGCAGTATGTTTTACATGGTTATCCGATGTCATTTTGACAGATCCGCAAATGTCAACACGACAGCACGTCTTCGGATCGTTAAAACATGAATTTGGAGTGAAAAGCCACAAGGTGGTTTGAAAAATTGGTGAAATGTGCAAGCACGAAGTGAAAATTGAAGCGAAAGTGTGTTATTAATCGGAATATATCAACACTTTAGGAAGCTATGATATTCGGATTGAAATTGCCGCTGTTAATGTTAAGGAGAGCACATTTATAAGCTCTCAGATTAATTTGCAGTTTGATATACGGTAGGTACGCCTCCATTCTTAACAAATTACCTCATTCTAATCGACTTCTGTTGTAAATTGTAGGTCTATTTGAAAAACGTCAGATCCACAGGGATGTATTCTTTGGCTGAAAAGTGATCCTTCTAGGGCGGCCAACTCGCCCGATAAATCGACAATCGACCGACAGCGAGGTCTCTTCTAACTAAAAAGAGCAGAAAACCGGAGCGAAAATCCTTTAAAAACGCGCAAAACATAAATCCTTAGCGGTATGTTTTAAATGGTTATCCCCGATGTCATTTTGACAGATCTGTCATTCGCCGAGTCAGACGCAAATGTCAACACAATAGCATGTCGTGGGACCGTTAAAACATGAATTTGGAGTGAAAAGCTACAACGTGGATCGGAATATATCAACATTTTAGGAAGCTATCATATTCGGATCCGAAATTGCCGCTGTTAATATATTATACATTTATTTATCACAAAGTTTAATTAAAGCGAGAATTATTCACTTTGCATCAGCTCCTCTTAAATACCTCATTAAATTAGTTACCTCATAAGATTTTTATTTATGAAAGCATATCCAAAACATAATACTAATTTTCTACTTCAGAACGTATTCAAATATAAAAACTGCACACACTGATTTTATTGAAACTACTCGATCAATACATTTTATGAACACAACGAATTTATAGATATTCTCACTGGCACATCATGTGCAAATAACTTCCGCAATATGTTTTGATATTTCTTCGCACTGCCAAAATTTATTGAGATCATCACAGACAGCCGCACCAAGGATATCATCAATTAGCACATAATGTGGGCTGGAAATTTAGACACGCACAACAAGACGATTTAATAGATTTTTCCAGTGACAGAATCTACATGACAGAACCTCCTCCTCGATAATTCTTTCCACTTAAACAGCAACACCAATCAACTGCAAACTATATCATACAGATGCCAGGATGTATGGCCCCATTTACATTTTCTTAGATTTTCTTCTACAACACATTAGTTTATAATGAACAATAACAGAGGTTAGATATGTTTTACCTTCAAACAATCAGAAATACTTCCATTTTGATAACTGCTTATTGTATCATTGGTACATCTGTTGTTAAAAGCATATACGAAATGCTAACGACGTCTGTAAATCTTATAATTTCAAGTTTCATTAAAAATACATCTTCAAATACAACGGAGTTGTTTAACACTGTCAATCTAGACCATAGAATAACCAAACTAGAGCAAATAAACAGTATATTATACCAGTGTTGCCACCGCTGAGAAGTTTTAATAATAGATTTTCTTTCCAGCGTAATCATAATTTTTTAAGGCCAAAATAAAAGAACATCCTCCGATATGAAAAACGTAATAGATTTTTCGCTTAATGTAACATGTTAATAGCGTGGAGCCAATTGTAATAGATCTGTTACGAAAGTAATAGCAGTGGGAACACTGGTGTGTATTGTCAAATCTAAAGTGAAGTTAATGTAACTTATGACAGCACACTACATCTGTGTGCGTGTGTCCACGCGTGCGCGTACATTAAATGCATTTTCATATCGTGAGTGGATATAAAATAAAGTAGCAATTGCAATTTATAATAATATTGGACATGAATAATAAAAGTTAGCAAAATATAAAATTTACATACTGATACAAATTTGGTAAATTTGCATATGCTGTGTCCCTGGGGATAGATGACAATTATTTCACATTTAATTATTAAAATAGAGACTGTGGGTATAATGTTTAAATAAGAAACGCGAATAACAAAAGAAAGAGAAACGCGCAAACTTCTTACACAAAATATTGATTTCGAAATGCGTTTAGCACAGATAAATACATCGTTATGTAACTACAAGTACAATACTTCACTGGCACACTAGCTATTTTCAAAATTACAGCTGCACTTCTGAAATTTAGCACCAAGTGATCGGTGAGAGCATAGCAATCTCTAAATCTTCAAATTCTTCAAACGTACCTTCACTGTTAAAAGATGCATTGGTGTACACAGATCGGATTTTTCGTATTATAATCCTTAGTAAATAAGTAATTACCAGTATGAAATTACCCTATAAGATATATATATGTTTATTTTTCACCAAGTATAATTAAAACAACAATTATTTACCTTGCATGGGTTCCTCTTAAGTATTTCATTAAATTAGTTACCTCATAAAATTTTTATTTATGAAAGCATATGCAAAACGTAATACCGATTTTCTACTTCAGAACGTGGCGCGTACATTAAATACATTTTCAATGTCGTGAGTGAGTATACAATAAATTAGCAATTTGAATTTATAATAATATCAGGGGCTAACATTATGAATTACCGTATTTTCCTGTGAAATGTCAAATTACCCATAAACAATAATATATAAACCCGTAATTTAGAATCGATTTTGATGGACTAGATTAGCGTACTGGCGACGCGCGGTGGTTATTCATCAAACACGGTAATGGATTCGGTTTCGAATCCCCTAACTGGGAGCTAAAAAAAAAAAAAAAAAAAAAAAAAAAAAACCGTTTTATATATATTTTAATCGCCCCCGAAGCCTCTTCTAACTGAAAAGAGCAGGAAACCAGAGCGAAAATGCTTTAAAAACGCGCAAAACATATAAATCCTTAACAGTATATTTTACATGATTACCCGATGTCATTTTGACAGATCTGTCATTCGCCGAGTCAGACGCAAATGTCAACACAACAGCACGTCTTCGGATCTTAACTTAAAAGGAGAGATGCTTTTGAAAGGCGCGAATCGATCGTCGCCCCCGGCCGCGCCCATCACTTTCCATCGTCGAAAGCGAAAAAACGCGCAAATCTTTTTCGAAATTTCCATTTTCTCCGAATTTCGGCGACGGGCAGCCAATGCCCACTGATACCCGCTAAATTGCCTAGGAGAATTGTCAGATTACGCGTCCGAATTGTCAAAATATCGCAATTTCGAACGGTGATCTGTGATTAATAAGGCGACGAAGTCGCCCGTGTATCGCGCCGAACCGCACCAGAGAAGTCTCATCTATCGGAAAATGACGAGAAACCGGCGCGAAATACGTAAAAGAACGCGCGATAACCGAATGCGTCGGGGTATGTTTTTGGCAAAAAGTGCCCTATACCGTTTTGACAGGTGCGTCAGTTGCCGATAAATTCCATTGTCAACAGTATGTAGGACCGTTACATCGTCGTGCATTTCGTACAAAAAAAACGCGCAATGTGGTTCGAGAAGTTTGTAATCGTCATCACAGAAGCATCGTGGACACAAAGCGAGAAAAAACGGAAGCGAAAACGAGTAATTAATCGCGATAAAACATCGCATCTCGGACGCTGTCACATTCGGATCCGCGCTGTTAATATCCAGCAGCCCTCAGATAAATTTGACGGTTGAAAACCGGTAAGTACGCCTCCATTCTTAACAAATTACCGCATTCTAATCGACTTCTGTTGTAAATTGTAGGTCTATTTGGAAAACGTCAGATCCACAGAGATGTATTCTTTCGTTGAAAAGTGGTGCTTCTAGAGCGGCCAATTCGCTCGAGAAACCGACAATCGACCAACACCGAAGTCTCTTCTAACTAAAAAGAGCAGAAAACCGGAGCGAAATGCAGAAAGAAACGCTCAAAATATAAATCCTTAGCAGTATGTTTTACATGGTTATCCGATGTCATTTTGACAGATCCGCAAATGTCAACACGACAGCACGTCTTCGGATCGTTAAAACATGAATTTGGAGTGAAAAGCCACAAGGTGGTTTGAAAAATTGGTGAAATGTCCAAGCACGAAGTGAAAGCCGAAGCGAAAGTGTGTTATTAATCGGAATATATCAACACTTTAGGAAGCTATGATATTCGGATCGAAATTGCCGCTGTTAATGTTAAGGAGAGCACATTTATAAGCTCTCAGATTAATTTGCAGTTTGATATACGGTAGGTACGCCTCCATTCTTAACGAATTACCTCATTCTAATCGACTTCTGTTGTAAATTGTAGGTCTATTTGAAAAACGTCAGATCCACAGGGATGTATTCTTTGGCTGAAAAGTGATCCTTCTAGGGCGGCCAACTCGCCCGATAAATCGACAATCGACCGACAGCGAGGTCTCTTCTAACTAAAAAGAGCAGAAAACCGGAGCGAACATGCTTTAAAAACGCGCAAAACATAAATCCTTAGCGGTATGTTTTAAATGGTTATCCCCGATGTCATTTTGACAGATCTGTCATTCGCCGAGTCAGACGCAAATGTCAACACAATAGCATGTCGTGGGACCGTTAAAACATGAATTTGGAGTGAAAAGCTACAACGTGGATCGGAATATATCAACACTTTAGGAAGCTATCATATTCGGATCCGAAATTGCCGCTGTTAATATATTATACATTTATTTATCACAAAGTTTAATTAAAGCGAGAATTATTCACCTTGCATCAGCTCCTCTTAAATACCTCATTAAATTAGTTACCTCATAAGATTTTTATTTATGAAAGCATATCCAAAACCTAATACTAATTTTCTACTTCAGAACGTATTCAAATATAAAAACTGCACACACTGATTTTATTGAAACCACTCGATCAATACATTTTATGAACACAACGAATTTATAGATATTCTCACTGGCACATCATGTGCAAATAACTTCCGCAATATGTTTTGATATTTCTTCGCACTGCCAAAATTTATTGAGATCATCACAGACAGCCGCACCAAGGATATCATCAATTAGCACATAATGTGGGCTGGAAATTTAGACACGCACAACAAGACGATTTAATAGATTTTTCCAGTGACAGAATCTACATGACAGAACCTCCTCCTCGATAATTCTTTCCACTTAAACAGCAACACCAATCAACTGCAAACTATATCATACAGATGCCAGGATGTATGGCCCCATTTACATTTTCTTAGATTTTCTTCTACAAAACATTAGTTTATAATGAACAATAACAGAGGTTAGATATGTTTTACCTTCAAACAATCAGAAATACTTCCATTTTGATAACTGCTTATTGTATCATTGGTACATCTGTTGTTAAAAGCATATACGAAATGCTAACGACGTTTGTAAATCTTATAATTTCAAGTTTCATTAAAAATACATCTTCAAATACAACGGAGTTGTTTAACACTGTCAATCTAGACCATAGAATAACCAAACTAGAGCAAATAAACAGTATATTATACCAGTGTTGCCACCGCTGAGAAGTTTTAATAATAGATTTTCTTTCCAGCGTAATCATAATTTTTTAAGGCCAAAATAAAAGAACATCCTCCGATATGAAAAACGTAATAGATTTTTCGCTTAATGTAACATGTTAATAGCGTGGAGCCAATTGTAATAGATCTGTTACGAAAGTAATAGCAGTGGGAACACTGGTGTGTATTGTCAAATCTAAAGTGAAGTTAATGTAACTTATGACAGCACACTACATCTGTGTGCGTGTGTCCACGCGTGCGCGTACATTAAATGCATTTTCATATCGTGAGTGGATATAAAATAAAGTAGCAATTTCAATTTATAATAATATTGGACATGAATAATAAAAGTTAGCAAAATATAAAATTTACATACTGATACAAATTTGGTAAATTTGCATATGCTGTGTCCCTGGGGATAGATGACAATTATTTCACATTTAATTATTAAAATAGAGACTGTGGGTATAATGTTTAAATAAGAAACGCGAATAACAAAAGAAAGAGAAACGCGCAAACTTCTTACACGAAATATTGATTTCGAAATGCGTTTAGCACAGATAAATACATCGTTATGTAACTACAAGTACAATACTTCACTGGCACACTAGCTATTTTCAAAATTACAGCTGCACTTCTGAAATTTATCACCAAGTGATCGGTGAGAGCACAGCAATCTCTGAATCTTCAAATTCTTCAAACGTACCTTCACTGTTAAAAGATGCATTGGTGTACATAGATCGGATTTTTCGTATTATAATCCTTAGTAAATAAGTAATTACCAGTATGAAATTACCCTATAAGATATATATATGTTTATTTATCACCAAGTATAATTAAAACAACAATTATTTACCTTGCATGGGTTCCTCTTAAATATTTCTTTAAATTAGTTACCTCATAAAATTTTTATTTATGAAAGCATATGCAAAACGTAATACCGATTTTCTACTTCAGAACGTGGCGCGTACATTAAATACATTTTCAATGTCGTGGGTGAGTATAAAATAAATTAGCAATTTGAATTTATAATAATATCGGGGGGCTAACATTATGAATTACCGTATTTTCCTGTGAAATGTCAAATTACCCATAAACAATATAATATATAAACCCGTAATTTAGAATCGATTTTGATGGACTAGATTAGCGTACTGGCGACGCGCGGTGGTTATTCATCAAACACGGTAAAATGGATTCGGTTTCGAATCCCCTAACTGGGAGCTAAAAAAAAAAAAAAAAAAAAAAAAAAACCGTTTTATATATTTTAATCTGTTTGTTGGACCTACACCGAAGCCTCTTCTAACTGAAAAGAGCAGGAAACCAGAGCGAAAATGCTTTAAAAACGCGCAAAACATAAATCCTTAGCGGTAGGTTTTACATGATTATCCGATGTCATTTGACAGATCTGTCATTCGCCGAGTCAGACGCAAATGTCAACACAACAGCAGATCGGCTGGTCTGCCGAGTGGGGGCGCAAGTGGTGCGTTGCAAGTGGAGCGCTGGCTTTCTACTTTCTGCAGAGTTGGTGCAGCCAGTGGACATCGAACGACTAATTAATTGGGTGGGTGAACCGGCCGGATTTTCTAGTTATAACTAATAAAAGGCATCCGTTTGGCGTGCCCGGTAAGAGTAGTGTCGGAACCCCCTGAAAAACTCGGTGGTATTTGTCGTCGTTATACGGACGGGCTAATTGAGGGGAACGGGGGCGAAAGAGGGGGCGCGCCCGTTCGCTCTGCATAGGCGTATCCCTTTCCGTCGTCGAAAGCGGAGAGACGCGCAAATCTTTTTCGAAATTTCCATTTTCTCCGAATTTCGGTAACGGGCAGCCAATGTAGACGGCCGTGGAACGTACGCCATTTACCGCTATAGACGCCTCTTGGCGGAAGGTTCCGACGCATATTCTCCACGTACGCGCGCTACTTAAAAGGAGAGATGCTTTTGAAAGGCGCGATTCGATCGTCGCCCCCGGCCGCGCCCATCACTTTCCATCGTTGAAAGCGGAAAAACGCGCAAATCTTTTTCGAAATTTCCATTTTCTCCGAATTTCGGCGACGGGCAGCCAATGCCCACTGATACCCGCTAAATTGCCTAGGAGAATTGTCAGATTACGCGTTCGAATTGTCAAAATATCGCAATTTCGAACGGTGATCTGTGATTAATAAGGCGACGAAGTCGCCCGTGTATCGCGCCGAACGGCAGCAGGGAAGTCTCATCTATCGGAAAATGACGAGAAACCGGCGCGAAATACGTAAAAGAACGCGCGATAACCGAATGCGTCGGGGTATGTTTTTGGCAAAAGGTGCCCTATACCGTTTTGACACATGCGTCAGTTGCCGATAAATTCCATTGTCAACAGTATGTAGGACCGTTACATCGTCGTGCATTTCGTACAAAAAAAACGCGCAATGTGGTTCGAGAAGTTTGTAATCGTCATCACAGAAGCATCGTGGACACAAAGCGAGAAAAAACGGAAGCGAAAACTGGTAATTAATCGCGATAAAACATCGCATCTCGGACGCTGTCACATTCGGATCCGCGCTGTTAATATCCAGCAGCCCTCAGATAAATTTGACGGTTGAAAACCGGTAAGTACGCCTCCATTCTTAACAAATTACCTCATTCTAATCGACTTCTATTGTAAATTGTAGGTCTATTTGGAAAACGTCAGATCCACAGAGATGTATTCTTTCGTTGAAAAGTGGTGCTTCTAGGGCGGCCAATTCGCTCGAGAAACCGACAATCGACCAACACCGAAGTCTCTTCTAACTAAAAAGAGCAGAAAACCGGAGCGAAATGCAGAAAGAAACGCTCAAAATATAAATCCTTAGCAGTATGTTTTACATGGTTATCCGATGTCATTTTGACAGATCCGCAAATGTCAACACGACAGCACGTCTTCGGATCGTTAAAACATGAATTTGGAGTGAAAAGCCACAAGGTGGTTTGAAAAATTGGTGAAATGTGCAAGCACGAAGTGAAAATTGAAGCGAAAGTGTGTTATTAATCGGAATATATCAACACTTTAGGAAGCTATGATATTCGGATTGAAATTGCCGCTGTTAATGTTAAGGAGAGCACATTTATAAGCTCTCAGATTAATTTGCAGTTTGATATACGGTAGGTACGCCTCCATTCTTAACAAATTACCTCATTCTAATCGACTTCTGTTGTAAATTGTAGGTCTATTTGAAAAACGTCAGATCCACAGGGATGTATTCTTTGGCTGAAAAGTGATCCTTCTAGGGCGGCCAACTCGCCCGATAAATCGACAATCGACCGACAGCGAGGTCTCTTCTAACTAAAAAGAGCAGAAAACCGGAGCGAAAATCCTTTAAAAACGCGCAAAACATAAATCCTTAGCGGTATGTTTTAAATGGTTATCCCCGATGTCATTTTGACAGATCTGTCATTCGCCGAGTCAGACGCAAATGTCAACACAATAGCATGTCGTGGGACCGTTAAAACATGAATTTGGAGTGAAAAGCTACAACGTGGATCGGAATATATCAACATTTTAGGAAGCTATCATATTCGGATCCGAAATTGCCGCTGTTAATATATTATACATTTATTTATCACAAAGTTTAATTAAAGCGAGAATTATTCACTTTGCATCAGCTCCTCTTAAATACCTCATTAAATTAGTTACCTCATAAGATTTTTATTTATGAAAGCATATCCAAAACATAATACTAATTTTCTACTTCAGAACGTATTCAAATATAAAAACTGCACACACTGATTTTATTGAAACTACTCGATCAATACATTTTATGAACACAACGAATTTATAGATATTCTCACTGGCACATCATGTGCAAATAACTTCCGCAATATGTTTTGATATTTCTTCGCACTGCCAAAATTTATTGAGATCATCACAGACAGCCGCACCAAGGATATCATCAATTAGCACATAATGTGGGCTGGAAATTTAGACACGCACAACAAGACGATTTAATAGATTTTTCCAGTGACAGAATCTACATGACAGAACCTCCTCCTCGATAATTCTTTCCACTTAAACAGCAACACCAATCAACTGCAAACTATATCATACAGATGCCAGGATGTATGGCCCCATTTACATTTTCTTAGATTTTCTTCTACAACACATTAGTTTATAATGAACAATAACAGAGGTTAGATATGTTTTACCTTCAAACAATCAGAAATACTTCCATTTTGATAACTGCTTATTGTATCATTGGTACATCTGTTGTTAAAAGCATATACGAAATGCTAACGACGTCTGTAAATCTTATAATTTCAAGTTTCATTAAAAATACATCTTCAAATACAACGGAGTTGTTTAACACTGTCAATCTAGACCATAGAATAACCAAACTAGAGCAAATAAACAGTATATTATACCAGTGTTGCCACCGCTGAGAAGTTTTAATAATAGATTTTCTTTCCAGCGTAATCATAATTTTTTAAGGCCAAAATAAAAGAACATCCTCCGATATGAAAAACGTAATAGATTTTTCGCTTAATGTAACATGTTAATAGCGTGGAGCCAATTGTAATAGATCTGTTACGAAAGTAATAGCAGTGGGAACACTGGTGTGTATTGTCAAATCTAAAGTGAAGTTAATGTAACTTATGACAGCACACTACATCTGTGTGCGTGTGTCCACGCGTGCGCGTACATTAAATGCATTTTCATATCGTGAGTGGATATAAAATAAAGTAGCAATTGCAATTTATAATAATATTGGACATGAATAATAAAAGTTAGCAAAATATAAAATTTACATACTGATACAAATTTGGTAAATTTGCATATGCTGTGTCCCTGGGGATAGATGACAATTATTTCACATTTAATTATTAAAATAGAGACTGTGGGTATAATGTTTAAATAAGAAACGCGAATAACAAAAGAAAGAGAAACGCGCAAACTTCTTACACAAAATATTGATTTCGAAATGCGTTTAGCACAGATAAATACATCGTTATGTAACTACAAGTACAATACTTCACTGGCACACTAGCTATTTTCAAAATTACAGCTGCACTTCTGAAATTTAGCACCAAGTGATCGGTGAGAGCATAGCAATCTCTAAATCTTCAAATTCTTCAAACGTACCTTCACTGTTAAAAGATGCATTGGTGTACACAGATCGGATTTTTCGTATTATAATCCTTAGTAAATAAGTAATTACCAGTATGAAATTACCCTATAAGATATATATATGTTTATTTTTCACCAAGTATAATTAAAACAACAATTATTTACCTTGCATGGGTTCCTCTTAAGTATTTCATTAAATTAGTTACCTCATAAAATTTTTATTTATGAAAGCATATGCAAAACGTAATACCGATTTTCTACTTCAGAACGTGGCGCGTACATTAAATACATTTTCAATGTCGTGAGTGAGTATACAATAAATTAGCAATTTGAATTTATAATAATATCAGGGGCTAACATTATGAATTACCGTATTTTCCTGTGAAATGTCAAATTACCCATAAACAATAATATATAAACCCGTAATTTAGAATCGATTTTGATGGACTAGATTAGCGTACTGGCGACGCGCGGTGGTTATTCATCAAACACGGTAATGGATTCGGTTTCGAATCCCCTAACTGGGAGCTAAAAAAAAAAAAAAAAAAAAAAAAAAAAAAACCGTTTTATATATATTTTAATCGCCCCCGAAGCCTCTTCTAACTGAAAAGAGCAGGAAACCAGAGCGAAAATGCTTTAAAAACGCGCAAAACATATAAATCCTTAACAGTATATTTTACATGATTACCCGATGTCATTTTGACAGATCTGTCATTCGCCGAGTCAGACGCAAATGTCAACACAACAGCACGTCTTCGGATCTTAACTTAAAAGGAGAGATGCTTTTGAAAGGCGCGAATCGATCGTCGCCCCCGGCCGCGCCCATCACTTTCCATCGTCGAAAGCGAAAAAACGCGCAAATCTTTTTCGAAATTTCCATTTTCTCCGAATTTCGGCGACGGGCAGCCAATGCCCACTGATACCCGCTAAATTGCCTAGGAGAATTGTCAGATTACGCGTCCGAATTGTCAAAATATCGCAATTTCGAACGGTGATCTGTGATTAATAAGGCGACGAAGTCGCCCGTGTATCGCGCCGAACCGCACCAGAGAAGTCTCATCTATCGGAAAATGACGAGAAACCGGCGCGAAATACGTAAAAGAACGCGCGATAACCGAATGCGTCGGGGTATGTTTTTGGCAAAAAGTGCCCTATACCGTTTTGACAGGTGCGTCAGTTGCCGATAAATTCCATTGTCAACAGTATGTAGGACCGTTACATCGTCGTGCATTTCGTACAAAAAAAACGCGCAATGTGGTTCGAGAAGTTTGTAATCGTCATCACAGAAGCATCGTGGACACAAAGCGAGAAAAAACGGAAGCGAAAACGAGTAATTAATCGCGATAAAACATCGCATCTCGGACGCTGTCACATTCGGATCCGCGCTGTTAATATCCAGCAGCCCTCAGATAAATTTGACGGTTGAAAACCGGTAAGTACGCCTCCATTCTTAACAAATTACCGCATTCTAATCGACTTCTGTTGTAAATTGTAGGTCTATTTGGAAAACGTCAGATCCACAGAGATGTATTCTTTCGTTGAAAAGTGGTGCTTCTAGAGCGGCCAATTCGCTCGAGAAACCGACAATCGACCAACACCGAAGTCTCTTCTAACTAAAAAGAGCAGAAAACCGGAGCGAAATGCAGAAAGAAACGCTCAAAATATAAATCCTTAGCAGTATGTTTTACATGGTTATCCGATGTCATTTTGACAGATCCGCAAATGTCAACACGACAGCACGTCTTCGGATCGTTAAAACATGAATTTGGAGTGAAAAGCCACAAGGTGGTTTGAAAAATTGGTGAAATGTCCAAGCACGAAGTGAAAGCCGAAGCGAAAGTGTGTTATTAATCGGAATATATCAACACTTTAGGAAGCTATGATATTCGGATCGAAATTGCCGCTGTTAATGTTAAGGAGAGCACATTTATAAGCTCTCAGATTAATTTGCAGTTTGATATACGGTAGGTACGCCTCCATTCTTAACGAATTACCTCATTCTAATCGACTTCTGTTGTAAATTGTAGGTCTATTTGAAAAACGTCAGATCCACAGGGATGTATTCTTTGGCTGAAAAGTGATCCTTCTAGGGCGGCCAACTCGCCCGATAAATCGACAATCGACCGACAGCGAGGTCTCTTCTAACTAAAAAGAGCAGAAAACCGGAGCGAACATGCTTTAAAAACGCGCAAAACATAAATCCTTAGCGGTATGTTTTAAATGGTTATCCCCGATGTCATTTTGACAGATCTGTCATTCGCCGAGTCAGACGCAAATGTCAACACAATAGCATGTCGTGGGACCGTTAAAACATGAATTTGGAGTGAAAAGCTACAACGTGGATCGGAATATATCAACACTTTAGGAAGCTATCATATTCGGATCCGAAATTGCCGCTGTTAATATATTATACATTTATTTATCACAAAGTTTAATTAAAGCGAGAATTATTCACCTTGCATCAGCTCCTCTTAAATACCTCATTAAATTAGTTACCTCATAAGATTTTTATTTATGAAAGCATATCCAAAACCTAATACTAATTTTCTACTTCAGAACGTATTCAAATATAAAAACTGCACACACTGATTTTATTGAAACCACTCGATCAATACATTTTATGAACACAACGAATTTATAGATATTCTCACTGGCACATCATGTGCAAATAACTTCCGCAATATGTTTTGATATTTCTTCGCACTGCCAAAATTTATTGAGATCATCACAGACAGCCGCACCAAGGATATCATCAATTAGCACATAATGTGGGCTGGAAATTTAGACACGCACAACAAGACGATTTAATAGATTTTTCCAGTGACAGAATCTACATGACAGAACCTCCTCCTCGATAATTCTTTCCACTTAAACAGCAACACCAATCAACTGCAAACTATATCATACAGATGCCAGGATGTATGGCCCCATTTACATTTTCTTAGATTTTCTTCTACAAAACATTAGTTTATAATGAACAATAACAGAGGTTAGATATGTTTTACCTTCAAACAATCAGAAATACTTCCATTTTGATAACTGCTTATTGTATCATTGGTACATCTGTTGTTAAAAGCATATACGAAATGCTAACGACGTTTGTAAATCTTATAATTTCAAGTTTCATTAAAAATACATCTTCAAATACAACGGAGTTGTTTAACACTGTCAATCTAGACCATAGAATAACCAAACTAGAGCAAATAAACAGTATATTATACCAGTGTTGCCACCGCTGAGAAGTTTTAATAATAGATTTTCTTTCCAGCGTAATCATAATTTTTTAAGGCCAAAATAAAAGAACATCCTCCGATATGAAAAACGTAATAGATTTTTCGCTTAATGTAACATGTTAATAGCGTGGAGCCAATTGTAATAGATCTGTTACGAAAGTAATAGCAGTGGGAACACTGGTGTGTATTGTCAAATCTAAAGTGAAGTTAATGTAACTTATGACAGCACACTACATCTGTGTGCGTGTGTCCACGCGTGCGCGTACATTAAATGCATTTTCATATCGTGAGTGGATATAAAATAAAGTAGCAATTTCAATTTATAATAATATTGGACATGAATAATAAAAGTTAGCAAAATATAAAATTTACATACTGATACAAATTTGGTAAATTTGCATATGCTGTGTCCCTGGGGATAGATGACAATTATTTCACATTTAATTATTAAAATAGAGACTGTGGGTATAATGTTTAAATAAGAAACGCGAATAACAAAAGAAAGAGAAACGCGCAAACTTCTTACACGAAATATTGATTTCGAAATGCGTTTAGCACAGATAAATACATCGTTATGTAACTACAAGTACAATACTTCACTGGCACACTAGCTATTTTCAAAATTACAGCTGCACTTCTGAAATTTATCACCAAGTGATCGGTGAGAGCACAGCAATCTCTGAATCTTCAAATTCTTCAAACGTACCTTCACTGTTAAAAGATGCATTGGTGTACATAGATCGGATTTTTCGTATTATAATCCTTAGTAAATAAGTAATTACCAGTATGAAATTACCCTATAAGATATATATATGTTTATTTATCACCAAGTATAATTAAAACAACAATTATTTACCTTGCATGGGTTCCTCTTAAATATTTCTTTAAATTAGTTACCTCATAAAATTTTTATTTATGAAAGCATATGCAAAACGTAATACCGATTTTCTACTTCAGAACGTGGCGCGTACATTAAATACATTTTCAATGTCGTGAGTGAGTATACAATAAATTAGCAATTTGAATTTATAATAATATCAGGGGCTAACATTATGAATTACCGTATTTTCCTGTGAAATGTCAAATTACCCATAAACAATAATATATAAACCCGTAATTTAGAATCGATTTTGATGGACTAGATTAGCGTACTGGCGACGCGCGGTGGTTATTCATCAAACACGGTAATGGATTCGGTTTCGAATCCCCTAACTGGGAGCTAAAAAAAAAAAAAAAAAAAAAAAAAAAAAACCGTTTTATATATATTTTAATCGCCCCCGAAGCCTCTTCTAACTGAAAAGAGCAGGAAACCAGAGCGAAAATGCTTTAAAAACGCGCAAAACATATAAATCCTTAACAGTATATTTTACATGATTACCCGATGTCATTTTGACAGATCTGTCATTCGCCGAGTCAGACGCAAATGTCAACACAACAGCACGTCTTCGGATCTTAACTTAAAAGGAGAGATGCTTTTGAAAGGCGCGAATCGATCGTCGCCCCCGGCCGCGCCCATCACTTTCCATCGTCGAAAGCGAAAAAACGCGCAAATCTTTTTCGAAATTTCCATTTTCTCCGAATTTCGGCGACGGGCAGCCAATGCCCACTGATACCCGCTAAATTGCCTAGGAGAATTGTCAGATTACGCGTCCGAATTGTCAAAATATCGCAATTTCGAACGGTGATCTGTGATTAATAAGGCGACGAAGTCGCCCGTGTATCGCGCCGAACCGCACCAGAGAAGTCTCATCTATCGGAAAATGACGAGAAACCGGCGCGAAATACGTAAAAGAACGCGCGATAACCGAATGCGTCGGGGTATGTTTTTGGCAAAAAGTGCCCTATACCGTTTTGACAGGTGCGTCAGTTGCCGATAAATTCCATTGTCAACAGTATGTAGGACCGTTACATCGTCGTGCATTTCGTACAAAAAAAACGCGCAATGTGGTTCGAGAAGTTTGTAATCGTCATCACAGAAGCATCGTGGACACAAAGCGAGAAAAAACGGAAGCGAAAACGAGTAATTAATCGCGATAAAACATCGCATCTCGGACGCTGTCACATTCGGATCCGCGCTGTTAATATCCAGCAGCCCTCAGATAAATTTGACGGTTGAAAACCGGTAAGTACGCCTCCATTCTTAACAAATTACCGCATTCTAATCGACTTCTGTTGTAAATTGTAGGTCTATTTGGAAAACGTCAGATCCACAGAGATGTATTCTTTCGTTGAAAAGTGGTGCTTCTAGAGCGGCCAATTCGCTCGAGAAACCGACAATCGACCAACACCGAAGTCTCTTCTAACTAAAAAGAGCAGAAAACCGGAGCGAAATGCAGAAAGAAACGCTCAAAATATAAATCCTTAGCAGTATGTTTTACATGGTTATCCGATGTCATTTTGACAGATCCGCAAATGTCAACACGACAGCACGTCTTCGGATCGTTAAAACATGAATTTGGAGTGAAAAGCCACAAGGTGGTTTGAAAAATTGGTGAAATGTCCAAGCACGAAGTGAAAGCCGAAGCGAAAGTGTGTTATTAATCGGAATATATCAACACTTTAGGAAGCTATGATATTCGGATCGAAATTGCCGCTGTTAATGTTAAGGAGAGCACATTTATAAGCTCTCAGATTAATTTGCAGTTTGATATACGGTAGGTACGCCTCCATTCTTAACGAATTACCTCATTCTAATCGACTTCTGTTGTAAATTGTAGGTCTATTTGAAAAACGTCAGATCCACAGGGATGTATTCTTTGGCTGAAAAGTGATCCTTCTAGGGCGGCCAACTCGCCCGATAAATCGACAATCGACCGACAGCGAGGTCTCTTCTAACTAAAAAGAGCAGAAAACCGGAGCGAACATGCTTTAAAAACGCGCAAAACATAAATCCTTAGCGGTATGTTTTAAATGGTTATCCCCGATGTCATTTTGACAGATCTGTCATTCGCCGAGTCAGACGCAAATGTCAACACAATAGCATGTCGTGGGACCGTTAAAACATGAATTTGGAGTGAAAAGCTACAACGTGGATCGGAATATATCAACACTTTAGGAAGCTATCATATTCGGATCCGAAATTGCCGCTGTTAATATATTATACATTTATTTATCACAAAGTTTAATTAAAGCGAGAATTATTCACCTTGCATCAGCTCCTCTTAAATACCTCATTAAATTAGTTACCTCATAAGATTTTTATTTATGAAAGCATATCCAAAACCTAATACTAATTTTCTACTTCAGAACGTATTCAAATATAAAAACTGCACACACTGATTTTATTGAAACCACTCGATCAATACATTTTATGAACACAACGAATTTATAGATATTCTCACTGGCACATCATGTGCAAATAACTTCCGCAATATGTTTTGATATTTCTTCGCACTGCCAAAATTTATTGAGATCATCACAGACAGCCGCACCAAGGATATCATCAATTAGCACATAATGTGGGCTGGAAATTTAGACACGCACAACAAGACGATTTAATAGATTTTTCCAGTGACAGAATCTACATGACAGAACCTCCTCCTCGATAATTCTTTCCACTTAAACAGCAACACCAATCAACTGCAAACTATATCATACAGATGCCAGGATGTATGGCCCCATTTACATTTTCTTAGATTTTCTTCTACAAAACATTAGTTTATAATGAACAATAACAGAGGTTAGATATGTTTTACCTTCAAACAATCAGAAATACTTCCATTTTGATAACTGCTTATTGTATCATTGGTACATCTGTTGTTAAAAGCATATACGAAATGCTAACGACGTTTGTAAATCTTATAATTTCAAGTTTCATTAAAAATACATCTTCAAATACAACGGAGTTGTTTAACACTGTCAATCTAGACCATAGAATAACCAAACTAGAGCAAATAAACAGTATATTATACCAGTGTTGCCACCGCTGAGAAGTTTTAATAATAGATTTTCTTTCCAGCGTAATCATAATTTTTTAAGGCCAAAATAAAAGAACATCCTCCGATATGAAAAACGTAATAGATTTTTCGCTTAATGTAACATGTTAATAGCGTGGAGCCAATTGTAATAGATCTGTTACGAAAGTAATAGCAGTGGGAACACTGGTGTGTATTGTCAAATCTAAAGTGAAGTTAATGTAACTTATGACAGCACACTACATCTGTGTGCGTGTGTCCACGCGTGCGCGTACATTAAATGCATTTTCATATCGTGAGTGGATATAAAATAAAGTAGCAATTTCAATTTATAATAATATTGGACATGAATAATAAAAGTTAGCAAAATATAAAATTTACATACTGATACAAATTTGGTAAATTTGCATATGCTGTGTCCCTGGGGATAGATGACAATTATTTCACATTTAATTATTAAAATAGAGACTGTGGGTATAATGTTTAAATAAGAAACGCGAATAACAAAAGAAAGAGAAACGCGCAAACTTCTTACACGAAATATTGATTTCGAAATGCGTTTAGCACAGATAAATACATCGTTATGTAACTACAAGTACAATACTTCACTGGCACACTAGCTATTTTCAAAATTACAGCTGCACTTCTGAAATTTATCACCAAGTGATCGGTGAGAGCACAGCAATCTCTGAATCTTCAAATTCTTCAAACGTACCTTCACTGTTAAAAGATGCATTGGTGTACATAGATCGGATTTTTCGTATTATAATCCTTAGTAAATAAGTAATTACCAGTATGAAATTACCCTATAAGATATATATATGTTTATTTATCACCAAGTATAATTAAAACAACAATTATTTACCTTGCATGGGTTCCTCTTAAATATTTCTTTAAATTAGTTACCTCATAAAATTTTTATTTATGAAAGCATATGCAAAACGTAATACCGATTTTCTACTTCAGAACGTGGCGCGTACATTAAATACATTTTCAATGTCGTGGGTGAGTATAAAATAAATTAGCAATTTGAATTTATAATAATATCGGGGGGCTAACATTATGAATTACCGTATTTTCCTGTGAAATGTCAAATTACCCATAAACAATATAATATATAAACCCGTAATTTAGAATCGATTTTGATGGACTAGATTAGCGTACTGGCGACGCGCGGTGGTTATTCATCAAACACGGTAAAATGGATTCGGTTTCGAATCCCCTAACTGGGAGCTAAAAAAAAAAAAAAAAAAAAAAAAAAACCGTTTTATATATTTTAATCTGTTTGTTGGACCTACACCGAAGCCTCTTCTAACTGAAAAGAGCAGGAAACCAGAGCGAAAATGCTTTAAAAACGCGCAAAACATAAATCCTTAGCGGTAGGTTTTACATGATTATCCGATGTCATTTGACAGATCTGTCATTCGCCGAGTCAGACGCAAATGTCAACACAACAGCAGATCGGCTGGTCTGCCGAGTGGGGGCGCAAGTGGTGCGTTGCAAGTGGAGCGCTGGCTTTCTACTTTCTGCAGAGTTGGTGCAGCCAGTGGACATCGAACGACTAATTAATTGGGTGGGTGAACCGGCCGGATTTTCTAGTTATAACTAATAAAAGGCATCCGTTTGGCGTGCCCGGTAAGAGTAGTGTCGGAACCCCCTGAAAAACTCGGTGGTATTTGTCGTCGTTATACGGACGGGCTAATTGAGGGGAACGGGGGCGAAAGAGGGGGCGCGCCCGTTCGCTCTGCATAGGCGTATCCCTTTCCGTCGTCGAAAGCGAAAAGACGCGCAAATCTTTTTCGAAATTTCCATTTTCTCCGAATTTCGGTAACGGGCAGCCAATGTAGACGGCCGTGGAACGTACGCCATTTACCGCTATAGACGCCTCTTGCCGGAAGGTTCCAACGCATATTCTCCACGTACGCGCGCTATGTAAAAGAAGAGATGTTTTTGAAAGGCGCGAATCGATCGTCGCTCCCGGCCGCGCCGATCATTTTCCATCGTTGAAAGCGGAAAAACGCGTAAATCTTTTTCGAAATTTCCATTTTCTCCGAATTTCGGCGACGGGCAGCCAATGCCCACTGATACCCGCTAAATTGCCTAGGAGAATTGTCAGATTACGCGTTCGAATTGTCAAAATATCGCAATTTCGAACGGTGATCTGTGATTAATAAGGCGACGAAGTCGCCCGTGTATCGCGCCGAACGGCAGCAGGGAAGTCTCATCTATCGGAAAATGACGAGAAACCGGCGCGAAATACGTAAAAGAACGCGCGATAACCGAATGCGTCGGGGTATGTTTTTGGCAAAAAGTGCCCTATACCGTTTTGACACGTGCGTCAGTTGCCGATAAATTCCAGTGTCAACAGTATGTAGGACCGTTACATCGTCGTGCATTTCGTACAAAAAAAACGCGCAATGTGGTTCGAGAAGTTTGTAATCGTCATCACAGAAGCATCGTGGACACAAAGCGAGAAAAAACGGAAGCGAAAACTGGTAATTAATCGCGATAAAACATCGCATCTCGGACGCTGTCACATTCGGATCCGCGCTGTTAATATCCAGCAGCCCTCAGATAAATTTGACGGTTGAAAACCGGTAAGTACGCCTCCATTCTTAACAAATTACCTCATTCTAATCGACTTCTATTGTAAATTGTAGGTCTATTTGGAAAACGTCAGATCCACAGAGATGTATTCTTTCGTTGAAAAGTGGTGCTTCTAGGGCGGCCAATTCGCTCGAGAAACCGACAATCGACCAACACCGAAGTCTCTTCTAACTAAAAAGAGCAGAAAACCGGAGCGAAATGCAGAAAGAAACGCTCAAAATATAAATCCTTAGCAGTATGTTTTACATGGTTATCCGATGTCATTTTGACAGATCCGCAAATGTCAACACGACAGCACGTCTTCGGATCGTTAAAACATGAATTTGGAGTGAAAAGCCACAAGGTGGTTTGAAAAATTGGTGAAATGTGCAAGCACGAAGTGAAAATTGAAGCGAAAGTGTGTTATTAATCGGAATATATCAACACTTTAGGAAGCTATGATATTCGGATTGAAATTGCCGCTGTTAATGTTAAGGAGAGCACATTTATAAGCTCTCAGATTAATTTGCAGTTTGATATACGGTAGGTACGCCTCCATTCTTAACAAATTACCTCATTCTAATCGACTTCTGTTGTAAATTGTAGGTCTATTTGAAAAACGTCAGATCCACAGGGATGTATTCTTTGGCTGAAAAGTGATCCTTCTAGGGCGGCCAACTCGCCCGATAAATCGACAATCGACCGACAGCGAGGTCTCTTCTAACTAAAAAGAGCAGAAAACCGGAGCGAAAATCCTTTAAAAACGCGCAAAACATAAATCCTTAGCGGTATGTTTTAAATGGTTATCCCCGATGTCATTTTGACAGATCTGTCATTCGCCGAGTCAGACGCAAATGTCAACACAATAGCATGTCGTGGGACCGTTAAAACATGAATTTGGAGTGAAAAGCTACAACGTGGATCGGAATATATCAACATTTTAGGAAGCTATCATATTCGGATCCGAAATTGCCGCTGTTAATATATTATACATTTATTTATCACAAAGTTTAATTAAAGCGAGAATTATTCACTTTGCATCAGCTCCTCTTAAATACCTCATTAAATTAGTTACCTCATAAGATTTTTATTTATGAAAGCATATCCAAAACATAATACTAATTTTCTACTTCAGAACGTATTCAAATATAAAAACTGCACACACTGATTTTATTGAAACTACTCGATCAATACATTTTATGAACACAACGAATTTATAGATATTCTCACTGGCACATCATGTGCAAATAACTTCCGCAATATGTTTTGATATTTCTTCGCACTGCCAAAATTTATTGAGATCATCACAGACAGCCGCACCAAGGATATCATCAATTAGCACATAATGTGGGCTGGAAATTTAGACACGCACAACAAGACGATTTAATAGATTTTTCCAGTGACAGAATCTACATGACAGAACCTCCTCCTCGATAATTCTTTCCACTTAAACAGCAACACCAATCAACTGCAAACTATATCATACAGATGCCAGGATGTATGGCCCCATTTACATTTTCTTAGATTTTCTTCTACAACACATTAGTTTATAATGAACAATAACAGAGGTTAGATATGTTTTACCTTCAAACAATCAGAAATACTTCCATTTTGATAACTGCTTATTGTATCATTGGTACATCTGTTGTTAAAAGCATATACGAAATGCTAACGACGTCTGTAAATCTTATAATTTCAAGTTTCATTAAAAATACATCTTCAAATACAACGGAGTTGTTTAACACTGTCAATCTAGACCATAGAATAACCAAACTAGAGCAAATAAACAGTATATTATACCAGTGTTGCCACCGCTGAGAAGTTTTAATAATAGATTTTCTTTCCAGCGTAATCATAATTTTTTAAGGCCAAAATAAAAGAACATCCTCCGATATGAAAAACGTAATAGATTTTTCGCTTAATGTAACATGTTAATAGCGTGGAGCCAATTGTAATAGATCTGTTACGAAAGTAATAGCAGTGGGAACACTGGTGTGTATTGTCAAATCTAAAGTGAAGTTAATGTAACTTATGACAGCACACTACATCTGTGTGCGTGTGTCCACGCGTGCGCGTACATTAAATGCATTTTCATATCGTGAGTGGATATAAAATAAAGTAGCAATTGCAATTTATAATAATATTGGACATGAATAATAAAAGTTAGCAAAATATAAAATTTACATACTGATACAAATTTGGTAAATTTGCATATGCTGTGTCCCTGGGGATAGATGACAATTATTTCACATTTAATTATTAAAATAGAGACTGTGGGTATAATGTTTAAATAAGAAACGCGAATAACAAAAGAAAGAGAAACGCGCAAACTTCTTACACAAAATATTGATTTCGAAATGCGTTTAGCACAGATAAATACATCGTTATGTAACTACAAGTACAATACTTCACTGGCACACTAGCTATTTTCAAAATTACAGCTGCACTTCTGAAATTTAGCACCAAGTGATCGGTGAGAGCATAGCAATCTCTAAATCTTCAAATTCTTCAAACGTACCTTCACTGTTAAAAGATGCATTGGTGTACACAGATCGGATTTTTCGTATTATAATCCTTAGTAAATAAGTAATTACCAGTATGAAATTACCCTATAAGATATATATATGTTTATTTTTCACCAAGTATAATTAAAACAACAATTATTTACCTTGCATGGGTTCCTCTTAAGTATTTCATTAAATTAGTTACCTCATAAAATTTTTATTTATGAAAGCATATGCAAAACGTAATACCGATTTTCTACTTCAGAACGTGGCGCGTACATTAAATACATTTTCAATGTCGTGAGTGAGTATACAATAAATTAGCAATTTGAATTTATAATAATATCAGGGGCTAACATTATGAATTACCGTATTTTCCTGTGAAATGTCAAATTACCCATAAACAATAATATATAAACCCGTAATTTAGAATCGATTTTGATGGACTAGATTAGCGTACTGGCGACGCGCGGTGGTTATTCATCAAACACGGTAATGGATTCGGTTTCGAATCCCCTAACTGGGAGCTAAAAAAAAAAAAAAAAAAAAAAAAAAAAAAAACCGTTTTATATATATTTTAATCGCCCCCGAAGCCTCTTCTAACTGAAAAGAGCAGGAAACCAGAGCGAAAATGCTTTAAAAACGCGCAAAACATATAAATCCTTAACAGTATATTTTACATGATTACCCGATGTCATTTTGACAGATCTGTCATTCGCCGAGTCAGACGCAAATGTCAACACAACAGCACGTCTTCGGATCTTAACTTAAAAGGAGAGATGCTTTTGAAAGGCGCGAATCGATCGTCGCCCCCGGCCGCGCCCATCACTTTCCATCGTCGAAAGCGAAAAAACGCGCAAATCTTTTTCGAAATTTCCATTTTCTCCGAATTTCGGCGACGGGCAGCCAATGCCCACTGATACCCGCTAAATTGCCTAGGAGAATTGTCAGATTACGCGTCCGAATTGTCAAAATATCGCAATTTCGAACGGTGATCTGTGATTAATAAGGCGACGAAGTCGCCCGTGTATCGCGCCGAACCGCACCAGAGAAGTCTCATCTATCGGAAAATGACGAGAAACCGGCGCGAAATACGTAAAAGAACGCGCGATAACCGAATGCGTCGGGGTATGTTTTTGGCAAAAAGTGCCCTATACCGTTTTGACAGGTGCGTCAGTTGCCGATAAATTCCATTGTCAACAGTATGTAGGACCGTTACATCGTCGTGCATTTCGTACAAAAAAAACGCGCAATGTGGTTCGAGAAGTTTGTAATCGTCATCACAGAAGCATCGTGGACACAAAGCGAGAAAAAACGGAAGCGAAAACGAGTAATTAATCGCGATAAAACATCGCATCTCGGACGCTGTCACATTCGGATCCGCGCTGTTAATATCCAGCAGCCCTCAGATAAATTTGACGGTTGAAAACCGGTAAGTACGCCTCCATTCTTAACAAATTACCGCATTCTAATCGACTTCTGTTGTAAATTGTAGGTCTATTTGGAAAACGTCAGATCCACAGAGATGTATTCTTTCGTTGAAAAGTGGTGCTTCTAGAGCGGCCAATTCGCTCGAGAAACCGACAATCGACCAACACCGAAGTCTCTTCTAACTAAAAAGAGCAGAAAACCGGAGCGAAATGCAGAAAGAAACGCTCAAAATATAAATCCTTAGCAGTATGTTTTACATGGTTATCCGATGTCATTTTGACAGATCCGCAAATGTCAACACGACAGCACGTCTTCGGATCGTTAAAACATGAATTTGGAGTGAAAAGCCACAAGGTGGTTTGAAAAATTGGTGAAATGTCCAAGCACGAAGTGAAAGCCGAAGCGAAAGTGTGTTATTAATCGGAATATATCAACACTTTAGGAAGCTATGATATTCGGATCGAAATTGCCGCTGTTAATGTTAAGGAGAGCACATTTATAAGCTCTCAGATTAATTTGCAGTTTGATATACGGTAGGTACGCCTCCATTCTTAACGAATTACCTCATTCTAATCGACTTCTGTTGTAAATTGTAGGTCTATTTGAAAAACGTCAGATCCACAGGGATGTATTCTTTGGCTGAAAAGTGATCCTTCTAGGGCGGCCAACTCGCCCGATAAATCGACAATCGACCGACAGCGAGGTCTCTTCTAACTAAAAAGAGCAGAAAACCGGAGCGAACATGCTTTAAAAACGCGCAAAACATAAATCCTTAGCGGTATGTTTTAAATGGTTATCCCCGATGTCATTTTGACAGATCTGTCATTCGCCGAGTCAGACGCAAATGTCAACACAATAGCATGTCGTGGGACCGTTAAAACATGAATTTGGAGTGAAAAGCTACAACGTGGATCGGAATATATCAACACTTTAGGAAGCTATCATATTCGGATCCGAAATTGCCGCTGTTAATATATTATACATTTATTTATCACAAAGTTTAATTAAAGCGAGAATTATTCACCTTGCATCAGCTCCTCTTAAATACCTCATTAAATTAGTTACCTCATAAGATTTTTATTTATGAAAGCATATCCAAAACCTAATACTAATTTTCTACTTCAGAACGTATTCAAATATAAAAACTGCACACACTGATTTTATTGAAACCACTCGATCAATACATTTTATGAACACAACGAATTTATAGATATTCTCACTGGCACATCATGTGCAAATAACTTCCGCAATATGTTTTGATATTTCTTCGCACTGCCAAAATTTATTGAGATCATCACAGACAGCCGCACCAAGGATATCATCAATTAGCACATAATGTGGGCTGGAAATTTAGACACGCACAACAAGACGATTTAATAGATTTTTCCAGTGACAGAATCTACATGACAGAACCTCCTCCTCGATAATTCTTTCCACTTAAACAGCAACACCAATCAACTGCAAACTATATCATACAGATGCCAGGATGTATGGCCCCATTTACATTTTCTTAGATTTTCTTCTACAAAACATTAGTTTATAATGAACAATAACAGAGGTTAGATATGTTTTACCTTCAAACAATCAGAAATACTTCCATTTTGATAACTGCTTATTGTATCATTGGTACATCTGTTGTTAAAAGCATATACGAAATGCTAACGACGTTTGTAAATCTTATAATTTCAAGTTTCATTAAAAATACATCTTCAAATACAACGGAGTTGTTTAACACTGTCAATCTAGACCATAGAATAACCAAACTAGAGCAAATAAACAGTATATTATACCAGTGTTGCCACCGCTGAGAAGTTTTAATAATAGATTTTCTTTCCAGCGTAATCATAATTTTTTAAGGCCAAAATAAAAGAACATCCTCCGATATGAAAAACGTAATAGATTTTTCGCTTAATGTAACATGTTAATAGCGTGGAGCCAATTGTAATAGATCTGTTACGAAAGTAATAGCAGTGGGAACACTGGTGTGTATTGTCAAATCTAAAGTGAAGTTAATGTAACTTATGACAGCACACTACATCTGTGTGCGTGTGTCCACGCGTGCGCGTACATTAAATGCATTTTCATATCGTGAGTGGATATAAAATAAAGTAGCAATTTCAATTTATAATAATATTGGACATGAATAATAAAAGTTAGCAAAATATAAAATTTACATACTGATACAAATTTGGTAAATTTGCATATGCTGTGTCCCTGGGGATAGATGACAATTATTTCACATTTAATTATTAAAATAGAGACTGTGGGTATAATGTTTAAATAAGAAACGCGAATAACAAAAGAAAGAGAAACGCGCAAACTTCTTACACGAAATATTGATTTCGAAATGCGTTTAGCACAGATAAATACATCGTTATGTAACTACAAGTACAATACTTCACTGGCACACTAGCTATTTTCAAAATTACAGCTGCACTTCTGAAATTTATCACCAAGTGATCGGTGAGAGCACAGCAATCTCTGAATCTTCAAATTCTTCAAACGTACCTTCACTGTTAAAAGATGCATTGGTGTACATAGATCGGATTTTTCGTATTATAATCCTTAGTAAATAAGTAATTACCAGTATGAAATTACCCTATAAGATATATATATGTTTATTTATCACCAAGTATAATTAAAACAACAATTATTTACCTTGCATGGGTTCCTCTTAAATATTTCTTTAAATTAGTTACCTCATAAAATTTTTATTTATGAAAGCATATGCAAAACGTAATACCGATTTTCTACTTCAGAACGTGGCGCGTACATTAAATACATTTTCAATGTCGTGAGTGAGTATACAATAAATTAGCAATTTGAATTTATAATAATATCAGGGGCTAACATTATGAATTACCGTATTTTCCTGTGAAATGTCAAATTACCCATAAACAATAATATATAAACCCGTAATTTAGAATCGATTTTGATGGACTAGATTAGCGTACTGGCGACGCGCGGTGGTTATTCATCAAACACGGTAATGGATTCGGTTTCGAATCCCCTAACTGGGAGCTAAAAAAAAAAAAAAAAAAAAAAAAAAAAAACCGTTTTATATATATTTTAATCGCCCCCGAAGCCTCTTCTAACTGAAAAGAGCAGGAAACCAGAGCGAAAATGCTTTAAAAACGCGCAAAACATATAAATCCTTAACAGTATATTTTACATGATTACCCGATGTCATTTTGACAGATCTGTCATTCGCCGAGTCAGACGCAAATGTCAACACAACAGCACGTCTTCGGATCTTAACTTAAAAGGAGAGATGCTTTTGAAAGGCGCGAATCGATCGTCGCCCCCGGCCGCGCCCATCACTTTCCATCGTCGAAAGCGAAAAAACGCGCAAATCTTTTTCGAAATTTCCATTTTCTCCGAATTTCGGCGACGGGCAGCCAATGCCCACTGATACCCGCTAAATTGCCTAGGAGAATTGTCAGATTACGCGTCCGAATTGTCAAAATATCGCAATTTCGAACGGTGATCTGTGATTAATAAGGCGACGAAGTCGCCCGTGTATCGCGCCGAACCGCACCAGAGAAGTCTCATCTATCGGAAAATGACGAGAAACCGGCGCGAAATACGTAAAAGAACGCGCGATAACCGAATGCGTCGGGGTATGTTTTTGGCAAAAAGTGCCCTATACCGTTTTGACAGGTGCGTCAGTTGCCGATAAATTCCATTGTCAACAGTATGTAGGACCGTTACATCGTCGTGCATTTCGTACAAAAAAAACGCGCAATGTGGTTCGAGAAGTTTGTAATCGTCATCACAGAAGCATCGTGGACACAAAGCGAGAAAAAACGGAAGCGAAAACGAGTAATTAATCGCGATAAAACATCGCATCTCGGACGCTGTCACATTCGGATCCGCGCTGTTAATATCCAGCAGCCCTCAGATAAATTTGACGGTTGAAAACCGGTAAGTACGCCTCCATTCTTAACAAATTACCGCATTCTAATCGACTTCTGTTGTAAATTGTAGGTCTATTTGGAAAACGTCAGATCCACAGAGATGTATTCTTTCGTTGAAAAGTGGTGCTTCTAGAGCGGCCAATTCGCTCGAGAAACCGACAATCGACCAACACCGAAGTCTCTTCTAACTAAAAAGAGCAGAAAACCGGAGCGAAATGCAGAAAGAAACGCTCAAAATATAAATCCTTAGCAGTATGTTTTACATGGTTATCCGATGTCATTTTGACAGATCCGCAAATGTCAACACGACAGCACGTCTTCGGATCGTTAAAACATGAATTTGGAGTGAAAAGCCACAAGGTGGTTTGAAAAATTGGTGAAATGTCCAAGCACGAAGTGAAAGCCGAAGCGAAAGTGTGTTATTAATCGGAATATATCAACACTTTAGGAAGCTATGATATTCGGATCGAAATTGCCGCTGTTAATGTTAAGGAGAGCACATTTATAAGCTCTCAGATTAATTTGCAGTTTGATATACGGTAGGTACGCCTCCATTCTTAACGAATTACCTCATTCTAATCGACTTCTGTTGTAAATTGTAGGTCTATTTGAAAAACGTCAGATCCACAGGGATGTATTCTTTGGCTGAAAAGTGATCCTTCTAGGGCGGCCAACTCGCCCGATAAATCGACAATCGACCGACAGCGAGGTCTCTTCTAACTAAAAAGAGCAGAAAACCGGAGCGAACATGCTTTAAAAACGCGCAAAACATAAATCCTTAGCGGTATGTTTTAAATGGTTATCCCCGATGTCATTTTGACAGATCTGTCATTCGCCGAGTCAGACGCAAATGTCAACACAATAGCATGTCGTGGGACCGTTAAAACATGAATTTGGAGTGAAAAGCTACAACGTGGATCGGAATATATCAACACTTTAGGAAGCTATCATATTCGGATCCGAAATTGCCGCTGTTAATATATTATACATTTATTTATCACAAAGTTTAATTAAAGCGAGAATTATTCACCTTGCATCAGCTCCTCTTAAATACCTCATTAAATTAGTTACCTCATAAGATTTTTATTTATGAAAGCATATCCAAAACCTAATACTAATTTTCTACTTCAGAACGTATTCAAATATAAAAACTGCACACACTGATTTTATTGAAACCACTCGATCAATACATTTTATGAACACAACGAATTTATAGATATTCTCACTGGCACATCATGTGCAAATAACTTCCGCAATATGTTTTGATATTTCTTCGCACTGCCAAAATTTATTGAGATCATCACAGACAGCCGCACCAAGGATATCATCAATTAGCACATAATGTGGGCTGGAAATTTAGACACGCACAACAAGACGATTTAATAGATTTTTCCAGTGACAGAATCTACATGACAGAACCTCCTCCTCGATAATTCTTTCCACTTAAACAGCAACACCAATCAACTGCAAACTATATCATACAGATGCCAGGATGTATGGCCCCATTTACATTTTCTTAGATTTTCTTCTACAAAACATTAGTTTATAATGAACAATAACAGAGGTTAGATATGTTTTACCTTCAAACAATCAGAAATACTTCCATTTTGATAACTGCTTATTGTATCATTGGTACATCTGTTGTTAAAAGCATATACGAAATGCTAACGACGTTTGTAAATCTTATAATTTCAAGTTTCATTAAAAATACATCTTCAAATACAACGGAGTTGTTTAACACTGTCAATCTAGACCATAGAATAACCAAACTAGAGCAAATAAACAGTATATTATACCAGTGTTGCCACCGCTGAGAAGTTTTAATAATAGATTTTCTTTCCAGCGTAATCATAATTTTTTAAGGCCAAAATAAAAGAACATCCTCCGATATGAAAAACGTAATAGATTTTTCGCTTAATGTAACATGTTAATAGCGTGGAGCCAATTGTAATAGATCTGTTACGAAAGTAATAGCAGTGGGAACACTGGTGTGTATTGTCAAATCTAAAGTGAAGTTAATGTAACTTATGACAGCACACTACATCTGTGTGCGTGTGTCCACGCGTGCGCGTACATTAAATGCATTTTCATATCGTGAGTGGATATAAAATAAAGTAGCAATTTCAATTTATAATAATATTGGACATGAATAATAAAAGTTAGCAAAATATAAAATTTACATACTGATACAAATTTGGTAAATTTGCATATGCTGTGTCCCTGGGGATAGATGACAATTATTTCACATTTAATTATTAAAATAGAGACTGTGGGTATAATGTTTAAATAAGAAACGCGAATAACAAAAGAAAGAGAAACGCGCAAACTTCTTACACGAAATATTGATTTCGAAATGCGTTTAGCACAGATAAATACATCGTTATGTAACTACAAGTACAATACTTCACTGGCACACTAGCTATTTTCAAAATTACAGCTGCACTTCTGAAATTTATCACCAAGTGATCGGTGAGAGCACAGCAATCTCTGAATCTTCAAATTCTTCAAACGTACCTTCACTGTTAAAAGATGCATTGGTGTACATAGATCGGATTTTTCGTATTATAATCCTTAGTAAATAAGTAATTACCAGTATGAAATTACCCTATAAGATATATATATGTTTATTTATCACCAAGTATAATTAAAACAACAATTATTTACCTTGCATGGGTTCCTCTTAAATATTTCTTTAAATTAGTTACCTCATAAAATTTTTATTTATGAAAGCATATGCAAAACGTAATACCGATTTTCTACTTCAGAACGTGGCGCGTACATTAAATACATTTTCAATGTCGTGGGTGAGTATAAAATAAATTAGCAATTTGAATTTATAATAATATCGGGGGGCTAACATTATGAATTACCGTATTTTCCTGTGAAATGTCAAATTACCCATAAACAATATAATATATAAACCCGTAATTTAGAATCGATTTTGATGGACTAGATTAGCGTACTGGCGACGCGCGGTGGTTATTCATCAAACACGGTAAAATGGATTCGGTTTCGAATCCCCTAACTGGGAGCTAAAAAAAAAAAAAAAAAAAAAAAAAAACCGTTTTATATATTTTAATCTGTTTGTTGGACCTACACCGAAGCCTCTTCTAACTGAAAAGAGCAGGAAACCAGAGCGAAAATGCTTTAAAAACGCGCAAAACATAAATCCTTAGCGGTAGGTTTTACATGATTATCCGATGTCATTTGACAGATCTGTCATTCGCCGAGTCAGACGCAAATGTCAACACAACAGCAGATCGGCTGGTCTGCCGAGTGGGGGCGCAAGTGGTGCGTTGCAAGTGGAGCGCTGGCTTTCTACTTTCTGCAGAGTTGGTGCAGCCAGTGGACATCGAACGACTAATTAATTGGGTGGGTGAACCGGCCGGATTTTCTAGTTATAACTAATAAAAGGCATCCGTTTGGCGTGCCCGGTAAGAGTAGTGTCGGAACCCCCTGAAAAACTCGGTGGTATTTGTCGTCGTTATACGGACGGGCTAATTGAGGGGAACGGGGGCGAAAGAGGGGGCGCGCCCGTTCGCTCTGCATAGGCGTATCCCTTTCCGTCGTCGAAAGCGAAAAGACGCGCAAATCTTTTTCGAAATTTCCATTTTCTCCGAATTTCGGTAACGGGCAGCCAATGTAGACGGCCGTGGAACGTACGCCATTTACCGCTATAGACGCCTCTTGCCGGAAGGTTCCAACGCATATTCTCCACGTACGCGCGCTATGTAAAAGAAGAGATGTTTTTGAAAGGCGCGAATCGATCGTCGCTCCCGGCCGCGCCGATCATTTTCCATTGTTGAAAGCGGAAAAACGCGTAAATCTTTTTCGAAATTTCCATTTTCTCCGAATTTCGGCGACGGGCAGCCAATGCCCACTGATACCCGCTAAATTGCCTAGGAGAATTGTCAGATTACGCGTTCGAATTGTCAAAATATCGCAATTTCGAACGGTGATCTGTGATTAATAAGGCGACGAAGTCGCCCGTGTATCGCGCCGAACGGCAGCAGGGAAGTCTCATCTATCGGAAAATGACGAGAAACCGGCGCGAAATACGTAAAAGAACGCGCGATAACCGAATGCGTCGGGGTATGTTTTTGGCAAAAAGTGCCCTATACCGTTTTGACACATGCGTCAGTTGCCGATAAATTCCATTGTCAACAGTATGTAGGACCGTTACATCGTCGTGCATTTCGTACAAAAAAAACGCGCAATGTGGTTCGAGAAGTTTGTAATCGTCATCACAGAAGCATCGTGGACACAAAGCGAGAAAAAACGGAAGCGAAAACGAGTAATTAATCGCGATAAAACATCGCATCTCGGACGCTGTCACATTCGGATCCGCGCTGTTAATATCCAGCAGCCCTCAGATAAATTTGACGGTTGAAAACCGGTAAGTACGCCTCCATTCTTAACAAATTACCGCATTCTAATCGACTTCTGTTGTAAATTGTAGGTCTATTTGGAAAACGTCAGATCCACAGAGATGTATTCTTTCGTTGAAAAGTGGTGCTTCTAGGGCGGCCAATTCGCTCGAGAGACCGACAATCGACCAACACCGAAGTCTCTTCTAACTAAAAAGAGCAGAAAACCGGAGCGAAATGCAGAAAGAAACGCTCAAAATATAAATCCTTAGCAGTATGTTTTACATGGTTATCCGATGTCATTTTGACAGATCCGCAAATGTCAACACGACAGCACGTCTTCGGATCGTTAAAACATGAATTTGGAGTGAAAAGCCACAAGGTGGTTTGAAAAATTGGTGAAATGTCCAAGCACGAAGTGAAAGCCGAAGCGAAAGTGTGTTATTAATCGGAATATATCAACACTTTAGGAAGCTATGATATTCGGATCGAAATTGCCGCTGTTAATGTTAAGGAGAGCACATTTATAAGCTCTCAGATTAATTTGCAGTTTGATATACGGTAGGTACGCCTCTATTCTTAATAAATTAGCGCATTCTAATCGACTTCTGTTGTAAATTGTAGGTCTATTTGAAAAACGTCAGATCCACAGAGATGTATTCTTTGGCTGAAAAGTGATCCTTCTAGGGCGGCCAACTCGCCCGATAAATCGACAATCGACCAACAGCGAAGTCTCTTCTAACTAAAAAGAGCAGAAAACCGGAGCGAACATGCTTTAAAAACGCGCAAAACATAAATCCTTAGCGGTATGTTTTAAATGGTTATCCCCGATGTCATTTTGACAGATCTGTCATTCGCCGAGTCAGACGCAAATGTCAACACAACAGCAGATCGGCTGGTCTGCCGAGTGGGGGCGCAAGTGGTGCGTTGCAAGTTGAGCGCTGGCTTTCTACTTTCTGCAGAGTTGGTGCAGCCAGTGGACATCGAACGACTAATTAATTGGGTGGGTGAACCCGACCGGCTTTCTAGTTATAACTAATAAAAGGCATCCGTTTGGCGTGCCCGGTAAGAGTAGTGTCGGAACCCCCTGAAAAACTCGGTGGTATTTGTCGTCGTTATACGGACGGGCTAATTGAGGGGAACGGGGGGGAAAGAGGGGGCGCGCCCGTCCGCGCTGTATAGGCGTATCCCTTTCCGTCGTCGAAAGCGAAATCGCGCGTAAATCTTTTTCGAAATTTCCATTTTTCGCGATTTAGGGTAACGGGCAGCCAATGTAGACGGCCGTGGAACGTACGCCATTTACCGCTATAGACGCCTCTTGGCGGAAGGTTCCGACGCATATTCTCAACGTACGAACACAACTTAAAAGGAGAGATATTTTTGAAAGGCGCGAATCGACCGTCGCCCCCGGCCGCGCCCATCACTTTCCATCGTTGAAAGCGGGAAAACGCGTAAATCTTTTTCGAAATTTCCATTTTCTCCGAATTTCGCCGACGGGCAGCCAATGCCCACTGATACCCGCTAAATTGCCTAGGAGAATTGTCAGATTACGCGTCCGAATTGTCAAAATATCGCAATTTCGAACGGTGATCTGTGATTAATAAGGCGACGAAGTCGCCCGTGTATCGCGCCGAACGGCAGCAGGGAAGTCTCATCTATCGGAAAATGACGAGAAACCGGCGCGAAATACGTAAAAGAACGCGCGATAACCGAATGCGTCGGGGTATGTTTTTGGCAAAAGGTGCCCTATACCGTTTTGACACGTGCGTCAGTTGCCGATAAATTCCAGTGTCAACAGTATGTATCCAAAATATTGTTTGTAAAAGTAAATTGCTTTTAATTTGTTAATTATCTCTGGAATATTTGGATAATAATACGCATGCGCTTAATCATACAAATACAAACGTGCGTTGTCTAATGCAGGTTATTCTGTGATTACTTTATTGTGTCAAAATTACACTTCCTCTTTAGACGATGTATCCGAAGAGAAAAACCACCGGAATCAGTCGAAAATAGTTCAAAAAAGCTTCCAATATGTGTCAGGTTGCCGAAATCAGTTCGAATTACACGGAAAAAATATAATTTATCGATATGGCATCATTTAGAAGTGTTGACAACGGAGCATACGAGATTCCGACAAGAAGGATAGCAGAGATAAATTAACTACATTCGTACTTATTTGAGGCCAGACGAACAATGTAGTATTGTTTATCAGCGTTATCAGATCATTATTTTCGACCGTTATCATCTTTTCAGGTTATTTATCCCGTTCAAATGTCAAGCCATGTCGCTAGATAGGTTATATACAAGAAATCGATTGATGTCCATTAATCATTATGCCAGAGAGGGTGGATAAGCATGTTTCAGTTACTGTACCCCGCACGGATTAATAAAACCAGGAAATAAAAGTATGCGGCACAGAAAAAGTACATAAATTCTTGGCCGTTATCGAGACGTTACGGAAAGTATGGATGAGGTGTTTCGTTTGAATTGTTCAGTCAACAAGATTAGAATGCAGCCTATTTACATCTATATGAGCTCCACGACTACCAATAAGCAGAATAATAAAACAGAGAAATTTGGCAATGAGTAGACTCGGCGGAAGGCGGAATCGCTTATCTCATGGAAGAGAGCTTCGAACATCTCAATCGACGATCTTTATCGTTATTAAAATTACACTTTTCGTTGTAGTATTTATGGAATTTTTTGCAAATATAAATCCAATAAAGCTTTATAAGAATGATTATGTTTATTTGATAAAAGTTATAAGGCGGATTAATATAAATTGTCATGAAGAGAAACAGTCGTTATTTTTTTGTGTTTGCTTCATTCATCAAAGGCTCACAGTCACTATTTTAATTCTATTTGCGCTTGCTTCGTTAATCAAAGGCTTACGGTCACTATTTTAATTCCAAATATAAAAACCACAGCTTCTTTAGTACAAACAATATTCATAAAAAGTACTCGATTCAGTAGAAAGAATATATTCAATTAAGGTCTGATGATACTTTGTGGTTTCTACAAGCTATTACTCCAGTACGGATGCATGTTCTTTCTTGAATAAAAGCTACAAAAAAGAGAATAATTCCAAAAATAAATCACATCGATCCATAGAGATATAATACATCTACAAGTATGAATAAATGGAATTAGTCTTAGCTGAAAAATAAAAACAATACAACTAACGAAAAATAATTTATTGCTTTTTAAAACTAACAAAACCAAAATTAATGTATAATTCCTTCGTTCAACGATACTCATCGCAATTGTCAAATTTAGGTGCGTTCACCTAACAATCACATTCATACAGCAATTATTATAGCGACAATGACAAAGAAATTATAAAAAAAAAAAATACTTTTAATTTTAAATGCATTACATTTATCTAATTCTAAAAAGCTAATACATTCAAATAATAAGAATTTCTATTAACTCAACTTAAGGAAAATTCCTATGTGATTGAACACACAGCCGTATGCGGTAATTGTTAGTATTAATACATAACGTAATTATTAATGTCGGAATGTCGCATATTAAGATTAAAGTAACATGTGGATTGGAAATAACAGCGTTATAGCATGGTTATAGCAACAAATGAATATTCTTAGCATCTATTTGAAAATTTCTGTTTGCTATTACAACTAATTACAACGCTAATAAAAACTTATAATAAAAGAAAACCAACCATATACCTACCTAGGTAAGTACAATGTTTATATTTTACTTGAGGTTTATATTAATAATTCCTTATGTTCGGTGGTAAAGTATTGAAAGATGCCCAAAAAAAGAAAAAGCCATCTAACATCACGCAAGGGTCGGCGAGTTGATGGATCAAATGTTCGAAGAGGGCCACCTACTGCAGGTAACTACCTACCATTTTAATAATAACATGCTTTATTGTTTAATATTATCCCATACGTGGTACATAAATAAAATTCTATCCTCTTCCCTCATAGTCATTTCACATACAATAAATAGAATAATGTAAGTAAACGTTCACATTCTACATGAAAGAAATTGATTCGGTTATATTTTATTTAACTAGCCCAAAAACATTATCTGAAAATTGATCATTTTATGATTTGCATTAGTGTATCGATAAATACCGATATTTATGTTTTATCCGCTGCTGTAGTTGCAAATTTTAGAGAAAGCGAACTAAATATTTAATATAGTGCAGGTATGTAGAAATATTTGTAGTTTGTTCTTTTCTTTAATATAAATATTTTTAGTCGTTCATTTGTCTATACTCTTTTATATATGCACGTTTCAATAATAATAGGAAAATGACTATCGTTTTGATATTCTTTTACGATATAAAAAAAAAATGTTTCATATGGTAATAATTTTCGCTTTCCATTTCACTTTATATAGTTTTAAGAACACAAATATGTAGATAGTACATGACCGAAAGACCATCTTATGTACTATAAATAATTTTGAAAGAAGCAAATTGGAAGGTTAGTCGTCCCTTTAAAAATACACAGCATGTGTTTTAAAATTATATCTAATGTAAACAATTAAGACTTTAGTATATTGTACATACATACATGCATATAGGGGTGACCTATTAAATATCATGTATCTGAAAATTAACAACTGTTTGCAACAGACACCATCAAGAGACATTAAAATATATATTTTTAATTTATAAACTAATAATGGGCAAGATATTGCTTTTTCGGTTCGAATGCAAATAATTTCACCATCATACAATAGCTAACCTAACTGAAGTCAATAAATGTACTCACAATAAAATAAAACTTAAAGAACACTGTATTAAACAAACAAAAATGATTGGAAACGACGAACAAACTTAAAATAATGTAGCAAAAGAGAGAACTTTTCACTGATTAATAAAGAAAAACTATAGCAAATTTAAAATATTTACTTATAACTATAAATGCGAAGAACATAAACCAGCTGTGAATTGTCAGATTCAGACCACAGATTAGAGAGAGTGGATTGGAAACGATCCGACTACAAAACAGGTTACGCCATCTATAGTCTCATAGCATTTTCGACTTACTGCACTTTTATCCACTGATTGTATTTCCATCTTATTTTAATACATAATATTAGTAAGGGAGATAGATATACTCCACGCATAAAGTGCAATATGTCGAAAACGCTATCAGATGTGCATACATCCCATACACATTTAAATCGTAATAAATATATTCTAGGATTTAAATAGCTTTTCTAAAAAAGTATTTAAACAAATTCACTTTCTACAAATCATTTTCATCACCTTTCATTTAGAAAATTAATAGATACAGAGGTATATTAGAAAAGAAAACTTATAGTTCTATGAATATTTATACTTTTTATTAATAATCTTTTCTATTATCTTAGATAATTATGAGGTATCTCCAAAACTATATCTATACATTTGTGAAATAATTAATATGTAAAACTTATATTGCAGTTTTCTTACTAGGTATTATTTGTCATAATTAAGTATATATCTGGATACCCGACAGCATTTTCACTTTCGATGAGAGATTATGCGCTCACAGTAACCAACAACAATAATTTAGAACAAAAACCCATTATCTTGGTTTTTACAAAGGAAAAGGTAAAAGAGAAATAAAGGAAAAGTTCTGTTGAGCGGATGTGTCACTAAAAAATAAATATTTACATAGAATATTTACATCAAACAAGAAGACATTGCTCACATTAGAAATTATACTACTCCATTTCATATAAATTTTAAAATTATATGATATATGATTAATTTACAAATGATTACAAGTTTTTTTCAACAACTTATTTCAACAAAAAAAAAACTAAACCATATGACAAACAGCGGAATTAAAAAAAAAAAGTACAAAGTGATAATGGTTTCCTCTTTCAAAATTAAAACTTGCTAATTAGAAATAAGAAAGCAAATAAAAAACATTTGTAAATGTACAAAAAAAAAAAAATTTATGCTTCAACAATCGAAGGTACATCGAACGACCCGGCCTCCCAACAGCTACAACAGCACGACAACGCAGTAGCTGTAGAAATGGAAGTTGCTCAAAACGCAATCGTTCCAAATACGTCAACGAATGGCGAATCCAGCTTCACTAGAATGTTCGATCAAACGGTAGTTATTAGTGATAATAACGCTTCTGGAACCGGTAATGAGAGGCCCCGAGAACAGATTCCAGAAGAAATCCCGATCGCATTTCCTGCGGCCAACATCCAACAACCGCAGGTCTATTCGGGTAAGTTAACTTTAAATATGTCAAATTAAATAACTCAAACCATACCATTCAAAGCTATATATTTTTACAAAATACACCGCCGATCATCATTTGCCATATATCCAATGGAAAAATGCAGCATTACATAATAAGATATGCGTAAAAAATACAATTTAAAAGTGATTAATGGATGAGACAAAAGTACACACGCGAAAATATTCAATTTAGCCAATAAAATTTAAATTGCAAACACGAACTAAAGCAAATGACATTTCATTATAAATTACAACATTCAACATTGTCACTACAATTTCAGCAATGATCGTTGATGAAACATATGTAGTCTGCCTACTATATGAATAAATATTAAATACAAAATCACAAAAGAAACATTCACAACGTATGTTGCTATTGCTATGACAATTTCAGAATCTAACTATTACGATTATACCATCATCGATGAACATTTGCTAACCTTTTTCTATTATACGATGCTATAAGAACGACATTCATAACGCGAATGGAATGCAGTTAAAATGGTTAAACGTTTCAGATTCGTCAGATGACGATGAAACAAATCCGCCGTCGAAACGACCACGGAGGGTAGTCGAGGACAATGCAGGACAACAGGAATTGCCTGACAATGCCATCAGTCAACGTTTGGAAGTAGCTTCAAATGATGAACCGATGGCCATATCTCAGCAGAGAGCAAATTCTCCCAATTTGGACGAGGAGATAAGAATCTTCGTGAACGAGGTCCAAAACGAATGGGACGATGTTGAAGGATTGGACATGTACGCTCCAGTTCAAATTGCCGCCCTACCGATCGACTTCAATGACGAAAGGAGGCGTAATAGAATGGCGAATGCCAGGAATCAGGACGTCCTTGAGCAAGCGGACGTTCAAGTGGACGTGGAAAGGCTGCGAAATAATGACGGACAACTACCGACATACTTGGAGGCCACACGCCGTCAAGCGCACGTCTTACATCTTGGACAGATGGGAGGCGAATGTCGTCATTGTCACGCCAAGTTTTTCGTCCGTGAGCGAACAACGGCAGGCGTTTATACTAAGTGTTGCGCCGACGGTACAGTATCACTTCCGCGACCGCAACAAGAGTTCCCGCGAGTACTGCGAGAACTATTCACGGGTCGACACGTTTCGTCCCGCGAATTTAAAAAGAATATTATTGTATACAATAATTGCTTTCAATTTGCCAGCGTACAGGCCAACTTAAGAGATCTTCCCGGGAGAGGACCTTACGTGTATGCCATTCAAGGTCAGATCTATCATCACTATACCGATGTGAATGTCAACCGGGACCGTTACAAGTGTGGACCATTGTATTTCTTGAATCCCGAAGAAGCTACACGTCAGAGGATGGACGATGCTGCCCATTTCAACGTTCTTCCCAACTTGATGCGAACGTTAAGCGACATTCTCCATAATGTCAATCCTTTCGCCAGGCAGTACCGACATCTGTACCGTGTTTACGAGGAACAGAGACGACAGAATCCGGAAGGCCCCCTTCCCAGAGTGTACCTCGAATTCGTCGCTCAACGGCGCGACCGACACGCCAGAGAGATGGATCCCATCGAGGTAAACGAAGTCGCGGCTATCTACGAGTGCAACGAAGCTCAGATGCCCGATCCGAAAATGAAGGTCTTCCTAACGAACGAGGACAATGCAGTCCGAAATATAAATTTGCAAAGCGAATACTGCGACCCGCTAAGTTTTCCATTGCTGTTTCCGACAGGAGAACTAGGATGGAGAATGGACATTCCACTGAACGACAATCGTCCAGGTCGACGCCGGACCCGCGTAAGCCTGTGTCAATATTATGCTTACCTTTTGGCGCACCGCATCGGAGACGATGCAGGCGGCGCATTTAATGTTTTCAGGTTTGCCGGAAAACTAATGCAAAAATTTGTGGTTTGTGCGTACCTCAAAGTGGAAGCGAATCGCATGCACTACATTCGTACGCATCAAGATCAGATGCGCGCTGAAGAGTATCAAGGTCTTGCCGATTTCGTGCGCAACGTTGCAGAAAATCGCGACGTTCCTTTTGGGAGAATAGTCGTTCTCCCATCGAGTTTTAACATGGGTCCCCGTTCGCAAATGCAACGTTTTCAAGATGCAATGGCTGTAGTAAATGTTGTAGGTTATCCGTCGTTATTTATAACGATGACGTGTAATCCGAAATGGCCGGAGATCCTAGAGAACATTCCGCTCAATGACGAGCCGTCAAATCATCCTTTATTGATTTGTCGTGTGTTTCAGATGAAGCTGGAACAGCTTATGGAGGATTTAGTTCAACGCCATGTGATGGGCGTGCCGATTGCCCACCTTTGCGTGATCGAGTTTCAGAAGCGCGGGTTACCACACGCTCACATTCTGATCACGTTAAGACCACAAGATCAACCACTAAATGCCGACCGCATCGATCAACTAATTTCAGCCGAACTACCCGACCCGGCTGAAGGAGATCTGCTAAATTTAGTGGCTACTCATAATTTGCACAGCCCGTGTGGCGCTTACAATCCTAATGCTGTATGTATGCAAGACGGCGTTTGTTTTAGGAAGTTTCCAAAGTATTATTGTAATAATACTAATATTCGCAATGGGCGCGTGACCTATAGACGGCGAAGGGACGGCAGAGTTGTAGAAATGCGAAGGAATAATACCGTTCACCACGTGGAAAACGAATTCGTTGTGCCGTACAACCCGTATTTACTGCTAAAATACAGGACGCATATCAACGTGGAAATATGCACAACCGTTGGATGTGTAAAATATTTATTTAAATATTTTTTTAAATCCGCAGACCAAGCTTTGATCCGCATAGGAGAGGAAAACCCTCCTGCAGCATTGGAACATAACGAAATTAATTCGTATTTGAATGGGCGCTACATTACCGCCCCTGAAGCTTCGTGGCATTTGTTGAGCCTACCATTTCATCAAATGTCCCACCATGTGGAAAGGTAAGAATTATTGCGATTACTTATTTCGCCTGAAGTAAGTAAAAGCACGTAATAATTAATCATAAATTCATTTCTATATTGCAAATTTAAAATGGTATTTTCAATATCGATCGATACAAAAAAAAAAGAATAATCACTTCGAACTGACACGTACCAAAATTCGTGGAAAAGGAATATTATTATACGAAATAAATTTGAAACCGTTACAATAATTAATTAAAAACTTATAAACGAGTTTTGTATATATATATATATATATAAAAGAAAAACGTATGTTTACAATTACATATCTGAAATATAATAAAATTCGTAATGAAATGGTAAATAAATTAAGCTAGAATATAATCATTTAATAATATCGCGATGAGATTGTAAATATGAATTATTATTAATCGAACCAAATTTTGTCTATAGTGATATAATCATCTAAAAACCAAATATTGTAATCCTAAACGAAATCAATAACGGTCAAACACAGTTTCACTTACAAACACCACCTATTTTCTTCAAAAATTTACATTTTCAATCCATTCAAAGCACTACAACAATAACTAATCAATTTCTCACTTAAACTACCATAACAATCTTACATACAAGTTTCGGTTATTCGAATGGTTCGAAATTTCCGACACAATATCATCATTGTTAAAAAAAATCTCAATGTCACAATGGAAATAAAAATTTCAATTTACATTTATTATAATATAAAAAAAAACAATACGATGTTGTGAATTATAAAGTTCTACGCTCTTTATAAAAACCATCATATTCCCAATCATAGAATTTATATTATTTGAAAAAGTACAAAAAAAAATATAAACAATGGATACATACCAAATACCATCACATTCATATTCTCACTAAGATATTATTAACGAAAACATCCGTAACATATTCAACGTTACAATAATAATAATAATGCGATTCTTTTTGCGTACATGAATTTTATAGCTACATTTTCTATGCAAATAAAACTAATCAATTGTTTAATTAAATTCAACAGGTTGGCGATACATTTACCGGGGAGGCATCAGGTTCTCTTCCGTAACGGTGAAGAACAAATCGCAGCCGACGCTGAGCCGACCACGCGTCTCCTTCAATGGTTTGAAACCAATAGAAGGGAACCCGAGGCGAGAGAATTACTATACGGCGAATTCCCGCTGCATTATGTCTGGGACAACAGCACGAAACGCTGGAAGCGACGGCAAAGAACGCCTAAACCGATCGTTCCGAGAATATTTAACGTTTCCATTCGCAATGGAGAACTATATTATCTTCGACTGCTTCTGTTACAGATCAGAGGTGCTACGTCGTTTGATGATATTAAAACCGTGAACGGAGTAGTATGCGAAACGTTCCTGGACGCTTGCAGACTACGAAATCTACTCCAAGAGGACAGAGAATGGTTTCGCAGCCTCGGCGAAGCGACACAGCGAGAGATGCCGAAACAATTGCGAAGGATGTTCGCCTACATCCTAATTTTTGGCACGGTTGAAGATCCACCTGCAATATGGCAACACTTCCGCCACCACATGATGGAAGATTTTCTTCGGCGATTCAACGAAGAACAAGCCGAGAACGCCGCTCTATCCAGGATTCAGTCAATCCTTTTGGTGAGTGGTAAACGATTAACAGACTTTGGTTTACCAGATCCTCCCGATTACGATCCGGCCGAGGAAGATGGTCTCATCGATGTTGAGGGAATCCAACGTGAAAGTGAAAACATGCTAGAACGGCTCAACGTGGATCAACGAAACGTCTATAACTTAGTCATGAGAGCCATTGATGACAATACCGAACAGAGAAGGTTATTCTTCGTCAGTGGTGCCGCCGGTACAGGGAAGACATTCCTGTACAACACCTTAATCACGGCCATACAGGCACGACACCTGAAGACACTGGCAGTGGCGTGGACCGGACTCGCGGCCGCGCTATTGAGAAATGGGAAGACGCTACATAGTACGTTCAGGTTACCGCTTCGTATAGTGGAGAATTCTACGTCGTCGATTAGATTTCAGTCGAACGAAGCAGCCTTTATTAGAGAAGCTAAACTTTTAATTTTCGACGAAGTAAGTATGGCCAGTAGATTGGCTTTCGACGCTATAGAGAAAAGTCTTCGATTTCTTTGCGCCGATGAGAGACCTTTTGGCGGTAAGACTGTTATTGTTGGGGGCGACTTCAAACAATGTTTACCAATCGTAATTGGAAGTGACAGAACAAATATTGTTCAGGCTTCCGTTAAAAGTAGTCAGCATTGGCAACTCTTCGAGGAACAAAAGCTACGTGTCAACATGCGAGTGCAACCCGACGAAGTTGAATTCATTTCTTGGTTAGATAAACTGGGGAATGGTACGTTAGAAGCGGACGAAATTCCACAAGCCAATAATCGAGGCATCATTCGAATTCCCGATAGATGCGTTGTGAATAGTTTAGAACAACTAATCCACAAAGTGTTCGGTCAAGTACGACCGGGGGACGTGCCAAACAAGGCCATTTTGAGCCCGTTCAACAACTGCTGTCAGGAAATTAACAACAAAGTGTTGGATACGATCCAAGGTACTCCCGAACGGATCTACGTAGGCGCCAACTCAATCGTTGCCGAGAGAGAAAATGAAGCCGACAACTTCACGATGGAATTTTTAAACGATCTGAATCCATCCGGTTTTCCACCAACCCGTCTACGTTTGAAAGAAAACACAGTTGTTATGCTATTAAAAAATTTAGACATCCGAAACGGATTATGTAATGGCACACGACTGTTGATCAGGAAACTGGGAGACCATTACGTCGACGCAGAAAAACTCGATAAAGATGGCCAACTATCCGGAAAACGAATTTTCATCCCACGAGTAGACTTTACGTCCGAGGGGGAAGTAAGCCTACCTTTTGTTCTAAAGCGTCGTCAGTTCCCAGTGAAACCAGCGTACGCACTGACCATTAATAAAGCACAGGGCCAAACTTTCGATACGGTAGGCATATGTCTCATAAATCCTGTTTTTCAGCATGGGCAACTTTACGTTGCATTCTCCCGCGCTAGAAAGTTTAATAACGTATTTGTTTTTGTCGCTGAGACGACAAATCAAGGTAAATTAGTGGCAAACAGTAATGCATCATATACACGAAATATCGTATACAAAGAAATTTTGTAATTCTCAAAACCGTTACAGTACAATATGTAATAACATTGGAATTATTCCAATGGTACACCAAATGTGACGAGAATGTACACAAGTTAATGTAACAACATCAATCGATAATGGCATATACACTAGAGTTTGCAGACGGGCGCTGTCGCAAACCAAACACCTGCAGCTATTGCGCAAGGTGGCGATTTCCATATGGTTTAATGGCCAGAATAGTTAAGTTTGGAACGACCCTAAGAGGTACGGGCGACCAGTCGCAAAGTGTAACGAAAAGCCAGCATTTCTCTTACATTTAAACTTAAGTGAATAAAAAAACATACACTTTCACAACGTCACCTAAAAACTTTAACAATATTACAATCGCAATGGTCTTCTACCATCAAAACCGAAAAGTAAGTTATCTCTATAAGCAAACTATTATAATTAGCTAATTACAATCTTCTTTGAATTGATAGATGGTAACTCGCTGCTTTCCTGGGACTTCCTCAGCAGTTCAACACGTTTAAGAGGACTAAAAAAACGCTGCTCTATTCACTTCCAGGTAGTATTACTATAAAAAGTAAAGTATTACTTATTTAAGACATTCCCTCCATTTCATTTCAATTAGGAAATTTCCACGAATCCCTTCTCGAAGGATCGACACACGCAGTCGTATAACTCTTAACCACAAAAAATAAACTTTTATTTATGAATATAATAAAAAGAAAACATCAGTTTCAACAATTTTACATTTTTAAAACGGAAAAATATATACATCAGATTTTACAAAAATAAACTAAACTCTGCGTTATACAAATATGAAAAACGTTGAACTAATTGTTATGAAAACAGTATCTTTATCACCAAAAACAGAAAGTAAGCTATTTATATAATCAAATAATCACAATTAACTAATAACATATTCTTCTGTTATTCCTCAAAATATATACAGAAATTAGAAGAAAAACGGAGAAGTAACCTAGGCATTAGAGCAACTGGCTACATTTCACGGTTTGTTTGCAGTGAAGAAACTAATCGATTGGAGGTATGACTAACTTATTTTTCCACCACTCTTAATGTACACAATTACGGTGTTTGTATCAAATATCTTTATTATTTCAAGTACCTATATTAATTATCAATAAATATAAAATATATACAAAAAAAAAACTAACAAGCACTACGGCATATACCAAAAACAAAGAATTACACACAGCAACAACGAAGAACTTTAACAAATCAAATACAATAGATAAAGGCCTTAAACAGATGAATGCCATTGAAATTATATAACATACAATGTTTGTATGATATATACTACCTTTCTTTTAGATCAGTTCAATGACGACGAGACCACATCGGAAAAAGCATTTGTTAATGGGCTCTCTAAAAAAGAAAACTGAAGTCTTAGCAAAACAAAAACCGGAATGAGTAAGAACAGAAAACTAACCAAAACAAAACAGCAAACTACATTATTCACTTTACGTACAGAGAAAAGATAAATGGAGGAAACGATAAGACGGTAACTTATTGCATTTTACAAATCTTAATATATATGTATTCATTAATATATATTAAATATATATATATAGGCTCTCATAACGTATTCCTTTAGTAAGGATATATAAAATAATATAGGAACATTCCTGATGAAAGAAACAAAGTAAATAATGTATACCTACTGACAAATCTATAGAAAAAACATAATTTGACGACGACTGCACATATTATTAAGGTGATTGTTTCAAACATGTTCGTTATCTTAAGTACGTCAACTGATAATAGAAATATTAAATCTTACAGGTATCAGAAGATCTTCCAAAAGTCAAAAGTTGAGAGCAACAAGCAACAAACATTTACAAACGAAACAAAATAGAAAAAAATCTACATATACTGGAAGAAATAGAAATTATGCACCATATAATGTTCGTTACATATTCGTATATATATATATATATATATATATTAATTAATAGACTATGTATTATTTGGCTTTAGATCAGTTCAACGATGACATGATATGAGAAAATATAAAATAGTCCTCTTAACAAAACGCAGAATCGAGTTCTACAAAATACAAAAGACGAAAACGCTATATTGGGTAGAAATTACTATATATTCCCTTTAAACAGATAATGATAACGTTATTTCCTATTTTCAGAAGTATGTTTTTAATATTCAAAAAATATTACTTAGATGTATGATATAAGAAATAAATATTAAATCTTACAGGTATCAGAAGATCTTCCAAAAGTCAAAAGTTGAGAGCAACAAGCAACAAACATTTACAAACGAAACAAAATAGAAAAAAATCTACCTATACTGGAAGAAATAGAAATTATACACCATATAATGTTCGTTACATATTCGCATATATATTAATAAAATATGTATTAATTTGCCTTTAGATCGGTTCAACGATGACATGATATCCGAAAATAGAAAATAGTCCTCAACAAAAAGCAGAATCGAGTCCTACAAAATCTACAGGACGAAAACGCTATATTAGGTACAAATTACTATTCCCTTGAAACAGATAATGATAACGTTATCTCCTATTTTCAGAAGTATGTTTCTAACATTCAAAAATTATTACGAACTTAAAAAATGTATTCTCAATTTTAAAAACAAAACACATTACAACATATTTTTCTTATATTTTTTTAATGGAACAATTGTAAACAATAAAAATTTTAACACGTTGACTGTCACAATATTTGTGTTTTCAGTGGATTCTACACCGCACTATATATTTCTCTTATTTAACGTAATAGCAATTAAACAATACTTCACACAAAAACATGTGAGAAAATCATATAATTTATACAGCAGTCAACGTATTAACACAAATTTGTTTATTGCAAATGTTATGTAACATATATATGATGTGCACAAACTAACAAATAATATTCAATAAAATAGTAATTTGCCTTTTTTGTTCAAACTCTAATCATCTCTAATGATTAACTATTTTATCGAACTTTATTTGATCACTGCTTTTTATATTGTTAAATTTAAAAATTATCAATATTCCAATGATTATGTAATACATTGGAAAAGTATAATTTTTAAATAATTGAAATTTCAAAAAATTTTCACATTCATTAAAATTTACGCTGTATAATGTTTGTAATATGCATTTTTAAAATATACTAATCTAATAACTACTTTAAAAATTATACTTTTCTATAGCGATTTTAAAAAGAAATATTATTATAAACTATTGTACATATTTAAATGTATATTTATTTAAATATTATTTTTATCACATTATTTCTCTTAAATTACAAGATGTAGATAAGAATGTTTAGCAATAAGATTAAAATTTAACATACAACAATTATGGATTATCAATATACATTATTATTTCCTTAAAATTGTCTTTTAGAATTTCGTATTTAATTTTGCTCAAAGATAAAAAATAAACATTATATTTTATAATTCTAACTATTTTCATTACTGTAAAACTTACTTATTATTAAATTGATTGTAATTAGTACTTTAATAAAAAAAAAATGATTGCAGAAATACGTGATTTTATTACCATTTTATTGACAACAATTAATACAATAGCTATTCAAAAATTATAAATTTTATCAAAAAGACGAGCAAAAGTTATCTGAGTTATCCTTACAGCGTGACACGCAACATCGAATCTTTTAGTGAGGCGCTTAAAAATGAAATTAAAAAAAAAAACACCAAAAAATTTCCCAAGGTCAAATAGTTATAATATATAATATAAATAACTTATTCCGCTCATTAAATGCTGAGAATTAAGTTCTCAACATCAAATACAAAATTACACACTTTGAAAAATAGGTACGAATTGATAGTTGCTGCGCTTATTAGATGCGGCGAAAGCCCATTTGAAATATAAAAAACACATCAATTAATTTCAGATGCCAGGATATGTATCCCATTTACTTTTTCTTCTATAACTCATTGTTTTATAATAAACAATAATAGAGGTTAGATATCTTTTATCTACTAAATTAAATGTTACAATTACAGTTCTTTTTAAATAAATAATTATTTCAAAATGTGTCAACAAATTTATACCTGAGAATTGGCACCAACTGTTATTGAGAAAAAAATCCAAGACAACCTTCAAACCTGAAGTTAGGTACGTGCAGTTATTCTTGAAAGAATCGGTGATAACAAATAGTGAAGGAATAACAGTTACTGATAACAGTTATCAAAATATCGTTAATCTGTAACCTACAATGACAAATATCATTTGCGCATACTCCAGGATTTCAGATCTTCAGACAGTTTCAAATTGTTGAAGAAACAGATGCAGAAATGTGCTTCAAATATAATTATTATAAAATAATGTCTATTGAAACATCTCGACGATACAGTTGGTACATGCAAAAGGAACCGTTCTTCTATGTGATATTCGACGCTTTTATGAACAGGCACATCATAGCAATAATATCTAATTTCAATATAAGATAGTCGATATCTCTGTGGAATATTTAGAGCTCAATGCGCATGCGCTTAGTCATGCAAACACAAACGTGCATCGTCGAATGCAGGTTGTTCTGTGATCATTTCATTGATTACAAAATATTGTATAAATTGGCATTAAATTATTGTATAATTTAATATATACATTTCAATAATACAAATAAAGGAAAAAGAAAATTTTTCATTATATATAGAATTTTTCATTTGAACTTCTCTAACATTTCCAAGATCTCTTTTGAAATTATTTGTAATATATCATTATAAATTGTTATTTGTTCCTTTAAAATATTGTTTTCGTCATGATTGCATATGTTACCTACGTAACAATTAATGTGATGACAAAATCAATTTCTAAAATTGTACAGTATATACATATACTATTATGATAACAAAAATATGTCTCCATTATACTCTGTATCACTGTTAATTATTTTTGACCAAGCATTTTAATTATATTCATAATTTGTCAACTCTTCCAGACATATAAAATATAAATATAAATAATAAGAAGAAATCACATTCATACTACAGTAACGTAATGGTACTATTTCAATCAACATGACAGATAATTATGAATACAATTTCCGAAAATTATTTACTGTTTCATTTATACTTACGTATTTTACACTTTATTATTTGTTTCATGGTAAACATTGAAATATCATTTTATATTTCTATAGTCGTACACAATTGTATAACATATGCCTTATATATACCGCGAATTGCTACATTTATCGATGGATCCACTATTTAAACTACATCGTTGTTTAGGATATTGGTTAAATAGTGATAAAATATAATCGGTAAATCCATCCGTTAATAAAGCAATTCGTCTATATAGGTACTCTGGATGCAAATACCAATTCTATACATTCGTCAAAGAATAAATTAAAAAAGAAAATTAGTATCACTTATAGCATAAAATACATTACACAAACGCAATGAATATGTTTTTAATTAGAGATACCGATTTTATATCCTACACGCGGTAAAATTTTCAATATAAAAATTGCTTCATATTAATTACAGTGATTAACGGGAAAGCATTTATTTAATGGCATTACACCGACATTCATACACTTTCTTAAACTACTGTAATGTAATTCCTTTACATACACGGGCAGTACTATATAGATATTGAAACTATAACTTAGGATATTTGGCATAATATATAAAATAATAACTATTATTCAAATATACAAATACAAAAAATAGAATTACGATAATAGCACACTTCTATCAAGCAAACGTCAAACACCTGGCAAACATGTTATGAAAAAAAAACAAAAAAAAAAAACAATTTTTTTATTGTAGTAGCTGAAAAAAACCAAATAATAAGCATAGAACATTTTAAAATACATTATAAACTTACTATATTAATTAAAATGAGCATGCGCTCCTTTAAAAAATTTTATATTGTTGATCATTTTCGCGCTGTAACAAATATAGATTATTTAGATATATAGTAATTAAATCTTTTTAAAACCTTACGTATTTCTGTTCCGCCGCCGGCCTCCACGGCGACCACGGCGTCGCCCCCTCCACTGCCACGGGGCAGCCGCCGTGGCCACTTCCGGTGGCGGGTCCACCGCTGGCGCCGCTGGCGCCGCCGGCGCCGCCGGCTCCGGCTCCACCGGCGGCGTCGCCGGTTCAGGTGCTTCAACTTCCATCGTCATCATATTCTTATTATCATTCTGTCAATTTCAAAACCATATATAATTTGTATTAAAATTAATTAAACAGACGAATTTTCATAAATTTAAACATTATGCTAACAGATACTATTTCCCCTTTAAACATAGTCCAATAGTACTGCTATATACACCACGTGAGAACAGTTGTCCAGTATTGTTGTTATGAATTTAGAAACGTTTTCCAGTGCGGATTTGAGTTTTCCGACAGAGACTTTTACAATGTGCAATTAGAAACTAATATTAAAGGAAATATTAATATATAGGGCGCAAAAACTAACAAACGATTTTTCAGAAATGACATAAGATATAATTTTCTACCAAAATCAGACAATATTGACATGACTATTCAATTCGCTATAACATGATCGATATTTCCATCAATATTGTCCTCCGTCAATATTAAACTAATAACTTTGTTCGCAATACAAATCTCGAACATATTCCGATTATATTTTAGACATATCAAATGCGTATACACTCCGCCGAACATATTCACAATTTCTTCTTCCGCAAAGGGCGATATTCGTGAGTAAGACGATAGAGAGTGCCATTGCGAAGTAATTGACCCAATTTCGGTAGTATCGTACATATTTATATCCACATTTAATAGTGAAACTCATCACAAATTTCGCATTTCTGATTAAAATTCATTATAAATTGCATATTTTTCATGATAATTCGCTATATTATATATATTCTTCTTTAGATTTGTTATTAAATTGAACATTTTGCATACAAATCGTTATATAATGCAGATTTCCATGGACAATCGTGAAACTTATATATATATTTTTGGTAAATGCCGTTATTAATGAAAAAATCGAAAAGTATCTGCAAAATATGACGTAATAAATTAAATAATTACAATTACTTAATAGTCGGCGAAAGCGATAGCGTGAAATATATTACAATTTCGTCCCTCAACGCGCGGACATTAAAAAATGTACTTCTGACGCATTGCGCTTGACAGCATGTTACGACGGATCAAGCACACAACGGAGTGTCCTAAATGTGTTCCGCGAACAATTGATATTTTGCACGCAAGATGATATAACTCCACCGCGAACGGAAATATTTTTATTGCGCACACTCATTTGAATTTCTACCGCGAACGAAACTAATATCAAAAATCTTAATAATTATCAAGTGTCTACTTAATACTGGCACAACTGATATATCTAAAGCGCTATACTATACTAAAAATAAATTAAAAACTTAAAAACGATACTCACCATGGTATAATAATTTAAGATATGACATTTTCAAATAAAAGGTTTCCTTAGAAACGAAATTCAAATATTTCGTATGTGAGGGATTACTAGAATCGCGGGCCACTATTTGAATAGCTTACGTTGCCAACGGAACGCGATGAATCATAAATGTAGTGTGAAAAAATAAGAAAGCAACATTAAATACATTTTCAATGTCTTGAGTGAGTATAAAATAAATTAGCGATTGGAATTTATAATAATATCGGGGGGCTAACATTATGAATTACCGTATTTTCCTGTGAAATGTCAAATTACCCATAAACAATAATATATAAACCCGTAATTTATAATCGATTTTGATGGACTAGATTAGCGTACTGGCGACGCGCGGTGGTTATTCATCAAACACGGTAATGGATTGGGTTTCGAATCCCCTAACTGGGAGCTAAAAAAAAAAAAAAAAAAAAAAAAAAAAAAAAAAAAAAAAAAAAAAAAAAAAAAACCGTTTTATATATATTTTAATTAATCTTTTTGTTCGACCAACACCGAAGCCTCTTCTAACTAAAAAGAGCAGAAAACCGGAGCGAACATGCTTTAAAAACGCGCAAAACATAAATCCTTAGCGGTATGTTTTAAATGGTTATCCCCGATGTCATTTTGACAGATCTGTCATTCGCCGAGTCAGACGCAAATGTCAACACAACAGCAGATCGGCTGGTCTGCCGAGTGGGGGCGCAAGTGGTGCGTTGCAAGTGGAGCGCTGGCTTTCTACTTTCTGCAGAGTTGGTGCAGCCAGTGGACATCGAACGACTAATTAATTGGGTGGGTGAACCGGACCGGCTTTCTAGTTATAACTAATAAAAGGCATCCGTTTGGCGTGCCCGGTAAGAGTAGTGTCGGAACCCCTTGAAAAAGTTTGCCGGGAATCACCCCACGTACCGATCCCGGCTAAAAGGAGAGATATTTTTGTAAGGCGCGAAACGACAGTCGCACGGGAACAGTCGGGGTGTCGTTCGTCGTCGAAAGCGAAAAAACGCGCAAATCTTTTTTAAAATTTCCATTTTCTCCGAATTTCGGTAACGGGCAGCCAATGTAGACGGCCGTGGAACGTACGCCATTAAGCCTATAGGCGCCTCTTGGCGGAAGGTTCGAACGCATATTCTCAACGTACGCGCGCTACTTAAAAGGAGAGATGCTTTTGAAAGACGCGAATCGATCCTCGCCCCCGGCCGCGCCGATCACTTTCCATCGTTGAAAGCGAAAAAACGCGCAAATCTTTTTCGAAATTTCCATTTTTCTCGATTTAGGGTAACGAACAGTCAATGCGGCTAAATTGCCTAGGAGAAATGTCACATTCCCCGTCGCGATCGGTCAAAATACCCAACTTCGATCGCGAAAATTGGCACGTTTAAAATCGCCCGGGTGCCGCACGAATGTCGAAAATAGGTTGGGGGGACTTTCGTTTTTCGTAATCGACCGAAAAAAGGGGCGAAAATGTTTAAATATCCGCGCGAGAGACGAAATTATGACCCCGTGTTTTCGCAGTTCGATTTCCATTTATTGTCAAATATGGCGCCTAGAACGCAAATGTCAAATTTACCGCTGATCTTTAAGCGATGTTTGCGATGAGAAAAACGACCTTAATCTTTCGAAAAATATGCCACATCTCTTCTAAAAAGTATTAAGTTAGCGAATCCAGTCCGAAACGCGACCGGCACCCGTATTTACCGAGATATAAGACCGTTTCTGGCAGGCTGTCATCGGTTAACTACATGTGGAATGATTGCCGCTTTTAAAGTTGGATTTGAACCGATTGGAAAGGTCTGACAATGTTTTGAAGCTTAAAAAGGGTCGAGTACACCTCTATATTACTATTAATACCTCGATTTTTAAATTTAAGATCACCACCGATATAAATACTACATCGATGTGTCCGAACGTCAGATGCATACTTTTACGCTCAAAAGCGGCTTTTGTGGGGGCGATATCGTTCGAGAAATGAATAATTTACCAAGGCTAAGGTCCTAAGTACCTAAAAAAAGCAAAATATCTAGCTAAATGCTCAAAATTTCACAAATTTTTTGATATCTGGACTATACATATCCCAACAATCGGAAAGGTTATATCCTCATAGATGTGTACTTTCAAAGGTGATAATCACAGTTTATAAAGGTTTCTCGGTGGAAGTATGCAATAATATGTGTTTCAGGCATCATCACAGACAGCCGCACCAAGAATATCAGCAAGTATCACATAACCGTTTAGACACGCTCTCTGCTATTTCATACGTAACATGTCCGTTAATAAATCAAGTTTTATCGAATGAATGAGTACCTATATCTTATAATTTCGCACTTACCAGTTATAAATTACAATTACGATGGAGAGAATATTGTTCGACGGAATTGAAATTGATCGAAGGTTTTGAAAATATCTTCCCATATATTCAGAAATCTAATGGTAATAGATTGGGATTGATGTTCACCCTGATGATTTTCTTAACATTTTTAACACACAATATTAATAGATAAAACTCAACGACATTTCGGTTTCTTTCAAAAATTACCGTTATTTGAGGCAAGTTACGGTGAAAAGTCAAGGTCAAATATGAAATATCAAACCAGGTTCTCTATATATTTAACAAATTGACAGACATCTAGCGATTCTCTGTAAAGATCGATGAAATAAAGTTATATATTATCACTATTGTCGTTACATTTCTTAGTTATCAATTTTTAGTTCTGCCGCTCATTAAATGCTCAGGTTTACGTTTTAAAGTTCAAATATAAAAATTGCACACACTGATTTTATTGCAACCACTCGATCAATACATTTTATGAACACAACGAATTTATAGATATTCTCACTGGCACATCATGTGCAAATAACTTCCGCAATATGTTTCGATATTTCTTCGCACTGCCAAAATTTATTGAGATCATCACAGACAGCGGCACCAAGGATATCATCAATTCGCACATAACGTGGGCTGGAAATTTAGATACGCACAACAAGACGATTTAATCGATTTTTCCAGTGACAAAATCTACATGACAGAACCTCCTCCTCCTCGATAATTCTTTCCACTTAAACAGCAACACCAATCAACTGCAAACTATATCATACAGATGCCAGGATGTATGGCCCCATTTACATTTTCTTAGATTTTCTTCTACAACACATTGGTTTATAATAAACGATAACAGAGGTTAGATATGTTTTACCTTCAAACAATCGGAAATAATAACTGCTTATTGTATAGGTACATCTGTTGTTAAAAGCATATACGAAATGCTAACGACGTTTGTACATCTTTTAATTTCAAGTTTCATTAAAAATACATCATACAACGGAATTGTTTAACACTGTCAATCTAGACCATAGAATAACCAAACTAGACCAAATAAACAGTATATTATACCAGTGTTGCCACCGCTGAGAAGTTTTAATAATAGATTTTCTTTCCGGCGTAATCATAATTTTTTAAGGCCAAAATAAAAGAACATCCTCCCATATGAAAAACGTAATAGATTTTTCGCTTAATGTAACATGGTAATAGCGTGGAGCCAATTGTAATAGATCTGTTACGAAAGTAATAGCAGTGGGAACACTGGTATGTATTGTCAAATCCAAAGTGAAGTTAGTGTAACTTATGACAGCACACTACATCTGTGTGCGTGTGTCCACGCGTGCGCGTACATTAAATACATTTTCATGTCGTGAGTTAGTATAAAATAAATTATCAATTTGAATTTATAATAATATCGGGGGGGGGCTAACATTATGAATTACCGTATTTCCATATGAAACATTAAATTACCCCTAAAGAATAATATATAAAGCCGTTTTTAGAATCATTTCACAGTTACCACGATAGTGGATAGTTGGTTATGGACGGGTAACAAGCCCGCTCTCGAATCCGAAGTTAGCGCTAACATTTTTAAACATTTTTCTTCTACATTGTGCGCGAATTTAAAAAATTCAAATTTACATACCTACTGATACAAATTTGGTAAATTTTGCATATGCTGTGTCCCTGGGGATAGATGACAATTATTTCACATTTAATTATTAAAATAGAGACTGTGGGTATAATGTTTAAATAAGAAACGCGAATAACCGGGTGGTGTCAATTTTCAAGTTTCGTTATTAGCAAAATGAATATACGGGGTGGTGAGAATTTTCACGTTCTCATGATTACAATATATACAGAGTGTACAATTAATTACGAAAAAATAATATACAGGGTGGTGAGAATTTTCACGCTTTATTATTACAATATATACAGAGTGTACAATTAATTACGAAAAAATAATATACAGGGTGGTGACAATTTTCACGTTTTGTTATTACAATATATACAGAGTGTGGAATGTTTAATTCAAAAAAATTAATATACTGGATGTACCGACGATCCCAATCCAATCACACAAATATTCGACTGAGACGCGAAGCGTCCAGTCTTTTTACAAGTGACAGGCAAGAATTAAGAAAAAAGGAATATACAGGGTGTACCGACGATCCCAAACCAATCACACAAATATTCGACTGAAACGCGAAGCGTCCAGTCTTTTTACAAGTGACAGGCAAAAATTAAGAAAAGAGGAATATACAGGGTGTACCGACAATCCCGAACCAATCACACAAATATTCGACAAAGTGACAGCCAAGAATTAACAAAAAAAGGAATATACAGGGTGTACCGACGATCCCGAACCAATCACACAAATATACGACTGAGAGGCGAAGCGTCCAGTTTTTTTACAAGTGACAGGCAAGAATTAAGAAAAAAGGAATATACAGGGTGTACCGACGATCCCGAACCAATTACACAAATATACGACTGAGACGCGAAGAGTCCAGTTTTTTTACAAGTGACAGGCAAGAATTAAGAAAAAAGGAATATACAGGGTGTACCGACGATCCCGAACCAATTACACAAATATACGACTGAGACGCGAAGAGTCCAGTTTTTTTTACAAGTGACAGGCAAGAATTAAGGAAAAAGGAATATACAGGGTGTACCGACGATCCCGAACCAATCACACAAATATACGACTGAGAGGCGAAGCGTCCAGTTTTTTTACAAGTGACAGGCAAGAATTAAGAAAAAAGGAATATACAGGGTGTACCGACGATCCCGAACCAATTACACAAATATACGACTGAGACGCGAAGAGTCCAGTTTTTTTACAAGTGACAGGCAAGAATCAAGAAAAAAGGAATATACAGGGTGTACCGACGATCCCGAACCAATTACACAAATATACGACTGAGACGCGAAGAGTCCAGTTTTTTTACAAGTGACAGGCAAGAATTAAGGAAAAAGGAATATACAGGGTGTACCGACGATCCCGAACCAATCACACAAATATACGACTGAGAGGCGAAGCGTCCAGTTTTTTTACAAGTGACAGGCAAGAATTAAGAAAAAAGGAATATACAGGGTGTACCGACGATCCCGAACCAATCACACAAATATACGACTGAGACGCGAAGAGTCCAGTCTTTTTACAAGTGACAGGCAAGAATTAAGAAAAAAGGAATATACAGGGTGTACCGACGATCCCGAACCAATCACACAAATATACGACTGAGACGCGAAGAGTCCAGTCTTTTTACAAGTGACAGGCAAGAACTAAGAAAAAAGGAATATACAGGGTGTACCGACGATCCCAAACCAGTCACAGGTGTAGACGGAGGTTAGCGGAAAGTGGTACGGTTTGGCTGGTCTGCTGAGTTGGGACGTAAGTGGTGCGTTCCAGGTGGAGCGCGGGCTTTCTACTTTCTGCCGAGTGGGGGCGGTAAGCGGACATCGAACGACAAATTAATAGTGTGGGTGAACCGGACCGGCTTTCTAGTTATTATAACTAATAAAAGGCATCCGTTTGGCGTGCCCGGTAAGAGTAGTGTCGGAACCCCCTGAAAAACTCGGTGGTATTTGTCGTCGTTATACGGACGGGCTAATTGAGGGGAACGGGGGCGAAAGAGGGGGCGCGCCCGTTCGCTCTGCATAGGCGTATCCCTTTCCGTCGTCGAAAGCGAAAAGACGCGCAAATCTTTTTCGAAATTTCCATTTTCTCCGAATTTCGGTAACGGGCAGCCAATGTAGACGGCCGTGGAACGTACGCCATTTACCGCTATAGACGCCTCTTGCCGGAAGGTTCCAACGCATATTCTCCACGTACGCGCGCTACGTAAAAGAAGAGATGTTTTTGAAAGGCGCGAATCGATCGTCGCTCCCGGCCGCGCCGATCATTTTCCATTGTTGAAAGCGGAAAAACGCGTAAATCTTTTTCGAAATTTCCATTTTCTCCGAATTTCGGCGACGGGCAGCCAATGCCCACTGATACCCGCTAAATTGCCTAGGAGAATTGTCAGATTACGCGTTCGAATTGTCAAAATATCGCAATTTCGAACGGTGATCTGTGATTAATAAGGCGACGAAGTCGCCCGTGTATCGCGCCGAACGGCAGCAGGGAAGTCTCATCTATCGGAAAATGACGAGAAACCGGCGCGAAATACGTAAAAGAACGCGCGATAACCGAATGCGTCGGGGTATGTTTTTGGCAAAAAGTGCCCTATACCGTTTTGACACGTGCGTCAGTTGCCGATAAATTCCAGTGTCAACAGTATGTAGGACCGTTACATCGTCGTGCATTTCGTACAAAAAAAACGCGCAATGTGGTTCGAGAAGTTTGTAATCGTCATCACAGAAGCATCGTGGACACAAAGCGAGAAAAAACGGAAGCGAAAACGAGTAATTAATCGCGATAAAACATCGCATCTCGGACGCTGTCACATTCGGATCCGCGCTGTTAATATCCAGCAGCCCTCAGATAAATTTGACGGTTGAAAACCGGTAAGTACGGCTCCATTCTTAACAAATTACCGCATTCTAATCGACTTCTGTTGTAAATTGTAGGTCTATTTGGAAAACGTCAGATCCACAGAGATGTATTCTTTCGTTGAAAAGTGGTGCTTCTAGGGCGGCCAATTCGCTCGAGAGACCGACAATCGACCAACACCGAAGTCTCTTCTAACTAAAAAGAGCAGAAAACCGGAGCGAAATGCAGAAAGAAACGCTCAAAATATAAATCCTTAGCAGTATGTTTTACATGGTTATCCGATGTCATTTTGACAGATCCGCAAATGTCAACACGACAGCACGTCTTCGGATCGTTAAAACATGAATTTGGAGTGAAAAGCCACAAGGTGGTTTGAAAAATTGGTGAAATGTCCAAGCACGAAGTGAAAGCCGAAGCGAAAGTGTGTTATTAATCGGAATATATCAACACTTTAGGAAGCTATGATATTCGGATCGAAATTGCCGCTGTTAATGTTAAGGAGAGCACATTTATAAGCTCTCAGATTAATTTGCAGTTTGATATACGGTAGGTACGCCTCTATTCTTAATAAATTAGCGCATTCTAATCGACTTCTGTTGTAAATTGTAGGTCTATTTGAAAAACGTCAGATCCACAGAGATGTATTCTTTGGCTGAAAAGTGATCCTTCTAGGGCGGCCAACTCGCCCGATAAATCGACAATCGACCGACAGCGAGGTCTATTCTAACTAAAAAGAGCAGAAAACCGGAGCGAACATGCTTTAAAAACGCGCAAAACATAAATCCTTAGCGGTATGTTTTAAATGGTTATCCCCGATGTCATTTTGACAGATCTGTCATTCGCCGAGTCAGACGCAAATGTCAACACAACAGCAGATCGGCTGGTCTGCCGAGTGGGGGCGCAAGTGGTGCGTTGCAAGTTGAGCGCTGGCTTTCTACTTTCTGCAGAGTTGGTGCAGCCAGTGGACATCGAACGACTAATTAATTGGGTGGGTGAACCGGACCGGCTTTCTAGTTATAACTAATAAAAGGCATCCGTTTGGCGTGCCCGGTAAGAGTAGTGTCGGAACCCCCTGAAAAACTCGGTGGTATTTGTCGTCGTTATACGGACGGGCTAATTGAGGGGAACGGGGGGGAAAGAGGGGGCGCGCCCGTTCGCTCTGCATAGGCGTATCCCTTTCCGTCGTCGAAAGCGAAAAGACGCGCAAATCTTTTTCGAAATTTCCATTTTCTCCGAATTTCGGTAACGGGCAGCCAATGTAGACGGCCGTGGAACGTACGCCATTTACCCCTATAGGCGCCTCTTGGCGGATGGTTCGAACGAATATTCTCAACGTACGCGCGCTACTTAAAAGGAGAGATGCTTTTGAAAGGCGCGAATCGATCGTCGCCCCCGGCCGCGCCCATCACTTTCCATCGTCGAAAGCGAAAAAACGCGCAAATCTTTTTCGAAATTTCCATTTTCTCCGAATTTCGGCGACGGGCAGCCAATGCCCACTGATACCCGCTAAATTGCCTAGGAGAATTGTCAGATTACGCGTCCGAATTGTCAAAATATCGCAATTTCGAACGGTGATCTGTGATTAATAAGGCGACGAAGTCGCCCGTGTATCGCGCCGAACCGCACCAGAGAAGTCTCATCTATCGGAAAATGACGAGAAACCGGCGCGAAATACGTAAAAGAACGCGCGATAACCGAATGCGTCGGGGTATGTTTTTGGCAAAAAGTGCCCTATACCGTTTTGACAGGTGCGTCAGTTGCCGATAAATTCCATTGTCAACAGTATGTAGGACCGTTACATCGTCGTGCATTTCGTACAAAAAAAACGCGCAATGTGGTTCGAGAAGTTTGTAATCGTCATCACAGAAGCATCGTGGACACAAAGCGAGAAAAAACGGAAGCGAAAACGGGTAATTAATCGCGATAAAACATCGCATCTCGGACGCTGTCACATTCGGATCCGCGCTGTTAATATCCAGCAGCCCTCAGATAAATTTGACGGTTGAAAACCGGTAAGTACGCCTCCATTCTTAACAAATTACCGCATTCTAATCGACTTCTGTTGTAAATTGTAGGTCTATTTGGAAAACGTCAGATCCACAGAGATGTATTCTTTCGTTGAAAAGTGGTGCTTCTAGGGCGGCCAATTCGCTCGAGAAACCGACAATCGACCAACACCGAAGTCTCTTCTAACTAAAAAGAGCAGAAAACCGGAGCGAAATGCAGAAAGAAACGCTCAAAATATAAATCCTTAGCAGTATGTTTTACATGGTTATCCGATGTCATTTTGACAGATCCGCAAATGTCAACACGACAGCACGTCTTCGGATCGTTAAAACATGAATTTGGAGTGAAAAGCCACAAGGTGGTTTGAAAAATTGGTGAAATGTCCAAGCACGAAGTGAAAGCCGAAGCGAAAGTGTGTTATTAATCGGAATATATCAACACTTTAGGAAGCTATGATATTCGGATCGAAATTGCCGCTGTTAATGTTAAGGAGAGCACATTTATAAGCTCTCAGATTAATTTGCAGTTTGATATACGGTAGGTACGCCTCCATTCTTAACGAATTACCTCATTCTAATCGACTTCTGTTGTAAATTGTAGGTCTATTTGAAAAACGTCAGATCCACAGGGATGTATTCTTTGGCTGAAAAGTGATCCTTCTAGGGCGGCCAACTCGCCCGATAAATCGACAATCGACCGACAGCGAGGTCTCTTCTAACTAAAAAGAGCAGAAAACCGGAGCGAACATGCTTTAAAAACGCGCAAAACATAAATCCTTAGCGGTATGTTTTAAATGGTTATCCCCGATGTCATTTTGACAGATCTGTCATTCGCCGAGTCAGACGCAAATGTCAACACAATAGCATGTCGTGGGACCGTTAAAACATGAATTTGGAGTGAAAAGCTACAACGTGGATCGGAATATATCAACACTTTAGGAAGCTATCATATTCGGATCCGAAATTGCCGCTGTTAATATATTATACATTTATTTATCACAAAGTTTAATTAAAGCGAGAATTATTCACCTTGCATCAGCTCCTCTTAAATACCTCATTAAATTAGTTACCTCATAAGATTTTTATTTATGAAAGCATATCCAAAACCTAATACTAATTTTCTACTTCAGAACGTATTCAAATATAAAAACTGCACACACTGATTTTATTGAAACCACTCGATCAATACATTTTATGAACACAACGAATTTATAGATATTCTCACTGGCACATCATGTGCAAATAACTTCCGCAATATGTTTTGATATTTCTTCGCACTGCCAAAATTTATTGAGATCATCACAGACAGCCGCACCAAGGATATCATCAATTAGCACATAATGTGGGCTGGAAATTTAGACACGCACAACAAGACGATTTAATAGATTTTTCCAGTGACAGAATCTACATGACAGAACCTCCTCCTCGATAATTCTTTCCACTTAAACAGCAACACCAATCAACTGCAAACTATATCATACAGATGCCAGGATGTATGGCCCCATTTACATTTTCTTAGATTTTCTTCTACAAAACATTAGTTTATAATGAACAATAACAGAGGTTAGATATGTTTTACCTTCAAACAATCAGAAATACTTCCATTTTGATAACTGCTTATTGTATCATTGGTACATCTGTTGTTAAAAGCATATACGAAATGCTAACGACGTTTGTAAATCTTATAATTTCAAGTTTCATTAAAAATACATCTTCAAATACAACGGAGTTGTTTAACACTGTCAATCTAGACCATAGAATAACCAAACTAGAGCAAATAAACAGTATATTATACCAGTGTTGCCACCGCTGAGAAGTTTTAATAATAGATTTTCTTTCCAGCGTAATCATAATTTTTTAAGGCCAAAATAAAAGAACATCCTCCGATATGAAAAACGTAATAGATTTTTCGCTTAATGTAACATGTTAATAGCGTGGAGCCAATTGTAATAGATCTGTTACGAAAGTAATAGCAGTGGGAACACTGGTGTGTATTGTCAAATCTAAAGTGAAGTTAATGTAACTTATGACAGCACACTACATCTGTGTGCGTGTGTCCACGCGTGCGCGTACATTAAATGCATTTTCATATCGTGAGTGGATATAAAATAAAGTAGCAATTTCAATTTATAATAATATTGGACATGAATAATAAAAGTTAGCAAAATATAAAATTTACATACTGATACAAATTTGGTAAATTTGCATATGCTGTGTCCCTGGGGATAGATGACAATTATTTCACATTTAATTATTAAAATAGAGACTGTGGGTATAATGTTTAAATAAGAAACGCGAATAACAAAAGAAAGAGAAACGCGCAAACTTCTTACACGAAATATTGATTTCGAAATGCGTTTAGCACAGATAAATACATCGTTATGTAACTACAAGTACAATACTTCACTGGCACACTAGCTATTTTCAAAATTACAGCTGCACTTCTGAAATTTATCACCAAGTGATCGGTGAGAGCACAGCAATCTCTGAATCTTCAAATTCTTCAAACGTACCTTCACTGTTAAAAGATGCATTGGTGTACATAGATCGGATTTTTCGTATTATAATCCTTAGTAAATAAGTAATTACCAGTATGAAATTACCCTATAAGATATATATATGTTTATTTATCACCAAGTATAATTAAAACAACAATTATTTACCTTGCATGGGTTCCTCTTAAATATTTCTTTAAATTAGTTACCTCATAAAATTTTTATTTATGAAAGCATATGCAAAACGTAATACCGATTTTCTACTTCAGAACGTGGCGCGTACATTAAATACATTTTCAATGTCGTGGGTGAGTATAAAATAAATTAGCAATTTGAATTTATAATAATATCGGGGGGCTAACATTATGAATTACCGTATTTTCCTGTGAAATGTCAAATTACCCATAAACAATATAATATATAAACCCGTAATTTAGAATCGATTTTGATGGACTAGATTAGCGTACTGGCGACGCGCGGTGGTTATTCATCAAACACGGTAAAATGGATTCGGTTTCGAATCCCCTAACTGGGAGCTAAAAAAAAAAAAAAAAAAAAAAAAAAAACCGTTTTATATATTTTAATCTGTTTGTTGGACCTACACCGAAGCCTCTTCTAACTGAAAAGAGCAGGAAACCAGAGCGAAAATGCTTTAAAAACGCGCAAAACATAAATCCTTAGCGGTAGGTTTTACATGATTATCCGATGTCATTTGACAGATCTGTCATTCGCCGAGTCAGACGCAAATGTCAACACAACAGCAGATCGGCTGGTCTGCCGAGTGGGGGCGCAAGTGGTGCGTTGCAAGTGGAGCGCTGGCTTTCTACTTTCTGCAGAGTTGGTGCAGCCAGTGGACATCGAACGACTAATTAATTGGGTGGGTGAACCGGCCGGATTTTCTAGTTACTAATAATAAAGCGATAGATGTGAGCGTACCTCATTTAGCGCTGTAGACGCCTCCCGAAAAAAATCGGTGGTATTTGTCGTCGTTATACGGACGGGCTAATTGAGGGGGGAGGGAGGGAAAGAGGGAGCGCGCCCGTTCGCGCTGCATAGGCGTATCCCTTTCCGTCGTCGAAAGCGAAAAGACGCGCAAATCTTTTTCGAAATTTCCATTTTCTCCGAATTTCGGTAACGGGCAGCCAATGTAGACGGCCGTGGAACGTACGCCATTTACCGCTATAGACGCCTCTTGCCGGAAGGTTCCAACGCATATTCTCCACGTACGCGCGCTATGTAAAAGAAGAAATGTTTTTGAAAGGCGCGAATCGATCGTCGCCCCCGGCCGCGCCAATCATTTTCCATTGTTGAAAGCGGAAAAACGCGTAAATCTTTTTCGAAATTTACATTTTCTCCGAATTTCGGCGACGGGCAGCCAATGCCCACTGATACCCGCTAAATTGCCTAGGAGAATTGTCAGATTACGCGTCCGAATTGTCAAAATATCGCAATTTCGAACGGTGATCTGCGGTTAATAAGGCGACGAAGTCGCCCGTGTATCGCACCGAACGTCACCAGAGAAGTCTCATCTATCGGAAAATGACGAGAAACCGGCGCGAAATACGTAAAAGAACGCGCGATAACCGAATGCGTCGGGGTATGTTTTTGGCAAAAAGTGCCCCATACCGTTTTGACAGGTGCGTCAGTTGCCGATAAATTTCAGTGTCAACAGTATGTAGGTCCGTTACATCGTCGTGCATTTCGTACAAAAAACGCGCAAAGTGGTTCGAGAAATTTGTAATCGTCATCACAGACGCATCGTGGACACTAAAGCGAGAAAAACGGGGGCGAAAACGTGTTATTAATCGCGATATAACATGGAATTTTGGACGCTGTCACATTCGGATTCGGATCCGCCGCTGTTAATATCCAGCAGCCCTCAGATGAATTTGGAGCTTGAAAAGCCGAAAGTACACCTCTATATCGCTATTCGTACATCAATTTTTAAAAATAATCCCTCTTTTAGGTCAGTTCTGTGGTAAATTCTAGGTCGATTTCTGAAACGTCAGATCCACACTTTTACACTGAATAGTCGCTTATGGGGCCACGAAGTCGTTCGGAAAACTAACAATTTACAAAGACTTTGACATCAGCTCCGTCAACAAAGGGAAAAATCGCATTAAAATGCCAAGTATAAGTATAATCCAAAGTGTACACATCGTCTCAATTGGAGAGGTTAATATCATTCAAATGGAAACTCTGACATTATTTTGAAGCTTAAAAAAGGCAAGTACACTCTATCTAGCTATTGGCACCTACATTTTTTAAATTAACTCCTATTTTAGTTCAATTTTGATCGAAATCATAATCCATCTGTCAGACGTATACGTCAAGGTAAATAAACCATAGTTTATAATCACGTTTTAAACATCACTTCCTACCGGGGAGTTTGGCGTAATGCTGTGAACCCATCGAATGCCGGCTACGAACGGGGAACGTGCCCGGTTCGAATCCCAAGTTGGTGGTAATTTTTTTAAATTGCTTTTTCATTTTATTTTAATCTTTTTGTATTTACGGCGTATGATTCGAGTTTTTTTAAGTGAGTTTCGAAAAAAAAAGCAAAATTAATTCAAATATTAAGAAATAACAGACCAGAATATTCCAAATTGAGGGTTTGTGAGCTGTATTCGTGATAAAATTTATTATTTATGTGTGTGCGGTATATTACTCATTTAAAGTATCACATATACGAATATTTTTGGTAATTTCCACGTTTAATATTTGAAATATATACAGCGTGTGCGTTTTTTTGAGCAAGGAAAATACGAAGCGTGAAAATTCAAACAATTCGAAAATTAAGAAATTACACATCTTTTTCAATGAGGCGCGTAGCGTCGAGTTCTCTAAGACGAGACGCGAAGCGTCGAGTCTGTTTAAAAGTGAAAGGCATTTGAAAAAGAAAATTGAAATTAAAAAAATTAAAAGATTAAATATATTTACCGCCAGGAGTTTTCCAAAGTTAAACCGCGTTTAAAGAAAAATCAAAAAACAATGAACAATTCCAAAATTAAGAAATTACATATCTTTTTCAACGAGACGCGTAGCGTCGAGTTCTCTAAGACGAGACGCGAAGCGTCGAGTCTGTTTAAAAGTGAAAGGCATTTGAAAAAGAAAATTGAAATTAAAAAAATTAAAAGATTAAAAAAAATTAAAAAATTAAATATATTTACCGCCAGAAGTTTTCTAAAGTTAAACCGCGTTTAAAGAAAAAACCAAAAACAATGAACAATTCGAAAATTAAGAAATTACATATCTTTTTCAACGAGACGCGTAGCGTCGAGTTCTCTAAGACGAGACGCGAAGCGTCGAGTCTGTTTAAAAGTGAAAGGCATTTGAAAAAGAAAATTGAAATTAAAAAAATTAAAAGATTAAGAAAAATGAAAAAATTAAATATATTTACCGCCAGAAGTTTTCTAAAGTTAAACCGCGTTTAAAGAAAAACCCAAAAAACAATGAACAATTCGAAAATTAATAAATTACATATCTTTTTCAACGAGACGCGTAGCGTCGAGTTCTCTAAGACGAGACGCGAAGCGTCGAGTCTGTTTAAAAGTGAAAGGCATTTGAAAAAGAAAATTGAAATTAAAAAAATTAAAAGATTAAGAAAAATGAAAAAATTAAATATATTTACCGCCAGAAGTTTTCTAAAGTTAAACCGCGTTTAAAGAAAAACCCAAAAAACAATGAACAATTCGAAAATTAATAAATTACATATCTTTTTCAACGAGACGCGTAGCGTCGAGTTCTCTAAGACGAGACGCGAAGCGTCGAGTCTGTTTAAAAGTGAAAGGCATTTGAAAAAGAAAATTGAAATTAAAAAATTAAATATATTTACCACCAGGAGTTGTCCAAAGTTAAACCCCGTTTAAAGAAAAAACCAAAAGACAATGAACAATTCAAAAATTAAGAAATTACATATCTTTACCAACGAGACGCGTAGCGTCGAGTTCCCTAAGACGAGACGCGAAGCGTCGAGTCTGTTTAAAAGTGAAAGGCATTTGAATAGGAAAATTGAAATTAAAAAATGAAATACATTTACCGCTAGGAGTTTTCCAAAGTTAAACCGCGTTTAAAGAAAAAACCAAAAAACAGCGAACGATTCGAAAATTAAAAAATTACATATCTTTTTCAAGGAGACGCGTAGCGTCGAGTTCTCTCTTCTCTTTAAAAAAGTGAGGGCATTTGAAAAAGAAAATTGAAATTAAAAAAATTAAAAAATTAAGAAAAATAAAAAATATATTTCTAGCGAGTTTTCGAAAGTTAATTAAACCGCGTAGCGTCGAATTGTTCGAAAAGAGCCACACTTAAAAAAAATTGAGCTTCATCCTAAATTCCCATATCTATTCTACGTGATGAAAGGGCGGATTGCTACCTGAGGGGTATTTATCTTCTATAGTGACCGCGGGCCAAGGTGGATCGCGGGCTAGGCGTACCAACTTTTTCAATGGGGTGCGTTCCAGGCGGAACGCGGGCTAGCTAGTAATAATATATAAACAAGGGTCATATATAAGGAGACTAACCAAGTACGTATAAACGCAGAATAATTCAAAAAGATGTCAATAGATGATAACTACATGTTCAAATCTAATAGCGTTTTCAACTTATTGCACTTTACGCGTGGAGTATATCTATCTCCCTTACTAATATTATGTACTAAAATGAGATGGAAATACAATCAGTGGATAAAAGTGCACTAAGTCGAAAATGCTATAATTTTAATATTTCTGGGTCTGAACGATGTATGATAGCGCCATCTATCTAAAAATAGGCTGCAAGATCTGGAAATCCCATATTTTATTTTTCTCCAACACAGAATTAGATTTTTTGTTTCTAAGCAGTTTTTTTTTCTAGATATATTTTGAAATAAATGGGTTTCTGTACATGTCTATATTATGTACACATGGAATAAATATAAAAAAGAGAATAAGTACATATATAGAATATCCTTTTATTACATATATAAAAGTAAAAATAATACATACTACTGCTACTAAGTTGGTATATTAAAAAACGAAATATAAATTTAGAACGTTAAACAAAGAAATAGAAACATAAACCGATTCCAAATATTTGATGAAAGGATTAAAGGAATTAATCAGAAATGAACAACTGTTTTATTGTTTTTTGCTTTACTTTGTTGACTATAATCCCGAGCTAATTTTGGATGATTTAAAAATTAAACACGTTATCAAATGATGTATAGGTCTCCCAACGAAGAATGGCCCATGAGATGCGCACTCGAGGCAAGAGTGCAAGCAGCTGTGCGAAAGAGATGGGTAGATAATGCCACCGGCAATTCTAACAAGGAAACCTCGCGAACTGTAAAACGCAGATTTTGATGTAGCTTTGTCAGTTTGTAGACTCCATGGAGTGTTACTCAAGGACGCTTTCCGTTGCTGCGGAACTTCAACTGTAGGGGGTGCAATTTACCCTTCCAATTTGGCGCAAATTTGGTTTTTTCTGATTAACTTTTAAACGGTAAGAGATAGAAAAAAGTTTTAATGGCGGACTTGTTTCGTTTTGTCAGCCCTTTCGATTGGTATAGATATTTATATACAGGCTGTTCCCATAAACGCGGAATGACGTATGTTGGGCATATTTTATCGAATTTCAGAAATCGGTTATAATAGCCTTTTTGTGATCAAATAATCTATAGAAAGGCAATTTAAAAAGTTGTACAGGGTGTCCACAAAAATATAAATTTTAGTATATTTCCTTATTCTAAGGAGATACTCCGTATACTGTTATGTGGCTGCATTGTAGTCGAAAATCAGTGTAAACTTATACCAGACGCTAAATGGTTATATGTGATAGTTTTCGAGTTATGGATGTATGTAAGACTATATTATCCCCGACAGCAGGCAGATGAAAACAATAGGTCACATAGCACACTAATTGCTTGTTGCTTCTACTATTTTTGGAGAGATGTGAGTAGCGAACGTCTCACTTGCAGATATTTTTATTTTATCCGGGACAATTGGCCAGAATAACTTAGCACACATATCTATCCCTTGGTACAATGTATATAAGAACCCAATTTTTATTTAAATTCAGTTCATATAGTTTTGCAGTAGCAGCAGCTAACATGGTTCATATCAATCCAGCAAATATTATTCATCTGCTAATACTTAATTCATATAATTATAAAGAAAACCAAATAATATAAAATAATCCCAGTGAAATAGAATTGCATGATGCGGTGATAACTATAATCGATACAAGTGTTCGCGAAACAACGTTCGCAGTAGAAACAATAGAAGCATTCGAATTTGAAGATATGAATCGTCCTCGAGTTATTGAAATAGCAGTTGAAGGCCAGCCTGCACCGATGCTGCTACGATTTAGAAGATACTGAAGAAGAGTATGAGGAGACATGCGCTTTGGAAAATGATAATATTACTCCAGATTACAAAAGGAGAGCTGTTGAGTTTTGTACTGATTCGAAATCAAGGCGACGATCGTTAAGTTCTGTAAAAAGCAAATTTAGGAAAGTAACATCGGTTCAGCAGCTGTACAGATGGGAGAAATACATAGAGAGGGGTGGAAGAAATAGGGATAAATGGCTGGAAATTGCAAAACACGTATTATGTAAATTTTCATCAGCTATGGATAAAAACGCCATAGTACACGATATAGACCTGTGGCAGTGGGCGCTAGAAGCAAACGCAATCATTGGGTTGGAAAATTTCACAGCATCTAAAACCTGGATTTTGCAATTTAAAAGAAACAATAAAATTACCTCTAAAAAGATAGCCGAACTTATGGACAGGAGAAAAAGAATCTGGAGGCGCTGGCTACAAACTTTGTCAATTCTGTAAAACCGTACATCGAAGCATGTGGAGCAAAAAATGTCTATAATGCAGACGAAAGTGGATTTAATTTGGAATTGCATTCTGGTCGTACCTTACGTTACGTTGTAGGCAAAGCTGTTACATGTACTGTGCATTCTGTATCGGCCACAACACATAGTTACACAATACTACCTATAATACCGGCTGCAGGAAAACTTGTATCACCATTACTTAAAGTCTTTAAAGAAGCAGGCGGTACATTTGGTCCTAAAGTTCGCGACAACTTACTCCAGGTTAGTATAGTAACACTAACACAGTGATCAAAACCGTCAAAAAAAAATTATGTTTTGTTTCTAACAGGCTTTAAGTAGTGGCTAACTAGTGAACTATTTAAAAAATGGTTTACGGATGCGTACCTACACCGAGTTCCTAGTGGAACATCAACAACTTTACTACTAGATTCTTGGGGTGGTCGCTGTCCTCGGACTTTACAAAGTTCTATACCAGCAGATAAACCAACATCTCTTCTTACGATTCCCAAGAAAACAACTGGACTGGCGCAATATAATAATCAAATTACAATTATTGGTCTACAACCAACTGTCCTCTCCAAGATATCGAAACCTATTTTTATATTCCTGGTACAAAAGTGGTTACATAGAATCCAGACCAGACAAATTTATTCATCCAGTGACATATGCGTTTTCGTTCGATGATGAAGGCATTTTACCCATATGCTCAATATGTGTACAACCCGCTTTTATAAGATGTGTACGTTGTAGCCAATATTTATGTTTTCAACACTTTTTTGAGGATTTTCACTATCATGATGAAGAGTAATACACGAATTGGAAGAATGTATATACATATTTTCACTACTGACTTTTATTTTATTAAAATAGAGCAGGCTGTTTGTGTCTTACACAAAATAAAATAAGGTAATAATAAAAACTTATATATCTAAAATTATAATTAAGTTGTACGTCGATTGTACATTGTAAGTTTTTCTTTTCATGGCTAGCTACCTGCACAATTGCAAAACAATATTCAACCAATATCAATAAACTAATAAATCAATATTACATAATATTGTTTGCGTACCTACCCACAAACAGTGCGAATATGAAAATCGAAGTTGTAATCTGTCGTTATTTTGTATACCCAGTGTAATGTTAAAAGTATCAGGAACAATCTGTCGAAGTAGGTACATTTTCATCTGCCTGCTGTCGGGGATAATATAGTCTTACATACATCCAAACGCGTATAACTCAAAAACTATCACATATAACCATTTAGCGCCTGGTATAAGTTTACACTGATTTTCGACATACAATGCAGCCACATAACAGTATACAGAGTATCTCCTTAGAATAAGGAAATATGCTAAAATTTATATTTTTGTGGACATCCTGTATAACTTTTTAAATTACCTTTCTATAGATTATTTGATCACAAAAAAAGGCTATTATAACCGATTTCTGAAATTCGATAAAATAAGCACAACATACGTCATTCCGCGTTTATTGGCACCTGTATATAATAGTATTTTAAAACACAAGTGTGACAATGACGTTTATGTAATGCGAGTACATGTTTGAATCTGGCGCGGCGAGAGATTCAAAGTACGAGCATTACAAGTCATTGTGGCACACGTTTTCTACAGTAGTATTTCTAATTTGCACATTAATCGCCTATATTACGTCCCGGCAAAGGTCCCCCGCTAGTGCGTTAATATCTCATGACAGCAGAGTGTGCGGTAATATTCATATTAGCACTGCGTCGTCTTTTGTTTTAGCTTTATTGCAACATCCAATTAGAAAAATATCTTTACCAATCGAAAAGGCTGACTAAACGGTACAATCCGCCATTGAAACTTTTTTCCATCTCTTACCGTTAAAAGTTATTCAGAAAAAAAAAAAAAACAAATTTGGGCCAAATTGCAAGAGTGAATTGCACCCCCTAAAGTTGAAGTTTCGCAGCAACGGAAAGCGTCCTTGAGTAACACTCCATGGAGTCTACAAACTGACAAGGTTTCATCAAAATCTGCGATTTACAGTTCCTAGGTTCCCTTGTAAGTGGTGCCTCTAGTGGCATTCTCAAGGAATTCCGAGAGGCCACTCAATTGGCAACGTTGCAAAAACAATTGCACATTCGGTAATAAATATATGGGTGCGGAGTTCGAATGTTTTAACTTATTGTTAGTGAAATGAATTGAGTTGGTCTTATAGAGGTTTCCAGCGATCTTCTAAATTGTAATTAATTGCTATACCTAAGTGAAGAGTTTCCTTTTTTATATTTGGGATTGATGAAGACGGGGAGATTTTTCGCATTGTGTATGTTTACGATTCTTGCAAATCTGAATATGAATGCTTGGTAGTACTACCAGAGGCAAAAAAACGCGATTCCTCATGATTATCATCAAGTGCGATATGTGACATTACAGAGAACTTAAATTAACAGAATAAGTGATCATAAAGGGACGGATATTGTTATATATGTGCTATTTTAAATAGGTGTAATAAGTGGATGTTGATTCCTCCATATCGGAAGACCTGTTCTTCATGTGTGTAGCCCTTACAAAATGTAAAGAGCACATACTGCAAACTTTAGAATTGTTAATTCGGGTACAATTTGTTGTTGTTCTCGTGATGCAAATAGTGCCTGCAATGTAAAAAACACCCTATTTTATTTTGGCAAATACGGGTACCTAGTGTGTTTTTCGTATGATTTTAGACTGTGAAAACGATATTGTGTATGTAACTTATGTAGTATGTATAATAATTTAATACAATCTCGTCAAGGTCAATTTAGGCTAAATCTGTCTATGAACGATGAATCACATCATTTGTTTTATAACCATGATTTCATGCTGATGTATTTTACGGTAGGCATATAAATTTTAAAGGAGATGTACCTTTCCTTATCGCTTATTTTCCCTATGTCATTATTTTGTGAATTGAGTGTACCTACTACCACAGATAAGTATACCAGATAGCTCACCTTACGGGAGAATTGGCAGCGGCTTTCGCTGAAATGGGAACCCTCGAGCAAATAGTTGGGAACCCTGCGTGAGTTCAATCGGAGCGCTGCATGTCAGTCTCCGCACTTCAGTCGCCGGTGGACAGTCGCGTAGGCACGTACGCTAGCATTAAAATGCCTACACGCGGTGCTGGGAATAAATGCGTATATATACGCTGCGGAAAGTCTCGGAAGAGTTTTAGAGATTAATAAGTTATTTAAAATCCCGGAATATAACTTATTGCATGCTGAATGGATCAAAAATGCGGGTAAATACGTGTTGGGGTATCTTTGTTACATTAATACAAGAATACAACAGTAAAAACTCACGACAATATTGCATTCAACATACATATATTGATATTGTAAATTATAATTAAACATTAATACATCATCAAAATAAAATAAAATTGCAGACTTTAGTTGTAACAAATTTAATTATTAAATTTACACACTCTTGAGAGACCTACCAAACGTCACGTATATACAGGGTGTGGCATTTATTTGTGGACGAGCTATTGTGGCTAACCTGTCCACTTAAGTGAAATATGTTTTAGATAAAAATGATTCAGGATCAAATACTCTACACCGTAAAATTATTTTTATATATACAGGGTGGTCAGTTTAGCCTGCGCGGTATACAACTTTGTTATTTTAAATGGAACAGCCTATATATCATTACATTTTTGGATTCCCCGATGCAAAATAAAGTAGATTTAATTCACGTACCCTACACCAAAACCGAACAGTTTCGGAGTTATTCGACTTTTTAGAAAAAAAAATGCATTTGCTTGGGTCACTTGGAAAATCAATACCACCGTTACTTATAATAATTTTGCGATTATTTTGTAGTATAGTCGTGACAATATTTGAAAGTGTATAACCAATTAATAATTTCTTTGTTATGTTATACAGGGTGTTGTTAAAGTGACAATAAAGCTAGGCATCTTTAAATAGACGGATCTCATTTTTTTCAAATGGAACACCTTGTATATTTTTATGCCATATAATGCAGAATTAAGTCCTCTTTCAATCGCATGTAACATTTCCTATAGCTAAAGTTAATACTTTTTGAGTAATTTTGAATAATGTGCTATTTAGTAAAAAAAATGATTATTATAATATGTTTACTGTAAAAGAATATTTTTTTTTTCTTTTATTAATTCAAGAATTGGAATCTCTAATTGTAGAAATTAAAACAAAAACAAAACGGTAAAGATAATTTAATAACAATAGAAATCGCAAATTATAAAAATAAAGATAAATAACAACGAAAATTATAAAAGAACTTCAAAATGACCGCCTACATTATTTATGCACGTCGTTGAACGTTGGGTAAATGAATTTCTAACGCTCAGAAGCATATTATGGCAAATTTCTTTAAAAGCTCTAGAAATTCTGCCTGTCATATCTTCTGGTGTAGTTGGTACCTCCTCATTTACTTTACGTTTGATGTACCCCCATAGAAAGAAATCCATGGGGGTCAAATCAGGAGATCGTGCTGGCCATGCAATAGGTCCCCCCTACCTATCCATCTAATGCCATACATTTCATTTAAAGTTTCTCTTACTGCATGGTGGTTGTGGCTGAGCGCACCGTGGTGTTGGAACCACATACTTAGTCTATTTTGCAATGGCACATCTTCTAGCAGGCCTCCTAATTCGTTCACAAGAAAGTGCCTATATCTCTGACCGTTTAAATGTTGTTCAAAAAAGTACGGTCCGATAACACTGGTACCAATGATACCGCCCCAAACATTAAGTGACCATCTGTTTTGGCGACGAGTTTCACGAATAATGTGAGGATTTACATCTGAGTAATAGTGAAAATTATGTCTATTTACGCATCCATTATTATGAAACTGGGCTTCATCTGTCCACAACATATTACTCAAAAAATCCGGATGTTCGTTCATTATTAGTGTAATTCTGCGACAAAACTCTACCCTTCCATTCAAATCTGCTGGCAACAGTTCTTGGTGGAGTTGAACTTTATAAGAATGATACTTATTTTTCTTCAGCATTCTTCCTAATGACCTCATACTAATGACTAAATTATTGCTCATTGTTCGCAAAGTAATATGAGGATCTTCTACAATAGTTTGCAAAACCATTAATTCGTTTTTTTCGGCAATCACAGTTTTTGAACGTCTATGAGATCCGTACTTACCAGAACCATCATTTACAAACCTGGCCATCAAACGTTCAAAAACTTCCGTTCGAGGATGTCTGCGGTTTGGATACCTCTGTACATAAATTCTACTGCCAGTAAGCAATTGCGTTCACTCTCACCTAGGATAAAGGCCATATCTATAAGCTCTTCCTCCGAGTAGTTCATATTCAATTTGGAAAAATTTAATAATAAAAAATAACAAGCAACAGATTAACAAAGAATGTGTAACATAAACCAAGAAACAAGTAACAAGCAACAATAATAAAACTAGAAAATTCACACTGTTGTCAAAATGCTGAAAAATGGGTAATTACCACAATACTTGTACGTAAAATTTGGCAGTTAGCTAGATACCCTTAGTTCATTTATTATCACAAAACATGGCCTACTATAATTTTATTTTGATACCTATTTGGGCATATGACTATAAATGCTTATCCTGGAGGTACATAAATAAAATTGTACCTAGTATAAACCAACGATGGATAAAATATACCGATGTTTACTCAAAAAATTCATTTTTACAGCACTTGATTATGTCATAAATGTTTTTTTCATAGAATATCGATCAATTACTGTTTTTCTCGCACTACATAGCACATTATTCAAAATTACTCAAAAAGTATTAACTTTAGCTATAGGAAATGTTACATGCGATTGAAAGAGGACTTAATTCTGCATTATATGGCATAAAAATATACAAGGTGTTCCATTTGAAAAAAAATGAGATTCGTCTATTTAAAGATGCCTAGCTTTATTGTCACTTTAACAACACCCTGTATAACATAACAAAGAAATTATTAATTGGTTATACACTTTCAAATATTGTCACGACTATATTACAAAATAATCGCAAAATTGTTATAAATAACGGTGGGATTGATTTTCCAAGTGACCCAAGGAAATGCATTTTTTTTTCTAAATAGTCGAATAACTCCGAAACTGTTCGGTTTTGGTGTAGGGTATGTGAATTAAATCTACTTTATTTTGCATCGGGGAATCCAAAAATGTAATGATATATAGGGTGTTCCATTTAAAATAACAAAGTTGTATACCGCGCAGGCTAAACTGACCACCCTGTATATATAAAAAAAATTTACGGTGTAGAGTATTTGATCCTGAATCATTTTTATCTAAAACATATTTCACTTAAGTGGACAGGTTAGCCACAATAGCTCGTCCACAAATAAATGCCACACCCTGTATGTAAGTATATAGGCTGTTTTAAATTTAGGGGTCATTATAAATTATAGGGATTTCGTTTATTAAAAGAAAGATACAATGTATGTAGGTTTAAATTAGACATAGCTAAATTTGACAAATAATGTAACAAAAAAAATAGGGGTAGATCATTTGCAAAGCTTACCGCCGTAAGTCATCAGACAGACAGGTTTTTGATTTGTGCTTATATCGTCTATAAATTTGAAATTGTCAAAACTAAAGTTTTAAACAAAAATCTATTTATAAGCGAAAACTCCACGGTAGTCCGTGAATTTGCACCTGCAAATTATACGCTTCTGCTTTGTGGGGTGGATATATAATTATATTAAGTTAGGGAATTTTCTGCTTATACCCCAGTTTAGACTATATATCTTTTTGTAGTAGCCGAGATGACCCTAGCACCACAAATATTAAAATATGTATTGTATACTTTTAAAATATACAGGGTTATTTACGCTATACGGCCCGGAATATTATGGCCAAAACACGTGACGTTCAAAAAGTTTTTCACTTTTGGGATGTATGGGGGTTTATTATAGTTACTTTTTAAAATTACTTTCATATTATACAGAATGTTCCAAAAGCACGAAAAGTATCAAAGTTGTGTTTTTTTTAAATGTATCCCTATTCTATTATTGCACTTCTGGATTGTCTGATCAAAATAGATGTCTGTTTTAATAACGTTTATAATTAAACCTCAACGTTTTTCAAAGAATTTGAATTTTGGAAAAATCTGATCTAATTTTCTTCGAAGCTTATGGTAAAGTGTATCAATTATAATAAACTTGGTATCTTATACAAGGTGTACAAAAATTAAAACTAATCGAATAAGAATCGTAAGTGGTTATAACTTGATTAATTTAAATAGAACGCCATAGTTTTTAATTTAGCAGGAAATGTACTTTTTAATTACCTATCGAATGGTATTTATAGGTTAAGCTTTAAGTCTTCGCATTTGAATATGCTAAATAATCGTTTTTTGCACCATTTGATGTTTCTAACCTATCTAGGTGCCTATATAGTACTGAGAAATGTCAGATAATTTACAACTATAAGAATAATAATGAAGAATATCTTTACAAGTGCTCGGAAACTTTACGTAATTTATAATCCAATCGCCTATAACAACAATAATGGTAATAACATATCAACGATAACATAAAACAATAGCAAAATATGTATTTACAACAAAAAAATGAATTATCTGACATTTCCAAAAACTATACTATAGGCAGGCAACTAGATACAGTAGACCTTTTATTTAAAAAACGGCAAATGGTGCAAGAAACGACCATTTTTATGTTTTTACAGATTTATTATTATGTAAAAACGTGAAAACTTAAAGCTATAAATACCGATAGTAATTATAAAGTACATTTGCCGGTAAATTCAAAAATATGGTAGCTATTTAAAGTTCTTATTTGAATAGTTTTAATTTTTGTACATCCTGTATAAGATGGCAAGTTATTGTAATTGGGTTATAAAATATAGTTCATTGTTACACTTTATTGTAAATTTCACTTACATAACTTAAATACTTCTTAGGTATTTCAAACATGATATTTAGATTAGATTTTCACAAAATTACAATTATTTAAAAACCTTAAGGTTTAGTTATTATAAACCTTATTAAAACAGATACTTATTTTGATTAGACAATCCAAAATGCAATAATATACAAACTATTTTGGAGCACCCTGTATAACATAAAAATAATTTGAAAAAGTAACCATATATCCCAAAAGTGAAATTTTTTAACATCACGTGTTTTGGCCACAATATTCCGTGCCGTATAGCGTGAATGGCCCTGTATATATGATACATATTTTAAGAAGATTTGATGTTACTTGGGGATAATAAAGAATGATAATTGACTTTAAATCGGATTTATAACATTTCGACTAGATGCAGTACAATTATCACTATTCGTTATCTCCGTTGCTATCAAGAAAAAAAAAAACTTCATATACTATAACAATAATCCAATAGTTCCTGCAATTTCAGGCTTTATTTTCAATATACTATATGTGACTTGACATTATCAATTAAATGTCTTGTTACTTTTCGACTACTTAATATAAAAAATCAGAAATGTATGAATTTTATAACTTGCATCTTAATGATACCATAGTAAAATGGAAATTAAAATATTACTGCAATAAATGTAAGTCAAGAAAAATGTGCCGCGATTAAAATTAATAAAACAAACAAAACAATTAACAATTACATTAAACATGACAAACTACATTTAAAAAAAAATCTATCTATAAAATCATCTTTTTTTTTTGTTCTCATCATACATGTCTGAAGAAGACTATATTAAGTAGTCGAAACGTAACAAGATATTTAATTGATAATGTGAAATCACATACTTATTTTGAAAATAAATAAATAAAATAATAATTCCAGGAATTATTGTGTTATTTAAATAAGCTACTGACTATAAACTTTGATTCCTTCTAATATATTATAACAACCATAAAATATATTCTTATGAGACACATACGAAAAAATTCAATAAATACTGGAATACAATCTGGACAGTCTATAGAAAATATTCATATTCTAAATAAGAGCGTAAGCAATTTGCATTCAAGGAGGTATAAATTCTATTCAATTTGTTATTTTAGGTAAATAACAGCTGTGCGGCAAAAAAGCATATTTCATAAATAAAAACGACTAGCGAGCCGGACCCCTTCCACACTCAGACGTTTGGTTTCCGACCGTACACCGGGCTCCCCGCAGCTATCTATGTTTCATAAAATCGTAATATTGCAGCCGTTTATTTAGGCAACCCGCGGGAATCGAGCAATTTTGCCACGGCGAGCTATCTGGATACTTATCTGTGCTACTACCCTTAGTTATTCAACCGGTTTGAAGTACCTTTGGATGGCGTTCAGATGGCGTGTCAGGTTTGGCGTGCCCATTAATTTCTTTTAATAATGTTGCATTGTAATTTCTTAATTTTGATTGGTTTTACTTTGTTATTAACTGCCAAGTTTGTTTCAGAATCTGTAACCAACATAGCTCGCATTCCAATGAATATTTTGGCGGTATTTAATTTCATTCATCAGTACTTTTATACTATCGCCGCCAGATATCAGCACCTTACGCAGCTCGGTTGAATAACTAAGATATATAAACAAGGCTAACCTACTATTTTATACCATTGATAGTTATACTGCCAACATTAAAAACAAGAACTTTTTAAATATCTAGGTAGGTTTAGTTATAAATTTTGTTTATTATTTGTAAGGAAATGGTTTTCTTCAGATAATACCAATATAATATTACAGTTTAGGTTGTCTTTCAGATAAATTGTGTGCATTGCACCTTTTGCGCACTCTGCACGGGGCGATTCGGGGCTCAGATCAAAAAAGTTCGTTATTTGTTTCCAACGGTATTGTTTATAATATAAATTCAATCAATCCTGGTGATTTAATATGAATCACTACATATGCATTTTCAAAGTAAATGGAATTCAGAATATACCGCAAACAGTCCGTGACTGAATAGACTATCGTAAATAATGTATGGTATTGTCTCTCCTAGCCGTCTACCTTGCGTTAACATCAGACTGATTGACAGCTTGTATTACTCAACTTACCGCACGCAATGAAATGTGTGGGGGTTCTGCTAACTCATGTGTTGATTTTTGTTATTAAATGCTTTATTTTTGGATACAATTGCTTTCATTTACCTCGACACATGCAATGCATTTGAGTTCTAAAGATCGTTCAAGTCTAGTTAATAATATACAAATACAAAGCTTATGAGAAGCACGGCGCATAAGGTATACGTATGTATGTATGTACACTCGCGATGAATTGCATTTAAGATTTGTCAACGGATAATTATTAACTCTTTGACAATAAATCTTTGAGAACGCTTAGATCAGTATGATGTGTGAACCCTAATTATCTTCTAAACTATCAATTTCTGCTGTAAGACATGTGAGCTATAAAAGATGTCAAATTAGACGACTAAGATAATAATAGTAATAAATATGGGGGTGCCATTTGAAAAAAAATGAGTTATGGTTCTTCAAAATTTCGAGCACTCAACGTGTCCTAGTAAAGTAACCCCACAATGTAGACAGCCGTTCTCGGCTGTCTTACACCAATGCCAAAACATACACCAACATGTTGTTTAAGCATATTATGAATCCTAAATTGATATCCAAAAAATCTACTGTTCTGTGATTTTTTGAATAAATGTTTACTCTAGCAAATCTTTTTAGAAAAAATCGAATAACTACAAAACGGCCGAATCAAATTTAATATATATAAATAAAGCTTAAAAATAGGTAAATCCAATATGTAAAAATATATGTTGATGTTCAATTAAAAATAACAAAGCAGATGGCGATTTCCGGTATAATCGAAAGCGCTAGAAATCTAAAAATATTTTAATTGAAGAGAACACAATCGATTATATATAAATCTGAATTTTCAAATTTATATTTTGGCCAGAAGCTCATAAACTTCTAATGAACGGTCTCGCTGAGACACTCTGTATACATATCTCAATTTACTATGTATACCTACATGAGCAAAATTTGTATTGTATTATTTCTGTTATTGAATAGTATTTACGGTTATGAGGCAAAGAAAAGTAAGATCCTGGTATTAAGTTCTAAGGCATGAAATATATGTGTACATATAATATGTATGCTGCGGATCAAAATAATATACATTTTTAATTGTGTGTTTGAGAGATGTAATTTTAAAAGGGATGTAAAATTTATTTCAACATTAATCCCTCGATCATTTCTTCAAACTTTCAATACTTACTTCATAAATTATAAATCTGATTCCTTTTAGCACGTTTAAAGTTTCCAATAAAATTTAAAATTTTATTTCAAAACGCCCTTAACACGCGCGGTTCTCTGACTTATACTTAACACGCACAACACACATATACGTTTGATTTTCATAGAAGAAATTTACTGTTGCAGCTTTTTTTCTGCCATTCTTAAATTTAAAATGCAATTGCTTATTTTTAGTTTTATTAAACTGGTAGGAATCAACCTCATGAACTATGTATATATACATACGTTTGAAGAGAGAAAAACACTACGATTAAAATTTCAAAAAATTCCGCATGCCGAAAACAAATGCATAAGATAACAATCTGAATCAACTAGTCGACTCTACTCATAAAAGTAACTTAGTAATGTTGAAATGTTTTCTTCGTATCGTTAAAGACAAGCTCGAAAAGTCGACAAACGCAATTTTGAGCTTTAACTCAAAAAAAAAAATATAACAAATTGTTGTTTTTGCAAGTGAGTACATCTAAAAAAAAAAGAGATCGAGATCTAGCCATTCGTTTTTTGTTCTATCTCCTACGGTCACCGACGTACCGTATTCTGACAAGCACTTTGGACTACACATAAATAAAATATATATAACACATAAATATTAATATATAAAAAATAAGTTCCTAACTACTAAAGATTCCCTGTTTAGTATATAAAATTTGCTTTATTTCTAATTTGCAAATACATATATGTTGAATAGATACGAAATGTAGATGCGTTTTAATGGAATACATAATGATGAGCACCTACTGAGGAAAATTAATAACTTAGCCGTGCTAGACTTAACAGCCAAATATTGGAAAAAAAGAGTCCCCACTCCTATCGGAATGTTTTCGTTTTACATCAGAATATGATAATCGACGTTATGTGTTCATTTCCACAAATAATATCGAGTTTGGATCATATATGTATGATTACCCGATTATATTTCCACCATATACAGGAGTAACTGAACACGATCGAAAGTTATTTCTATCCATAATGCATAAACTATCAAATGCATTAGTCATTTTTACAGATGGTTAAAAGAATGGGACGGAATGTGTGTTCAGCTACTGAATTTAAAATGGGATATACACTGGAAAGACAGCAATTCATCGCAAATAACCCAGTACCTATGCTTACATCCATCCAAACGTCAATTGTAAATCTTGGTACACTAACTCCAACGTTTCAAGGTTCTATCGTTCTACTATTTCCAGACTTAAATTCGGGCACGGTCAATTTCCTTTTCACTTGGCCAGAATGAAAATGATCCTGATGAGAATCCTGAACATGTAGTTGTGTAATGACTCTGCGGACTTAAATCATATATTCTTCGGATGCCAGCAACACGTAAATGCAATTAATAACTTTATTGGGAATTTAATACTAGAGAATATTCCTTTACCAACAAGTATCATTACGCTACTGGTTACCAATAACAGAAAGATATATGATCTTATAATAGACGGCCCTATATAACATGAAAATTAAAATATAGCGAAGATGTAGAGTATCCTTTCCCTTTTACCTGTGTGGGTTATCCCATTTACCGTGGCCGAATTAATGTGTGTCTTTGTGTTAGTCATTTCGATAGGCCCCGAGATGTGAAATGAGTGTCCCAGTTTTATCCTAGAAATACTCTCATCTTTTTATTGCATTTCTGATAAATAAATAATGTGGCCCTCATCAAAGGCGCATAGGCTTCGATCCTGTAGGCGCCAAAGAAAGAAAAAAATATATATATATAACACATAAATATTAATAAGTATATAAAAAATAAGTTCCTAACTACTAACAGATTCCTCGTTTAGTATATAAAATTTGCTTTATTTCTAATTTGCAAATATATGTAGAATAGATACGAAATGTAGATGCGTTTTAATGGAAATACGATAGAGCTTTAAAATAAAATTATCAGCTACCAAGACGCCTTCAAATTTCATACACATCCGTTTGTTAGTTTTTATTTATTTCATACAGCAGAAAATAATTGACATTTACTCAATTGTGACAACGCTTTTGTATTATACATGATTCACTGAGAATTACATAAACATACATGATATTGGAGCGGTTGTGTTGTTTTAATGTAAATTTCAAAGAAGTAAGGTTTCCCAGATTTTTTGAATAAAAACATCAAAATTAGAAAAAATTTATTTTAAACAATTAACGTTTTGTTGCTGTCGACAGCAACTTCCTCATAAAAAAGAAACTACAAATTAATAAAACAAATTACATAGGAGTATTTATTCTAATTTGGATATTGGTTTTCCTTTTAAAAAAAAAAAAAAAAATTGGCAAAACCATCAGGAAAAAAAAAACGTTATACTTGTATAGTATTTTCACTATTAGGTAGTGCATTATTCATATTCCTTTCTTAGCCATAGGTACTTCGCCATTTTTTGCTTTTCTTAATCAGTTTATTATTTATTTATTTGAAAGGACAATCTTGTACTGGTAAAATTAAAGTCCCTCGTTTCACACATGTAGTTCGTTTGGCTAAAATTTTGTTTTTTTTTTTTGTAATTAAATTGGTCAAAATTTATTTCATGCTTTTTTAGGGCTATTCAATTATTGAATGATTTGTGATTTTGAGCTCTGTTGTTTAGGTATTGTTTTGTTTGACCGATGTACACACCACCACAATTTCCGCATGGGCTTGAATATATTAAATTGGAATTTTTATCGAAAAGGTTGCATTTTAACTTGGGGTTTTAAATTATTACTGTTTTTACTGCTACTTTCATTTGGTTTAAATATGGAATTTATTCTCTAAAAAATGTTTTATATAAGGAATTGTTATAAATTTTGTATTATTGATGTTGAATTTATTTGTTTTTGTTGTGTTGTATAATATGTAATCGTTGTTTTGTAATTTTATTTATTAAGAATATGGGGTAATTAGTTTTTAGTATTTTTTTAATTTTATTTAAAATTGGGGGTCCAAATTGCAATGATTTCATGATCAATTTTTTGGAATTAAGAGACATATTAGAATTATGCATATATAAAATACCATTTGTATGTGTCATTGTCTTGTCTATGTGTTCTAATATCTAAGTAATTTAATTTATTATTATTTTCAGTTTCTAAAGCAAAGTGATAATGTATAACATTTCAAAAAAATCAGCTTTATGCTGTAGATGAGGAACGAACGGATAAAATAACATCCGGAATCAACTAGTCGATTCTACCTACTCATAAAAGTGCCGGTTTTCTGCGTATCGTTAGTAGATATTATCGAGAAGTCGACAAACGCAATTTCTGGCTATAATTAAAAAAAAGAATAACAAATTTTTGTTTTTGCCACTGAGCATTACCCGAAAAAAAGAGATCGATACGTGCCACAGCCATGCCGCGACGAAAATCAGATATACGGTCTTGGAGAACGTCTCATACAGCAAAATTCTGAGCTACCTTAAGGGGTTGAACTTATTGGATGAACTTCAAGACGACATCCATTCTAGAATAGGCCCTAGTGGCCGTGATGATTAGTTGAACCATCTGGCTGCTATTTCTCTCACCAGTCAAGTATACAGTGTTTCCTTACAAACTGATGGAAATTGGCAAATGAAGATACTGAATAGATATTTTAACGTCATTTGCAAAGTCACATAGTGCGAGTATTGTGTTGATCAGGACAGTCTACATAGTATGCATCCCTTTTCTTTCCTGCCTAATCTCCCGGAATGAAATGTGTATGTATGTTCACTAACTCCATCAACTCCAAATATTTTTGAAAATATGCAGTCAATACAGAGTCTATATTATCCGTTGAATATTTATGAAATACAGAACCAATTTTTTAAAAGTTGGACTTAATCAACGTTTAAAAAATAACATTAGTTCAAATTTTGGGGAGCTATATTGAAAAATGAATCAAGTAAATGCTAAATAAGAAACTAAACCAAAAATATAGAGTTTAGATTTTCATATTTTAAATAACAAGGAAATTGTACCATCTCATAGAAAACGAAAGAAAATAGTGAAATGTAAATTGCCGATGGTAGATAAACCTAATATTTGATTTTATCTTGAAAATGTATTTTACATTATCTTTTCATTATATATAGGTACGTATACAACATTTCGTAACGCATGAATGAAACGATATTGGCACTTTTGTGTAATCAAAATTTGCGTGAATTGAAAAATCTGCTGAAGACGTAAGTATACCGGCTTATACAAACTCTAAATACTTCTTATGTAACATACCGCAACATATTTCTGGCATATAATATGGAAAAGAGCTGCCTATTTTTGCAATCGGGTTTGAACCGATGACGTAGGTAGATATACTTTATGTAATCGTTCAGAATCACTTAAAACTTGTTATTTTGCTAAAGACACGAGTGATTTGAAAACTTATATAATTATCTCTTCAATTTCATTCAATGAATCTTACTATTCAGGGAAGCAAATTATAGAATGAGATATTATTTTGCGGAGGCGTTTTACATAATATCGGCAAATTAGAGATGCATGTATACACAATTGCACTATTACTACCACAGTTTCTCATTCACTAGCGGGCTGAATTAGTATTACGGAAATGGACATTAAAACAGCTAAAATATTTGAATCCAGCTATCCTTGTTGAAGACTTTTGTTTGGCGGGAAGAGTGGAGTAATACTTTTCCTTTGTATCGAATGTTTTAAAATGTCTTAAATATAAAAACTTCAAGCTACCCTACTCATAGTCTACTTTTCTCAAATTTTTGCTTGCAAGCATGCAATTTCAATACGAATCAGAATACAGTGAAATTTTACACCCAAAGCAAATTCAGTATAACTATAAATATTTCATATAGGCCTGACTTTCTTCCCTCTAAAACGGTATTGACTTTGAAACGTCGCTTTTATAGTATTTCTACGGATAGCAGCTCCTCTTATTCCTATCAACACGCTTGTACGGTGGTGAGTTAATAATTAAATGCAATTTTAGTGTAAGATTTTCTAGAGTTTACACCGCTAAAACTACATGTATCACATATCTAAGAATACGTCATGTTTTGTAAATAATTTTCAAATAACATTTCAGTATGTAAAACTAAGATATTGACCGTGCATGAGAAGGTGGAACGCACGGAAGGTGAACAACTGTTGGGAGTGCTAAAGTTATTTGCTTCTACTGGCGGCAAAATATGAAAAGCAACTTTTAAAGTGCTGACTGAATGGGGCGTCGCCGATAAAATTGTATCGGCCTGTTGCGATACAACTGCAACCAATTCAGGAAGATTAAATAGCGCTGCAGTTTTGTCAGAGGAGCTATTAGATTAGATTAGATTAGGATTGGGGTGGCGTTCTGACCTATTTCACCCGGACCTTTTCAGATCTATTGTAACTTTGTCTTCCTAATTTGCCTTTCATCTTTGAGAACGGCTCCTTTATGTAGCTAATCGCTGTGGGGTTCTCTACAGCATATGAACTCAGCAGACCTACTATCATCTTAACAGTCTTCCTGTCTTTGCTCAGTAGTAAACTCAGGCCTCTGTCCTCTTAAGAACTCTTTTGCTTGTCTTTGTCCTGCTGCCATTCCTTGGACTTGTTCTGTATCCATTCGTTGATAGACATTTTAATTTGCGATTTGGTAATACTGAAAGAAGCCTAGTCCTAGCTCCAACGAATCACCTTGACGAGCCTTGTCTGACCAGAACGTCGGCTCCCTCATTTCCCTTCACGTCCATGTAGCTGGGAACCCAGCCAAATGTTAGCTTCCTTTGGCTGCCCATCTCATTTCCGGCGCTTACGCAGTCCAGAACCAGCTCAGAAAAGCTGTCAACACTTGCCGAGCTGATCGCTTTGCCTGACTGTCGGAGAAAATAGCGACGCATTTACCTGACTCGGACCATCGGACCATCTGTCTATTTCTCGTACACAATAATCCTTTCCCCCAGTCCTTCTTATCTGTTCTTTTCTGTTTTAATTTTGCTTCATATTTCAAATACATATACTGAGAGAAATGAAAAGGTTACTTTAACATTTATTGTAGTCTTAAATATTAAGCATTAATCTAACCATTAAATGGTCAAATGAATGCGAAGAAATGTTAAATTAAATACTTTTAAGATTAAAATAACGTTTTAGGTGTAAATTTAACATTAAAACGCATTGCTCGTATTTAAAAAGAAACATGCATTCAGTTAACTGATAAATGGTTAACTAAACCATTGTTTTCTCGCGGTGTCCGCGTTCGCTACTATCAGTTCTACAGATACGGGGACACTATTATGATAGTAAAGAAAAGATAATACAAGATTAGAAGTTATAAGCTTTAGCATCAAGAAGCTTGCCACGCACCTCCAGTCAAACAAAAAAGGTATCCGTGGGATGGGGGGGAATAAGACCTCAAAAACCTACCCTCAAATGCTGTACTCTCGCGGGAGGCAGCAAGTGTAACAAGAGAGCATCTATGGCCGCCAGGCTCAGCCGGAGACGGTCGTTCGGGTCCCCAAAACGTAATTTTGGTAAAAGCGACGGAATTCCAAAATACAAAGGACAAACTATCATAGATGCCCCAAAGAATACCTTGGTCGTGGAGATCGAAGGTACAAGTCGCGAGTACTGGGTCAACTTCGATTTCAAAGGAGAAAACACCCTTCAGGTTTCTAGAAATTAAGTAAAGTGCGATTTTCCAAATGTCTAGGGACTTTATTGTCCCATATATGTTACCTTAGCTATCGGTGTTTGGACACATGCATACGTATAAATAAATAAAAAAAAATGCTACTAATAAAATAATTAGCAATTAAATTGACGAGAGGGTACCCTCTTAGTGTATCCGGACTAAATTTTAGGGTTAAACGCAGTGGCCGCTCGTGAGTTATGAAAGAGGACGGGCAAAAAATCAAAACTTTACATTTTAATAGCACTGTGCCGCTCGTTCTATAATTAAATTAAATAAATAATTAAATTAAACAGTGAATATAATGTGCATGTGAAAGTATTCTTTTGATGATAGCTTGGATATCATTTGTCTTACCACTCATCACGGACGCCCCATCGTAACTTTGAGCGACTAGTTTATTGTTATAAGATCCAGAAGGAGAATTTAAATTAGTTTGCAATTCATTCAGCAATGTTTTTGCTAATAAGTACATCAGCATTATGTCGACCCGGCTTAAAAAAAAGGCCAAAAGCGTTCAAAAATTTGTACATTAAACACGTATCGAATAATATCAACCACTTGCTGATTATTAGAGATGTCTGTAGTTTCACCAGCCACCAAAGCAATGAAATTTCCAGATTTATTTATTTTACTATTTCCTGCTTGTAAAGTTGCAACATTGCCTCTAGCAATTCATTCTGAATAGTTTTTGAGGCACCTTTAAACACTTGTGAACCTTTCGCGCAGCGTCTAATTCAGCTGTAAAGTTGATTCAGCCTACACTGCAAAAAATGACAGGATAATTACACCGTAATTTTCTGTTGGGTGGAGTTACATTAACTTCATAAGTATTAAACTCGTGTGGTTGCGGTACCTTGAATCTCTTACTTAAAACGGAGTAGGCTCTCTAGCTTGACGCACGCTTCTCAGCTCGGTTTTCCAGGCCTCGATGAGACAACCAAAGGAGTACCCTGACGGTGTTCTAATACCCTCGCGCTAAATTCTCTCAATTGCTGATGTGGTAAGCTCTATCGGTAGTGAAAATAATTCTAACTCGAAGGTTAGAGTCTCTTTAAGCCTCAAAGGGGTAGGTAATGGATTGTATATTAACGGCAATAAAGCTTTTCCAACGCGTAAAATCACAAAACAACTCTCCTGGCTGTCGATAAAGCCGGAATCAGCGAGATGAGGGTAATCCTCAACCTCAGCAATAAATTGCCGCCACACCAAAATATGCTCTAAACTTTTTCTCCTGAATATCTTCGCATGGGCAACTAACGAGAGAGTTCGTAGAGTTAAAAAAACCTAAACGACCCTCGTATGCCTAGGCTGAGGCATACACGAAAATCATCTGATAGTGCCTTACTATATATGTCTCTATCAATAACCAAGAGATTTTACTGGTGACATTTCTGAACAAAGAAGGAGCATTTTTGATAACATCTGCTTTGGTTCAATGATAACGGCTTCCAGCAACCGTGGTGTGGAAAACACTATTTGTAAGTAGATCAAAAGCATGGCTGGGCTGGAAGGAAGACTCAGTGAAACATCGTTAGCAAATGAAACAATGCAGGTATCGGTGCACAGGAATTGCCCACAGGAAGGAGTTCTGTCTCCGCTGATGTGGGACTGTCATCGATGAACTACCTTAATCTTAAATGTGCAGGCTACCATATCCAGGGGTATGCAGATGTAATTTCAATATTTATAATCGGGATAAATGAAATCATTATTTTAGAACTCATGCATGCAAAGAGTTCTGAAAACAACAGAAGAGTGCTGAATGAAGGAAAACCTAAAGGTTAATCCAGCGAAAAAACAATAGTTCTCTTTACGAAATAAAGAAAGCTGAATGATCTAAAACCACCAACTCTTCATAATGAAACAGTGCGCGAAGTTCAATTTTTACGCCACGCACATCAAAGGTGCCGACTCGAAGTGAAACATCTATAATCTGTGCTAATGATAACCTCCAGAACAATTTGAAAGATTGAAGCCACGCATGATGTATGGGTTATACTCTACAGTAGTAAAACTCATGTTAACTTACGGCTGCCTGATCTAGTAGACCATCAATAAGACTACGCAGAAGCAGGCAACTACAAAATTCGCAAAGATACAGATCCTTTTGGATAGTAGTTAGATTAAGGGAGAGGGAACAATGGGGGCATGCAAACTGAAATGTGGTGAAGACTGGAGAACCCACAATACTTTGAGGCATGCCAGTATAACAGCCGAAATCAAATATCATTGAAATGAGCAGTGATACGATGATTCCAAAACTCTCCTTCAATAAATCCTTGAAAATTGTCTTGGAATGGGATCAGGGCCGTATCTCGGGGGGGGAGGGGCGGGTTTTGGGGGTTCAAACCCCCCCGAAATGAAGAGCAAATATACATAATAATTAGTGTTCACCATTTTTCTGCGTACCAGAAATTGCACCCGGTCAACCCCCCCCCCCCCTCCTTCGAAATTTTCACGGAGGGATCACCAAAAACACCAGGTACACTGGGACAGCGTTGAAAGTCAGATACAGAGCAAATGAATGCTGAAGCAGCCATCACGGCATTTAGCTGCGGAAGTGGCTCTCAAAAGAGAACGGTGTCGAGTCTGCTAACATGACACGCCTGTCTAAGGTAATACTTACATAAAATCGGCATCTTTAAAGATGAGCCTGTATTTAGATTATGCAACGGGTAGGAAGAGGCAGTTCAAATCATGTATAAAATTATGTTTATCAATGTACGTCTAGGTACGTCTAGGTACAAAGTTTAGCTCTTTGCAAATACAAAGACTTCACCCTTCTTGAGCCGTTCCATTAGAAATCATCATGCTTTTTTGGACTTTTTATTTCATTATTTGTTTATGTCTGATAGCCCAGTGGCTTGTACATTTGGTTATCAGTCGTGAGGTCCAGGGTTCAAATCTCACTCTGGTCAATTACGATAACTGTCTTTTCCGGGGTCGTAGTTATGATTAGGAGGGAGATTTGGCTCTGCAGAGGTGCCTGATAAGCACTCGATGCTTAGGCCTTGTCAATCCCCTTAATAATAAAAAAAATATATGTATATGTGAAATAACTCTAAATTTTGTTAATATATTTATTTAATATATTGTACCGAAGTGTCTTCTACAAAAATTCATACAGCATTGTCAGTCTTTCAACAACATTTCTAGTACCCAGTTCAATCATCAGTATAGTTTTTAAGTTCAGGTGAAGTTATAGAGTGTAATAGTGTCTTATGTTTAAGTGTTAAGTTTAGTGCTAAGGGTTTAAGTGTGAAAACATCCAAACACAAAACAAAATCCATTGAGCTCATTTGAACACTAACAAAGGAACCTCGCGAACTGTAAATCGCAGATTTTGATGAAACTTTGTCAGTTTGTAGGCTACATGGAGTGTTACTCAAGGACGCTTTCCATTGCTGCGGAACTTCAACCTTAGGGAGTGCAATTCACCCTTGCAATTTGGCCCAAATTTGTTTTTTTCTGAATAACTTTTAAATGGTAAGAGATAGAAAAAAAGGTTTAAATGGCAGACTTGTTTATATATAATATATAACTAAAGTAGAAAGATGTTTAATTGGTAGTTTGGTTGAAAATTTTGTTTAATACTTACACATACTTTACACATACCTCATTGCATTTTTTTTAGTTTGAAATATTTCAGAAAATTAGATATGAATTTGAAATATGTAATAGGGGTACTCCTTTTTAGATTTGATAGGTTAAGTAGCTGTCAATCATCAACCATGTGTAAAATAATGTTCTGGAGTTTACAATGGATTTGAGTCTAACTCGCTAAAATTTTGGCTTGCAACGACAGTGCAACTTGAATAGACAGGTTAACTTAGCTTGACTGTACATTCATAAATACAATTGCAAATATTGTGAGTGAACAAACTTCAATTTACCGATATAACTTTTCTTCGTAGATAAATATTTATTAAAGAAATACATTTTCACCATTCACTACTTGTATTACATTGTTAATGATAATTATCAAAACTATTTCTCATTTGCACGCTCACTCTAAGAAATCTCCACAAATATTTGTAGTTGTGCTTCAATCCTTAAACTTATGGATGGACCATGTGTGCTTACAACAGGTGTCATTGTCACAAATACTAATTATGGTTTCAAAAACTCGCTCACTCACTCACTCACTCACGCATACCTCCTAACCGAGCTCGTCGTGTAGTGGCTAACGGCCTGCACCAGGAAAAACGGCGTCGGTCACTGAGTGTGCCCCGCTCACACATGCGACCGCCATACCATGTCCCTTGGGGTATGGGGACTAGGCTTAACTGTACGGGCCGAGAGGAGACAACCTCAACCAAAAACCTAAATCCTAAGGTTGTGGCCGATCCGAAAGGAGGCGTGGCTGAATACAAGATCAGTCCTTATCAGCCAACCCTTGGGGCACCGAGCGCACCCCATTGTATTAATGCCTTGCCCACGCACCGGGGCACTGCGCTGAGTGGACCTTTTCTTTTCCCCTTACTCGTGGAATCAACATGTTGAGATCAGAAGATAACCCAAACCCAAAACCTGGGGACTCTGAAAAGAGACACCCAAGCAAACCACGGACGACAATGCCGGAGGCTCCAAAGAGGAGAATCTGCGTCGTAAGTCCAAACCTTCTGGCGCTGAAAGGCGGAGGCGTAGCTCTACACCGACCAACGTAAAGGCTGGCGGGGAAGCAATGTCTGCTCAACCGGGCACCAGTCACGCCGCGACTTCAGGGGTGAAGCGGAACCTCTCTAAGGGGAGCACCCCAAAAGAAGACGCGAAATGGAAGAAAACGGAGAAACCTGCACCCAAAAAGTCCTTCAAGAAGGCACTCTCGGAATTTCGGATGGCCATAGTGCCCGATGACTATCCTGAGAGCTCCATTTCCCAGGAGCAAGCGGATCTAATCCGTAATTCCATACTGCAGCAAATGGACAAGCTGACAATCGGGGGACCGCAACCACAGTTTAGTGAGGTCCGACACCGTGGGGGTGTGCTGAAGGGTGGCTGTGTGGACGCGGGCACTTGCTCGTGGCTCACGGAGGTCATCCAAGGCTGCACTCCCTGGGACGGCGCCAAACTAAAAGTGGTGAAGGAAGCCGACCTGCCCAAACCGGTCAAGGCCCTAACATGGATCCCAGGGCCCCCTGTGGAACCAGCAAAGATTCTGCACCAACTTCAGGTGCAGAATCAAAAACTCCGAATGAGCTCTTGGAGGGTGGTGAAGACCAAGGTTGAGTCTAAGGGTCAGCAGGTGGTCATAGCCATGGATGAGAGCTCGTGGAAGATACTGCAGGATACATTCAATTGTAGACTGCATCTCCAATTTTTCTCGGTAGCGTTTCGACTGCTGGGAAAAAAGGAGAAGGCAGAGGCTGAAGAAAAGATGGATACCACCAAGGCGGGACCATCACAACAGCCAAATCTGAGACCGGGCTGGAGCGAAGGGACCGGGGCGGCTGTGGGTTCACCGCAGTCGTCCGGGACCGCGAGCACTATAACGGATCTCCTGGCTACGACACTGCGCACTCCACCAAGTGAAGAAGGTGACTCAGCAGAACAGGATTGTTAACATTCTTGAAACTGTTGCAGGTCAATCTCCATCACTGTAAAGTGGCCTCCGCCGCCCTACAAGTTTTGTGGTAAGTAAAAACATTGACATTGTTATTATACAAGAGCCATGGATCACTAGGGGCAAAGGGGGGGGGGGGGGGGGCTTGAGGTGAAACAGTGCCATGTGTCGGACGAGCCATCTCTCTCCGACCACAGGTACGTAAGATTCGATTTTGATATACCACAGGTAGCTCAGATATCGAATATAAACCCTAGGAACTGTAATTGGGACGCTTACCGAAAGCGACTGATTGCGGAACAAGAACATTGCCGCAAAGTAATCAGAACTGCTGTCGATATCGAGCTGCTACCTCCAGTCAAGGACAAGAGTGCGATATAAAAAAAGTTATGAAGCGCAGGGCAAGAAAAGCGCAATCCTACCCGCAGGTAGGATGTATGGGATTGGTACGCATACCAATCCCATACAATCTCAATTGGTAGGAGGTTGTTAGTGAAGGAGGAGGACAGACTGTGGCCGCTATGCTCAGTCGAAGACGGTCGTTCAGGTTTCCAAAACCGATAAGAGTACTTACCACTCGCGGCAAGTGAGGTAAGTTGACTGGAGGGGCGCCACCCACTAGTAACACAGTCGCCTCCGGAAATCTCCTTGGTTGTGGGTCCCTAGGTAAAACTCCAACCGCAGAGGGTTCGGTACGAGAGTAAGAAGAATACACAAAATAGGTTTGGGAGCCAAAATATATTTGAAATTGTCCACAAAATAAATATGGCAGATCACCCGGTATATATATACAGTCTTTAAATAAATGATTTAATGATTTTACCCTGTAAGAAAAATTGCACTATTGCATACAGTCTGTTTGATTTTAGCTGTCACCCCAGATATCTCGGCTATTGTTAGAAATACGACAAAATGTTAAAGAAGAAAATTTGTTCTCCATCTGATTCCCTATTATATGACTTAGAATATAAAACAATTGAGGATCAAATGTGTTAAAAATAGCAAATCATTTAAAAACATAAATTAAAAATGTTGGTACAAATGCACGCTTTGATAGATTAAAGCTTTATTTGAAAAAGTCGGCAGTGAAACAAATAAAATTATTTGTCAGCTTCCAGTGGAACAATGATCCTTAATACTTTGTTGACAACATATGCTATTCCACGTACGTACATATTGCTGTGATAATTATGAAAATGTGAATTATTTAAAATTAAATTAATGCTTGTGACCAAATGTCTGAAATTAATTATTAAGTTGAGCGCCAACTCTAAAATAGAGTAAAAATTTCTTGAAGAGCATGGGATTCAAAATCCCAGTGGTCACCTTCTGAAGGTAAACCTTAAGAAACTGAAAGTGGGTGTAAATTGACCACGATGTGGGGAAACAAATTAAAACAACAAAATTTGAATTTTAAAATTAATTAGAACTTTAATAAATAAAAAAACAAATAGGAAGAAATTTAAAACCTTAGATTAATTAAAATCCAGGCTTAAAAGAAAACTCCCTATATTTAACGTGAAAATAACAAGATTAAGAAAATTTAGAAATATAAAATTTTATACACCACGTGTAAATTGCAAAATGGCGTTCTCAGGTGAACGTCTTTACCTTTAACTACTTAAAACTGCTCAAATGTAGTCAGCAATTACAAAGCAAGGTAAAAATACCTTCAAAACAGTGAACTACAATCAAATCTAATTGAAAAGGAAAAAGAATGAATCAAAAATTAAATAAATATCAAATAAAAAAAATGAACTCTCAAAAAGTAAAATTAAAACAGCTATAACAAACTATTTGGAATTCCAAATATAATACAAAGAAAATTAACTGAATTGAGTGTAAGATGCCTCTACTAAGGTTAGATTTGTAAAAATCAAATGACACGCGGAAACAAAATGTCTTCAAACGACACACACTTACAGCGCTCAGGAAAATGATCTTACCTTCGCAGAGTCTAATTGTACACTGCTTTCTCTCTCCCGCAACCGAGCAATCGCCGGCCCAAGAGAAGCGCACGCAACACGGCGATCTTACACGGTGACATGACTTAAACCAGGCAAACAAACATATAAAACAAAAAACTGAGCTAAATGAAAATTACATTGCTGTAAAACAAAACTAAAAATGATATTAATAAGAATTTTTCAACATGTTTCAAAGTAACTTAATACTAACTTAATTTTTACGAAAAATTTAGTGTCTTTTAAAAATCTTCTTGAAACAGCTGACTTGGACGAAGGGGTCAACGCACTCACGCACAGTTTTTCATCCCCTTTTTTCCACAGCAATATGTATAACATAACAACTAACAACATGAACAGAGTAACAATAAATTAAGTTTAAAATTTCAGTTATTACATCTATAGTTTTTGTTCAACATGATATTTGCTGCTGAGATCTGGGTATTAAGTTTCGTATCGCTTTATGCAGCATGTATCATGTTATTTTTCCACAAGCCCACAGTGTCGAGCGTTTTCACATACACGTAATCAGTGAGAATTGCATTGATATTTGATATTCCTAAAAAAAAAAAATGCTTGTAGCTTGTGAACTTTTCAATTTTCTACTTTCCCAGTTTTATACTTCTAATCTTCTGTAAACGGTTTGGCAAATGGTTTGGCAAACGCTTTAGCAAACGATTTGGCAAACGGTTTGGCAAATGATTTGGAAAACGGTTTGAAAATTTTTTTGGCAAACGGTTTGGCAAATGATTTGGCAAACGATTTGGCAAACGGTTTGGCAAACGGTTGGCAAATGGTTTCCCAAACGGTATAGCAAATGATTTGGCAAACGGTTTGGCAAATGATTTGGCAAACGGTTTCGCAAACGGTTTAGCAAATGATTTGGTAAACTACTTCACCGCCCACCTTTTTAGGGCGATGTGTTTAATTTGCCTAAACGTGCATTTGTACCAAACTTTTCAATTTATGTTTTTAGATGATGAGATAACTGTGACATGCGATATATCGTTGTAAACAGAGTTTTAAAATACGTAATAAAATTGGATACATTCCATTTAAAACTTTGTATGTATTTACTATATCTAACGCATTTAATATATAATAATAGGGATATAATAGGGAAATTGATGTAGAACAACTTTTCTTCTTTAACATGTTGCCGTATCTCTAACAACAGCCGAGACATCTGGGGTGACAGCTAAAATCAAATAGACTGTATATAAAGTAAAGTGCTTAAATTTAAGTTTAAGTACACACAAGCACACAAAGCAAAAAAAAAACTTGCTACGGTATTGTGTTACTTTAAAGTGAGGCAAAAAAGGTGTAATTAATTAAAGTTAAAAGAAAAAAAACAACAAATCAAACCTTCAGTACAGGATCCTTACCCCCCCCCCCCCTCCCCCGCCCCAAATCTTGTGGGATTACAATGCGTACATTCGGATCTTATCAGGCGCAAGAGAAGAAAAGAGGTTCCTTAGATCTAAAATATTTCAAATTACAATAATAAAAAAGAAAACGACGACGCCGTTGAACTGGCCGTGCATCGGCTCTAGATTTTCATTATAAAAAATTCCAAATTTAATTAATAGTAATTTGCCACTAGTAAATTACAACGTAGGTAGTCTGCTATTTAGACAGCGCACTACTATAATTTGTAATTTTCTAAACTAATAAAGAGTCAATCTTAAATTAAAAAAAAAAGGTGACCAAATTTTACTCGAAATGTGACTCAAATAATTGTAAAATAAATAAATGTGCTTGAAGAGCAGGTTATTTAAAAGTGAAATAATTGAAAATCTATTCGGCAACAGGTCCGATATACTTCAAATGGAACAAGGATGTAATGTGACGATATAAAAAAAAGACTAAACGATAGCACTTATCTTAACGAGGCAAGACTTCAGGTGAGCTCCCAATTCCGCGAAGTCAAAGCAAAGTTTCCAATTAGCGAAGAGGTGTTAATTGTTCCTTGCGAGGTGTGGTAATTCTTCGAACAGCTACGACAGAGTACGGTAGTATACCTTACTGCGTGCAATCGCAACAAGGGCGTCAAAAGGTTTATATTAGCAGAGTTTGTCCCCAAAACTGCGTCTTCTGCAGGTTTTAGTGCATCAATTGTAGACGGCCACGTCAAAGATTGACTCAAGGTTAAAAGCGTGGAAAATGGCGGCACTTACTAAAAACTCTAAAGAAACGTAAAAATTAGATATAGAGTGAAGTCCCAAAAAAAAAAACTTCCAAGTGCGATTGGATACGTTTAACAACGATTAGCCACGTAAAACGTGCAACCCAAAAAAAGGAACTATCACGCGATGTGATGCAACAGGGCCTGGAACCGCTTTCTCCAGTTATATGTACCCTGCTAAGAGCAACCTTAGCTTTGGGATACACGCCTAGCGCCTTCGACAGGGCGTCCTTTCGGTTGATGGAAAAGGCGCTGCAAAAATGGGAAGTTGAGCCAACTGTGAGGAGGTGGATTGGCTCCATGATAAGAAACAGAATGGTTCATGTCTCGCAGAACCTTTGCAATGTAAAGGCACAGTATAGTATTATACAGTAGTCTCAAGTCCCGGAATTTTTGTATCACTTTTTGAAAGCGCATGTGCTGCGCGCGGCCTTCGATAATGGACTGCGCCGTAAATCGTGTTGATAATATGGCGTCATTTGTATTAGCAATAGTGCAATTTTCTTACAGTGTGAAATCATTAAATAGTAGGAAAGCATTTATTTAATAGTCATTTGTATTTGTTATAAGCACAGAGCAGTCATTTTTTGTTGTAGCCTGAATTTTATTGTTAGGTTATGCTTAATGTTTTCTTTGTGCCGTTTAAATTAATATTTTTATTACGTGAATAAACTGATATTGACTTAAAGTAATATACGTATTAAGGTAGTATATATGCAATGCACGTCTCTTTTTCTTTCTTCATTACGTTAATATAAATAAGCTCACAGTCTGGTTGAACAGAAAAATAATTCTAGTTTCTAAATTATCCCATAATTTCGAATTGTAATTATTATATAAAAGTTATATTTATATGTACATAAAGCGCTTGCTGTATTTTTTGTTAATACGATATTTTCTATCCTGGTTACTTACGCACAATTACCTACTTTAAAAAATAAAAATTCAGTTAATGATAAAACAGAGACAATATTTCACCAAATTATATTATTAAAAAGACATTTTTTTAGCAATCTACTTACCTATAAAATTGAAAAACGTTTTTCATATTTGACCAAAAAGTCAAATCACCCACAACCAACACATTTTACAACGGAATCTTTATATAAAACAAATTAAAATTTTCGTATTAAAACAAAACAATAATGATTTTATCAATTGTCAAAGAACAACATTTGTTTACAATAATTTAATGTAAATTTATACAATATTTTATATTCTACTTACATGCAACTCGAAAAAAGGTTTGTAAATAAACCGAAATGCCGTTAAGTTTTATCTCTATTATTATTGTGATAAAAAAAACACAGAAAAACATCTATCAAAATGAATTATTTTGAAATGTGCTTATTCTCTCATTCAAATTTGAACTTAGATGCCGCCATAATTTATTCCAGAAAAGCATTTATCTCCGACAGCGCTCGGGCCAGGTCGTACAATTTAAACGTAAAATTGCCACTCTCATGCCCGTGGCCCACTGCGCGAACAAAACTTGCGAACACAAACTTCAAAGGCGCCGACAGTTGTTGCGACTACTGTATAATACTATACTGTGGTAAAGACAACCGTGGCAGCTGGCTGCCCCCAGGATGGAGTGCTGTCACCCTTGCTATGGTGCCTCGTGGTGGATGCCTTGCTTTCTGATCTACGGACGGCAGGTTTCCACGCGCAGGGGTACGCAGACGATATCAGCATCATGGTCTGCGGAAAGTTTGAGGGCGTGGTATCCGAGAGGATGCCAGTCGCACTTGGAGAAGGAGACTTCCAAAACTACAGTATCCAGCCATCTTCGACTCGAAGATAGTGGTATCTAGTGAGGTTAAATACTTAGATGTTATTTTGGACGCAAAACTGACGTACAAATCTCACCTGGAACAAATGTCGGACAAAGCAACGAAGGCCTTCTGGGCCTGCAGAGGAATGTTTGGTAAAACGTGGGGGCTAAAACCTGCAATGGTGCACTGGCTGTACACTAAGGTCATTGTACCGTCTATAACCTACGCCTCGTTAGTCTGGTGGCATAAGGCCAGTCTGGACTACGCAGTAAACGCGCTCAGTCAGGTCCAAAGGGTTGCCTGCTTAGGCATCATAAGGGCCATGTCCTCGACGCCGGTTCCGGCCATGGAGACCATTGTTGGGCTTCCTCCGCTTCAGTTGGTGTTGCGGTCAGAAGCTACTCTGGCAGCTTATAGAGCTTAAAATGTAGCGGGCGTAAAGCTTTCTCTGGTAAAACTGGAGACCATACCAGCATCTTCAACTACAGCGAACAGACAGTACCACTGTCCACAAGGGCGGACAAGATTCCGCCCGTCTTCAGCTTCACTAGGAAATACCTTGTAGATATTTCTAATAGTGAGACCTCCAAAGCTTACGTTCACAGACCGAGGCGATGTTCTCATCACTGGTTTGTGGATGCATCGAAGACGCCGAATGGCACAGGCATTGGGATCTGGAGAGATGGACAACCGAATGGCGAAGCCATCAGTTTAGGGGGTTCCACCTCCATCTTCCAGGCTGAAGTAATGGCCATCTAGACCTGTGCAGAGAGCATCTTAAACTGCCCGCATGGGAATGGATCGGTCGAAATTTTCTCTGACAGCCAAGCTGCCCTCCGGGCACTGCAGGCTGTCAAATTCGCTTCCGAAGTGGTACTGGGGTGCCATAGGAAGCTCGAAGAATTGGCGGATCATCACAGCATTACGCTGAGATGGGTGCCTAGCCACTCTGGGATCAGAGGCTACGAAATTGCTGACAAACTAGCTAGAGGCGTCAGTGAACAACCGTTCACTAGTCCAGAGCCGTCGTGCGGGAGTTCTTACAGTGGTATCAAAGCTTTTGTCAGATCTCAACTCGCTGCTAGTCACCGCTTCTATTGGAATGGACTAGCCGGCGTGAGGCATTGTAAAATCCTCGGATTTTATCCGGGCGACGAAAGACTCCGCAAGACAGTCTTTATGAGCAGGAGCAGACTGAGACTGCTTACGGGACTCCTAACTGGCCATTGCTCATTAAATAAGCATTTGGACAGCATGGGGCAAGTGGACTCTCCCCTGTGTAGAAACTGTGGGAGAGCAGAAGAAACTCCGGTGCACCTCCTTGCCGACTGCCCGGCAGCCGACAGGGAGATACGGAGTTGTCTAGGGGTCGCTCGGTTGGACGAACTCAGTCTAAGCAAACTTACTCTCCCCCAACTTGCGGACCTCTTTGTTCGAGTACAACCAGGTAGAGAGGGCTAAGACATCATGGGGCACAATAGATCTTAAGGCCGAGATGCCTTAGGGGGTCAACCTGCCCAAGAAGGTCAAAAGAGATCAGACAGAATCTTGATATAAGCTACCTTCAAATTATGTGTAGATGTCATTAAGCCAAGAAAGGTAATTCCATATCAAATATAAAAGTGACTACCGATGTCCGGTACAACGAAACATTCGGAAATTTTTTGTCGCATTCGTTAGAATAGGTTGCGAGAAAAACATGTAGGTTGTCTAAAACACTCGGTATATACAGCATCTAAGAAAGTACTATACCTTTTATTATGTTTATTATTGTGGAAAAAAGTATTTATTATGTCACAGGTTCCATTCTATAGTATTTTAAACATTCACGGCGTTTATGGAAGAATGAGATTTTGTTGTTTATTCGCGGTGTCTAGATACACAAGGAAACGTGTACTAAATGCCTTCGTATAACCCGAACAATGTACAGATTTACTGTAATTTCAACAGAAAAACGACTATGACCTCTGATCCCTATAATCTGTAAATTGTATCTAGGATCCTAGAATAATGTATCGTGCACAAGAGATTTATAAATATACTGTGAGAAATAAATTTAGAATGAAGCAATTTTAAGGTAAGTTTTTAACTTTTAAACAGGAGTTTATGTAAAGGAGTGTGTATGTAAAAGTATATACATATGGTGCGCACATACATGTATGTAAAATGTGTGTCAAAAAGTATGCACTATATGGAATCTTTATAATGTAGAAAGTTTGAGCATCTTTTGAAATTAATTTGATTTAAACTTTATTTCGAAAGAGAGGAGAAAGTTATTAGAAAAAGTTGTTCAAAATTATCAGCTATACTTAAATATGAAATGATAGCCTACAATTTCAAAAATACAAAAACAATGCCTTTCTTCTGGATTACTGTTTATGTATTGCACATTTACAACCTCTAGTCGCTTTAAGCATTCGAGATTGGTATTACTAATAAAAATACGTAAATTAGTGATGCTTTTCCAGTATTTCGAATTATTATCAATACCTGAAATTATTTACCTGAAAAAAAAATGTGTATTTTTGGTACTCTTTTGTCCTTCTACTTGGTAAATTAGAACATGAGTTTCAAGTATTCCAGAAACTGCACTTTAAGGTAAATAATATTTAAAACTAAAAATCATCTTATGTTAAAACATTTAATGATTTGGCAAATAACTGGAAAATAAGTGAATCTTTTAACCAGAAAAGAATTTAATTTGACCAGATATGGGCGAGTTTTTAGGTAAAATTAATAATTTATTGTAACAACACGAAACACCTAAAAGAATACTATTAAACTAAGTCTAATTTAGTCTGTCAAAACTATTCGGAAACAACCTAAGGAAATTGGTTTGTAGCACAAATTCCAAACAAATCCAAGCTTTTTGTAATTTGGGTAAAAGCAAGAATTTATCGTGGGGTAAGTTGCCCATGATTCCACAACGCCGGCTATACTTATAATTCCCAATATGACAAAACGTCTTTAACCAAAGTAGTACGCATTAAGGTTTTTACTCAAGTAATTAACGGTAAAAGTACTCCTGCATTTTTTACCAACAAATTACGGCATACCCATGTTATGGTTTTCATTAAGACTAAAAAAAAGAACAAATCGGGAAAAAGTTATAAGTAGTATAAAAGTTTTTCTATAAATTTATTATAACACGCTTATCTTGCTAATAAAAAATACATTTTATCATGCACACATTTCAATTAAGGCAAAATTATTTGTGTAAATGTTTCCCTTCGGTTTTCCTTTCATTGTTATCATTTCCTTCGTTTGTTTCTGCTAAAGTAGTACACAAACCAAATCTGACCAATGCAAACAGCCGGCGGGGAGGCACTTACTGTCCTAGCTTCCCCGGCAATGGGTGGTATTCTACGTGGAAGTACTTCATGTAGAAGCAATAGTTGTGACATGCATAGTATATACTCTTATTTACTTAATATATAAGAGAGTGGTAGAAAGTGTAGATACGTGGTTGCAAGAGGGAGACATTAGAAAAGGAGAGTCCTGTACAAGCTGCAAAAAAATAAATAATAATGTCATTATTGTAATGTTAATTATAGATTACAGAAAAGATAAATATGCTAACAATATATCAGCTTATCACATTAACTTACGTAAGCCATATTCTTTTTACACCTTGTTTCCTAATAAATATCAGCCTCCATCATATCTACATGGTAACTACTAACGTATTGCATTTTTTCTTGAATAAATAATTGTAACAGACTATTATCTTAATTATTAGTATGGATATGTAAACCACTTATTATGGGAGATAACTGCAAAACATATAGAGTTTATGTCGTTCAATACATTGGCATTGTAGTATTTGTGTAACTTAAATTAAAAGGGATTCTCTTTTCAAAAAATATCATAAACTTTTTATTTTTTAAATTTGAAATATCAGAGAGATGTCAAAGTTGAAAAATCCAAAATGCTTTTACAAAGAAAAAGCATCAACCAAGTTTCGAGTCCACGAAATGATCTTTCGGTTTATTACATATAATAAACTATTCTTCTCTTTTTTCGAATCTTAGTTTTAACAGACCTTCAGCTTCTCCATCGAATATTTTTTTCTCCTCCTTGAGATTCTTTGTTTTTGTTTTCCAATCGAATAACGCTTGCTTCTCAAATCAATTTTCTTCTATGGCAAGATCTTACAGTCAACACTTTCTTTGCGATTCGCTTATCTTCTCGTCTTTCTAAATATGCTAAATAACTTATCCCTTATATTCTGGAGTTCTTCGACTTCTTTTTCTGATATATTTATTGCTGAAAAACGCATCATCCCCTGTATTGCCTATACCAAATCTTTGGAATCTTGTAGGTTGTTTTTTTGCAAAACTTAAAATTTTACCTTTGCCGAGTGTTTATATTTTAGAACTTCTCTCGTACATTTACTTAATTCAACGCGAAATTCCTAAAAATTCAGACTTTCATGCATACAATACTAGATATAACAACCTCTTTAGAACGCCCTTTAATACTCTTTCGCTGACTCAGCGTGGTCCATTGACAATTGGAACTAGACTTTTTAACATTCTTACCGATGACTTTAAGTCGATAAACTTTTTAAAGAAAGCCTACAGGACCGCTGCGAGTACTCTGTTGACGAATTCCTCGGAATTCCAAAGTAAATTTATCATTCTTTATTATCCCCAAGTAACATCAAATCTTCTTAAAATATGTATCATATATACAGGGTCATTCACGCTATACGGCACGGAATATCGTGGCCAAAACACGTGACGTTCAAAAATCTCACTTTTGGGATATATGGTTACTTTTTCAAATTATTTTTATGTTATACAGGCTGCTCGAAAAACCCTAAAAGTATCAAAGCTGAAATAGTTTGTATATAATTGCATTTTGGATTGTCTAATCAAAATAAGTATCTGTTTTAATAAGGTTTATAATAACTAAACCTTAAGGTTTTTAAATAATTGTAATTTTGTGAAAATCTAATCTAAATATCATGTTTGAAATACCTAAGTAGTATTTAAGTTATGTAAGCAAAATTTACAATAAAGTGTAACAATGGACCATATTTTATAACTCAATTACAATAACTTGCCATCTTATACAGGATGTACAAAAATTAAAGCTATTCAAATAAGAACTTTAAATAGCTATAACTTGATTAATTTAAATAGAGCACCATATTTTTGAATTTACCGGCAAATGTACTTTATAATTGCTATCGGTATTTATACCTTTAAGTTTTCACGTTTTTACATAATAATAAATCTGTAAAAACGTAAAAATTGTCGTTTTCTGCACCATTTGCCGTTTTTTAAATAAGAGGTCTACTGTATCTAGTTGCCTATAGTATAGTTTTTAGAAATGTCAGATAATTCATTTTTTTTTGTTCTAAATACATATTTTGCTTTTGTTTTATGTTATCGTTGATATGTTATTTCCATTATTTTTGTTATAGGCGATTGGATTATAAATTACGTAAAGTTTCCGAGCACTTGTAAAGATATTCTTCATTATCTTATAGTTGTAAATTATCTGACATTTCTCAGTACTATATAGGCAACTAGATAGGTTAGAAACACCAAATGGTGTAAAAAACGATTATTTAGCATATTCAAATGCGAATACTTAAAGCTTAACCTATAAATACCATTCGATAGGTAATTAAAAAGTACATTTGCTGGTAAATTAAAAACTATGGCGTTCTATTTAAATTAATCAAGTTATAGCCACTTACAATTCTTATTCGATTAGTTTTAATTTTTGTACACCTTGTATAAGATAGCAGGTTTATTATAATTGAGTTATATAATATGGTCTATTGTTACACTTTACCATAAGCTTCGAAGCAAATTAGATGGGATTCTTACAAAATTCAAATTCTTTGAAAAACGTTAAGGTTTAGTTATTATAAACCTTATTAAAACAGACACCTATTTTGATCAGACAATCCAGAAGTGCAATAATAGAAGAGAGAAAAAAAAACACAACTTTGATACTTTTCGTGCTTTTGGAACATTCTGTATAATATGAAAGTATGTAATTTTAAAAAGTAACCATAATAAAGCCCCATACATCCCAAAAGTGAAACACTTTTTGAACGTCACGTGTTTTGGCCATAATATTCCGTGCCGTATAACGTAAATAACCGTGTATATTTTAAAAGTATACAATACATATTTTAATATTTGTGGTGCTAGGGTCATCTCGGCTACTACCAAAAAATATATAGTCTAAACTTTGGTATAAGCAGAAAATTCCCTAACTTAATATAATTATATATCCACCCCACAAAGCAGAAGCGTATAATTTGCAGGCGCAAATTCACGGCCTACCGTGGAGTTTTCGCTTATAAATGATAGAATACAGATTTTTGTTTAAAACTTTAGTTTTGACAATTTCAAATTTATAAACGATATAAGCACAAATCAAAAACCTGTCTGTCTGTTGACTTACGGCGGTAAGCTTTGGAAATAATCTACCCTTATTTTTTTTGTTACATTATTTGTCAAATTTAGCTATGTCAAATTTAAACCTACATACGTTGTATCTTTCTTTTAATAAACGAAATCCCTATAATTTATAATGACCCGCAAATTTGGTAGGTCTCTCAAGAGTGTGTAAATTTAATAATTGAATTTGTTACAATTTTTTTGCAACTAAAGTCTGCAATTTTATTTTATTTTGATGATGTATTAATGTTTAATTATAATTTACAATATCAATATATGTATGTTGATTGCAAGAGCAATATTGTCGTGAGTTTTTACTGTTGTATTCTTGTATCAATGTAACAAAGATATCCCAACACGTCTTTACCCGCATTTTTGATCCATTCAGCACGCAATAAGTTATATTCCGGAAATTTAAATAACTTCAAATCTCTAAAATTCCTCCGAGACTTTCCGCAGCATATATATACGCATTTATTACCAGCACCGCGTGTCGACATTTCAATGCTAGCGGTATCTATGTTCGTACGTTCCTACGCGACTGGTGTTCAAATAATGTGTTCACAGTTCGATTTCTGAAAATCCAGCGTGTAGCAGCAGCGCGTGGTAATCTACATTTGACTATTTCATCAAGGATTTCCGTTCTTGTTGGCGACCGAGAAAAAAAGGGTGAAAATGACCGTAGATTTCCACAGAAAATTTTTACATTTTTTTCGCACTGTGCCGCTCGTTCAATAATTAAGTTAATAAAAATTGATGCGCGTAACAGTGAATATAATGTACATGTGGAAATGTTCTTTCGATAAGAGCTTGGACATCATTTGTCTTAACGCTCATCACGGACGCTCCACCGTAACTTTGAGCAATTAGTTTATTTTTATAAGATCCAAAAGAAGAGTTGAAAATAGTTTGCAATTCATTTAGCAATGTTTTTGCCAATACAGCATTATATCCACCCGGCTTAATAAAGGACCAAAATCGTCAAAACTTTGTACTTTAAACACGCATCGAATAATAACTACCATTTGCTGATTATATTAGAGGTGCCTGTAGTTTCATCGACCATCAAAGCAATGAAATTTGCAGATTTATTTTCTTCTAATATTTCTTACTTGTAAATTTGAAACATTGCATCTAGCAATTCGTTCTGCATAGTTTTTGAGGCGTCTTTAAACAATTGTGAACCTTTCATATGTATTGCAAGCGCAGCGTCTAATTCAGCTGCAAAGTTGATTAAACCTACATAAATACCTGCATTTTCCGACGTCAATGCCTCATCATGGCCTCGTAACGCCAATTCAAAAGCTCCGCAAAATTTTATACATATAATTAACCGACGCAAAATATGACGATTTTTTTTCCACATTTTTGTTATACTTAATTTTATGTCGCAAATAAGCACTGTCTAACTTTTCACGTATGTCCACTTTCCGCGTGGATTTTAGTGTCCTACTAAAATCCACGCAGGCATTCATGTGAAAAACCCTCTCTGCGATATACTTTTAATCATTCAACCCTTATTTATTCCATGCACTAACATCTTTCTTAAAAAGTAAGCAGATAAAACAAAATAGTCTTTAGGCTTTCAGGGCCGTCGTTGCTGGCTGCTCTTCGGTTCTCGGGTTCTCTGCCGTGTAGAAAGTTTAAATTACTTGACGTTTCGATCATCTTGTCGTGATCTTCTTCAGAAGTGAAGTGACTAGTTTGTCCTGATCCGGGGTTAATATATGGTCCTGTGTCCGTTGGTGCGTAATCATTCCGCTCTGTTGAGGCGTGTCCGTTGCTCTCCGTTGGGCTGTGAAGAATGATTTCCAGATACTTGGTAATTGTAGTCCGTCTTCTCTGTTGATATTGTTCGGATTTTTCTGTATTTCAATAGCTTCTCTGTACAATATTCTCCAGTAATGTGGTTCCGTTGCTAGTTTCCTGCATTTGTCAAACTTGATTCCGTGTTTCGTGTTTGTTGAGTGTTCTGCTACTGCTGATTTGTCTGTGTATTCATACTTAGTATCTCGCATATGTTCTTTTAGCCTGATATTGATGTTTCTGCCTGTTTGTCCAATGTATACCTTTCCACAAGTGCAGGGTATCTCGTAGACTCCTGGATTTTGGAGCGGCGAGGTACGATCTTTCGGCGAAGGTAATTTTGTTGATAGTTTTTCTGGAGCATTGAAGATTACTTTGATGTTGTGTTTGCGCAGCTTTCTTCCAATTTTGTCAGTGCATCCTTTGATGTATGGCAGGCAAGTCGTTCCAGTAGTAGTTGTTGTTTCTTCCTGTTGTTTTGGTTGTTTGTTGATGGTAGCTGTGATGTCTTTGAGTCTGTAGTCGTTCTCTCAAGAACACACTACAACAGAACGACTACAGACTCAAAGACATCACAGCTACCATCAACAAACAACCAAAACAACAGGAAGAAACAACAACTACTACTGGAACGACTTACCTGCCATACATCAAAGGATGCACTGACAAAATTGGAAGAAAGCTGCGCAAACACAACATCAAAGTAATCTTCAATGCTCCAGAAAAACTATCAACAAAATTACCTTCGCCGAAAGATCGTACCTCGCCGCTCCAAAATCCAGGAGTCTACGAGATACCCTGCACTTGTGGAAAGGTATACATTGGACAAACAGGCAGAAACATCAATATCAGGCTAAAAGAACATATGCGAGATACTAAGTATGAATACACAGACAAATCAGCAGTAGCAGAACACTCAACAAACACGAAACACGGAATCAAGTTTGACAAATGCAGGAAACTAGCAACGGAACCACATTACTGGAGAAGATTGTTCAGAGAAGCTATTGAAATACAGAAAAATCCGAACAATATCAACAGAGAAGACGGACTACAATTACCAAGTATCTGGAAATCATTCTTCACAGCCCAACGGAGAGCAACGGACACGCCTCAACAGAGCGGAATGATTACGCACCAACGGACACAGGACCATATATTAACCCCGGATCAGGACAAACTAGTCACTTCACTTCTGAAGAAGATCACGACAAGATGATGGAAACGTCAAGTAATTTAAACTTTCTACACGGCAGAGAACCCGAGAACCGAAGAGCAGCCTAAAACAAAATAGTTTGTAAGTTCGAATTTTAGTTGTGAAAGTGTAGTTTATTTGAAGATTAGGAATCGGCCGTACTTTCTTCATAATTAAAAGCTTTTCCTCAAATGATAGCGGGTTTTTTAAAAGATTTTGCACACAATTAACATCCATCATTAATAATAAACGTCACTTTGAAATGCCTTTGAAATCACACATGCGTGATACGCCCCGAAAACGATGCAGTCCCAATGAATGCACTACGTTAACTGGGGACATGAAATCGTGTTCCCCAATAATAATATAAACGCCTAAAGTGAAGATGAGCGGAGCCGGCCGATTCATATTGGAAAGAGGGACATCGGAAATTGTGCCCCGGAATATAGATTCGACCGATTGCATATACGCTAGTGTCTGTGGTGCGGAAAGAAACTTCGATACCAGCTTTATAAAAATACGTAAAAATAATAAAACAAAATAATACACTGAATTTTTTCTGTGTTTATCCTGGTGGTTGGGTGGGCACATGCCCTTGTGCCCTTTTGTACCAGCGGCCACTATTATTATATTTAAACTATTCTTAAATAGATTTGTGAAAATTATAATAAAATTGCAGTCATTTTCCCAAATATTGGAATTACACCATCTATTTATTTCAATAAAACTGTTTCCACTAGACAGGCATGAGTTCATAAACTTGTGGAAACCTTATGATGTTACCGCTTTCCTTCGGGACCCAAAAACAAAACAGCAACAGTCGCAAAAAAACTAGAGTCTCTGAAACATTTGTAAAAAGTTGCGTTTGTCATTTTGTTTTTCTCGACACTATAGTTTCTGTTTTGTCCGTTTAGTAGAAAACCGGCTTTACAACCTGTAAATTTATGAAATGAAAAATATTTTTAATAATTATCATCCTGAGTGTGGACCAGAATCGTAACGCGGGCGGTTTTCTACCAATTTCAGCCTAATTCCTACAGAGCACACATTTTATTGTTCGTAGTGCTCTTTAGTAATTAGATATTTTAAGAACATACATGTATAGGTACGTACAAGAACAATTCCTACCTTCATTCAGTCTTTAAATAATAGAAGAAGTAAATGATGACCAGAGAACCAGTTCTTTATTAAATAAATAAAACACATATCTATATACTTAGAGTTAAAACTAAAATACTTGTTTAAACTGCGGTTTGTAAGAATGGTTATGTTGATGCATAACAATATTACCTTCTAGTAAGTTAACTTGGCGTGCAGAGGTGTTTCAAATTCAAATCTAAAAATAAAATTGGAATGTAAAAATACGTACCTACGACCAAAAAAGGAATTATTCATTTATGTATTACTACATACATTTTGTAGCAGCTGTCAATATTTAGGAGATAAAAACTGTAAATTTACATGTCCGTCTGCATTAATACAAAAATGATCGAATTTACATTTATAAATATCTATTTAGGGCCTTACAGTAACAGTCACGGAATATTACAGTATCTGCTTTGTAAAACAGTTGTAACTTTACACTAATTTTTATCAGTTTAGTATGTAATAGTCTTGCTGTTCATTTGAAATTATGTTGTAGTCTCGTTTACCATGTCTCTCAATCACATATGTTTCGAGGAACTTCTTTTCTAACTTCTATTAATACAATATACGTAGATTGGATGGAACTATATTTATATAGTTTAGTAATCAAGAGGACCACACACACATCACAAAAATAAGTGATGCCCTATCTATAAGTAGAGCTTTTGATTTCGCCTATAAGTAAAGATAATTATTTCTGATTGAACTTTAGACAAGTTTATAAAGCTATATAACTAACATACGTAATCGTTCTTCGTAAGTAAGTATAGTAGTTATCCGCTGACTCCGTATCCGCGGTTTCAGTCATCCGCGGTTTATCTATGATGAGCAGAAAACGCGTTATATCAATAAATACAAAAACAAATAAAGACATTCGAGCCTTATTAAAAGTTATAGGAGCATTTGTCGATATATCGTCGTATATATGTCATCCCCTGAATTCGGCGCTCTCTTATGATAAGTTAAACAAGTTTGAACGTGCTTGGTGCAACTCGCTTTTACTTGTACATATAAACGCTCCTGTTAACTATAAGTTTAGTACGTACTATTCGAATTGTCGGACAAGACAGTGCTAGCAATAGTTTTTAAATAAAGCAAGCAAATTTGAAAATCATTTTAAAATGGCTTCTAAACGAAAAAGAAAACGTGAAATGCTCCCTATTAGTGAAAAAATAAAAATCATTAATATGATTGAAATAGAAAAAAAATCTATTGCAACTGTTGCTAAAATATACAATAAAAACGAATCTTCGATACGGGAAGTGTTAAAAAACAAAGATAAGATTCGAGCTAGTTTTTCTAGTGCACCTGAAACTGCAAAAGTTGAAACCACAATACGTAATAAAGTGTTACTTAAGGTAGAAAATGTCTTAAATTTATGGGTGGAAGATATGACAAGAAAACATATTCCTATCGATGGCAAAGGGCTACAACAAAAGGCGTTGGTTTTATATGAAGATATGCAGACCCAAGATTATACTGAAGAGGAAGGAAAATCATTCACAGCAAGTGGGGGGTGGTTGCATAGATTTAAAACTCGATTTAATCTAAAAATATAAAAATGACAGGGGAATCTGCGTCGGCTAATCATGTAGCTGCTGCCCTGTCTCCAGAAAAATTTAAACAAATTATTGCAGAAAACAATTATCATCGTAAGCAAGTTTTTAACTGCGATGAGACTGGTCTTATGTGGAAAAAAATGCCTCAACGGACTTATATTTATAAGACTGCAAAGAGTGCACCAGGCTTTAAAGCAATTAAGGATAGACTTACCTTGATATTAAAGGAAGAATTACCATTTAAAGTGCTGCTGATACTAGACAATGCTCCTGGGCAACCTTTGTCACTAGGCACAGAAAATAAAAATGTTGAAGTGGTTTTTTTACCACCTAACACGACCTCATTGCTTCAGCCCCTTGATCAAGGTGCCATTAGATGCTTTAAAGCCATATATATTCGACAGGTTTTCGAAATGGTGTATACAATGGCTAACGAATGCTCTGATATCGGGCTCATGGAATACTGGAAGTCATTTACAATTGCAATTCTATTTATCAAAGGAGCGATGGAGGAATTAAAGTCAGAAACGATAATAGCATGTTGGAAAAATCTGTGGAATGACATCGTTCTTAGTTCTGAAGACACACATGATATTAATTCACATCTAACAACGATATTTAACATAGCGCAGAAAATAGATTGAGAAGGATTTAACGATATAACCAAAGAGGAACTTAGTGATTATATAAACGAAGAGGATCAAGAATTGACCAACGAGGAATTGGTAGACCTTGTGAAATCTTCACCAGAAGCGAGTGACGATGAGGATGAGGGTCAACAAGAACCGCCAGCATGGACGCTTGAAAAATTTTCAGCGATACTTCGAACTGCTCAAAAATTTAATTAATAAACAGATAGTAGAATATGATCCAATAATGGAACGCAGTATAAAAATTACTCGCACTATAACAGACGCCTTGAAACCTTTGGAGGATTTCTTTATTGAAATGAAAAGACAAAAACGACAACTACCAATAACAATGTTCTTTGAAAAAGTCGACAAAACTATCGATAATGCACAGCCATCAACATCGTTTGCTTCGGATCTAAGTAAACAATCGACTGCTAACTTGGACTTGGAGGAAGATGAATGAATATATAGCTCACGATGATAAAGTTTTCCTTGTTGTATATTTTCTTGTTGTGTATGTAATTTGTACTATATGTACATATGTATGAACTTATATATTTATTAAACTTAAATTCTATTTGTGCCACAGCACAAGAATATTTATTTATTTATTGTTTATTTATTTTAAATAAATATTGTATAACTTATTTTTTCTTGTTTCATTGTTTTAACTTTGCTTCATATTTCATATTGTATTCGGAAATAAAGCGTTCGCTACTATCCGCGGTTTTCAGTATCCGTGGAAGAGCACAGAACCAAGCCCCCGCGGATATGGGGGTACTACTGTATTATTTTTCCCCACAATTTTGTCCATTCGCTCTCTGTATATCTAAGAATAAAACGGGATTCAGTGAATCCCACGCGCCTGGCGCACAGTACCTTCCCAATGACCACGAACTAACTGCACGGAGCGGCTAGTAACATGTAAGCGGCTACCGAACGAGAGAAAAATCGATGCGGAGGATCCGCATGAAATTCCGCTGTAAAACTCCTAACGGATATGATGTCACAACTATTACGTCATAACCATTACGTCATGATTTTGGATAGGGGGGGCGGGGAGCGCGCAATGCTTGTACAACGGGAGCCCTAGCGGATCGATCCTATGTGACGTCAGTGCGGTTGTGACGTCTGCAAAATCGCGAACAGCGGTTTATAATGGGCCAGTTGAGAGTGGCAGGGATATAGTGTGACGGCGTTGACTAGGACGTGCAGTCGCGTGCAAATCTCAGAGTGCTCTGGACCGCATCGGTGATACACACTCTTCAGTTAGACATAGAGTTACCGACAATCCGAGCTTTAGGGACTAGTAACCGCTAATTGTTCTGTGGCCGCTAGTCGCCGATATGATCGATTTAAAAAGACTTTTTATATACCGAAAGTGATTCATTATTATTAGTTTATTAACTTAACATTACTTATATGTAAAAACTTGTTCCTGCTTCCTAGAGCAATTTAAAGTTACCAGTGGCTTCGCAGTGCGCTTTCCGTTATCGCATAACTACAAGAAGAAGCTAAAGCTTCCGCTCGCCGAAGGTTGTGAACTTTCTCTTTTGTTCCGAATACTAATAGAGTGAGCTTCCAAACGAGATAAAAAATTCCTTCTGTTAGTTATGTCGAAGTAACGTGTGATATATGAGGTTCACAAGGGATCCAAGCGTGGATTCTCCTGTAGGTGGTCAAGAAGGGGTGCGCTCTCCCGCTTCACCGGAGTCACAATTGCGGGAATCGCCCACAGGTGACTTTTGTGTCTTAGACTGATGTTTTTAGTTATCCATTCGTATATAGACTCGCACTTTTTTTGAACATGTTAATCAATTTATGTGCAATTACATACATCTATTATTTGTATATGTCAATCCCGCTCATAAGTATTGCTGCAATAAATCGGTACTTGATCTCCATGCATGTTGGCTATTGTTTGAAGAGGACCTGTTGAATTTGTTGCATGGCGGTAACGTTCCTTTTCTTTGACTATCATTTAGTGTCGTCCGCTTTTTGAGAGTTGAATTGACACGCTATCGTTAGTATCACCATCGCAGCTTTGATAGTGTTTCATAACGAACGAATCTTGTGGACTTTTAAAAGTAATACAAACTTTCAAGAGGATTTGTGTGCTGTACCATGACATCCTCGCGACATGCGATCCGGTTCGCCGCCGCAAAAGCCCCGGCTGCAATCCTATAACTCGCGCCACACTGACACCAACAACAATTCACCCAGTTACAACTATCTCCGAAACAAGTGTACGTAGATTTATTCTGCCACATATAACGCTTTTCTTATTACTAACAGTATTAAAAGAATTTTTATTATATGTTTTACTATACCGATTAGTACATTACTAGTATTACTTGTTTTAATTATGGTTCGATTATTAAAATTTATACATTTAAAATTATCTTTTTGCGATAAATAAAATAAACATATTGTTTTTCTTTAAATAAACTTATCAGAACTGTCTACATTAAAAAAAAATGACAATAAATAGTAGTTAAACAATTTTGTTAATGTTCTTAACCTAAAATTGTTAAAAAAATGTGTGTAATTTATCTACGTTTGTGTAAAAATATAAACATTTCCAATTTGCGAATTAATATCCCAGTTTTCTATAAAATGTCATTACTACTTTTTATTTCGCGATAACTAAATTATAAGGTCGTGTATATACAGAGTGGAGCATTACTTCCGCGTATACAAAAAGCGGTAAAATATTTTTACCAAGGACTATACAGGGCTCTCCACGGGGATGGCTAGTTAGAAGTTTTCAGACTTAACGAAACTCCAGCTTTAAAAATTTGAGGTTTGCAATAGTTTGGTATATATTTTCTTTCTAAAATATTTCCAAGTTTTTTACACTTCCCGTTAACCAGAAGCCGCCGTAAACTTTGTTATTTTAATTGTAACAACCTGTATATTATTACATTTTTGGATTCAACATAACATTCTATGACCATTACGGCCAGGGTTTCCTTCAACGCTTTTTAAGGTATTACGATTTTTGTGAAAATTTTGACTTTGACATTGTAGTATGTATTCATTATTTTTCACTTACTTTATATGCCAGAGGTGCCGCATTTTAAAACGATCACATACTAACATTGTTTCACCAAACCATAGTTATATTTTCCTTTTATACTATACAGGGTATCTAAAAATCAAAGATATATCAAACAAATTTTAATGTCAAATAGAACACCTGGTATGTTTTTATATTGTTTGTTATTGAATTAAATTCTACACCGATTTGTTGTAACATTCTTTATACCCATTGTATAAGTCCATATTATTGCGTAATTTATAAAATAAATAATGGAGACTATTGAAACGAGTTTATTATAATCTGGATATCTTAAATTTATTTTATATTTGGGGAAAACAAAAAGGAATTGCGAAAAGAACTTGCCGATAATTTAATATGCCATACCGCCATTTGCCAACAATAGATGTAAAAATTTAGAAAATTTGCAGCATTTTTCTTTAACAACTGGTAGTGTAAAATCAAGAAAAAAACTGTAATAAACTTGTTTCTAAGAATGCGAGAAAATGAGATTCCGTCGGCGGAGTTGGTCATTTCAGAAAACGTCTGTCAATAGAGTATTGAAATGCAGTATAATTTATCAATTTTCAGAAATTTCAGTGCAAACTTTTCGGCACTTTCTTACTGAAAACAATAATTTATTACAATGCCGAAGTTGCGCGTATTAAGTAAAATATTATTCGACGATATAAAAGCATAATAAATAAAACGAGTATTTTACAAAAAACTATTGGGGATGAGTATAGGGAATGTTACAGCAAATCACTTGCATATAAGAAAGCTTTCTGGTTGCAAAGAGTTTTAAACGTGAGGATGCATTTAATTTTAATACATTCATACAACATGTAGGTACATTAGCATACAAGCACGTGTGTCATACATAAATTACAAACTCTAACTGTATATATATATATACTATATCGGTAGGTGGCAGCACCTATGTTATAAGATTCACAGATATACCAACAAAATCGATGTAGAATTTAATTCTACACCAAACAATGTAAAAACATAGCGGATATTCTATTTGCAAGCATGAGTTTTACAATTTCTTTGATATATCAGTGAGTTTTAGACAGCCTGTATAAGAAAAGTTTGCCTACGTTCGGAACAATTGTTTGGAAACTAATTTCCGAAACAATAATTGTCCCGAATTAAAAAATTCGTGTAGGCGGAGTGATCGGATATCTTCTGTATCTACTATAATTAAAAAAATAAAAAATTGAGACTTGCTATAGTTCTCATACTACTTACATAGGTTCATATATAAACATTATTTCAATCGTCCTTTTTAAAATTTCTATAGACAAATTAAAAAAAAATTAATCACTGCCGTATCATCACTTTTTCTTTTAACAGAGAGATTGTTATAAAATTGGGAAGAAAATTAAAACTATTGGGTATGCGGTCCGTATGGGGGTCAGTAAATCATTTGTGTATTCTCAATATTTCGCAGTTTTTATTTGCTTCATTTAGCACTACAATGACATACCAGATAATTTTTGTCCTAAGTTGTAAGGTCAATTATTATAAAATTGGCTTTAACAATTATAATCATATTTCAAGAATAGTGCAATTAATTTAGTTTCTGGGTTTGCATATATTTCTTCTTTTATTCTTAAAAAAATCTGTATAGTAATACTTGATTGATTCTTGATTATGGTTTTAAACAATTGTTTATTAACTTCAGGCTCTTATTGTAATAAAACAATAAGGAGATGTGGGCTTTATTATATCTTTACCATATTAATCCTCATCACTTTCAAAACTGTTATTTTAATTTGGATTGCTAACGTCATATTATAAATTATATCATCTTTAATAAATTTTGATAGCTATGATGGAATATAGTAATAGTAAATTCTGGAATTGTATTGTAATACTTTTAGACTTCTTATTTCAAACACTTTGTTAGAACAACATCCGATGGCGCTTTTAGTTTCCTTTAAACGAAATTTCCAGGTGTGGTGATCTACTCAATTCTGATTTTACATAATTTAGATATAACGAGTTTAGAAAAGGTTAAAGGTAAATCAGACAACTGGTTATTATATCGTTATAACAATAATTTTTCTTTAATCTTTTGTTGTTGTAATGTTTCTTGGAAACTTGGAACTAAACCCTCAACTATAGATTGCAGGCGTATATACAAGTTAGTATAAAAGATTCGAATTCCATATTTATGTACTCTAATTTTCATGTGTGAGACGCTGAAAAGTTGCGTATTTCTTCCTACTTAATCACCAAGTATACATAAATGGTTTGGAAAATATTTGAAGTCGTGCTTTGCTGCAGTGAAATATGCATGTAAGAATATATTAGAAAGCCGATTACTACGTTGCTGGTAAGCATATAACTGCAGAGTTAGATATATTGAAGAGGAAAGCGAAACCTATTGACAATGCCTTATGAAGCAACTCGCATTGATTTATATCCTATAATGGGCGTATAATGTATAAGATCTAAATCTTTTCAGATTATGTATATAAGTACGTTCAGAACAAACATTTGAATAAGAGGATAGTATTTCGTATGGGCATGTTGTTTGAACCTGGCAATTGTTGTAATGTAGAGAAAACATAATGCTCCGACTTATGGTGTGGATCTCTAATTACGAAGTTAATACTATAATAAACTTTCCGGTGAAGAAATTTAACCTGAGCTGCCCTTGCTTATTTCCTATAAGAAAAATATAGCAAGGTCAGAAGTTTTTAAAAGTAATTGCTGAGTATTGACGTAATGGATTCGTGAATATTTTGGAAAATATAATTGGCTTCATTGTTCATATCTAATAATCTTTGCATTTACTTTAATGTATTGCGCATGCATTAATGTAGTGTAAGGTGAAAACATAAAACTTGGCTCTGAAATTGGAGCTGCCTTGAAATTGAATATGAATAAATTAAAACATAATAATCTACAAAGTTATTCTCGCAAACCGCAAGAAATAATACGAATTGTATCCACATGTAAAAGTGTCAATTATTTAATTATAAGCAGGTTTTCCTTATGTATATTTACTTAAAAGCATTAAGTTATATCTATATTGTAGTTACTCGTTAAAAATAGCAGATATTTTCAAGCACAATAAATAATTTCGACCACGAGGTTACGGAGACATGGCATGAAAAACTACCAGCTATTTTAGACAGTGCTGTGGCTTTTAGCAAACACCTTAAATTTTTCATTCTATTTTTCAAAATTACACTATAACTTGAAAGCTTGTATGGTATCCATGGTTTGAAACCGGTTTAGTGTTTAATTTAATAACGCAATGGGCATTGTATTATTAAAGTATATATATGAAAGAAGGTTTCTGATGTAACTGCTTTTCGTATGGTTAGCAATGTTAGCATACGTTTCTATTATACATATGTGAGCTCTGCAGTGAAAGTTCCCTTCATCTATAAATTCATTATAGGTATTGGCTGGGTCGGCGCATACAATGATTGATAAGCTAATTGTAAGTATAATGTTCAATTTCCGCCCATCCATGTTGCAATTCGTAATTGTAAATCACAGATTCCTAAAACTTTTGATGTAGATATTAGAACTATAATGTAAATAATTTTGATAAAAGATACATTTATTATGGTATACATATGTAGATATACCAAACAAACCACCTTAAGCCAGACATCAAGCTCTTGGAAAATATTCAGTAGATAGTATAATTAGTATAAATCATTTAATTTACCAATTAATCTAATAATTCGCTTTAATTATCTTGGTAGTTTTGATACATATTCACCAAATAAGGGCAATGGAGACCCCAACTCATATTACAGGCGTTGATTGCGCAACCAATTTCTTCAACGGTTAAGTTTAAAGTATTTAGCCGGTATTGTAAATATATCAAGATAATTAGTCTTTTTTTTGTGATAAGGCTGGTAAAATAAAGGAATTAATTTTTTTTTAAAACGTTTCGTAAATAGTCGAAACTTAACATAAAGCCGCGTTGTCTCTGTTGTTTGTATTTATCCTGTTTACAAAATTTTAATGTGTAAAACCTATATTGTGACAATAACTGTTGTTATGTTTTATTAGCACAGTTTACTGTTGTTAATTTTATTTGGTTTAATTGAAAAAGACTGTAATATATAGTCGAAACGTTTTAAAAAAAATTTAACCAGCCTTATCACAAAAAAAGGAGTAATTACCTCAACAAGTTTCTAACAATTTATTACCTGTACAATCTTAGGAAAATTGAGTTGAAAAGAATATGAATTAATTAAGAAATTGTGTAAACAAAATTCTGTCATCTGTCATCGAATCTACAATAAAATCTACAAATAGTCTACAATTAATCACAGAAATGTCAGTAATTCGAATATAGTGTTAGCAACCTTTAGTGATCTTTTTGCCGGCCTAGACCGGAGAATAGTATGTTGCCAGACGATTTAAAGTAACGTAAAATCAGTGTTTCTGGACGGAGGCGCAGAAAATATGTTGTTGACAAGAGTGACAAATCAATTATTGGGACCTTCATCCAAATGCATGAGAAACTTAAAAAATTTGCAAGAAGAAAAGACATAGTATCGTCAAATTTCTATTTATAAGCTTAGAAACTTGTACTTTGTTACAAGTAAATTTATTTTTATATATTTATTTAAAAATACTCTTGCTTGAGATATGCTAAATAGCAAAAATAAACAGAAAAACGTATATAAGATTATGTTATTAGTTTAAACATATATTTAATTCGTTTAGGAAGATAAATACTAATTTGTTTAAAAATGTTTTTCCTTTTTGCGAATCAGCAAATTTACTATAATTTTTAAGGTAGATAGTAAAAGCACAGACAAGCTAAAATTATTCAAGTTCCTTTTTACTACTTCAAATTATAAAATGAAACTGTAAATAATTGCGGATCTCTAAAATATTTTTAGAGATAGTTTTTTTCCCTGAATTCTATACCTAATCCTTTTTTATTGAACTTTTACTTTAAATTACTTGAATTTGTTCTATTATACTTTAAGATTTATAATTGCTTTCTTTGTAAAATACAATTCTAAACTGTACAATGCTTTTTACGTTTGAGTGATTTGCAGAGTCTTTCTTTCGATCGATTTTAAATCTCTGGGTATCATTAGTTGTAAGCTAATAGATATGTTTGAAGAAAAATACTGGCACATATGTAGATAGGTATTCCTAAAAATGGCAGAAATTGCAGAACTTTTTTTAATTAATTTTGCTTTATCTGCTATCAAGTATGTAAATGTACTTATTGAGTTCGCTGGTGGATAAATGAAATAATTAATGACATTTTTGGAAAATTGTATATTAATTATATAACAACGCATATACTAGTTACAAATATATAAGCATATATTTTATGTTTTCTCTTTTTTCATGAGTTACCGGCTTATTTTTATATAATGATTTAAATTTTTTAATCAATTAAACACTTCATTAACGTTTCGACAATCTATTTATTGTTGTCTTCTTCAGAAAAGTGTTTTATATAATTAAAATTTTTATACATTTAAGGACAATCACAAGGACATTTTAAAACTTATTTTGTAAAATTTTATAAAATAAGTTTTAAAATGTTGTTAGTCAATTACAACAACGTTTTGTAATTGACTAACAACATGTTGTTATAATTTTTAAGAAAATGTAAAATTTTATAAAAATTTGAATTATATAAAACAATTTTCTGAAGAAGACAACAATAAATAGAATGTCGAAACGTTAATGAACTGTTTAATTGATTAAAAAATTTAAATCATTATATAAAAATATGCCCCTAACTCATGAAAAAAGAAAAAACATAAAATTGCATTAACGGCTACGAACAAATCCCCATCAAATAAGCATATATTGTTGTATGTATATTGTGAGGTATGCGATCATAACAGTACTAGCTATAGGTTTTACAAGTATTGAATGAAAAAACTATAATGTAAAATAAAAACAAAAAGTAGTGTTGTAAAAATACAATAGGTACAACTACAAACAGCAAAAAACAAATGATACCAACCAATTTGGATGATTTTATTACAATTGCGGTCTTTTCTTAATTATAGCTCTTGTTTACAAATGCTACCAAATATCGTTTCAGTTTTAAGAAACTTCTTTCATGAAAACGCAAAAATATGGGTAGTTACTGACTTCTTTCCATTAACAGCTTTCTATACTAGAATTTACCGAAAATCACGACTCTCATTTTAGAGTTTCTTTCTACGCTATGTGCGTAGAAAGTACTATATGGCACTTGTTCTTAACTACCAAACCAAGAAGGACTGTTAAATCATTTCTATATCATGTAATTAATACGTAAATCTCAACAAATAAACTATTCTCATCAAAACGCCAATAGTTATCAAAAAAATAAAATTCATTGGAAGTCAAGTAGGAGTAAATTAAATGTTACTAATAACGAGAGTAATATATTTTGTCTATAAGTTGCGATTATGTAAAGGAGTTCCTATTATATTGTGGTTAGAAAGTCTAAATAAGATGTTTGTATTTTTACATTTAGGTGCTAATTAATTTCAATTTGTTCTTTTAATATTACAGTAGTAATATTAGCGTTTAGTTTAACTGTAAATCAATGTATACAGTGCGACCTATCTTGTGGTACCTATAATCTATGATATCCAAGTAAAATTTACATTACATTTTATTGAAATAGGTGGCGATATTAGCAGTGTGAGAATATAGATATGTATAATTTTCCTATTATGGAATGAATAAAGATACTACATCTTTTATGTAATAATCATTATTATAGTGCGAATCCAGTTGGTTAAGGATTTACTCAGAGTTTTCATTATTATTTTTTAGCAGGTGTAGATGGCTCGGAATGTACTAATATTTCCATATTCTGTGACACAAATATTGATATTTAAGCAAAATCCTTTATGAAAACAAGATTTGGTTGATCCTGTGTGACTCTATTTGATTGCTTAAGAGGAATAATCTAAAAATTGTTTTAGCCTGTAAGCATATGATCATTGCAGAGAAAGTAAATAAAATTTATGAATAACAAAAGTAACTGTAAACCGTCTGTTTGCAAAGGCCGCCTTCATACGTAGATTTTACTATAATGGTGATTGAATTGTGAACTTGTATTTAACCCGACGCAGTTTTCTAGAGCATAAAATATTCCCACGACATTGTAAAGAATATTACAAAATATGGAAAAATACAAAATTAATCAAATATTGTCTTGGCGAGTTTTGTTAGTACGCCTTTTAAATACGCTACAATTTTATTATTATTATTTTGATGTCAAGCCGAAATGTTATATATATGTATTATGTATTTATGTTTCATTACCCTATATATTTAGATGTATCGGAGAAGCTACATTTCCTCCTTTCTTAATTTCATTTTGATTTTAATAATACATGCTACAGCCGGGTAACCTAGTCAAATTGCCCATTGTATAGATTTAGGTAATCCCTCCTCTAAAGTAGCTTTACATATACATATGTACGTTGTAAGCTTCAAACCTAAAAAAATTATTTTAGTGTGAAGTTAAAAGTTAACCCCTGTATTGTCTCTCGTTTTATAATAAATTCACACATCATTGATTTTTTTTTAAAGGGACTTGGTCACTTTGGAATATACTCGATAACTTCAATTTTTGCCAAATTTTAATTTATAAAAGTTGTATACAGGCTATATAACTATACCACATTCGCGTCGGGTTATAATATAACTATACGAAAAGCGGTATAATATTTTCAAAATATTTTGATTAGAAGTTATATAGACGCATAAGGAGCACGTTTTAAAATTATTTCGAAATATACAGAATAATGTGACCTAAAAAAAGTTACACACCATTCTTATAAAAATTTAAATGGAACGCCCTATATAGTATGTCATATTTTTATAGTACGGACTAAATAAAGGCAAGTTACTACTACGTTTCCTATACTTAACTCAATCCGTTTCTGAGATAATTAATTATTCTTCAAAATGTAAACCAAAATTTAAGATAGATATTATTGTTTAAACAAAGCACTAGACTTGACAATAAAATTGAAATGATGTTTAAACATTGTACAGGGTGAATGAAAACCTACCTTTTATTTTCACTATCATTAAAGGCAAATAACTTTCTTATTTTAAATGAAACAGATTGTATTAAGGTTTTTATGCCTATCTCTCATAGTTTCCTAGTAATTTAGAATTTTCTATTTCAAATACTAATGCCTAGCCATTTATTTTTCAAAAGTAGGCTTGACGAAACTGCTTTCCCACATGCTAATTAAAAGGTCAAAACTAGGTAAACAACAAATGTAAATATTTTATTAAAACGTATAAATTGTAATACCTAATAAAAATGCTAATGCCTTAACAAATGGTGACCATCATTTTCAACTGGACAGTTCAGTTATCCTGAATAACATATCAACGTAATGTGTGTGAAGTGTATTCATCAAAGAGTATTTTAATTATTTTATAGAATACAATACATCATAACTATTTTACGGTATGTAAAGGATATAATTATAGTCGCTGTCAGGATATTTTAAAATGAGCTCAATTCGTACTAATCGGATTATAAGGGTTCGCTATTGGGCTTATCTGTGAAGGATAATCGTTACAGTATTTGTCTAATGGGGAGGGGGGGGGTATTTCGAAAAATGTAAAAGGGGCTAAAATATAATTAAAACCCGTAAAAACATTTTATAATATTGCACTTTACATTTAAAGTAATGGGGATGGATTGGTTTTGAATTAATGTTTAATTGAATTGATTATATTATTAATATTTAATTATTTAAAACAGCATCTGTAGCGCCTTTTAAATTTTTGAGAATACTCCACAGGAGACAAATACTCTAAACGTTTTATAAACCTTGTAATCCTTATAATCCGATGCGTACTAATTGAGGCCATTTTAAAATATCGTGACGCCGACTATACATAAATCAGAATTAAACGTTTATGGTGTTGCGTGAAATATTAAACAATTAACAAATAAGGAAATGATTTGTCACAGTTTACGATATAAATGAGGGAAATCCAGACTCGAAACTCGGACAAAGCGGTTAAAATTTGAAGCAACTTTGGATATTCCGAAATGATTTTGAGGATTGATTCTACATAGATTAGAATGTTTTTTGTTTTAGGTTTATTGAACAATTATCTACCCGAAACTATACTTTTTAGGAGAATGTTACTTTGTGAAATGAATGCTACAAAGCTGCTTTAAAAAAAATTAGACAAATTTATGCAAAGGGATATGTTTATAAACAGCAATGTAGAAGTATAAAAATTTTAGTAAACTGTATACTTTAAAATAATAAGAAAAGATTTTGAAACGATATCAATAAGAAGAAATATAAATAAAATTTGAGGTAAAATATTTAGTTAAAACTATAAAATAGCAAAAATAAACAGAAAACGTGTAATGAAATGAATAATAATTAATGATAATAATCGTAATGATGCTCAGTAGGTAGATTTGGTTCTGCGGGGGTGGCCTATAAGCATTTTTAGAGCTCAGGTTTTGTCTACTTCCTTATTATTGTCTAGATTTTGCAGAGAAGTTGCTACACAGGCAGCAAAATCTTAAAAAAACCCTCAATTTAAAGCTTATATGTAAATGAGATTGCAAGAAAAAGCGGCAGAAACAATAAACTAGTATAATTTGATATTCTGAATGTAAAAAAAAACTGCAAATTTGTTTCAACGAACACCAGACTTTTCTAATTGCAAATTCTTTTTCCATGTAGCTGCATATTCCATGATTTGAATAGCAATTTTTTTAGACTCACCCGCTTTAAAAATACTGCTTAACATGTTTTGCGTCGATAATGTGCACAGGTTTTAATAGATTCTAGAAACATTTTTATACAAATCGTGGTAAATAGATAGGTAGTCTTGTGATCAGAAAGTGGAGCCAATTTTCGGTGGACATGATGTGGTAGTAAGATCTCGTGAATTGTTTTTAGAGTAGGCACGTGATAAAAATGTACAATGTACCCGTTTGGAAAACGTGCCTAAATTTGTGAATTGCTTATTTCAAATCAATTTGTCACGGCAATACACGAACATAATCCCATAAATCTGCATTTATCTACATACATAGTTGTATAGATATGTGCACACAAATGATGTAAAGTTGAGCTATAAATAAGTTTACTACAATGTAAATATTACTGTTAGAATGGAACATTTTTGTTTAGTTTATCACAATCACACATTTGGCAAAATGCACTGTTGGCGTTGCTTTCCGCCAAGCGTTGCACAACAATCGTCACAGGTATTACTATTTACATACATATGAAGATCAAGGGATTCATTAATTTGTTTTGTGTGTAGTTGTAGTAGGTATATATTTTGATTCAAGAATGTAATACATAAACCGTGTTCAAAAATATCTTGGATCCAATTTTTTAGTCACACGATATGCATGGTTTTCTTAATATATCTCTTCTTGCAATCTAATTCTTACGTAAAAACTTGTCTAAAGTTGGTTGAATAAAGTTTTTTTTGAATAAAAGATGCAGGCAAACCTATTATAGACATAATTTTGAAAGCTTTCAAACTTACAACTAGAAATCTAAATGCTCTAAATGCTTATCTTCTAATTTGCACCATAACCTTATTATTCCTATCGGTTTCATCTTACTACCTCCATAAGATTCTAAGACTGTGCTGGTTTTCATTATGTCTTGCACTTTATATCCCACTCTCTTTGCTAGTACATTCACTTCCGATCCAGTGTCCATTTTACACCTCACTATTTTACAATTTATTTTTAGGTCTTTAGTCCACACCGTGTTTCCTGACCCTTGAGTTCACAAAGTTTTACTAAAGCGTCTATGTACGGTTCACTTTCGTCTTCATTTTGTTTACTAGTTATTTCTTGAACACTCTTTATTATGCAAACACTACTAAAGTGGTTGTCTTTACCGCACTTGAAACACTGTTTTCCATACTCAGGACACTCAGCATACTTGTGCAATCCATTATACTTTTCACATTTTGTCTTTCTATCTTCGGTTTTCCTTGTATCGTTAGTTCTGCTTACCTCTTTATCATGTCAATGCTACTGCTACTACTTACATCTTGTCTGTTTCGAACACATTAATTGGTTTCGTGTAACCTCACTGTTTCTACATATTTCCACGACATTTTCCAAAGTTAGGTTCTGTATATTTAATAATTTCTCTTGCAATTTTTGATCGGTGATCCCCAATATTAACCTGTCTACTATAATCGAGTCCTCCTGTGTGTCATATTCACACTATTTTACTAATATTGTTAGACCGCTGCAGTAATGATCAAAAGGTTTGTCGTTTGCTTGAGTTATGCTATTAAATATAAATCTTTCGTGCGTTTTATTTTTACGTTAGGCACAGTACTGCGCGAAAGCACCTATTACTTTTTCATATACACCTTTTTCTGCTTCTGTCAGCTAAAATATATCATATATTTCTAACCCCTCATTTCCAATTGTGTTTAAACACATTGCGATTTTAAGCTTATCTGGCTTGGAATCTTTCTCTGTAGATATCATGTACACCTCCCGATTAAAGTAATGACGTTTTCGAAAGCCCTGTGGCTATCAAAACTATACTATATATATCAAAAACATACTCTGTTCTTTGTTTCATAAATTTACTATAGCTTTAACAAGCATTGTAATAGTTTATTAATATTATTAATCATTGAGGCTAAGATGTGAATAATGCTTAATTATTAGGATTTACCATTGCGTTACTTACCTACAGATAAGTAACGCTCAAAATTGATGTTCGTAAGGAAATAAAAACAATATTTGACCTGGTTATACTATTTTATTTAAATAATTGTGCTTAATGCTTCATGTAATCTAAGGACCCAAGTTCTTCTGCGGAACAATGAACTCACATACCTACATGGTAGTGCTTAGTTGTGTAATAAACTTTCAAAAACCTTTCAAATTGAGTGTATACAAAATAGTATTGATTGTACACAAAAATATTGGGTTTTTTCTTTTTGATATATATTGACATGTAGCTTCACTTTTGTTTGTCTAGTGTTCACAGTAGTGAGTGTTATTAATATTGCAATTTTAACTTGAATTTTATAACGTAATTAACTGGTTGCACTGGGTGCTGTTCTAGTATTCCACTGGCAGAGTCAGTGCTCACTCGCTGAGTGTTTTACATTACACTGGCGTCTGACACAAAAAAAAAGAACACGGACAATGAGTGCTACAGTTATCTCTTTAGTATGTATTCTACTGGGAGTGCAACTTTGTAGCAGCCAGTGAGTGTTGAGGTGTACGAGAACTAAAAACTGAAAATCTCAGTGCAACTAATGGAATTCACTATTATTATTAATATGTTGTATGTTATATGACGAATAATGTTTGTTATTGGACCTTAGGTGCAATCTTCGATTTCTAGTTCAAATTATAAGTAATTTAAATTTACTATTGAATGTTTAATTAATTTAATTTAATTCTGCACATTAGTTGACCCTGGTAAAGCTATTATTATATACCTTAAGTACTTGCCAATAAGAATCTTATAGTTATTAATTGATCAATAACATTTCATACTATTCAGAAAACTAACAATTTCTGTGGTGACGAAATGGTATATATAAAAATCAGATTAATTTTTGCAATACTTTTGGATAATGAAACATAGTTTTTAAGTACATTCAACTTCTGATACACCTTTTCTTTTAAATTTTAAATCATGTAAAACTAAAGAAGCGAATCAATATCATGATTTCTGTAAACTTCTACTTACGAAAGCCTGAGTTTACATTTTTATTTATTTCTTTATATTTCCAGAGCATTCTTTTTGTTTTGTTACATCTTACCTCATTGTTTACTGAGACTTTTATTTATACAATAACAATTATATAACTACAAATTGTCATTTCTGCTGGCAACATCAAAATAGATTAGCCACCTAAAATAAGTTTGTTTCAAAGTGAGCATGCAAATAAAAATACAAATAGTATAACCATTTTAGCACTGTGTCACTTTTACTTTACTCCGCCGAGAGTGGTAAACATTACATTTCATTTATAACATAAAATTACTATAAACAAGTTAATTCACGAAATGTAATGTAAATATTGAACCTTATAAGCGTATCAATTTCATTTCTTTCCGAGTACTTTATTATGTGAAGTGCCGAAGTAATTAATGCTACTTAATTTGTCATCTACGCTTTTAGTTAATTATTCTTGGACGTTATTGAAAGTATTGCCAATTGGCTCCAAGCTCTGAAAAGGGTAGTTCCAAAACATATTTAAAATGCAAAATACATATATACGTTTTCCTTGGATACTACATAATTTCAATTCTCTTACCTGCAGAAACCGATGCCAACCGAACGCGCACCTGTCGAAATCGTGAGCAGTTTTGATAATTACTGCGGCTTAGACGGCGACATTACTTTAGTCGGGAGCTGTACATGTCGAAGATTTGTACTTTTTAAAATTCTGATTGAGATTTCTTTCAGATTAGGTTAGGTAGTTTTTACCTGCACTTTCGGTTTTTTTTTCGAACTTCTTACTTCCTTGTTCACGTGCACTTTTTACTTAACCGTTAATCCTACTGACTGCGCCATGTTGTAATATGTATTTTTATCATTGTAAAAGCACAACTATCATTATAATAATAGTACGTCAAGGTATACATTATTATGATTATCATGACAATACAATGCAAATCTTGACCGGTGTCGACCTCTATATATCAGACACTTATTATTCCAGTGTTGCCGTTTTTATGTTAGCCCAAAATAAAGGACTGTCGAAGAAACTCGTTACTGTGTATGATTAAAACATAAATGTTGCGTAAAAAATTGTTTTCTATACACCATACTATTGTCGATTTATGCGTGAATACCATTTAAGTTTTATTAAAACAATGTACACTTGAGAACAGATAAATCGACACCGTAATAGAATTTCATGGCTAGAAATAGAGTAGGAGGATGCCGCAAACTTATATATATGGAATAAAAATTTCGTCAAATAGAAATTTATATCTAGTAAACAAGTGATAGTCTCTTTGATCTCTGCACCTGCGGTGGCAAATATTGTGTTTTAGATTTTTGGCACTTTGTGTTTATTCGTCCCGAAAGTCGACAAAACACGAGTCTGTCTAGCGCTCGCTAACGATAGTTATTTTTCCCTATCTTGCCCAACACTGATTATTGGTCAATTCTATTAAATAGTATTTTATAAATGTATGTATACATAATAAGTAAATTTTGTATTGTATTATTTCTGTTATTGAATAGCATTTACGGTTGTGAGGAAAAGAAAAATAAGTTCCTGGTATTTCATAAGTATAAATTCTAAGGCATGAAATATGTATATAACATGTGTGCTGCAGATCAAAACAATGTAAATTTATAATTGTGTTTGACAAATTAAATTTTAAGAATTAAATAAACAGATAACGTGCATAAAATAACCCTTGGAAATAAATGAAACGATAAGAAAGGGATCTAAAACTTATTTCAACATTAATATTTTTTCCTTTTCCCCACCTTTTCTTCAAACTTACAATATTTACTTCATAAATTATAAATTTGATTGCTTTTAACAAGTTCAAAGTTTCTAATAAAATATCATATTTTATTTCAAAACACACTTAACACGCACGGCTCTCAGACTTATACTTAACACGTACATCACACATATACCTTTGAGTTTCGTAGCAGAAATTTTCTGCTGCAGCTTTTGTTTCTGCCATGAGTTACTAGAGAATTTGATAATTTTTAAATTAAAAATGGAAATAATTAGTTATTTTCAATTTTATTAAACTGGTAGAAATGAATCCCATAAACAACACATTTATTTAAAGAGAGAAAAACTCTCTCTAACTACGACACTGCCAACTACGATTAACATTTCAAAAATGCAGCTTTACGTTGCAGGCCAAAAACGAACGCATAAAATAACAATCTGAATCAACTAGTCGATTCTACTCGTAAAAGTTCCTTAGTGCCGTTTTCTTCGTATCGTTAAAGACAAACTAGTTACTAGATATTCTCGAACAGTCGGCAAACGCAATTTTTTACTATAACTCAAAAAAAAAAGAATATGACAAATTTTTGCGATCGCCATTAAGCATATTTCGTTGTTTCCTATCTGTACCGAGATATCCTATTCTGATAAGCAATTTGGACCACACGTAAATAAAATATACATAACCTGCACATAAATATTAATATATAAAAAATAAGTTCCTGGTACTAGTAGATTCCCTGCTTAGTATATAAAATTTGCTTTATTTCTAATTTGCAAATTTATGTAGAATATATACGAAATGTAGATGCGTTTTAATGGAAATACGATAGAGCCTTAAAATAAAATTATCAGCTACCAAGACGCCTTCAAATTCCATACACTTACATCCGTTTGTTAGTTTTTATTTATTCCGTACAGTAGAAAATAACTGACATTTACTAAATTGTGACAACGTTTTTGTATTATACATGATTCATTGAGAATTACATAAACATACATGATATTGGAACGGTTGTGTTGTTTTAATGTAAATTTCAAAGAAAATACTTATAAGTAGAAATAAGAATTTTAATGTTATAAATTATAATGCAGCAGCAACGAAAGAGTATTTAAATATAATCCATAAATGGACGACCGTACATTTACAGGGGTCTCGTTTTAAAAGCTCTTCACTGTACAATGTTAACTCAAACATTACTCGTCTCTTTGTTACATCATTTAGTATCCAACGAATAATATCTGACGATAACATTATGGTGATTTTTTCTTTATTTTGGCAAATGCAGGTGCAGTTTAAAAAAAAAGTTGCGGCACATATTAGTATAAATGTCATATATTCAGACCATTGTTTGTTGCCTGCCACTTTTTTGAAATAATGTTAATAAAGATTTTTGCAATTATTTAAAAGTGGCTTGTTGGAAAAAAGGAACACTAAATTTTCGGTCACAAGGGGAGATCGTCAGATGTTAATATTTAACTTGAAACAATTAAAACAAAAAAAAAAGAAATATAAAAATAAAAAAAAAACATCAGACCCATCCCGATTCGAACCATGGTCCTACCCAGTAACGGGTGGTACCAAAGGGCATAAGGGCACGTGCCCACCCAACCGCCAAAATAAACACAGAAAGAAATCAGTGCATTATTTTGTTTTATTATTTTTATAATGATGGTATCAAAGTTTCTTTCCACACCATAGACACTATAACGCATATGCCAACGCTCGAAACTATGTTCCGAGGCACAATTTCCGATGTCCCTATTTCAAGTATGAATCGGCCGGTTCCGCTTATCTTCGCCATATGCGTTTATACGTCCCATTGGGCCACACAAAATCGTGTGTCCAGTTAATGCCGTGAATTCATTGGGACTGCATTGTTTTCGCCGCGTACCGCGCATGTGTGATTTCCAAGGCGTTTCAAACTGACGTTTATTGTTAATGATGGAAGTTAATTGTGTGCAAAACCTTTTAAAAAACGCGCTATCATTTTAGGAAAACTTTTAATTAAGAAGAAAGGACGGCCGATTCCTGATCTTCAAATAAATTACACTTCCACAAGTAAAACTCGAACTTACAATAGAGTATTCTATAAAAATATGTATGAAAAATATGAGTGGATGTGCGGATATTCACTAACAAATAAACTATTTTCCTTTATCTGCTTACTTTTTAAGAAAGAGGTTAGTGCGTGGAAAAAAAAGGGTTGAGTGATTTAAAGCATATCGTAAAGAAACACGAAAGTTCCGTTTCTCACATGAATTCATGGGTTTTAGCATTCTATGCAAAGTGGACATCCGTGAACAGTTAGAGAAGTGCTTATTTGCGACACAAAATTAAGTGCAATAAAATCTGGAAAAAATCGTCATATTTTGCGCCGGTTAATCTTGTATAAAATTTTGCGGAGCTTTTGAATTGGCCTTACGAGGCCATGATGAAACATTGACGTCGGAAAATCCAGGTATTTATATAGGCTTAATCAACTTTGCAGCTGAATTAGACGCTGCGCTTGCAATACATATGACGCAAGTGTTTAAAGGTGCCTCAAAAACTATTCAGAACGAATTGCTAGATGCAAAGTTGCAAATTTACAAGCAGGAAATATTAACAGAAATTAAATTTGGAAATTTCATTGCTTTGGTGGCTGATGAAGCTATAGACATCTCTAATAATCAGCAAATGGTTGATATTATTCGATACGTGTTTAATGTGCATCTTTTTTAACGCTTTTGGTCTTTTTTTAAGCCGGGTGGACATAATGCTGATGTATTAGCAAAAACATTGCCGAAGGAATTGCAAACTATTTTAAATTCTCCTTCTGGATCTTATAACAATAAACTAATGAGTGGTAAGACAAATGGTGTCCAAGGTATTATCAAACGAACATTTCCACATGCACATTATATTCACTGTTATGCGCATCAATTTAAGTTAGTTATTGAACCAGCGGCACAGTGCGATAAAAGTGTAAAAATTTTCAAGCTTGTTTTCTCAGTCGCCAGTCAAGAATTACCGTTCGTTTGAACGGTAATTCTTGATGAAATAGTCAAACGTAGATTACGTTTATCCAGTCTATCCCGGATTTTCTTTCATAACTCACGAGCCGCCACTGCACCTACCACATACCGATATGATACCGATGGTATCAGAAGGGACCTATTCATTAATATCAATCTAGATCACCCAACCCCACCTACTGTGGGTGAGGGTGGGGTCAACCCTCAAATCTCAAATGGGAACCCCCATTTTTGCTACAGATTTGGATTCTGCGGGAAGAAATACACAACGGATCAAAATCTTTGTGAATAGAATCCATTGACATCGAAGGGGCCACTGAATGATATCAATCTCGACCGCCCAAACCTGTGGCAAAAAATGGGGGTTCTCGTTTGAGATTTTAAAGTTGTTCCCACCCTCACTTACAGCAGGTGGGGTTGGATGGTCGCGATTGATATTATATTGATAGGAGTTTCGAGCTGAAATAAAATTGTATTCGCAACGATTTTTACTCCGATGCATAACTTCCGAGATATGACATTGTCTCAAGATAAAAAAAAGCATCCGATATAGTGACGTCACCTGAAGTTAATAGTGTTGTTCATTAACCTATATGTATCAAATTATTTAATGAATAATTTCATTTAGCTGATTATCATCGCAATTCTAGTGTATTTATTTTTATCATGATCGTATAAAAGTTAGTGTAAGAGCGGAACAGTAACTAGCGAAAGATATTGTGTTACCAATTGTGCAACATAATATTAATAATGACGTGGGACGATGTGTGAGGTTTGACAGGTGATTTGTATTAAAACGATTCTACTTATCTAAATAATTAACATGGTAATCCCCAATTACCAAAAATCCACTTCATTTCGTTTCACATATGCGTATATTGTATATACATGTGTATACACGAGGCTTACATTTGTGTACTCACATTATGTATGAGCATACATTTATGGAGAGCGGCTTGGCTTATCAGCAGCAAGTAGCAAACACCGTGGTTTGAATTTCGCACGGAAATCATTTACTAAAATAACCGTTGAAATTCCATTCGCTGAGGTTTCAAAATTTCCATCTGTTTATCTATTTAATTGGTATGTACTAATCCATTATGCCATATATATTACAACTAGTTATCTAGGTATTTCCATAAATATATAACAACAATAATATTTATATTTACATCCGATATGTGGAGATTTTTTCCGTAACCTTAAGGTATTCCTCTGAAGTTATCGTGCCGGAAGTGTGAATGGGAAAGTCATGAAAAATAAATTTTGTAGGACGCTGGAAGTCGCTAAATTTAGAAATATCTGGATAGTTTAGTTGTAACCAAATGATAAGCAAATAACATTCTATTGTAAATAAGACTAAACATTTGTAGAAATGCTTCCTACCTCTAAGAAAATTAACTGATTGTGATTTTATCGGATTTATTTTCTAAACAATCCTCCAATAAAAGTTTGTATATTGTTTTTACGCTAGTTAAAAATTATTTATTTTAATCAGTTCGTTAACCTAGAAAAAGGGTAGCCGTTTGGTACATTGAGAGACTGTTCCGGGTTATCCAGGTACTAGCTCCTAGAACAGGATACCCGGGTAGACAAAATCGGGTATTCGGTTCATACCGAATACGGTGTAAAGGAATTCGATCTTTGTGCGATAGAAAATTATTAAACAAAATTTATTTATTAACGCTCGATCTTTTGGAAATTCTTATTTCCATCAACACAATGCGCTTTAAGGTTACATAATTAACAAAAAAAGAAAAAAAAGCAAGGTAAAACTGACAAGAGGTTGATAAAATGACTTTGTTGGTATTGTTGAGTTACGGCTGTCCAATAAAGTCCTAAGCACGGAGTACTAACCTACACACTAAAAAATATATGCAATTCCTACGGAAAATTCCAGTAACGTATAAGGTAAAATTGCAAAAAATTGGGAAATTTACTAGAAAACTTTAGGTATATTTTCTAATTTTTGGTAAATTTACCCTATACATTACTGGAATTTTCCGTAGGAATATCAAATATTTTTTAGTGTGTAACTCTTAATCCTTAATAAGGTGCGATCGGCGCTTTGCCGAAGCTGGGAGATCGAGTGGCGGCGGAGTTCTGGTGGCATATAAGCAAGATCTGAAAGTTGTCAATTTGCACATATCCATCGATTCTGCCGAGTTTCTTTTAATTGATATAGTAGCAGTTAATTATATTGTAAATTTTGTAACTCTTTTTGTTATTGTGCTATATATCCCTCCAAATGTATCATTAGCTGATTTTGAATTGTTTTGTGAATGTTTGGAACACAGAATAATTAATTTTCATAATATTATTATCATGGGTGACTTTAATTGTTCACAATTTATTTTCGATAATTCTACTGATTTTAAAACTGTTATTGTTAAATCACTACTTGAAATGTGCAACCTAACACAACGTAACACTATTAGTAATGCGAATGGCCGTGTTCTCGATCTCGTGGTTTCGGATTTTAAATGTGAAGTGAGCGAAGATTTCTCCGCGCTGAACATTGATGACCACCACCCGGCACTGCTGATTGATTTTACTACTAAATTCACTAATATGGATAACGTTCCACATATAAATGTAAAAAATTACAACTTTCGTATATGTCATTTTTCGAGTTTATATAATTCTTTATTGGAAGTTGATTGGGGAGTGCTGGATGGTATGTCTGACGTCAACACCCTCTGTGATACCTTCTATATACGATCTATTCCACTTTTGATGACCATGTGCCGGTGCAGAAGTTTTATCCGCGCAAATACCCTAAATGGTACACATCGGAGATAATTCAAAACTTAAAACTGAAGCAGAAGCACCACAACAATTACAGGCGATTCAAATCAAGGTATAGTATACCACAATTTAAACGATTGAGATCACTTCTTAAAAGGCAAATGAGATGGTTTTCAATGACATTTCTTACGTTCACCCACAAGCAACAGTTGATAGTTTTGCGGACTTTTTCAGCAGCGTATACAGATCAGCTTCCGCTTAGCGATGTGTCCAGAATGATGAACTACCGTGGGCGAATTGCATTTATGTTCATACTACACTCCGCCAAAAAAGTATCGCATAATTTAGTTTTGAATCATAAAAGTATCGCATAATCTTTGTTTGTAGCATAAAGTTGTAAATATACTTTAATGCGCTCTAAGATATAATTTCTATGATTGTTTAAATAAAATACGGGCCAAATAAAAACAAGAACTCATACTTGAGATTTTTATTAAAACAAGAAATTATAATTTTGGAAAGAAAAATGTCATAACAGTAGCTTTTAATACTGAGTATTGCCACCTCTGGCTCTTATGACCGCTCGCATACGGTTTGGCAGAGATTCGATTAACCTCCGTATATAAGTCTGATCCAAATTCTCCCACTCGTCACGGAGAGCATTTTCTAGTCCATGCAGGTCCGCTGGGGCAACATTTTGGGTTTGTATCCGTCTGTGAAGGAGGTCCCACACGTGCTCGATAGGGTTCATGTCCGGACTTACCGCAGGCCAATCTAAAACTGGAATACCAACATCGTTAAGGTATTCCTGGACGATTATTGCAACATGCGGTCGTGCATTATCGTGCATTAACATGAATTCGTTTCTTATAATTGGCGCATATGGTACTACATGTTCTTCTAAAATGTCCGTTATATACCTGTGGGCAGTCAGTGTACCTCTGTCTACTGGTACTAACTCTGTACGACCTGTTAAACAGATGCCTCCCCAAACCATAATAGAGCCACCAGCGAAATTAGGTCTAGGTCTGATATTACACTGCGAATAGCGCTCACCGCCTCGTCTGTACACTGAGATACGCCTATCTGAGGTGTAAAGACCAAATCTTGACTCATCTGTGAAGAGTATATTGGCCCAGTCATTAATGTTCCAATTTACATGTTCTCTGGCAAACCTTAAGCGAGCCACTCGGTGGTTCCTAGCGAGACGAGGGGCTGTTACAGCTACTCTAGCTCTTAATCCACTCTGTCGTAACCTATTCCGAATAGTTTGAGTACTCACACGAGTATTTCTGACTCTAGCCAAGTCGTTCTGCAATTGTCTCGCAGTTACATGTCTTCGACGTAATGCTTGTAGTAGTAAATAGCGGTCATCTTGGCGAGTAGAACATCTTGGACGACCTGGTACAGGTCTTCTACTGTAAATGCCTGTTTCCCTATATCTGGCTACGGCTCTAGAAACACTTGACTGATTGATGTTCATCAAATTAGCAACGTATGCTTGAGATCGTCCATCTTCGATTAAAGCAACTATAGCAGCCACTTGTTCTGAAGTTAAATTGCTCATTTTAGTTTTAAAAGCGTTGGTACAGAACTCTGACTTCGCACTTTAAAATTTGTCCGTATAGGAAGACTTTCAATAAACAACGGAGCAAACCTTACACATATGCATTTTTCCAAATGTGTTCTTTTAGGAAAAAAATAAAGTAAAAACGCTAAGTTCCATTATTTTGTTAGTGTTTTTATAGTTCACATACACGAGGCAAACTTTTTGTGAACGTATAAAAATATCTTGGTTCATAAATGCCCTTTTTTAGTTTATGCGATACTTTTTTGGCGGAGTGTATTACAGAAGCCGATGTACTGGCTGCAACTAAAAAACTTAGAGATACTCCTTCTACTTGGGACGGTCAGGTTCCGGCATTTATAATAAAGGATTGTGCATATGTTTTTGCTAGTCCGCTGGTTAGAATGTTTAATCTGGCAATTAAAACTGTAGTCCTCAAGATAATGACTACTATAGCACTACGTCAACTACTTCTTACATATCATTATAATCAAATCTGGATGTTTAGATATTTGATTTTTTCACTGTATTTTCATTACAAATAAAAAATTTTCAGCAATATCTAATGTTTTTACCTACTCCATCTAAAACCACAAGTGCAGCATGGACAAATGCATGGAGAAGTAAATAATAACCTTACCGGAGGCACACAGCTAATTTTTCTTCGCTTTTAATCACTTTTTGAGCATTATATTCTCCTCCAGTTATATATTCATCATTTCATGGATGTCTGTAAGCTGGTAAATTTGCGCCGGGCCTAAAGTCGGTCGTACAGCACAGCCGAGGATCTTACAGTATACAAAATTACATGGACTCTGTCGCAGAGCAACTAACTGTTTCCGTATACCGCAAAATCCTCGGTTGTGCTGCGTTGCGCGGTGCTGGCCTAACACCGGTATTTTATAATAGAGTAAAATAGGACTACCAATACCGGTATAAGTCTCTGGTCAAAAGCAACACGGACGCAAACTGTTCTTACAGTTTTTAATTTGAGCCAGAAGTATCGATTTGTTTCATACGAACAAAAATCGACAATCCGTGTTAAAAACATAAAATAGACGAAGTGAACATTTATATTGTTTAAGGTATTTATTACTTATTGTATTATTTAATTAATGCAGAGCTTTCCTATATAAATTGCTACATAAATTTTGTACCAATTATACACACCATTAATATAACATTCACAAGTAATCTTTCTAGCTTACTTTTGTATCATTTAATTCCTACAAATTACATTTAATAATTTTTCTCCGTTTAAAGTTTACATTCAGTAATATAAATTACTATTAATAAAAAATTGGCAATCTGCTTACTGTAACATATGATACATTCAATGTAATTCCTTCTGTATGATTATATTAACTGTCGTTATGGGTTATTAAGGTACACATTTAAGAATAATTTACATTTAAAAGAATAGATGATATTTTTTGCAAAAATTGATTTTGCTAATTTGGTTCTTAACAAGTTTCTATGTTATGTAAGATACATATTTCTATAAGCACCTTGTTTACCGAACATGTTAAAATATAAATAAAAATGTATCTTTTTCAAAAATCTTTTGGGTTGCGTCTTCAGCAGTCCTTTTTTTTTTCTGTTTACATTAATAAATTCGCATACTGAGAAAAATGGATTATAGAAATTTTATAATAAATTTCTTTAGGTAAGCATATTACCTAATTACAGTGATTATTTTCAAAAGGGTAGGGTAGGTATGTTGTTCATCAAGATTAAAATAATCAGATTTTATGCTTATAGTAAAATGTGTAATTCAGATAGCATCTCTAACTCGAATATTGCGTATAACTTTTATTTACCTATACTGTTCTGCATTGAAATTTGAAGATTGTTTGAAGTTCAGCAGAGCTAGCTGCTCTGTCTGATCAGAAAGTAGTTGTCGACGTTGTACATAATAAAGATATCTGCGTTAAGTATCGTTTTTTATGTAAACCTAGAAAATCATTTATAAAAATCATGAGTAATAAATGTGTAACAATGGCTGGTAACACTCCTATTTATGTACCTATGCTACATTTGTGTACATATATTCTTTCTTCTAAATATGTTGTGTTTGTCCAATATATATTCCTTGACAATCCTGGCAATCAATTTGATATATTGCCTGGGTTTGCTTATTAAATTTTAATGGTTCTTTAGATTTTGTGAAATAGGCATTGTTTGAATGACTTGGTTTGTGGGCAACATTAATTTGGCATTTTATGTATATTTTCTAATAAATTTTCGATGTTTGGTATACCTACATACTTTTTATTTTCATCTTTATTTTGTGAAATCTGTTTATTTTGTTTGTTTGTTCTGCAAATTCCCTTTTTTGATATTTTGTTGTAAATTATATCCCTCTGAAAAGGCAATTCATCGATCAACCAAATTAATAATTGTGCTTATTTTATATTTAATGGGTGCTTGAGAAAGAAAATTCAAAAATGTACCACAATGCGTGAGTTTCATATACATTGTCTTAATTATACCACCTTATGCGATAATATGGTATCTAAAAAAGTAATGGTGGAGTTAAATTCATTTTCTATTGTAAATTGGATTGTAGGGTGGTATTCGTTAAAATTTGCTAAGATATATGTAATTATGATTATTTTTAGGTATTGTTAACATACAGTCATCTACGTATCTTTTAAGAAATAGTATATTTACATTTAATATCCTTAAAATCTCCTGTTCTAACATTTCCATAACTAAATTGGCTATGACTGCAGATGTTGGTGAATCCATTGCAGTTAGTTCCATATTTTTATAAGCAAACATTATTTTATTATATGTAGTTTCTAAGCATAATTATACTGCTTCTGTAATTTTGTTTAAATATAAGGATTTGTGAATTTTAATATCATTCCAGTTATCTTTTATGGATTTAATTGCCAAGTCTATGGGGATATTTGTATATAAAGATAACACATTCAAACCAATTAATTTATAACCTGAAGGGATAGTACTGTTTTTGATAAATTTAATGAATTCCTAAGAATTTTTTGAGCATGATGATTTGTTCTTTTTAGTATTTTACTATGGGGGTTTGATAAGAACTTTGCATGTTTATAAGTAGTAGTCTGTATACAGGATATTATTTCCCTTAATGGTATATGTTTTGTTTATAAATTTTTGGTAATGCATATATTCTTGGCCTATATGCATTACTAAACTTAGGATTAACATTACAGTATTATTACATTAGTCATATTTTATATCCAATTTGGTTATTATGGTAAACTATTAATTCGACAGCGTCAGCAAAACATGCAATAAACACAAAGTTTAGTGTAAAATCCGGAGAACAACCTTTCTCCTGGAGCATTAGATTTTATTAATGTGTAAAATAAGAGTAGTGCGGTGCATTGCTTCTTTTTTTTTACACTGTTACGCTTATTGAAAATATCCTACTGTTACCTACTATTACGCGATAATATAAAATTAGAAACTATGTTAATATGAACATATTTGGTAATATACAGTCTAGCTTAGCATACGATATCATATTTTGGGGATCGTCGGCTGGCTTTGGGAGAGTCTTTATTACACAAAAAAGGATCTTAAGATGCATGCTTCCTGACCCAGCAGATCATCATGCCGACAGTTATTTAAATCACTGAATATATTACCATGGCCTTGCCTGTACATTTTAAAACTAAGTTCAAAGATAGTTTATATTTGTCATAAAGATAGCTTGACAACTAGGCATCGCGACAATATTATTGTTCCTACGCATAGATTAAGAGCGGCTGCACATGTTCGTTTTCCGTATTCGAGTTCCGAATTCGAATTGCAAATGTTTTAGCTGTTCCGCTAAATAAAATCTTTAACTTGGTGCTACGTACTTTCACTTTCCCAACTATATGGAATATTCCAAAAATTATATCTATACTGAAGAATTGTGATCCATACGATGTGACAAACGAGTAAAATTTCACAGATTTTACTTTACTCCAAAATCAGTTTCCTGACTGGTGGTTCTACTGCCATCAACTTGGCTATATTTCAGGAATCCCTCTACTGTACTTTGGACTCAGGTGGGCAAATGGATGTGGTTTTCACCTATCTTTCCAAAGCTTTCGACCGCATAGACCATTCTATCATTCCACTCAGTCTGCAAGAGGTTGCTTGCTGCGCTTCCTTGGTGGATTTCTTTCTTTCTTACCTGTCTAGGGGAAGCCAACTCAAGGTTCCACTTTGAGACCTTTGTTAGGTATTTATTATATTTATTAATGATTTGGTCGATAACTTTACTTCAGAGAGATTACTTTTAGCGGATGATCTAAAGATATTTCGGTCTATAGGCGATTCGTAAAGTTTTTGCGATTCCAAGTGAACAATATCTACCCACCAAGGAATTTCGATCATGACAGAACATCCCGTTTTGATATACCTCTCCTCTCTTTCAGAAGAACATCTAACAACATAAACTGTTTATATGTGTTACGTGGCTTTGTCGATTGTCCACTCCGGATGTCAGCATCTTGCATCACATATTCCTTTTCGACCGTCCTACACATTTTATCTGCCTTTTCCTAAAACCAACCTTCAACTAAATCATCAATTTATGTTATGTGTAACAGCTACAATGATTTGTATCATGATAATCTAGCACATTGAAAAGAATGTATTTCCCAAAGCTTCAATAAATATGCACTTTAATTAATTTATCTTTAGTTTACTATTAAGTTTGTTTGTAAGAGGTTAACATTTTATTTTATTTTATTAAGTTTATACACCTTATAGGTATTTATTCTTACAGTTGTTCGCTTTAGTATGTAATTTTATTTTCCTAATCTCTTATCACCTCTATCGTTTGTTTTGCTGCATATTGTTTTCCGTTATTTTCATTCATTAATATTGATTCATTCATTGTTATTTTGTCGTATAGCAACTCAAAAAATAACTTATTTTGCTTATATACATGCATACGTATATTTTACGAAAAGAAGAAAATCTATACCCTAGCAGCACAAGAATCGGCATGATATCGGCTAAGCTTCGCCGATATTGCTGACCGATGTCGTAATTATAGCGGCCGCTGATATCATACCGATACAAAATGTGAACATTTTGCAATATTGGTTCGATATCGAAATTCCAATACTTATCCGATATCGAAATTCCAACATCTATCCGATATCGAAACTCCAATACCTATCCGATATCAATACAATTAAAATTAGATACAATATCATCAGTAGACCGATACCTACATGATTGATACTTACCCAACGTTTTCTCTGCTCCGCCATAAAGTTTCAGTCGTCCTGGGATATCGCACCGATATTGGTGTGATGACTAATTTCTACATATAAGTAGTTTGTCTATCCACGATAGTGGATATTTATACAGGCTGTCCCGAAAGTAGTTCCCGAAACGGAAAAGGGTTATAAAGAGTATAATTTCGAGTCAAATTAGCCCCATATGTGATTATTCAATTCTAATAAGGTTTTTGCGAGTTTTATAAAGATCTTCCACAAAAAACGTTCATAAAATTATAGGCAAAAACAGTATTTTTTTGTAATGTTAGAATTTAGAAAGAAATTAGAAACCATCAACGTCTTCTGAAATATCAAAGCCGTTAAACAAAAGGATGTACCTTTGATAATGTCACGATGTTTAATTTCAATTTAACTTCATTAAAAAATAACGTCATTCTTATTGTCGTACTCTTTTGTTTGTTGATAATTTAATGAACCTTTATATGAAAGAAGATTTTTAGAAAAAATAAATGATTCGTAAACTATGCATCGAATAATAATCACACCTAGGATTAGTTCGACTGGAAATGACACCCACTATAACACCTTTGTGTTTGAACATTTAATTTCGGGGCAGTCTCTATAGTCATATTCATATTGAACAATGCGGAAAAAATACATCAGATTCATAATCACATTGCACATGTAATGTTTTTCAAATTGTTTGCCACCATTTTCTGTGTATAATAATTCATGACAAAATAGAATATTATGCGCATAAAATAATATACATAATGAAGGAAAGACTTTATGTAATAGAAAATAAATAAAGCAATAAATTTCAAGAAAAAGTACTAATATAAAAATACTTAATATGTTTATTTATGAGTAATTGACACAAATATTTAACGACATAATTAATAAAAACAAAAACTGAAAATAACTAGGAAAACATGAAACCGAAAACAAACTCAATATGTGCATATTTTAAACGAAAAGTAATTTAACATTTGTTACAGTTTAATTTTTAACAAATCAATAACAACAAAAATTCTAAGTAATACCTAAAAAAAATCCAGTCGTCTAAATTATTCGTTCGCTAAAGGTGTTATATTTTTCTTCCTTTCTTTTCTGCCCCCATCTCATCTATTGATATTCGTCTCTGTCCCATCCGGCTGTTTGACTAATTGCTTCTGTAAATAAAAATAACAGTTTTGACATAGAGTTACAAATAAAATAATAATGCATGTAACATTACCTAGAAATACTATGTATATTTCCAATTTATCAAAAGCTTCTTTGGATTGTCTCTATTTTCATGAATAATTTACATTAATACTTTTCGAGAGGATTTGTTTTAACATTAGATATATGCTTCCTTTAACGTACTTCCCCCAATTAAGCACCACATACGTATCTAAAAAAAAGTGTTTTTCTTTAGTGTATGAAGTACGCTTGTAATTTATTTTATTCTATTAATGCGAAACGTTTTTTACGCTACACATATTGTAGAAACAATGCTTTCACGTAAAATAAGAAATTTACAAGCGTCTTCCATTTTGTTAACGCTGCATATTTACACAATAAATGAGTACTAATCATTAAATTAAATTATATACTTGATACATACATAAAACATTATTCATAAAAATTTCCTTACCTTTATAAGCTTCATTCATCCATTTTGTAATGTGCACAACGCTTACTATAATGCAGCGACAAAATAAATAATGGCAACCACTTCACCTGATCGTCATGCTCACACTGCAATAAGGAACGCTATGATGGATTGTGGTAGGTGGTGGTGGTAAGATACTGCGCGTAGATCTAACTCGCATAAACATTGCGTTTAGATGCCAATTTTTATAATCACGGCTGAGTTAGAAAATTGCATTTGCATATTCTTAAGTTATAAATCGCTTCACCTTCTAAAACTGTTTTATAGTCGATATTAATTTTAATTTCACAATTGATGTCTCAAACGTTGAAATTTTATATCTGAACGCTCTTGTAATGCGGTTATATTTCAATCAACCAGTCCGTATAGATTTAGGATATTAGCCGACTTCCTATCGTCAAAAAAATGACAATAGTCAAATCCATATACCTCATTTCTATCAATATCGCAGCGGCGTTTATTAATGATATCGCCCTGATATATGTCTTGAGTTTCCAGCCGATGATCAGCCGATACATCAAACGTTCAACCGATATTTTACCGATAGTGGATCTTTTGTATCGCAGTGATATCGTATACTGGTAGAAAGCCGATATCGGCACAATATCTTTGATATCGACCCGACATCAGGATATCGGCCCTATATAAAGCCGATCATTAGCCGATGATTTGTGCTGCTAGGGTACCTACCCAATTAATATCATATTTTTCAAAAGCGTGGGTGGGACAATTAATATCAAACATAAAGTGATTAAAGTGCAAATCTAAATAAACGATAACCATCTAAAATTAGGATATTTGGGGGTAAACGAATTAATATTCCTTACTGCTCCTTCATCGATGATGTAAAGCTACATACGTGCGTAATCTATGTTATAATAAAATTATTTCTGGCGAAAAACATGCAAAATGTTCTCTAAATACAAGCGCCTCCTCAACAACGCCACGAAACAAGCCAAAATACGGAAGCGTTCTATAGAGAGCGAACGTTGTATGACGTCAAACCGGCGATATTTATATCCACGTCTCGACGCTTGGCTACATAATGACCCATGACGTTCATATGTCGTCATTCCGCACACCCATTCGATCTATGACGTCACGACGTCGACATCGATCCATGCCGTCATCGGAGTTCCGTCTCTGTTCAACGAGGACGGCGGTTCATATTCCGTCTCTCTAATCTTTCCGACGCTCGCTCGGCGTCGAGGTCACAGCGAAAGTTTGTGGTAGTACAATACTCGTCCTACTTTCGAAAGGTTTAGGTCCGTTCTCCAGGTGAATTTCTTGTGCGCGTGAAGTAGAGAAGAACTATTGCCGAAATAAATCATTGACTTAAGTAAAGCTATTTGGGTAAGTGTCAAAATTTATTTCTTTTTGGCTTATGCAAAATTTAATTTTCCAAGTTTTTGTATGCAGACGTAGATTACGTTTAATCTGCTTACGAAGTTTTTTCAATCCGTAATACATTCCAATTGCACAAATCTCTGTGAAAAATATAACGTATACAGAATATTCTTACGTTTGAGAATGTTAACACATAATCAGTATTTTTCAAATACACGGCGATGGTTCGGTGTTGCGTTTCAGTTGTTCATTCATTATTCGCTCCAGGATACTATTTCTCGTACTTTAGTTTACTTAATAGTAATGCACATTTGGTGATAATTAAAGATAATTATGAATTATTTGAATGTTTGTTTTTTGAATGTGTTTTGCATGAATACCTAAATAAAACTAAAAAATACAACATTATTTAATGTGTTTTCTGTTTCTTACAAATTTTCTGTATTATTCTTACAATAAATAGATGTACATATGTACATATTCTAAGATAAAGGTATAATGGAACTATTAAATACCTGCATATTGTGGCACTGTATTGATTACTTCGGTACTAATTAATATATTTAAATGTATTATAATATGCACTTACGACAATAAAAAATACAGAAGTCATAATAAGTTAACTGCCTAAACAATTATGCTGTTACCTAATTTAAAACAAACATACCTATATGTACCTATGTAGGTATGTATATTCGTTTTAAGACCATTAGGAAATATTAAGTAACAAACACAATTACTTGCTTTGCAAACGGGAAAGGCTTTACTACTAACACTTACGTAATGGGTCTTGTTTATTTAGATAAATATTGACATAAGCAAGAGTCTTCCTAATATATATGTAAGATTTTGTGAAAGTAGTAACACTGTTTTTGCTCATCAGAACGTTTTTACTATTTTACGTATGAACATGATTAGCTTTTTTGTAATTGTAAAAGTGGGAGTAGCAATTATTGCTATACATATATATGTTTTGCTTGTTTTTAGTATTTATTATTTATATTAATGTTTAACTTTCCATAAAATTTGTTAAATTTGTACTTTATTGTTTATTATTATGATTTATAATACATATATTACAATAGCTTTTACAAATTGATTTTTATTCTGGCTTATTATTGGACACAACAGCAATTATGGCAATTTTTAAATCAGGAACAGAATGCATTTCTTTATTGATAAGCCCAACTTTATGTATGTAGGTACATAACCAAGCATGCTTTAAAATTGGTTCGTCCCAGTAGTTGTTCAAAATAAAAGCGTAGAGCCTTTAATTTTTTATTCATCCCTTAACAGATATTTTTATCTATATCTATAGGGATATTGTAATCAATAACCTGTACATATTTCTAAATGAACTCAGATAACGGTCATTGTATATAAGTATAAAAGTTTTGCAGTATTTCGTAACAAGATTAAGTAACCAAGGTTAGAGAAATGTGTACTTACTATACCTATATTCTTCAACTATTGCGAAAATATACAAAGAAATGTACATAAATATAGAGCGCATGACATTGTGTGAATGTCGTCATGATAACGGTAAAGCGAATCAGTTTTCACGTTCGTTTTATTGACCGATGACGTCATTGTTTTAATTACGCGACATGTGGGCGCTCATTGCTGAATACATCATCTGACGCTTAGTTTATGTATGATCGTCAGCTGACTATGATCGATCCGCTGTCGTATTGCAACAATTTATTAACGATTTTGTGAATATTTCAGGTCAATATGTTAGGATTCGGGACGGATATTTTGATTTGTTTCTAACTTTATATCAGTACCGTTACATATTAAAACAATTGGCAAATCCAAACACAAATAGTTATACTTTAACTAAATTGCCATATTTACCTAACTAATAAATATACATTTACAAATACATTGTTGTTATAGCACCATTCAAGCCAATAGCGTTGCTATTGAGACGTATGTCCGATGCTATAGTGAAGAGTGTGACAAGGCTTTTAAAGGTGTGTGGCGTAATGCTGGATTCTGAAGCTTGAAGGCAAGCAAAACTTATTACTAAGAGCGATTGTTTCCGAAAAAAGTCCATCAGGACACAAATTGTGTATATATGTACATGAACATGAAACGAGAAAGAGTAGCCAGACGCTTGGGAAATATACAAATATCAGGTTGTCTACTGATCCGGCTTTTTTTTTGTAGAAAAAAAAATCATACTAATTGTAACAAAATAGCATTATTTCTGCTACAAATAAAAACCAAGACGACACCCAGCTAGATCTATGTATGCCGAAAGGATGGATTTCACTTCACTCTATTGTAATACTAACGATTAGTGTATCAAAATATTGTTTTATGCCAGGACGATAAGCAACAAGGGAACTTATAAATACGACATAAGAAAGTAAAGTAAAAAACTTTTGCCATTAACGTAATTGTATGTTGCGACGATACAGATTTAAATTTTAGATTTGTGAATATACAGGGAACCTCACTTTACTGCGATAATAAAGAGTGTGATAACCACGTTGGCATAATCTTGCTCCTCTCGTAACCCAATCACGTTATCACAATTTACTTTATATGGTAGCAGCAAGCGGTGTTGTGCGGTATAGCAAATTAACATTCTTTGGTTTTATTTAAAAATAATGCTTTTGACTGACGCATTAACGTATAGGTACGATAAAGCTAGTAATGGGCGAATAGGAACCAAAAATCATTCGATAATGCTAAATAGATATTTAGTCGTATTATTCCGATCCTTTTGCTAAACGAGTCAAGAATCAGCTCACAGTTGTTCTTAGTGTTTGTTTCTATACCATATATTTTTTAGGTATACATTAGGTTAGTTTTAGTGTATTTATTCAGTTTAATTATTTTTTTTTTAAAATTTTCGTGGTATCAACACTATGTATACCGAAAGTGCTATGAAGGTGAAAATATTTGTTTTCTAATACAGCCAATTTCTTACGAATCATCCTAATCAGTGCTTTTTTTTTTCACTACAAATTCATGACAATTGCATGGTAAATCGTACTAATAAAATGTATATTTGAAGCCATTTAACTAATCCAACAAGAATTTAAATTGCTAGATTGCATACATTATAAATGCGTAGCGTTTTCTTTTACATTTGCCATTAATGAGTTCTGTGTGTGCATTTTTATGCAACTCACTGTATATGCACATTCATATTATTGCGGTTAAAGCACAATAATCCCCATGCATTTTTATAGCCACGGCAATGAAGATATACCGCAATATAATTTCCGAATCGAAATTGAACATTTGAAACCGCAAGTAATTGCATTCATGTCTATAGCCTTTGCATATTTAAGTAAACTAACCCTACTCTATTATTGTGTGGTTGTTTTCAGAAATATTACTTTCGATTTCTTGTACATACAGTGCCCTGCAAGAACAATATGACATTATGGAGTTAAAATGCAGTATCATCAATACAAATATCTACAACAAATTATTTTACTAAACGACCTAATTTAATTTAATGCGTCCAGTAATTTGTACTAAGGTATATCTTTAATAAAATATATAAAGCATAATTTTGCTGCATCTACTGACATTATTTTTAAATTTGATTATTTTTTAACTATATCTCTGTGAATTTGTATTCAGAATAAATTTCTATAATAGAGAAAAGAGTTTTTATGCTGGCCTACTTTTTTTTAATAATCATCGCTACATTGAATTGTATCACATGTTCAGTCATAAAATTCGCTCCAAGAAAAGTTTACGCTTCCTGAATAACCAAATAAAAAATGAAAAATATCAGTTTTGGCTCTTATAACAGCCACTTGTTAAACATTTTCTTACAAATACAACTGGTTGCTGAAACAGTAAAGTAATAAACAACAATTATCAATATAAGATAGATAACTAATGTTGTCATTTTATGAAGCAACTAAGATTATACACTTTAATCGTAAGATATTATGTATTTGCTTCATCTACCAGTTGGTTTCCTCGCGTGTTTACGCTGCGATTGTATACAGTTACGAATTGGTGCTGGGACAATTGCCCGGCGCGGCGTTGTTTACGAGGATACCTTGTAGTAAAGTGCGGACCGCACAGCAGTTCAGCATTAGGTGCACTCATTAGATCTGTCCGGACTTCTTTATGGTTGCAGATCTCCATCATTCCCGAGTACTTACACCACTCGGGACAGTTATTGCCGGCAATTATACGATTTTCTTTAGCTGTCGCATGTATTTCATGCCTTATTGTTTATTTTATGACTACTATCTTTTTGTTTCGCGATGATTTATCATCACTTTCATTGTACTTGCCCTCGACCAGTTATAGCGTGAGTGAGTAGAAACTGAATGGTATGCTACATACACATCTCGGAAAACGTAAATTTTTGGTAGATCTTAATCACGATAAAAAAGAGTAGGTATCTAATTTGCTACATAATCATTTTGCGCATAGAGGGTTTTGCATTATCAGCCTTCTGTTGAGTGTACGGTATTAGAGAGCGTTAACAATCTTCATTTATTTTGCAAATCTATTTGAAGACTACATAATTTACAACGGTTAGGTGGAAGAATGTTGGATATTTTGGGGGTGCAAAAAGAAAGAAAAAAGAATATAATTGTTTTAGGGATTAAGTGAATTTGGTTTACTTGTGTTTCTATTTACCTAATAGAATATAGACATGATCAGATATTTTATCTCCACCACATAATTGTTATTTATCTCTATTTTACGAGCGGTGACAAGCATGTAGTTTCCAATTATAGTCCCATAGCTTTATTGAACATCTTTTTGAAAAACATACGTACAAATATACTTATAAACAAATCGTATAACTTAGATTCTAAACTAGTAATTATGATTTAACTTACATTAGTTACAATTGGGCAATATTTATCCGTCAACATTGATGTTGGAAAACAAGCAGACATTATGCATACTAACCTAGTCAAAGCTTTTGATGGAATTGATAACTTACATTTTTCATTAGTAAATTAGATAGTGCTATATAGACTGTAGCATCTTCATTTAAATCATACCTGTTCAACAGGAAATACTTTGTAACACACCTGGGTGATAGTCCGGACACTTCACACCTCCTTGTAGCATAGATAGGTATTTTACAGAGAAACTGATATAATTTGCGGTTTATGTAAATCCATTTCTATACATTTTCCGGATAAAGAACTGCAAAATTTGGGCAATAATGAAAATTTCAAATTCTTTACACTGAATTTAAATATTATGGATACTACTCCTGTGGCAATAACAAACACATTTTAATGGACAGAAAAAATTAAAAGTTGGAAACTAAAATTTTGCTAATAGTTTATGAAAATTAATTATAATAATAATGCAAATATACATTTATATATTTTTTTACATTAGCCATTTTTTCATTATCTTTTTTATGCATTAATAAAACTAACTTATTTGGCGGTCGACATATTTTTGTAATGTAATGTTATGTTTATTTAGATTGTTGCAAGTCACACACAGAAGATAGACAGTGTCACAAAAAAAATACAGTTGTAATACAAATACAATATAGAAAAAAAATAATTACAAAACAAAAATATTTTAAGTCTTTTGTATAAATAAAATTTCGACAACACAAAAAAAAATAGTAAATAAGTATAGCAGTTGCCACAATTGTCAATGCAGCTTTAATTTAATTTAATTTTTAGTAGCATTAAGAAATGTGTAGGCATAAATTTTTGTTATAATTTTTTTTTAACTCAAACATGATTTTATGTTTTGTCTGGTATACTTCAATTAAATAACAAAATAATTAATGGTTATGACTTAGAGTCATAAAGTTAGGATGTTTGATTTTACAACAGCAAAAAAGAATTAAAATGTTTACATCAGCTTAAAAAGGAATTATCACAATTCTTAAAAGAAGCAACCGCTAATATCAATAAAAATTGTTAAAAAGAAACACTATAAAAAAGAAGTAAAATAATTTTGTCATATATATTTATATGTAAGTGCATGTACAAATGATCAGACAACGGCATTGTATTATATCTACAATAAATTAAAAAACCTCTTTTTATAACTCAAAGATAAATTTGAAATATTTTTAATTAATGATGCCTGTATCTTAGAAATACGTTTAATTAGTAATAAATGTTAATTAGTTATGTAGAATAAAGATAAATACGCATTCGCAGATCTGGTAATGATTTTGAGATTGGCCCTACAACATTTAGTCATCAATCTATGATTTGTGAAAAAATTGACGCTATCAGCAAGAAACCTGACTTTGACAATTTGCTAATGTCAGTGGCGACTAAAAATTTAAGATAAAATCACATTGAAACAAGTAATTATACAAGAAGGCTATTTCAAAGCAAGGATAACTGCAATAAAATACTGGATAATCTAGCCGTAGTATAAATAGAGCCAATTTTAAAATACGTGGAATTCATGCGATCTTAACTGTATAGTCGGCAAGGAGGTGTAGACCGCAAAAAAAAACGAATGCAGCTATCCCCTTTATCAAATTACATATGCACGTATGGTGATCATTGTGTTTAATTGCCTTTCCATTACGTTATTGATAGCGTTCGTCAATGCATATAATTATGAATGTAAGTAATTATATGTAGTAGTAATCCCCCCGATATCGTGTATTTAGTATTTAACAGTACTTGATTGAGGACAAAGCTGTCGACTGATCTGTTATCTTACCTTATCTTTATATAAATCGTGCCTCGGGAAATAATTTAAATCTACTGTATGTATGTAGATATTTATTTCACTACAACATATAGGTATGTATAGGTATCTAGACTGAACGATGATAGTTCAGACTAAGTGATACAGAAAATTATATTAATATAATCTTTTGTGCTAGTGACTTATTTGTTAGAACGTTTGGTTAAAACCGAATAGTTAAAACATATTTCCTTCATTAATTTAGATATGCATTTGAAATAAACATTCTATTTTTAAATTATGCAGAATCTCTTTAAAACACTTATTAGGTACGTTATTACGTATCTGTAATTAAGATTCTGTACCAGTAACCACCTTATATACTTAACCAATTTAACTGTCTGTTTTAATGATACTAATATAGCATTGCAGAATAACCGACTATTATTATACTGCTTAACATTAATTGATGTTATCGACAGCCTCGTTGGAAATCTTATTACAAGGTATCTGTTGCATTAATGTAAGTAATACGATTGAGAATTGCCTTATCACAAACGAAATAATGCATTTAGGGTATTAATACTTGTAATAAATTATAATTTAGAGTTTACAAATAAAAAATAAAAATATCAAAATAGATTACATATTAAGTTTTAGAGCAAAAATCATTTATTAATAATATATACAGGGTTTTCCACGAAACTGGTTAGTTAGAATTTTTTGGGCTTAATAATTTGGGGTTTGCAATAGTTTGGTACCTTCTTTGGTTTCTGTAAAAATTTTGACATTTACATCATGGTATGTACGTAATTTATTATTCCTCACTTGCTTTATGTGCCAGAACTCCCGCATTTTAAACCTATTACATACTAATATTGTTTAATCAAAAGGTAGTAAAATTTTCTTTTCTGATATACAGAGCGTCTAAAAACCCATTTTTTCAAATCGTTGAATTAATTCTATCTAATAGGCCGTAGGCTATGACTTTGACATTAAGTATCTACAATCAATTGTTGTTGTCAGTAAATATTATTGTTATAAACACTGTTTGCTGCATGTTTATGTGCTCAGATGCGTGCACATTATTGCCTAATTTATAAACTAAGTAATGGAAAATATTAAAGGACCTTATTATAATCTGGATACCTTAAATTTATTTTATATTCATGGAGAATGCCAAAGAATTGTGAGATCGCCCGCATCCTGTAGTTGAATATCTACTGCTTCTGAAGATTTTGACATTTCAAAAACGTCTGTCCATAGAATTTTGATATGCAATAAGATGCATCCATTTTCAGAAATTTTAGTACAAACTTCGCTACTTTTTTACTGAACAATATTTTACTGTAATACCAAAGTCATAGCCTAGGTATAATAGTAAAGGAAATTTTACTACATTTTGGTGAAACTATGTTAGTATGTTGTTAGTATTTTAAAATGTGCGATCTCTGACACATAAAGCAAGTGATATAAAATAAATTACGTACCACGGTGTAATTGTGAAAATTTTTACAAAAATCGTAATATCTTAGAAACAGTTGAGGATCGGTATCAGAAACTATAGTCCTAATGGTCATAGAATTTTATGCTGTATTCAAAAATATAATAATATATAGAGTGTTCCACTTAAAATAACAGTCACAATTTTCGGTTAACCGGTTAACTATATTCAATGAGGGAGGGTTAAAAATCTAGTCACCAGACCATTGGTATTGAATAAAAGAAACTAATTTATGGGTAGTAAATACTTTGGCGAGAAAATTGATACATTTAGATTTTTTAAATTGTATTTGCTTGGTAAAATAATCATTCATAGGTATTGCAAAAAAAGTTTTGCTTAGGTAAATTAGTGAAAAAGAAAAAAATAACTTTAACTCTGGTAATGTCGAATATACATACCTATAAAGGTGTTTTGAAACATCGTTTAAAGATTTTAAGGGCATGTAGTATGATCGAAAATAAGGTTAAAAGTCATAATAAACATATGTCCACAAATTAACTGTTTACGAGATGACAGCGATTTTATCGCAAATGCAGAATAAGTTTGCTTTAGCGGTTTTTATTAAGATGTTATTGTATTTTAACATAAAATAGATTAGGAGTATAACTAAAGAAGATATTCAAAATGACGTCCTTCCATTTCGACACGGGATCTACATCTGCTTTCAAAGGAAGCGCGCACTCTTTCAAAAAACAAGGGTTTTTCTCGTATTATCTGGCAACAGTGTTCTATTCGTTGGCGCAACTCTGTACCGGTGTTGCGTACACTAAACTTTTCAAATAACCCCAGATACTAAAGTCCAACGGGTTTAGATCGGGAGACCTTGGAGGCCAAGCAATGGGACCTGCTCGCCTTATCCATCTCCCAGGAAATTCATTGTTAAGATGTTCCCTAACAGCACGCGTAAAGTGCGGTGGAGCTCCATCTTGCATAAACCAGAGGTTCAGTCTTAGATTTATAGGTAAATCTTCCAAAAGTTTAGGTAAAGTATTTTCCAAGAACTCGAGGTATGCAGGACCTGTTAAGCGTTGTGGCAAAACAATCGGTCCTAACAACCGTTCCCCTATCATGCCTAACCAGATGTTTAGAGAGAAACGTTGCTGGTGCCGAGCTTCAACGGTAGCATGAGGATTCTCGTCACACCAAACGTGATTGTTGTGGAAATTAAATATTCCATTTTTAGTAAAACCAGCTTCATCAGTGAAAAGGATGATATCAACGAAATCTGGCTGATCAGCAGCTGTTCGCAAAAGCCACTCACAGAAAGCCCTTCTCGCTTGATAATCCGGAGCAGTAAGGGCTTGTACCCGTTGGATATGATAGGGGTATAGGAGTTGCTCATGAAGAGTTCTCCAAACAAGATTACTGCTTACACCCACTTGAGTCGAAATTCTTCTAACACTAGTTTCGGGATTTTCATCAATAATATTGAAAATTCGATCTTCTATCTGTGGAGTACATGCTAATCTCTGCCGTCCAGTATCAGAAGACCGCTTCTCAAACGAACCAGTTTCTCTTAGTCGTTGAAACACCGTCTGAAACATCACATGCGAAGGCAGTTGACGATCAGGAAACGTTTCAGCATAGAAGCGACGTGCTTGTAAAGAATTCCCATTAGCACGACCGTACATGAACACCATATCGCTCATTTCAGCATTAGAATACGCAACCATTGTAATTGCTACAAATTGCACGAAACGTCAAATTAAACTGTCATAAAACAATAGCTGATAAGCACCTGTTTACTAGGATATGTTATATCCATGTACTACTAGGAACACTCGCTGTTATCTCGTAAACGGTTGATTTGTGAACATATGTTTATTATGACTTTTAATCTTATTTTCGATCGTACTACATGCCCTTAAAATCTTTAAACGATGTTTCAAAACACCCTGTAGAAGTTAGAAGAGAGAAAATTCGCGAAATCGATACTTTTAGATTAAATTATAAATTTAAAAGTAAAAATTTAGTTGACTTTTTCCATTCCTTTCATGTAACATTTGCAATTTTGATTTAATTTGATATAAAATTTCTCAGAAAAAAATCTCTAATTTGCTCTTCACAAGTTATTTACATCGCTACATTTTCAATTATCTCGTATTTCAATTTGTTATTATAAAGTTCATTGTAGAAAAGGCCGTACAGAAATTTCGACATGATTCCGCGGAAAGAGAACCGTGCGATGCATTGTAGACACGTACTGCATTGCAAGAGTTGGGTGCAGCAGCTGGTAAAAGTGCTATAATAGTTCATGCAATATTAGAAGGATAATGACATACAAACGCCATAAAATGTATGTTTATTAGAAATATGTACTCTCATGATGAAGTGTAATCATTATTCAATGACTTTAATTTCATGGAATATTAGCCAGACTCATTATAAATTATAGATTTCTTTTATCTGTAAATTATCTGCAAAACTTAAATTTCAGAAAAAGAAGAAAGGCACGTATTTTACACAAATAAAAATTTGACCAGGGAAGTTGTAGAATCTCATAATGAGAACTACTTTAACTAATAACGGAAAACATTCCGGAGTTGCTGCTAGAATCTGTACCGACAAATAATTTTGTAATGTCCTCTGTTTGTGTGTTCATTCCCTGAAGGAGAAATGTATCTAATTAGTATTTGTTCTACGTTTTACATAACCCAAATTTTAAAAATACCAAACATTTCTAAGTTAGTTTTATGATTGCAACACTCGTGACGTATTTTTGTTAACTAATATGAAACTTAGCAACAAACAGAAAAGCAGAAACACGTACTCCGCTTTATAGTTTTATCATCATTTAACGGAAACATTTGTAAAGGAAATTTAATTCATTTACTAATCGTTTATGGGCCTTCATTATGCTTCATTAACAAAAAAGAAGTATCAACCAAAACAAAGAGGAATATCTACAAAGTTATTTACAAATCCATCCTAACATATGGATGTAAACCTTGGAGAAGAAAAATGAAAAATAAGATACCGATAACAGAAATGAAGTATTTGAGAAGAGTAACTAGAAAGGATAAAATGAGGAATGAACAAATTAGAGAAGAAGAAGGAAACGAGGAAGACCGAAAGAAACATAGGAGTGCACAATATGAAAATTGTTGGGAAATAAACGAAAAACATGGAATGAAGCTAAGCGAATAGCAAAAGACGAAAAACAGTGGTGTAAATTTGTATATTATTAGGAATAATTTAATCCCGACACCCTTCGGGTATAAGGGATGATTATCATTATATATATATACTAATCGTTTATTAATAGGAGGGCTTCAAAGATAAAATTCAAAGCCGCTACTAATCTTTTTGTCTTTCAATTTGTTTGAGATTTCAGCAGTAAAGGCAGATTAACTAATCTCTTTATCTTTAATTTGCTTCAATATAGAATATTTTTAGAGCAAGTATATGTCAAAGTCGTATGTAGCTTAAGTATTTCTAGCGATTATTACATTTTCATGAATTATATTTTTTCCTTCGATGGTCTAAATAGATATCAGTTAGGGGAAGACGTGAGGATAATAAACCAAATTAAAAAACTTACACAAATGATCATGAAGGATACAAAAGTACATATCGAAACCTAAGAAGGACCAACGCGAGAAATAAATATGGAGAAAGGAGTAGGACAGAGCAACGCACTTTTCGACAACTCTACATTTAATATAGCAATAGAGGGAGCAGTTTGGGAAGTAGAAGTGGGAAGAACAATACCACAAAATATGACTCGGGTAGTGGGATATGCCGACGATTTGGCATTATTAGCAAGAGACCGACAAAGTCTAGAAAAATTGGGAGTGCCAGAGCAGCAAAGAATATAGGCTTGGAAATAATTCAAGAGGAAACAAAACATACGTTAATCTCCAGAAGAAATTGAGAAGAAGGGAATAGGAATCGAAGCTCACATGTACCAAAGGTGTCCCATTTTAAATACTTAGGGGTAATAATAAATCAGAGGTAATAAAATCGACAAACGAAAATAGATGAGCGCATTAGGAATGGTAATACAGCCTATTGGAAATACTCGCGATTTTTAAAGAACAAGACCCTAAGCAAAAATACAAAAATTAGGATTTATAAAATATAGATCTGGCCGGTTGTTATATTTGCGGCGGAAACGGTATGTTTAACTGGGAGGGCGGAAGAATCATTACGGATATTCAAGCGGGAAATTGTGCGACGAATCAAAAAATGTAAGAACAAAAAGTGGGCAATACAGAATTGGACAAATGCCAATACGGACAGGAAGAAATGACATAAGAAAATAGAAAAAGCCAAGACACACAAAACCTATGAAGTAGAGTAGACGAAGAGGAACAGGTGGTGTTGTTTACCGCGGCAAAAGAATCCAAGAGAAAAATAATGAAATGGAAAAAATCACATCTCTGACTAAGATGTTTAACCTTGACAAACTAGCGAGTTACCTTAACGAAGTATTAACATAGTAAGCAAGTCACTGCAGTCTCTTTGCAGAATTGTATCGTCGTTTTAAGCTAAAATTAACATTTTTATAACAGAAAAGGGTGTCCAATTTAATAAAATATTAAATTTAATTATTTAAGAAATGCTATTTTAATTGTTTTTAAAAACTCTATCATTAGTTACCCCAGTTTATTACTCCATGGTAACCACAACAAAACAATGAAAGGCCACTTGATCGGATATCTACTGAATGTAACTACGCAGATAATAAGAAATTGGTAGAAAGGTATACTAAACAAACTAGAATGAACTTGTTGCAATTATTAATAATATATTGCGGTGAAGTAATCCGAGAACTTCTTACGGGTAAAGCGAAGTATTAAGGTTATGTTCATACTGTATTAAACGTCTAGAGTGTTGTTTTTGTTTCACATATTGCACAGGTTATGAAAATCATGTAATTTTAAATATTGCTAGGTTATTTTTTGTAAAATTTATATATATCTTGGGTTTCGCATTTTCAACACCTCTTATTTTGTAACAACTAAAACGACTGAATAAAACTAAAAGAATATTAAAAATTAATTTCAAGATAATGCGCGTGATTTGTGTGATGTCACAGATTAGAATAGGTCCGGGTTCCATATCCAAACAAGGGCCATATTGGATATTTAATTTTATTACATATCATTACTGATGCCCAGTGGTCATGGAATGTACCGAAGAAAATTGATGACAGTGCTGTTAAAACTCTTACGGATTTCTATCCTCCAAATAGGAAAGGGTATGTTCCATGTTAGATACAGTTGTCGGATGTTGTGCAGTTCAATTGATGGGGAGTATATAATTTCTATAATATATGCCCACTTTCAACAACATTTTCTCCTCGCTGATGCTGCTTGCTATCGAAGAAATTTGCAACAACCAATAATTTAATAATGTATTCGGTCATTTTTGTCTGCAAACCAAAAAATATACGTACTTCTATATTGTGGGTCAAATTTTGCAAAATTTACCTTCACAAATTATAGAGTAACCTCAATTAAGAAATTATTTTCTACCACTAAATGAGCAAAATACCAAATCCTGTAGATAATTATTCGCGATTAATGTTCATTTTAAACGACATAAACTGTTTAATTTCTTGCAAAAATTGGTGTGTTTATCAATACTTTGCTTCGTACAAAGTGAGTAGCCCACAAATCGCTTGCAATTCAGAAAATACAGGTAATTTTCTGGTTAAACTTAGGATGAACTGTTAATACATACTCCAATTAACTTGCTTAACACCAAAATAGCACTGAAACTTCTTTTGAATTAATGAAAATAATATAATAAGAATGCACTGCTTAAAGGCCATATAAAATATATAGGATGAAATCCAATATGGCGGTCGTTTGGATATGGACTTTGAACCTACCCTAATATTTGACGTCACAGAAAACACGCGCATTATCTAAAACCGAAATAAGACATAACGGAACAATTAATCCTCTGACATCAATAACACTTATTGATAGATAAGGTCAGATACGTGGATTGACGTTGGATGCCAAGTTGATGTAGAAGGAACATATTGGTGATTTAATAACACGACGAGCTTCTTCCACACAGAGAAAAGTATTTTTTCTAATTGAATGTTGTAATAAAGCTAAAATAAAAGACGACGCAGTGCTGATATGGCTATTACAGCATACTGTGCTGTAATGATATATTAACGTGGTGGGGGGACTCTTGCCGGAACGTAATATAGGCGATTAATGTGCAAATTAGAAAAAAATACTGTAAAAAACGTGTGCCACAATGACATGTAATGCTCGTACTTTGAATTCAAACTTGTACTCGCATTACATAAACGTCATTGTGACACTTGTGTTTTAAAATACTATTATAAAGACAAGAAAGTCGATTTTCTTTGGTTTATTTTCAACAGTCATTGACAAAAATCGACATTTGTCTTGCATCTTTTTCTTTAGTAAATAAATGGTTTCTTATGTCACGTAAAATCTTCAAGGTTATAATTTGAAATTTAGAAGTTCAAAATAATGCGATTGGTTTATTTATGCTTCATTATACTTATACAAACTGCGTTAGGTTTAATAATGCAGATACAGCATTGAATTTTCAAGAAATTGCAGTATAACCCCGGAAGTAATGTTTTCCAGCTTGTACATAAGCATGAGAATTACTTAACTTACAACTAGTGAGTCTTACTTGCATGTCTTAGTTTTCATTCTTCGAATTGCATATGTAGTACAGAGAATAGTATTTCTACATGCAAGTAAGACTCACTAAGTTAAGTAAGTCTCATGCTTAGGTATAATCTGGAAAACATTACTTCCTGAACTGATACAATAAATTAAAAAATTAAGGAATATTAATAATCTTAAATACTCTCTGGAAAAAGAATAAACTTTTTCGAACGAGTGATAGTATAATTAAAACGTTTTTATGTTTAAAGAATTTTTCCCTAATAATACTTTACATTTTTTCCATGAAACCCTCGATATACAATGAATTAATATATACTTACTATTATTATTAAAGAGTTAAGAATCATGTTGAAATTTTAAACATAAGCGTGTTTCTCAAAAATTATCACGAAAATTAAAACATAAAAAAGTTCTAAACAACTTAAAAGAAATAATTCCACCTTGCGAGTCATTTTTCGTTTGAGTGTCGGGAAAACCTAATGCTTATCCTCAAAGTTTCCCGTTGCCTAGAGTTTGTGGGAGATACACATACGTATGCATTGTCTGTATACTTTCAATTCGAATCTAGGGGATTTATGTCTTTGTACAAAAAAAACTTTTGATATATTTTAAATGAGGTAACACATGGTTTATCCATATAATGCACGTGGAATAAGGTTTGTAGTTGTACGCTTTGGGTTTTGTCAATCTTACGCGAACTACTAGAGCGTACAGGATATAACCTTTTATCTGAGAATTTACCAATACCGCTTATTGGGTTTTCCGCTGTGATATGTTGCATTGATTGTACTTTTTCACTGTCGGCGGTTTTCAGAAAACTCTGTTCGTTGGTAATCCGATAACCAACAAACTAAACCATTTGATTTTGTTATTGAATCATTTTATTTCTCTTATGTTTTTATTCAAAATTTTCTGCTAAAAGTGATAATAACTATACATTTTTATTGCAAATATGACAAGAATGCGCACTATGCAAGTTTTAGTACTTTTCATCGCATGAATAAACAACCGGGACAAAGATGTGTAACGTATGTAGATAGTCAAAAATTAGTAGGAGGTATTTCCATATAGCATAGTCTATGATGATGATTAATAAAGCAGAACTCAATTCTGAGAATTGATGTAACCACAAAAAAGATGCCCAACCGTAATATAAAATCGTAAAAGTGAGATTGAAGCGAAAGGCCGTAGCCGGATGCGTATAGGTTGCCGGTACCGGGAGAATTTTGGGAATAGTTCTCGAGTAAAAACATAAAAACCATTTTTTTTTTTAAATTTTTATCTGTGTAGGCAATGATTACTGGCGTGGGTTTCTCATAAACATCTGTATGCATATATGATGATTACAAAGACTACTAAATAATATTGTACAAAATTAAAGAAAGAAAAATACAATGGAGTTAGTAAACTAACTATTAAAACCTTTTACTTTAAACACTTAAGTACAATTATCTACTTTCAGACCATAAGGGCAGATGTAGAAGACTATCCATAGAATATTTTGTATGTCGAGCTTTTATTGACATGAACTTGTCTGCGCCCAACGCTCACTGCAAAAGAATTTGAAAAGTCTGTTATTAAATAGTACATTACCATTGAATTACCACTAAATTATCATTTTGCAAGTATTTTTTTTAAGTTTTCTGATATATTTTTGTACGCTATTTGTATCTATTGTTTGTACGTATTAGTGAGTTGTTTGTAACTTTAGTTTTATTAAATTACACTACGTGAATTTTCAGAAAAGAGTTGACCTAAAAAAATGCATTACATCCGTTGGTAGTGCAAAGTACTAAAACTATTGATATTAAAATTCATCATTGCCAAAAAAACTTATTTTTTTTTTTTAGTAATCAGTCAAAAGAAATTTGTACTTAAGAATATATATTTAGGTACTACGTCTAAAGGTAACCACATCACAAATGAAAGTCATTAATGATTTATTTGTTACATACATGATATTGTGTGGAATATTTGATGTTTTGTTTGTGCTGTTCCAAACTCAACAACCTCCTTAATTTTTTACATTTACATTACAAAAATCATAGGTAAATTGCCCTATATAGATATACTAATGATTCCTAGAAACGATTGTAAATGTTATTATACATATTTCATTTCTAACGATATTATTATTTCCTAAAAACTTGGTTATCCACCTTTAATTGCATTGTAAATGAAAACAAGGAACAAATAGTGCTAGTTACAGTAGTTACTACTAAAATCATCTCATGTGTCAAACAGTTAAACTTTTTTTCCGAGCAAGTGGTTGAAATAAACTTTGTTGTAAGAAAATTATTATTATTGACATATTTGAAGGGTGTTAGTCTAATTATTTTTCCTAGAGATCATTCCCTATAACGACTATCGATAATAACAAATAATTGCAATTGGCAAACGGTAAGATAATATAATACTTTCTATTTTTTAAAGAATATTTAGGATCGACAGTTGATCATCACGAACTAAAATTACCGATCATGCCGAATACTAATTTTGTTCTCGTTTTTAGAACTGATAGATGGAACAAACACTTAAAAATATTGTAAAAAACCATTGAATCACGACGACACAGTATAAACATATGCAATAATAATCAATTAATAATTAAGCACTGCAAGCGTGTGAATATATGTATAAAAGGAAATCATTTGAGATATAATGGATTAATGGAAATAATGAAGTTGACAAGTGAGTTAAAAAGATCAAAGGAAGTGTAACAGGTGTAAACCAATGAATTTAATATAATTGGGATTATGATAAATTACTGAATAATAAATTGTAGGTATGCGAATATTATATATGTATTATGCTATGATTTAATTAGGCTTAGCCTATGCATAAAATAAATCAGTGTGATTAATCAAAATCTAATAACATTTTCAATACATACAGTGTGAGCAAAAAGTAAAAACTACATTCGGTATAAATGTACGTATTAATTTTTGAAGATTAAGGAAGTACTTTTTTTTCATTTCTACGTATTTGTCATTATGATGGTATGGGCATTACAGTAGAAAAATTTTGACATCTCATATAAATAAATTTTTAACAAAAATAAGTTTAAAAACTGAAGCACACGTGTAATATTTACGATTCCACTTAGTCAACTTAATGAGGCACAGAAATATGAATCAAAAAAGAAAATTACCATTACGAAAAGTAATGAAGGTAATAACATTTACATTAATCACGCTATATATTTAGGTGCTACATTGAAAGACATCAAAAATAAAAGTTGACTATTTTTGGAATTTTCAACATTTAACTCTCTACATATTGTCTAATTTTTACTCACACGATATTTAATATTATTTTACTTAAAAATATGTTTATGTAAGGTTCCAAAAGATTTATGCTCTCACTCACAAAATATCAAATAAAATATAATGGTTGCCATTTCAAAAAAAGAAAAAAGAAGGAAAGACTTCATTCATCACCGAAAGACACAAAATTAAAAACGAAAATTGGCATACTTTTAGATTTTTCGAAAATACTGATAATACACTTTCATAGGATTTGTTCTTTACTTTTTGTTCACAGTGTATGTTTAGATTATCTACCGGCATCAGTAATCTATTATTTTAGGTACAAAACACAAATAATAACCGGATTGTATTTAACTCAACCCTCTTAAAACAGCTATATGAAAGACACAATTATTCATTACACTCTGGCAGGGTAAATCGGTGGTGTCGAGATTATGGAGTAAAAATTATCGGCATATCTATTGGAATGGAATGCAGCGCTAGGTATGTGTTTGGTGTCCCATCGAAATGGTGATGTTTAATTAGTTTGTTTTGTCAGAAAAAATATAAGGGTTTAAAGAATTCAATGTTTTATAAAGTCTTTAAAGGTAGGTAGACACATAGGTATATAAATACGTGATTTGTTACTTATTCAAGTGAAACCTTTTGAATATTATTTCATATTTTTAATTTTGTGATAAAAATTAATATTATGACTACTTTGGATAAACTGTAATGATTCATGTCTGGATTTGAAATATAGGTTAGCTATTCCAAATAAACATTTCACATAATGTAACAGTGGAATTTCCATCGATGTAGAATGTAACCTCTATTTAACGAAGACCCAGGAAGAATTAGACATTTTTCGTTAGAAGTTCTCTTTTAAGTTATGTTTTAGTAATATTTTTCAATAAAAATTGATAAATATATTTCTAAGAGAAAAATGAGAAGTAGTAAATATGTAATTTGTTTAAAATCCCTTCTATTAGATCGCAATTCGAATTGCAAGTCAATTTTTTAAGTCCCAATTGTATACGTAGTTGGTTTTAAATTCAACCATTGTTACCACCAATTTGAAACATATAAATTGTGGTTAGATCAAAAATCAGTTATTTCCACCTAAACTATTGAAGAAAAATAGGTTTTGTAAAAACAACATATACCCCAGAAAGAAATATGTCAATTTGATTTCTCATTTTGATGGCTCACCCTTAATTTTTTTTTTTTTTTGTATGGTATAGAAAACATCTTCAAGATTATTATTAAGGAAACTATAAGAATAAATTATAAGTGATATTGTTTTAAAATTATATTTAAGACGTTTCGGCTTAATATAAAAATATATTTAATTTCGTTTCTTTTTTGTTTTGTCAATAAGATCACTATTTCTTTTGTTTTAATTTGAAAATTTATTATTTAAAAGGCCTAGAAAGCCAACAAAATATTAATATACAATAAATTATATTTCTGCTTAATTTATAATTCTTATTGCCAACACATTAAGCTTGGTTTAATTGTAAGTGATACTTAGAATATGATATTGGTATGTATTAAATATGAAATATTACTTTCAAAGTGCCATGCGTTAATTAAAATTAAACCAAGCCTAGCATATCTATGCAAACGGGCATTAGAAGAACAAACATTTTATTCGGTAACTACAAGGTACATACAGTCACCGATAGAATTGAGCGGAGATAGTATTATATTTTATTATTAGTGTATTTGTTTTGTAATATTATTGATGTTTAACTATTTGATCTGCTGGAATATCATATGATTTTGTATATCATTAAACAAGTATGAGTAAAATTTATAGTTTAATTAAAAATCGCTTAGTGTCCACTCAATTCTGTCGGTGACTGTATATCCTTGTGTTTTTACGGTGGTTGACGAAATTGCTGACAGCGGTCACTATAACGATAAAATATCCACTATATAGAAGTAGGCATTAATATAAAATTATTTCCTACTCTTGAGAAATCCATAAGTGACCATTAAATGGAAGTGCCGATTAAGGGAAGTTTTAGTGTAATTAAATGTAAATACTTTTTTAATTCTAGCGTATTGTTAATAAATTCATTTTCAAGACCGCTGTAGAGTTGAAAATATTTTCTCGGTTTTTATTTCAATAAAAGGTACATACAAAATTGTTGTAAGTGTTGCAAATTTGCAATTTGTTCCTCAAAAATACAGATAATGCGTAGGTTTACATCTGTACTTGAATACCCGTCAGAAAAGCAATTTTATAGCAATTTATTTAGGTATCTTTGAAGTAAGTAATAAAAATATACTAGGTACCTTAAATTATTTGCTAGTATTATGTGAAAGTTATAATTTTATCGTATCAATTAAATGATTTAAACTTTCTCAACTTGCTACAAAATCCATTGGTTGTATAAGCTTTGTTCGCTGTGCAGTCAGCAACTATCCACAACTGAACGACGCATGCGTGATAACAATTACTCGTTCGCAGTGCTGCAATTTCATATTTGGACCGTTTGCAATTTAGAATTTGGTGTTCGCACAGTGTCAAATTGTAGTCAGTAACAGTTGGTGATTAATCCAAAAAGTTCACGGATTTCTTGTGGATTTCAAATTCGCACATGCGCATTAAACGAAAGAGATAAAACAAAGCGCGTTGAAATCATAGGTTGAAATATGTTTTCTTGTGTTTGTGAGGTGATAATCAAAAGATCGCCCATGCCGAAACCTGTAAATTATATTTCTTGAGTGGCAAAGCAATCAATAAATACTACATATTAAAGATTTACCATCCATATTAATCCTGTTATTTTCACAAAAATACAAGCCAGTATTCAAATTACTAAGGCAAGATAACAAACACAAACTTGAGGTTATACCCAGTTATACCGAAGTTCACGCTGCGCGCATAAATGCCAATTGTTAGGCACAGATGGCACTATTGTCGGTTTTGGATGTGTTCGCAGCGTAAATTATCAAACTAATTTCAAACTACAATCCTTTTTTGAATCATGCGTACTGGAAAAACCAATTTCCAAGCCAGTTCCAACCAGTTTCCAATTAAGTTCTGATTCGCACAGCGAACAAACCTAATTGTATAGCCACTTCCTAGTGAATTCTCTAATTGGTTCACGTGAAGCCAGTGGGAGTTTCGCTGTTATCAGTAGCGTATGAGAAATACGTGATATATTAGAGACACACATTACTTCATTGCATTTACCACGATTATAGGCACAGGCAATGATGGATACGTAGGACTAATTTTCCTGTTAAAATTACTGCGGTCTTCATGCATTTTAAGTTATTGCCTTAGTCTTATATATATTGAAATCACTGGTCTTATTATGTAACGGTATGAACAGCCAAATTAACAAAAATATTTAGGTATTTTTAATTGTGCAAGCGTGCCGAATAAGCAATCAAAAAAAGAACCGGTAACATGTATTATTTTATAATTCGGTAAAATGTGTTTCAGTAAAGCATTTTCACAATAATGAAATGTAAAAAACTCATACTATCTTAAAATGCTCGGTACGCAAATCCATTTCACCCTACATTCTTGTTATATTGCTTGTTTCAAATATAGCATTAGATATTTTCTATGCTTTTGAATTTTTTTTTGTGTATAAACGCAATACGTATTTAATCTCTTTTGTATGTTTATAAATTCCTAGTTTTACGTTCAACGTGGTAATTATATAGGCTTTATGTAGGTCTTCTTCTTCTGGTCCATATAGCACTTCTACTTTCTATTATATCCATTTCTGTATTAATTTTTGCTTCGATTTTTCTTAATACATAAATTTACAAGCTCTTGCTTTGCATCGTCCTGACCTTCTTTGTTCTTACACTCCTTAAACCACTACAGGTATTGTTCATCCTGATATCTTTCTGTAATAATAATAATAATCTATGTCCCTTTTTTGAGTTAAGCTTTCTTAGACCAGAATGTTAGGTAAAAGAGAAACAGCTTTCCAGTTCATTAAATTACTAACAAGTGTACCTATAATTTATTACGTTTTTTGTTCTTAAAAATGGTGCAACACTCAGTTTAAGAAAGAAATGGGAAAAGCTAACGACAAACACTGAAATGAGGAACAGGGCGTTCTATTAGGTACATCTTGAACGAAATCCAGAAAATGCATCTATATAGAACTGTGGCATTCTCGTTTTGATACATTTACGGTATGTTGAAAAGTTTCAAACTTTTATCTACGTGCATTTCATCCATTGCCTGCTGACAAACCTAACCTTCCTGATCACCAGCGAAGATTAGAGTACTGCCAATATATTTTGAAACAACGTCAAAGTAACAATAATAATCTGAACGAACAGCAGGAAAATCCTGACAAATCGTAAAAATAAAAAGATGTTTGCTTAAAGTTTGTTGTGTTATAATTTACCACCAAATATTTACTGTTTAAATTATCTAACGAACGAAATACATCAATTACTGCAAGATATTTACGTTCCATGCATTTGAATAATACAATGGGAACCGGGGTCTGATAGCTTGGCCAACCGTAACCCGGACTTAAGCTCCTTCGACTTTTTTCTTTAAGGAGCACTAAAACATGCTGCGTGTAGAACCATATAGACTCCAACACCTAAATGAACTGCGAGAATGAATTATCCAAGCAATAGATATTATAAATAATGATTTGAACATTCTTTGAAATGGCAAATTATAACAGTAGGTCAAATATCATACCACCTTCACATTATTTCTCTGAAGCTATAATTCTGGAGAATCATTGCTTTTTGACAGTTTACACAATGAAAAAGAAAATACATTGTAATTATTAAAAACCCTGGTTTGACATACATATTTCTATTTTTGATTACGTTTTATTTCTTCACGACCTTTTTGCAACAAATAATGTTCACAAATCCATTGCATTAATATTGCAATTGTTTGCAGTATTAATAAACAATTTAAAATGTAGACAAGTTAAACACTGTACAAAGTTGCATTTTATTTGAATATCATTACAAACTTATCTAACTGAAGAAAGTTTCGAGATTGTACCATAGCCGATTGGCAAATGAAGAGTTCACTGCAATAAAGAAGTATAAAACACTTCACCACAAATGAATCGTTCATACCTATAGAATGCGTCTTGTATTTATTATTATTATTCCTTATGAAGTGAGTGAAAGAACAGAACAGAAGCCTCTATAAGTACATAAATAATAAGTTTCTTTTAAGTAAAGATAAAATAAAGTATGGGGACAGAGACAGCGACATTGAAAGTGTACACATGGCAAACACGTAAAAATATATACATATGTGTATATTTTACAAACAATTTGAAAAAAAAAATACGTTTTCTACAGGTGCCAACAAGATATATGCATCTAAAATACCCATGCAATGTTTGTGTTGCACTTATTCATCATAGTTACATGCAATATCCATCGAATATGAATTTTAAGAGTTCAAAATTACGTAGATGTGTTATTATAATACAAGGTTTGTTGACTTTCTGCTGTAAAAGTTTCTACAATTATTTTTCTGAACGAGCTTTTGACATTATCCCGTCCTTTTTACCGGTTATAGAACAGTTAGCAGAAATTTTTATTACTGAATCTTGTCGTATGTGATATCACTTTTATTCCCAAGCTGCTTTACTTATTGAATCATTAAAATCAATTGAGCTACTAATACATAGCCCTTAACTTATACTAAAAGAAGGATGCACACAATTATGAGCTCACAGTACGTATTGTTTGCGGTACAAGATGCTCATCCAACTTATTGTAGTATATTTTTAGTGCAACGAAAATTATTCGCATTTTTACACATTTATATTAAATTACGAACTGCGTCTGCTTCCGTAGATAACGCCAGTTATATAAATTGCCATGAATTAATAAAGCACACAAAAACACGACCTTGTTCTTGTTCCTTGATTTAAATAACATGATGAGAGTACCACACGCTTATTGTATGTAATGCGCGTAAGCAAGGTTTTTTTTTTGTACTTAATCGTGAGATGCCATCATTCTGGATGAAATTTTAACCGCATCTTTTTATATGATTGATGTGTTAAGGTAGGCAGTCGAATTCTGGATTAACCTCGACAACTGTACGTTTCCCTCAAATAACGAATTAATAGGTTAAAAAATAGAAAGATTCCAATAACAGCAAAAACTGAAATTTTACCCGAATTCTACAAATTTCTCTCGCTTTCTTACGCTGATGGTAGGAATTCACTAAATGAAAGAAACATTTTTTTCAAAGCATGTATCTTCGATTGAAAACATGTTGTTTCCATTAAAGAAATAGTTATTTGAAATAAATAATATTTTTTGTTTGTTTTCAATGAAAAATATTTATTTGACTCTATTCCTCATAGTTCATCTTCAAACCATTGTTAGGTAGGTACTATAGCGACTGCAATAATGGAAAAGTTTTTAAAAAATACATTTCCATATTGCGATATTGTTAGGAAACCAACTATTTCGCAATTGGTTATCATAAAAGTGCCCACACACAGCTCCACCGGCGATCGGTTTATAGTAATCAGACGTTTCACAGTCACACGCAACCCGTCTTACTGGTTACCTCCAATTTGACGGAATTTGCATCTATTCGTATTAATCGGATTGCTACTATGAAAAGTCTGCATTTATTTTTACCCCATTTTTTTATATTTATGGGGGAATGCAAACAGGATTTCGGGGTAAATATAAACGAATGTTGGAAGTTAATTTCAACATAAAACTAGAGTTACTATGCGATTCCGGATCATTTACCCGGATATCCGAATGTGGATACTATTCATATCTGTTATCTGAAAATTGTGACCCTGGATATCATTCAAATACCCAGATAGTTTTGGTTTCGGATATCCGTCAATTTATACCATGATGATATTCAAAGGTGTATTCAAAGAAGAAAAGTGAAACTGATTTGCCTATCATGTCGTCGTCAAGATCAAGATGTCATGCCGAATAGAGTTTAGCACCATTTACAGTTACTCAAACAAATTCATGTGAGGGTGCAGATGATACTCCGTCGTCAACCAACATTTTTACAATTTGACACTAAACCGCAGAAATTGACAACCCCCAGATTAAAACAACAAACGTTTGGGGAAGTGTTAACTACGGTCGGATTGAAACAACTCAGAGAAACAGAAGAAAGGAAAGAGGCAATATTAATATGTAAACGCAATCAACAAGAAACAGAAAAATACCAGGAGACTAAAGAAAACAAAAAAAAAGCAAGAAAAAGAACGTTGATAGATAGGTTCTATGAGAGTGACGAGGATCCCTGGACAAACTAGAAAAAAAGAGACTACTTCACAATTATCAAAAACAAAATAAAAAGTTATCAAAAAAAAAAATTCAAGAAACAAGAAAAAAAACGCCACCCGATTTACATGTTTGTGGTCGAAGACTTTGAATCAGCAGAATTAAGAATTACTGGTCTAAAGTCCTGGGACTCTTCAAAAACATTATTTAATATTTGAAAGTAATGTTAGCTACATTACCATGAGATGAATTTTTGGTGTGCTTTCTGATATTCGAATTCCTCTGAAAGGCAAAAGAATTCTTTATAGGTAAATCCTCGTCTGTTGTGCCAGTGCAGGAGCAAAATTATTTTAAAAATGAAGTTATTAAGTTACACTTTCAGTCAGTTCCTTTTGGTTCCTTCCTCCTCCTGGTAAATGATTATCAACATACAAGTTTATGTCAAAGGTAGTAGTAAAAATTTGTGCACATTAGCTCCCAAAGTTTTTACACTTTTGGCTAAAAAGATACTCAATTTCATGTAAAACTGCATCGAATCTTTAAAGAAGAAAACACGTCTTACTTATATAGTTATATGTACTTAAATGTGTACATTTAAGAAACTTTCTTTAAGGTGAAAAAGAAATTACAATTATAATTTTAGAAGTGTACAAGCCGTTTCCAATTATCCCAATCGACCCTACAATTAATAAATTTATTATGTAGGTATCATCATAATCAATATCCAATATTATATTTCTACACCTTTTGTTGTTAAATTGGTTAATATTAAGTATAAATAATATTTACTTAAGCGTGCACTGCGATTTATAATCGTAACCATCGTGTATAACCTGTGTTCTCTTCTTCGTTCAAGAATCGAAAGAAGAGCAACCTCCTTCCGTTTATTATAAACTTAAGAAAAAATAGTAACGCCCGCGTAATTATTTTTATACCTCACGTTATTTTGTTATTACTTTAACAAAATTATTATATGGCCCGCAACCACATCAAAGGTTTTAGTTTTGGCCCTTGAGGCCTTGCAAGTTGGACACCCCTGCTTTAGATGTAGATGAAGAAAAAACCACTACTGAATTTTAACAGTTCCGTGTGGATCATAATCACGCACCTACTTACTAACATTAGTTCAGCGGTTTGTCTGAAAAATATGTCTGTCACCGATATTGATACCAACAGCGGCGTATCGGCGTATGTAGGACCGCCCTACAACGGGATATTAAATAAACTAATCCTGCGTGTAGTCATCATGATTCGTGCAAGTTGCTCTCCGCATTGGGTGTGATCCCGAAGTTCAGGACAGGCGTAACGAGGCAAAGAGCCCTTCGTTCTATGGCGTCGCAGTGGAACAAATTCTCGAAAACCCAACTAAAACTCTAGACTTTATTTCTGGTTCTTAAAATTTTAGGAAGATGGTAGGAATGTTCTAGAAATGAAAAATTGCCTAAATAACAAAAGCAGTCAGAAAAAATACAATTCTATTTATATACAGCACCACCAAGTAGTAAATTGTTTCTTCAGAACAAACTGAGTTGGTATTTTATTACAGTAACAATAGTAACATCGTTTCTCAGATAGCTAATGAATTAATGCAACACTTTAGTTAACAATAATGCAGACTAGCGAATTAACCAAGTATGGAACTACTACCGGCAATACGGTTATAAAATTTAAAGAATAACATAAGTGCATCTTAAGTTTCTCCGTCCACAAATTTCTGCGTATACCGACTTTGTCCTGAACTGTTCTCACAACCCTACTTCGGCAATAGCATTACATTAAAAGTGTCGGTTTTATCAAAAAACTTGCACTTCATATAATCGAGGTTGTATTAGACACTTTTCTCTGTGTAGTTTTTCAGAAGGAATCTTTATTTAGTTCAAAATGACCTTGTGACTTTGATATTTTTAAGTTATTATTTATTTGATAAAAAATCAATATATTTATGTAGAACATAAAACTCAAGAATTCTCTATTATTTATATTTCCCTTTGGACAAACCGATTCAAGTAAGTTCTAATAAATTCCAAGCAATAGTAGTGTAGTATGTAGAAAAATATCTGATTTAAAATAGGTTTTATTTGCATTTTAAAATTAAGTATACATTGATTAATAAATTAAACATTATATTCCCAGTTTAATTAATAAGCTTGTGTTAAAGTGACATGATTGTTGCTCAGTAATTAACTAGTTTATTTCTTATCCCGAGTGAGTGTCGGCCAATGTTACGCTCACGTATAAATCTTAAATGAATCACTGCAATTTCTTAGTCTGATTTTATTAAATTTAGAATAGGTATGCTGGTGAAAAGCCTTGATGCTATGCAAATAGTGTCAATAAAAACAAATTCTTTAGATACTGAATTATAAGCATCTAATCACTATTTAAATCTCTTACTGTTCACTGTTAACGCTTTGTTATAAATATTTAGAGATTTCTATACACATTACATGTTTTACATGACTACATATGTAGGCATATCTTTGCTTTGTACATTTTTTTGTTGTAATTCTGTATTCTCAGTAAATTATTTGTTTTATTTCTCACAGTTTTTCAAGCAAACCGCTTCGTCCTATGTTATTCAAGGCAATAATAACGCACAATTGAAATAGGCACCTTATTGCAAAATCAATTTGAATAAACTTGTACCGGTGTGACAGCAGGCAAGAAACATGGGAACGTTCATTATTATCATGTTAACCATAAACGGCTTGAAATAGTATTTATTCAATAAGTTCTTTGTTCACATGGCATATTTGATCTTTCCGCTGTCGTTCTATTAAATTCACCACTGATTGCGGAAAGCACGACTAGGTTTAAAATACAGCGCATATTAATTAACTATAGAGAACGGATAGGCAGCGTTTCCTTTTTGAGTAGTTCCTATATTAGTCAAAAGTTAAGGTAAATATTTCATTCATTTTTGATTAGTCTACTAATTTACTACAGAGCAAACATGGATAATGCTTGGGTTATATTTTTTGTGCAACATGAAATATTTTCATAATATAAAAGTAGCTGCTAAATTGCAAATAGCATGCATACACCAAATAAAGAGAAACTATAATTTGTACGGTTTAATAAACCTTCATATACCCTCAGGAATCGTTAAATTTTTGTAATTTTTCTTTTACACTTAATCAACTTATATTATTTACTTATATATGTGGCTGATGGTCCTGTGACTTGCGCCCTTGTCTATCAGTCACGGGGTCCGGGTTCGAATCCCAGGGCCTGCTCTCAGAGTGAGGTTTTCGTGGTTTTCCTAACTCCTTGGCAAGGCGAAAGCTGTTGGGGGATGTAAAGGCATGAATTATTATTATTATTATTAATTATTAGGCAATTAATAGAATCAGCAGAAGAAATAGGTTTGGAAGTGAATAGAGAGAAGACAAAATATATGGAGTTAAAAACGGGTGCGGTAGTAAACATAAATTAGATTTACGCAAGAAAGATGGAAGGGTAATGGTGTTTGAGGAAGTAGAAAGTTTTATGTATATGGGGATACAGCTTGATAATAAATGCCAAGAACAAAATGAAATAAGTCTAAGAATCGCTAAGGCTGATAACTGCGCAGGGGGTTTAAATACAATCCTAAGATCAAAAGAGGTATCTTTTCAAACCAAAATAAGAGTTTACAAGACCATAATAAGACCCACGCTGACCTACGCAAGTGAGACATGGATAATGACGAATAGGATGAAAGAAAAGTTGGAGGTGTGGGAAAGAAAAATCCTGAGAAGAGCTTTTGGAGGTAAGCAAACGAAATGGGGATGGGAAAGGAGGTCGAACGCAGAGCTGTACGAATTGCTTGATGAGACACGTATAAGTGATTTTATAAAAATGCGAAGAATGCAATGGTTGGGACACTTGGAAAGAATGGACCAAACGAGGGATGTAAAGACGTTGCCATGGAGAATTCCAGAAAATAAGAGGAAAAGAGGCAGACCTAAGAGCGGTGGAGGGAAGCAGTGGAGGATGATTTGGAGGAGAAGCATGTTCAGGGCTGGAGAGAAAAGACTAGGAGTCGAGAGGAATGGAAACGAATTACAAAGCTATGGGCCTGAATGGCCTGCATACGGCTTATATATATATATATATTATTAATTATTATTATACTAGGATAAAAGTTTTAAGGAGTTATTGTTCGTTCCTTCAAATCGACTCTTTACTTAGTGAATTGTACTGATCATTTCATTTTCTCTAGATACTCATTGACTACATATTTTATGAAGGACGGAGTAAATTCAAATAAAAAAAAAACAGTATTATGGAAGGAACTCGCTGGCGAAGACCAAAAGTTATTTCTTGGAACTAATTTCTCAGTATCTAATGCATGAAATTTAGCTTCTGTTTTAGTTTAACATATTAACATGGTATTTTGTTAAGGATTTTTAAAGATAATCTTACATTGTTTCTAATGACATGAACTTTGAAAGTCAGAAAATAGCTAACTTTTCAAGAGAAGCGATTTCATTATCACTAAATAAATTATTTTACAAAAAATATATAACTATTAAGATGAATACTTAATGTTTATTATTGAAAGTAAAACTAAACTTAAGGTTTGAATGATTACATATTAACACATTTATCAATAAAATCCGTAGGCATTATATATTAAAAGCTATGATTATAAAAAATATTCATATTTTATGTAAATATTAAATCTTATTTTATAATACTCCAAGCTGAATCCTGTTAACATACCAAATAAACCTCCACATCAGAATCTATTCTGGGATTTTTTATGACTGTCACGCTCGTCATAGTACACTTATCTTCTATGAGGTGAATAAGGATTTTTTGCAATATCTGGGGAGAGCATCAAGGTTACCCAGTTAATAACACCTGTTTTTTTACCGTATCTCCATTAATTAGAATAACAGTTTTATAGAGGACCGCATATGCGCTTTAGCTTTTTTGAAACAAGATTTTATTAACATTCGCAATTTTTTGCGTCCTGAGAGTCGTAAATGCAACCAAAATTTAAAAATCCTAAAGAAAAACGTTGTGAAATCGAAAGTTATTAAATTGTGAGCCTTACCTATATTGTGGAGGTGTATATTGGATTGGGTAGCTTGCGGCTAAACAGGCGCGTCTGCCAAATAGGACCGGTTTTTAAATGTATTACAATCAATCTAGCAATTCTAGTTTATCCTCGGGCACCGTTTGATTTGAAATACGTTTCTTTAATATGCTGAAGGACAATCGGCTCATTTATGCAAATTGATTGTAACATATTATTTTTACTTTTAGTTAGCGGTAACCATCGTATTTGTTATATAATAAAATATTTTACATTTCGGATTATGCCAACACAATGTGTGACTTCACAATATTCTACTGGATCCTTCTGTTAAATTGGTTTTGGGAATATTATAATCAATTTTATACTGCGTTGTTAAGATTACCTAATAGCATAATGATAAGTTATTACTTTTCCAGGCTTTTATTATTAATTTATACTTAAATTTAAAACAAAATTAAAATTAAGATCGCCAACTTTTTGAGCTACTGGTAAATATTTAATAGCAGTGACTATAGGTGATCATTTTAAATAAGTGTGTCCATGGGAATTCGAAATGAAACGAAATTCATGACTTACAACCTTACAATTTGAATAATTGAAACTAATCGTATTCTTTGTGACCACGAATACAGTTATGTACGCGAAGACGCCTTTATATTTGACTAAACAAGTAATAGTCCGGAGCAGCAAGGTCAGGACAATACGGAGAATGCTCCAATACCTAAAGTTCAATTCCTGGAGTGTTTGTACAATGTAACGGTACGAGGATGGGCATTGTTGTGTAATCACACAACGCCTTTCGACAGTAGTCCTTGGCGTTTCTATCGAATTACAGATGTTGCCTTATCATACGTTAGTTTATTCTAACTGTTGTTCATCTTTAGATTTTAGATTTCATCTGTCGGCTGCAGAGAGTTATCAATGAAATTATATAAGTACATTTACATATTCGGCGTATATCTAGGAGAGACGGTTGTACCTTGGAACACTTTTTTTTTTCTAATATCACTTCGAAAATTACATATAGGGATTTGGTTTTTTATGAAACTCTCCCATAAAATCATCGAACAATCGTGTTAGAAATAAATATTCTCAATATTTTTGATGCACTTAGAGTTGTTTCCACGAAAAGAAAAATTAAAGAAGAAACATCAAGCTTTTCTTGTTAAACTCAAAGATATATTTTTGTAAAAAGAAATAATAGCGTTATAACTGAAACTACAAAGTACGCCTAGACAAACTATACACTGTTTAATGCGGCAGATTACGTGCAAAGCGATTTTTGGAATGTTCAAGGATTGATACACACGCTAAAAATTATTTGCTTAATCTAAATATATTAACTTTGTTTTGAGTAAATGTTTTTGTATATACTGAAGTAAATACTTCTTTATTAGAAACAAATATTGTTTCACTTGTATTAGCTTGAGTTAACCATTTCTTGTTTCAGAATGAAATACAATTTCAAGATAGGGTCTTGAATTGAGAAAGTGTTATCTGTTATTCCAACTACGTTTTTTGTCGTATCAAAAGCAGAATTATTTTTAAAATCAATACATTGGTACGGCACTTACGGCAAACAATGTTAAATTCTTTCTACTACAAGAATCCGTAAAAGAAAAATCCCAAAATAATATCATTGCCAAATTGTTCTTGTTAGATTAATTATAGTTTTGGTTAGTTTAACCATATTTTGTTAACAAAACCATTTGTAAATTTGATTATATTATATTATTATTATTACAATTGAGGGAACGACAGGTTTCCCTCAAATATATGTTTATAAACTAAAAAAAAATGCCTGAAGATGTTCATACTCTGAAGGAGTGTTGAGATTCTCAACCTGATACTCATTTATATTTCATACCAACTAACATTATACGGAGACGGTTTTATATCAAGACTTTTTTCATGTATATGGATTTAAATTACCTACGTGTGTAGGTTTGTCGTTACATTGTTATCTACATATTTGATTGTGTCAAATTAATATTTAAATATCAATGAGAAAGAATTAGTTCTGAGACAAAAATGTACTTAACTGGAGAAAACGATTTTATCCGGAATATGTATATATTCTCCAGCGGATAGTATTTTATGTTTCGGGCAAGAATAAAATCCCGAAACAACTTTTTGTTTTCAATTTGAGAATGTATTTTTCTGTGTGCATATTTATAGTCATTTACTTCCAAATTCACAAACAAAGCAGCGCGTGAATGAAAGCGCGCTTCCTACAACTTAAATCTGATCAAGAGTAATATCTTGATTATTGTTGTATCAATCCTATTGAAACACAATGAGGGTGTCATATCTAATAGGTTAGAACGACTATTTACCTAAATAGTTCTTACAAAGCACCACTTGTCAAAATTATGACCAGTGCTTCAAGGTCTTTACATACATACGTTGGCTGTCAGCAAGCAACAGGGCATGTTTATTTTGATACGTACACTATGAATGTCGAATAGAAGATGACATTTTATTGTTTCGAGATAACGATTGAGAAATATTGATCATAACGAATTTATTCTAGTCTTAATACTCACCTGTTCACGGCAATAAGCTACGAGTACTCCGTTTAATTTATACAAATTACAGGACAATCCCAAACCCGGAAGATCAAAAACTTATGAAATATGGGAATTTGTACGTAGATTACTTATAGGTATGTGCTATCCAATTTCTTTCTGAGTGGATCATATGTATTTTTGAAAATGGTAAATTTTACATTCCGACAATGCACTTAACTCCCTAACGGTAACACCTATAAAGAAAAAGTTTTAAGACAACAATTGTTCGTTTGAATAAGTTTAAATCAACATTTTTAAATATCTATATTTTTGAGCTGAAGTAGAGAGTTTAAATAATAATACAATATCTTGAGATCATATGGTTCTCGCATTTGGTAAAACTTGTAGGACAATTTCCTGATTATATAAAATTCTTATTCATAATCAACTTTCGACGCCAAAATATCACGTCGTATTTGGTTACGCTTGGTGTAAAAGTTGATCAAACATCAAATCTTCTTTGTTGTACCAAATGTGGTAGCCATACCATTATACCTCTGCGTGCCATAACAAATTCCTATGTATTCAACATTTCTTTGAGAGGTTTTAGCATCTTGTAGAACAATCAATTGTAGGTTTAATTATAAAAAAATACATATATATTGGTAGGTGTATTATTAACTTACCTATAATAAAATTGACAGTATGATTCTGACATATTATTGCGAAATAATTTATAATGTAGTTACTAATACTTTTGTTAGTTTTTAAAATTATTTTCAACACTGTAACTACAGATCTGTGACGCAATCAACCAATCCCTATTCACAGCAAGGCTTGATCTGGTACACGAAGGGCTCTAAGACGGCTCATGGTGCTGGTGCAGGGATATACTCTCAGACAGAGGGGCACAGCTACCCATTGGGGGAGTATGCCTCTGTGTTTCAGGCAGAGGTGTATGCTATCACTCAATGCGCACACATAAAGAATGTGGAAGCGGTGACCAATAGACCAATTCACATAGTGTCAGATAGCCAAGCGGCACTAAAGGCATTTCTAAGCCGGAAAGTGTCGTCCAGGCTGGTAACGGAGTGCCTCGATACAATAGTGGAAGCTCTTCTTGACTTAGATACCAGGCCATTAAGGAATCGACGACAATGAAAGGGCTGACGAACGCGCAAAGAGAGGGTTAGAGATGAAAATGCACGGCCCAGAACCTTTTTTCGGGATTACAAGGCAAATGGCCCGGAAATATATAGGCGACTGGGTCCGGATCAAACAGCTAGAATACTGAAGAAATATACTCATGGCAAAACCTTTATTGGAAAAGAGCTAAGGAACTGCTGCAGCTCAGCAGGAAACAGCTCTGCATTATTACGGGCCAAATGACCGGACCTGCCGCGGTGAAAGAACACCTGCACAAAATTGGAGTGTTTGACGGAGACTCAAAGTATAGACTCGGTGAGGGACCTGTACAGATTAGTGGAGACAACCACCATGTTAGACTGGGCGGCTTGAATACACAGACGTACAATAAGCCTTGAAGGCTGCGGTGCCTTATCGATGACCATAGGTCGAACGAGTCTAGTTTATACGGAGAAAAAAAAATCCCTATTCACGAATACTAATAACTTATAATAATAGTACTTTATTTTTGACGAATGGAAATTGAAGTCGTAATCGGTTGCTATTTTGTGTATACAGTGTGTATGTGTGTAATATCTAAAGTACCACGAGCAATCAGTGAAAGTATAGATTTTCTTCTACCTGTCCGTTGTCGGGGCATAACATATTCCATCATCCAAACGCGCATAACTCGAAAACCATCTTATATGTATGTATGAGCATTGAGCATTTATCGCTTGGTGTTGTTATAACACTAGTTTTCAGCATACAATGCAATCCATAATAATATAAGTACATATATCATTAGAGCAAGGAAGTATGTCAAAATTCATAATTGTATAATTATCTAAATTACCTTTGATTACCTTTGTATACAGTAGGATTTGATGATAAATTCGATCAAGTAATCACAACATACGTCGGAGTCGTTCATTCTCGTCATTGTCAGTCAATATAAAATTCAATTGTCCCTACAATATAATACATTCTATTGTTCTTAGTATAGTTTGAATCTTATTCTTAATAAATATGTACGACAAAGAAAAGCATTTTTTGAACTATTGCGCTTCGTAATCTTATTATCCTCTGCGTGATTGTAACAGTAAGATAAAGACATCTAATATCTAAAGAATTATAATGTTTAATAGCGTAGTTCCTAAATATATCAATAGAGGTTAGATAGGTACATGATCGGATGACTTTGTTAATGTGTTTTTTTTTTTTAATAAACAACATTACCTTGCCTGTAGCCATATTAAAATCGCATCCCATAAATTAAATTTCGATACGATATTGTAATTTGAAATCACTACAGTTTACTATGTCGAAACCTACATAACTACATACATGGGTATCTCTTTCTCTCTCGCTATTAAGTATGATTTGCGAATGTGTGTATTATAAGCTCATATCATTGATCAATAAGCGAATTTTCATTTTGCTTTGGAGTTCTTAACTGCTCGATCGTTTATATTGTCCCGTATACGACCATATACACATACATGCATATGCACTATGCATGAACATGGATACGTATGTATATCTGGAATGATAAACAATGCGTAGTACAACATACCGCCACTATTACAAAGATGGTAGCTGATGTTTCAACAGGATTCCGTTACTTTCCATATAAAACTGCATCGGTTACGTAATGTTTTCATAGTCATGAATATTTATGAAAATATAGACGATTACGCAATTGAATAGAATTGAGTATGTTTATATGTATAATTGATTGATGAAATTCATAATACCTACTATTTATAACCGTACTATACGTACAATATATATGAAAGCGAATTGTTCGGCTAGTCCAAGCGAATATAAATATACTATAATCTCAACTGTAATACCGTTTACCATTGCGATTAAGTAGGTAAGAAAATGCAGAGAGACTGAAGATAGACGATTTTCTCTCACTAGTTCCTCCACTGTAATTTCAAGTATATTATATTGTCATTACATTGTCTGATACGTTCGCGCCGCATTCTAACGCGTAATAGTGATAGATGTTCCCACGTTCTCTTTAAAATCCGTGAAGTCTTAAGGCTACTTAATAGATAATAAAATCGTATAATAAAGATAAGTCATATATTACCATTTAATTGCAAACATTTCTTTGGAGCGAATATGTGATGATCAATAAATTAGCCGGCGTTCTACGTTACATAATAGGAGTAATAAAATTTGAATAACGAAAGTATATGTATACCTGCCGCAAGTGAAGATTATTTATATGTAATTTTATACATTTATAATAATTATCTGCCAATGTTTGTGTAAACTCAGGTAAAAGTTGTACCATCCACTGCAAACGCATCCTAACGTTAACTGTTTTTACTTTATCCATAAACCACGAGTACGTTTATAATTAATGTACAAATGGGCTTTGATGATACGCGGTTTATTCACATTGTAGCTTGCATTTGCAATATTATATTGAAATATAGGTACAAAGGAGTAAATGCGTATAAGTACCTATCCCAGGAAAGATTATAGCTTTATTTTTAATTTAAAAGAAGTTACAAGAATTGTATGGAATCAATTTAGCAAAATTTAAAAATATATTGACAGCGGAGTTTAGGCAAGGCAGGAAAGTAAAAACTATTGCAGCCTACGGACCGAATCAGGGTGAAAACAAAGAAAAATTTTGGGCAGAATTAAGCACAACATTTGAATTAGCGAATATTTATAATAGGGGATCTCAATGCCAGAGTAATATTGGTACTCATGGAGAAGTGAGCAGAAATAATAACGGGAAGACATTGTTAGATTTTTGTATAATATATGAGTTAATTATTTACTTAAATATTTTTTACTATCTCGAAATTAATAAATATACAAGAGATGAACACTCCAGAAATGAAAAATCAATCACTTACGATGTAATACTATAAGAGACCGGGAATAGATTGGCAATAAAAACGTGGTCGTAAAAGGAGCTTTTGAAATAAATAGTGGCCATGATTTAATGCTCCTCCATAATCAAGATAAAGTTTTCATATAAGGACAGGAAAGAATAATATACGAAAAAAATGGAAAAGCTGCAGGAAAAATTTAACAAAATGGAATTAACGGAAATGTGGAATGAGTTCAAAAATGCGATTATACAATCAGCCAAAGAAGCATGTAGAACCTATAGAAGAAACAATTATAAGAAACAAACAGCATGGTGGACAAAGGAGATACATAATCAAGTTAGAATTAAAAAACAAAAATGGCGGAATTACCTAAGTAATATAACGAATACGAACTATCAATTGTATAAGCAACAAAAGGTTAAACCAAAGACATAGATAGAATTTGGAGATAAATTGGAAAGGGATGGCAAAGGTAATAAAAAATTGTTCTTGAAAGTTTTTAAAAATCTCAGAAATGATAAGAAGGATAAATAATCAAAAGTAAAAATGGAAAAGCTCGCTGGAGGGAATACTGTGAATAGTTGATAAAGAGGAGATAGAATTGAATAATGAAGTGATTGAGGAAGACACAGTATTAGATAGTATCGACGAATATGTAGCATCGGAAGAGCTGACGAATACTATTAAAGAATTTAAAGAACCGCAAAGCACTAGGTGCTGGCAAAATAACAACGGAAGTGATTAAAGGTATGGGAGAACAAGGAGTGAACGCACTGCTTGATATATTGAAAAGAGTTTGGACATGTAGAGAAATACCTACAGAATGGAAAGTTGGTGTGATGTCACCAATATTCAAAGAAGGATGATTCAAATGATTGTAACAACTACAAGGGCTTACCATTGCTAAGTACAATGGTAAAGCTGCTTGAGAAGATAATTAATAAACTATTAATACGACAAATCGAAGCAACACTCTTAGAAAGTCAAAACGGATTCAGAAGAGGGATATGCACACAAGAGCATATGTTTACAATAAAAGAGATCTTCACCGTGGTAGAAAATATGGCAGTACCTAGAGAGAAAAAATGATAAGAATCATCAATAGGATGTACAACGAAACTAGAAATAGATTAATAAGTAAGAATGCAATCGGAAGAATCTATTACAAAAGAATGTGTGAAATAAAGGAGGTAATCTAACCCCGCTTTTATTTATTACTTTTATGGCTGAACATATCTTATCAATTTGCATATAAAAATTAACATATCAGGATAATTCATTCAAAAGAACTGAGAAAATAATGAAAACGTGTTTTGAGTTATGCTGCAATAGACCAATGTTATTGTACTCCTTTGAAATTATGCAGGGCACTGAACTTGTGACGATTGTCACGGAGAATTGGTTATAACTTTTAAATACCCTGTATAAAATGTTACAGCTTTATAATTATGTAATGAGAAAGTGAAGCGGATTTCAAAATTAAAGTAAAAAAAAAAACAGGTGTTTTATTTAAAAAAAAAAATTAACTTTGATTTGAGACGCCGTTATAGAACATCCTGTAACATTATAGCTAATTCTGAAACATAAAGCTTGATGGTGGCCGCAATCTTCCCAATTTTTACTTAGATACCTCAAAGGACATATAAGACTTTATCGTACTAATTAATCACTCTGAATGCAAATTTCAAAGCAATATAAATCAAGTAAGCGTTAAGAGAGTCGCTGAAACAAAAAGGCTTAAATTTTTTAAAGAAAAAGGCGAAGAAAGTTATAGAAAACTGGAGAAAATAACTTAATAGAAATAGTAATGATTTACGTAATAGATGCAATAATGAAAAATTCGATTTATGAATGCAATGACAATTCAATGGTATATGCAAGGTGATTACTGACCTTGAGTGCAGATCAGTAGCTAAAAAAGATATTTACTTTTAAAGGTAAAAGCGGTTAGTTTGCAGCAAATAGATAACAGAAAAAGGAGGCATATAAATTGGGCTTAAATCAAAAATGCATTGAACATTATAAAGATATAGAGAAGTGTAAATAAAAATTTAGATACAATGGAAGATAAGATAACCAAAGTTCTTGTTTATGGAAACAACCAGAGGGACCTTCGAGGAAATGTACCAGCTTAAATAAAATAGGTGTACATATTGTACATATGTTATATGAATTAATTTGTAGTAATTAGCAGACACGTCCTTTTTTATACGAATTGTTTTATATATTTATTATTGTATGTTTGCTGTGGCTGAAATTTTCTATGAATCTATTTGTTTAACTTTTAACAGCTATTTACAAATTTATACTAACAAGCAAAGTGACAAAACTGCTCATCTCCGATTTTGATAAAATATTGCAGGCATGCATAGTAGTGAAAAATAATCGACACGTATTTTTTTTTAGCTGCTGATATTCACTTATTTACGAGTCACTAAAGATACACCCTAAAACACATTTTTAACGATATCTTTGGAACTAGAAGACTGAACTAAAAAGGAAAATGTACCTCTTGAGCATTCGGACGCTTTTGGTTAAATAAGGAGATTAGTGGTGCATGATGGTGGTTGTAGGGGGTTAAAATAAGAACGAATTTTAACCTCCCGACCACGCAAATGAGAAATTTGTATATTCCACTTCTAATACATAAACTACATTAAAAAAGAAAATTTAAAAATATTTGTAGAAAAAGTTAAAAGAAAATGTGAAATTACGTTTAGTTGAACGTTACAGCATTCATTAGAGAAATTTAGTACTGAATAACAGAAAATGTGCATCATTTACTGAAATAGTGTTAGCTGTTGCAAAATAGCACTTATCACACCCACCGACTCCGCATTGCATTACTCCATAAATAATTGCCACAAACAGAAACTCGTTTAGGTATTACGCAGACAAAAATAATTCGATTTATGTATTATGCAGCGTTTGCATTATTAAAAAAATATATATTTTAAACGGGTAAACGACCTACTTTTTATTTGGAAAAAAAACAAAAATAAAATACTTTAATTAAGGAGTAAATAAACAATCTTTCTGCTGTTTAATTTTACAGAATTCACACATCTAAATATGCAATTTTTAATAACCTTGATATAAATTCTTGAGCCTTGCGTAAAGCTCCTTTATGGGAACCGCGTTAAGCATGTAAGACAATTATAATAAAAATTATAGGCAATTATTTGCGGAGATTAAAAGTATTTCTTATATAGGTTAATATTAATAACTTCCGATAAATTACTGACGCGTTATTTATTACATTTCGCTATTGATCACAAGAGTTCCGATTGTAATTATTCTATAAATGCAATTATTAGATAAGGCTAATTGAAATTGAATACAATAAAACTTTACCTACATATAAAACCATTTAGATTTATCTGTGATATCGGCAATTTGCTATTTATCCTCTAACGTGTGCACAGTGGCTTTATATTAAATTGACCTAATTCAACAATATAACCTACATTATGAACAGGTTTTTTTCGTGTATGTGATGTAAGCATGCATCAAGCTTCTTGCCTAAGAATCAATGATGCAGACGAAATCATTTTATGATTGCTATAAGTGATTTAAGGTGAAAGTTTAAAATTTTTCCACCATAAAATATACTCGAATGTGTAAAATTATCATTTGTAGCTTATTTCATAATCGCAGTAATAGTGACTAACGGAGCGCAGTCGCTAATGTATGTTAATCTTGTAAAATCTTCGCTTTCTTATGTAATACAGACTCGTTTCATGATTCACATTCCTCGACGTTTGAAATAATTACCTGAAATTAATAGGCGCTAGAAAATTGTTTCAATAGTGAAGCTCTGATAACTTCAATTGAATTGTACTATAATATCTCCAAACCTACTTTTTTTTTAATATAAAGGCAGATATGTCGTATTAATTTAAACGGACTACGTGTATTATTTGTGCTTAATAAACAAACATCTTTGTAGCTTTCATAGTAGGCGTTATTAACTACATCGCACATACTATTATAGCAGTAAATTTCTCTAAAGGTACCAACCATCGCGGAAGCATATTGCAGCGATTAACTGCCAGATAAATTAGACATAGTATACGTACTGTCGTTTTCTCTTCTGCATTTTTGCCTCTACGACTTCTGAATACTAGTGTAAATAGAAGCATTGTTTATTTTAGGCGGCTGGTAATTGAACAACGCGTAATATAGTTAGCAGTAATACCTTTATTTAACAGGCGAGAGCGATTTCGCACACCCAGCGGATATTTAGCAATTTAGTGGTCAATTAACTTGATCAAACTGTATTTGTTGTATACTCACACATCCGTAGTAAATGTGTTTCTCATTCTCGGGAATTTAAATTTTATATGCGTGCGTTTATAATCCCGCTAATATAATATGTATGTATTCAATATTCGTCTCTTTCCAATACATACTTATGCTTCACCTGAACGCTGCTAGAGAAAGAAACGCAGTGAAGCACGTTGAGTATAAAGGATGTAATTATTACGTTAATCTTCGAGACATATAACCCAGTTTAGCGAAGCCTTCCCAATTTAAGTTTTCAGATCTTTTATGACTCCCAAGGATTTCATAATCACTTATTTTTTATCGTTATATTTGAGCTTGATCTATCTAGAATATTTGCTATCGTATTGTATATAATTTACAATTGTATTTTCATTTAAATTTGAATGGTATTTTTGAATATTGCATCAAGTATACCAATAGAATACTATTGTGTCCATCTTTCTAGAGCTTTGTTCGTTGGTGTTACATCAATAACACTGGTGCATGTTTTATCTTTCTCTAATATGCGAAGTGTAGATCTTCTATACCGTTTTACTTACGAGCCAGTGTAGAAAGTATAGCAACAGCGAACAGACAGATATTTTTGATAATTATTTTTAACTTTAAAAAAAAATATATAACTCTAATACTGTGCTTGAACACTATGACACAGAAAGGGGAAACGAGAGAAATTGAGATAGATAGGGGAGTCAGGTAAGAGATGCGTTATCGACTACTTTATTTAACATTATGTTAAAGTACATAACTGGCAATATCAATAATAGTACCCTAGAAAGCAAAGGCGGTCAAATGGTAGCATACGCTGATGATAATAAAAGATAGTAAAATAATGGAGAGAATGTTAAAGGAGATTACGGAAGAAGGAAAGAAGGTTGGTTTAGAAATAAATGAGAATAAAACTAAAATTATGAAAACCGCAAAGTACCTGGGCAGTAGAAAAATAAGAATAGGAGAATATCCGTTTGAACAAGTCAATAGCATTAAGTGCTTGGGAATTACAATCGCAAGTGATGGGGATAGGCAAGTAGAGCTTCATGAAAAGATGGTAGCGGCAAATAAAGCGTTCTATGCAAATATGAAATTGATACAGAATCAAATCCTTTCAGAGCGGACCAAAATTAATATATATATAAAACATTAATTAGACTTTATGCAGCTGAAACGATGACCTTGAGTAAGGCGGACGAAGAAATGTTAAGAATAGCAGAGAGGAAAATACTGAAGCGACATTAGAACCAGTGAGAACGGCACCTAACGCGATTGGGATAAGAACAAATAATGAAATATTACTTGAAGTAGGCGAAGTGGATATAGTAACAAAGATAAAACAGCAGAGAGTGACGTGGTTGGGGCATATCTGGAGATCGGGCTCGAGAGCGTGCATGAACCTGACGCTGAATTGGGAACTGGGAGGTAAACGAAGAAGAGGAAGACCAAAATCAAGATGGATCCAGCAAGTGAAGGAGGATCTTGTGAAAGTGAGTGTTCGAAAACCGGAGCCGAAAGTATAGAATAGGGCGGAATAGAGAAGAATAGCTGCCAAAGTGAACTCAAGTAAAGTGATAGTGTAATGGAGGCTGATCCTATCCGGACCACGGGTGTAGAGAGCTTATTTGAAGCGGCGCAACCCCACTATGGGGTGTTTAACCACTATATATATATAATACTATGCTTACTACATTTCCTGCGAAAAAACAGATTGCCAAAAGAATCTTAGGGCGTTGTCTAGTGCAACTTCGTACACAACTCGACATATTTTACAGAGCTATATAACGTTGAAAAAAAAAATATTAATGAATGCTTAAAAAAGTTATAGCAATTATCGAATCTTGAAACCTGGACTGTTTAAAGACCTATACATGCCGATTTTTTTTCGTCTGTTTTGACCAAATGGTCTTACCCATCGGTTAAACGGACTAAAAATCGAAGTGGTGATGAAGGTGATGAAAATCGAGGGTTTTTCTCTACGGGTAAAATATCTGCCCAGTCTTGATTTTCGCCGGCCGTGTGCCGTTACCAGTAGGTCAAAATCAGACAGATCACCGAAAAATCACGTGTGTAGTCTATACGTATTTGTTCATCGTGCTTTTCAACAGTGTTTTGTTACCACTACTTAATAATTTATTATTTTATTTGCCTAATTCATTTATCAATAATTTTACACATTTACTTAGTTATTATATTTGAATTTTACTAAATCAATCTTTTTAATACTTATAAATTTAGAGATCTATTAGTGAAAATTTTTAAACTTGTATATATTAATAATGAAACAAATGTTCAAAATTTGTAAAAGAAGTAAAGTTTAAAGAAACATACTTTAAGTAAATGATAAAAATAAAATAAGGTGAAAAAAAGTTAACATTATAGTTCACTTCGGTTCTCATTAAGCCTACAAAATTTGAAATTCTTACTACTAAAGTCGCATCCACCTACAACTATGCTATTATTTTACTTTTGTTTTTAGCGAATTTATATATTCAAAGCCTACCAAGTCAAAAGCAAAAGAAAAATCTTTTGCCCTAACTCCAAGTTTTTATTTGGGCTTGACTTTGTGTCAGCTATATAAATCCTAGTAAACGATAGAGCGAATTTGATTTTAGATTCCGAGTAGTTCTTTCAAGTCAAGTGCACTTTCTAGTCTGTGATCTTAGATTAGCAATATAACTTTATAAATTGGCATGTATACCTATTCACCACATAAATACTTAATACTGTACTAACAATTATTTGTAGCAACATAAATTAAGTTGCTGTAAGATACAGAGAATATATAATCTTGTACAATTCTGATAACTATAGGGTACAGCGCATAAACTCGCCCAATTAATTAATTATTAATTTCTTCAGTTTGTTATTTGCTTAAGTTGAAGTGAGGTTACAGCTTCTGTTTTCATTTCACAGTAATAATTGTTTTACAAATGATAAACGCCGCTCGAGCAAAATATATCAACTCCTAGCGAAGGAGAGCAACATCTGCTTGACCAACCAATATATTTTATACATGTCAATAGGCCTCTGGAAAGATATAAATCAATACCAAGATAAAACACGTAGTAGTTATATACTACTTGTTGGTTTTTAAACTTACAACTACCGATTAAGGTAATGGAGCCAGTAGATGGCACGGTAAACAAAACACCTCGTACACTAATAAATAATTATATTTCCGATAGATATAGGTACATGGAGCTGGTTAATATATTAATTAGTTAAATAGAAAAATACAAAAAAGTCCACCGAAAGTTGACAAAGAACTACTAATTTCGTCCGAGCTGCTTCTAGCAATATCGACTTTAACGATGTAGAAGTGCATTTGAAGATTTTTCCTTTTTATTGGTGACATGATAGATCTACAACACAGTAGTTTATATACTAATGCAGCAATAAAGGACACTCAGTCTTCAATTTGTATCGAACCAAACACTCACTTGAAATGTATTTTAACGCAAAGAAGGTTTTTTGCAGTATGCATGTAAATTTTCTAGTGTCGTATATATAAAATTATCAACAAAAATACACCAGTAGTTGACACCTGTGTCAATCACTGGTACACTAAATACACACTTAATAAACTAGTAAATTACAGCCAACAGGAATGATAAGAAACCCTCAATAATAGTTATTTGTATCACTAGGCCAGAAACTATAGTTTTGCGAGTGCGAGTACGGTTTGTGGGGCCGAGGCGAAGCCGAGGTCTCACAAGTGCGAATACTCGCAAAAGAGTTTTTGGCCGTGTGTTACACACTATTTTTTGAGCCGACAAATCTTAATTTTGTTGTAAATAATAAAAGAAATTAACGCTAGGCAGTTAACAGTACAGGTTGGCAATACATATTACGTATGAATTTTGAATTGGAAATCACGGTTAAAATACCTTAGTGATTTGACGTTTTAATTTTCTTGGTAGTTTTGATACATATTCATCAACAATAAGGACAATGGAGACCCCAGCTCATATTACAGAGGTTGTTTGTGAAGTTATTGACCATTTATTACCTGTAAAATCTTCGGAAAATAAAAATGGAATGAATATGAATTAATTAAGAGATTGTGTAACGAAAATTCTGTCATCTGTCATCGAATCTATAATTAATGGCAGAAATGTCAGTAATTCCAGTATAGTGTTGCCAACCAATAGTGGTCTTTTTGTCGGCCTAGGCCGGAGAATGGTAAGTTTCCGGCCGATTTATTCATTCATAAACCTAAATTACCGACAGATGTCAGTGTCAGGGTGCCGGACACACCGAGCCGCCTAGGCAGAAGTTTTTATTGAAATGGTCACCCATCCAACAACTTGTTATGCATATTGCTGTTTGACGCACAAAACTGACAATGATGCAACGTACCATTAAGCCGTACTGCCGGCTTTCCGGCCGATCTATAGTAATGGAAAATCAGTGTTTCTGGACGGAGGCGCAAAAAATAATTTTTGAATGCTTTAAAACAGGTGATAGAAAATTGCCAATGGGTCACACCAAAGAAGAGGATATACAATGTGTCAAAAAAGCAATATGCTTATGCTTATTAATTAGATACCAATTGCATGAAAAAATGTCCATATAATAGAAGATGTTTGATGATTTATTTCGTATTCGTTAATATAATGGTAGTTGTCTTACATTCAACGTTTTGGTTTTTAACGGCAATTCATTTTTTTTTTCTTTATATCCTGAAAGAGGATTATGTTTTCTTTATTGCGAAACAACGCAGTAGATTAGCGCATTTGGTTTCAATAGGATGGAGTGCTAGTCCATTTTGAAATAATTGTCACAGAGCATTTAAATCAATAGTTTCCAGGCAGATTTCTTCTTGTGGGGACATTTGAAAGTTGAAATTTATAAAAATCATCAACAGTAGCAGATCTGAATGCCAGAATTTCAACTGAACTGCGGCAGTATAATTTTGAGCAATCTAATACAGGGCTTCAAGCATAGGCTGCGATATTGTTTAATGGAGAATGGTCGCCAATTTGAACAGTTTATTAAATGAAGGGTATTAATAGAAATAATTTTAAATCTATTGGTAATGTTGTTATGTTGAATTTAAGTTTTTCTGTTATTCATTAATTTTCAATGTGTTTTGGGCTTTTATTTTTGTTTGTTCATTGTTCCTTATTTTGCTATTTCTCCGAAAATTTTGTGAATAAATCATATTGAAAATATTTATGGCTGTATAGAAAACATAATCCTTTTTCAGAATATAATGAAATAAAATAAATTTCCATTAAAAGAAAGACCAAAAAAGAAGGCAAGACAACTGCGGTTATCAATGAATACGAAATAAATTACCAAACATCTTTTATTAGGAACATTTTGCCATCCAATTTTTGACACACTGTATTTCTTTGTGTGACAAAATTATATTCGAAATGTCTTAACTTAACCACTTTTTATTTCAACAATTAATTTAATTCATAACTCAGGAATCACTAGTTGTCACTTGTCGGCATATTCCATATAGAATGGGGCAAAAAATACGACTTGAAAGTAGAGCTGTTATCCGGATCCGGGTAATTTTGGATCCGGATAATTTACTATCCGGATATCCGGATCTAAGTGCTATCAGGATCCACTATCCGGATCTGCTATCCGAAACTTCGGATCCACATCCGCTATCCGATACCTCAGATCCGGATCCGCTATGCAAAACCTCGGATCCGGATTCGCTATCCGATACCTCAGATCTGGATCCGCTATCCGAAGCCTCAGATCCGGATCCGCTATCCGAAACCTCGGATCCGGATCCACTATACAAATTATTATCGAACAACTGAATGGTAATTACTAATTACTTTAATAGTAATTAATTTAATGGTAATTACTTTATAGTAATTAATTTAATTGTAATTCCTACTTACCATTCAGTTGTTCGATAATAATTTGTATAGCGGATCCAGATCCGAGGTTTCGGATAGCGGATCCGGATCTGAGGCTTCGGATAGCGGATCCGGATCCGAGGTTTCGGATAGCGGATCCGGATCTGAGGCTTCGGATAGCGGATCCGGATCCGAGATTTCGGATAGCAGATCCGGATCTGAGGTATCGGATAGCGGATCCGGATCCGAAGTTTCGGATAGCGGATCCGGATCCAAGGATTCAGATATCCGGATAGTTTTGGATCCGGATATCCGGATCTCAATTTTGTCGGATATCTGCAGCACTACTTGAAAGATAAGCACGTGGGCGATATATACTATCGTAAATATACGAAACAACTCTGCAAAACATGTAAGCTCGTCATTCAATATAAAGTGTGATACAATTGTATATTATTGAATGGAAGAAGCAACAACGTAGGTATAAGTTATATGGCACGTAAGTACATACCTACATGAAACGTCTCTTATTGTCAGTTTCATTAAGGTAATTTTATATACCAATAATGCTACTACATACATTTAAGGAACCTCCGATTTATTAAAAAGATAAATGTTAAAACTTAATTAGCTATTGTAGTAGGTAGTAGAGAATTTATTCGATTACTACACTGAGAAAAATGGATTGTAGAAATTAGATAGTAAATCTCTTTATGTTAATTAGTAACATAATTATTGCCAAAACGACAATATGTGGGATATTAAGAGTAAAATAACCAGATGTTACCATGCTTATAGTAAGAGGTAAAATCTGGATGTTACCAGGTATTCGATGCATATTCAATTTCTAACATAAATGTTCGTAACGCTCTTCCCATCCCTTGCTCTATTCATTGTCGATCTTTACCGAAGAAATCGACCAATAAGCTGTATTGCCACTCACACGTGTTATGTAAGTGTGATACAGGTGTACGTATTCGTGTCGGTGCATGTTTGTGTCTGCACAGAGAAAAATCCATGTTGTAATATTTACACTTCACTGTTTGACGGAAATTGTAGTAAGAATTCCTACTATTGTGTAAAATTTTAGAACAACGGCGTTGCATTTTCCTATATCACGGTTACAAAAAAAGCAATAAAATTGTTTAAAAATATTGTGTGACAATCTTCTACAAAATATAGTGAAATGTTTTACAATATTTTACAACAAGTGAATATAATAAATTGCATATAATGTAGTGAAGACAGTTATAATAACAGGTGTAGCAAATTTACTGTGTTGTGTTTATTTAGGTTAGGTTAGGTGCTTGCAACAGTCACCTTACTTTGATTATTGAAAACGGCATTAATAATGAGATGGAATGAAATGAATGCTGTATAGTTTTATATCTATATAGTAGGAATATCATAATACTCATAATTGGTTTAGCTACATAAATATGTGATACTACAGCTTTTGTCGTAAAGATGGCGCTACGCTTGTTTCATAATCTTTGAAATTCGTACTCAATGTAAATTGTGATCGGTAAATGTGGCTGCGTAATATCTATATGATGCTTATACATGGTTAACGTCGTGTAAAAAGTACTGTGGACAATCGCCCACAGACGAGAATTACGAGGCGCTTCAATACCGGTAGTACTCTACAGTACACGGGCCGGTCTGATTCCCGCAATCCTGCCCGATACGACGGCAATTCGCCCGGCTGTCACCGGCTAATCAAATTATATTAATTAATTATAATTAAAAATTATTAAACTATATTTATTATAGTTTTCATTGTTAACAGTTATTATCAAATATAGTCAGCGCTACTAGACATTTTTTTCACATTTACTAACATGTATGCTCAAATTAATAATACAAATATAGTACACTTTACCATACGAGTTAATAAAAAGTATTCACAGATGTTTACTATACAGATATTGTCACCGGTAATATAAAATATGATTGTCCCTATAGGAGCTATAAAATATATTAAAGTATACTATATTTATGTTAAAGAGTACTATCTATTTCTCTCAGTGTATAATTACATAAAGTACAACTTAATAGACACACAAGATATCCGATCACTCCCCGCTACAGCAAAGAGCATAATGTGAACACATATTTTTTGCACAAAATACATTACAAAATTTGTTAGGTATTGCAAAGGATAAACGTAGGAAACGGAGGAAACAGGGAAAGATCGGGCATTTATAAAATTGGGTGTGAGGGCTGCAATAAAGTTTATGTCGGACAAACAGAAAGAGCAATAGGAACTAGATTTAAGGAACACATTGCACATTTGCACATTGGTACGGCAAAATTGACGCGTCCAGCGTAGCACAGCATATTAATGATGCGGGTCATAGGATCAACATTGAAAACTTCGAACTACTAAAAAATAACATCCCCGAGAGAATTGTCCGCTTTTGAAAGCATTTATATTAAAAGATAATCTAAAAATCATAATTTATTAAATCTTGAACAGGCCCCCCTCCACCATTCGGTGATGATGGATTTATTAGGGTAAAAACACATTTCTTTCGCAGTTACATTTTGTATGAGTTCGGAATTCCCGAAATTCTAGCAGGTCAACTCAAGCGCTAAAGCACTTCTAAATATAAATTTAAGGTAGGGGGATAACTAAACATGTTTAGATATTTTATCGTTAGTTCATTCGACCTTCGGTTGAAAATGGAAATTCCACGAATTTCCGAAACAATTGTCCCGAATTAATTTAAATAGTTGTGGCGCGGAGTGATCGGATATCTTCTGCGTGTATTACGACGCTACAGTCCTTGCATATCTCAATATACAACTTAATAAATCTATTGTTCTTAAAAGAGATTTATTAAAAACTGCAAGTACATTTAAACGTTATTAAGATATCAACAAATCACTTTTTAAAGTAAACCTCTGATTTTTGTTGTCGATAATTGGAATTCTGTAAATAAAAGGAAAATCAGTCGTGTTTAAAATGGATGCTATTCCATTAAAGATATTGACTTCAGCATTAATCAAAAAGTTAATAATTATAGTAAATTCAACAGCTTTTAATTATACTATATAATTATAATATTAAAATTGTAACTAATACATTATCTGCAATGGCGTCAGTCAATGCATACAAAAAATATGGTGTCAAATCTGGACGCGAAGGAACTACCATCGTAAAACTAAACCAATGTTGTAGTTTTTTTGGAAACAGCTAAATTGTGTCCAAACATTTCTTAAAGTAATTCTTTTGGCTTTTGGAAAGATGTTTGAAGGTAAACATATAAAACTTTTCAAAATAGATACTGGATATTGGATAGCTTATTGCTGCCTTATAATACTAGACCTATTTTTCTCTATGTACTTAACTCTTTTAATTTATATACTTACTTGTAATCTTTGTTCTGTAAATCGTCTTGCCGTTAGACAAATAAATTTACTTCAACTTCAATTTTTAATCTTTTTTACTTTTGTACTATTTGCGACTTATTTGCTTCTGTATTAATCTGCAACCATACGAAATAAAGGTATAATAAATATATTGCAGTTTTGAAGATCATGTAGATATAACGACGGCAAACGGATATATACATTATGCATTTCTTTTTCTAGTTTATGTTACCTTATTAGTCTTCAGACTGTTGGCAGCAACTTTATCAGAATTATCATATTTATTGTAATATTAGCATAGCACATATTGCTGTACATATGCACAATTGCTATCTATTTTTTTAACCACTGCCGAGAAACAACACTCCTACTGCGATTTACATAAATTATGCATGTAATTATATGAAATTTTAATTTATATCAATAGTTGTCAGTCTTTTTATTAAGTAAATATACATGAGTACGTGGAAATGTAAAATATTTTGAGGCATATTCCAGCCTACTAATAAAACTATTTCTAGTTTTATTATTTTTTTTTAAGGAAGTGCAATTTTGATTTTATTATTTATTGTGCAATCATTTTATGTGATGTAATTGCGCCATTATTTCCATAAATATTGAAACAGAATTTTAAGTGAGATAACAGGTTAAATCTAATTACGGTCTCTCCCTGCACAGAAATAGCTATGTAGATATCGAATCCGACTCACGATCGGTACAATACAATCGTCTGAGTACTAATATTTATTAACACAGGTTTATGTGTTTTATGGCTAGATACTCGGTGTAAGAAAGTTGCGCTACAGTCTCTACTTTTCTCGTGAACCATGACCTTAGGTGTGTAAAGGAGCGGTGATCGTGCACCTAACCCCCAAATACCCGCTTATTCTGCAAAAACTGAAACTTTAAAATCTTTCACTAACAACCACATCGAATAGAAACTTTATTTGTTATTTTAGATCCAATCGTGCTGTTATAATACCTTTAAATCTCTTTTTTTTTTACTTTTCACCAGTATCAGTAATAGAAATATCAAGCAATTATGCATTAATGCAATTAATATACTGACTTTTGTTTTTCAAATTATTAACAATCAATACAGTAATCGTAATAATAGTTCAATGAATAAGGAAAAAATGGGGTAGTTTTAAACTTTTGAAGGTTTGATAGGTTGGATAGAAAAATCCACGTTTTCTGACTTAGCCTCCGGCTACTAACTGCAAAAAAGGTTAAAATTGCGGATTCAATATTAACTATGTATTAACTACAATAATTTGAATTCTATGTATTTGGGAGTCATTCAAAGTAGTGAGAATGCCACATGAAACTAATACAATATCACACTTTACTTGACAATAAATCAGTTCATCAAACCTGTTTCTGTAGTTGGATTGATTCGAGCTTATCCGATCCGTGGTCTCCACCACGAAATTTCTTATAAATAGATATGTCTAAACCATGTGGTCCGATCTCATTCTCAAAAGATTGCCTTCCACATGATGGACAATATTCCTGTGCCCCGAGGCTGCAAATCTGCCACTTGGTATTTCTTGCAATCTAAGATACCCCATTCTTGCCTCTTCTATTTTCCCCAAATTGAGAGGAGGGGAGGTTTAGACGGCATTCCATTGCCGCTGTAGGTGTAGCTCGATTTCTCCTGTTATTCTTAAACACGCAAGCCTCTGTATCTTACTGAGTTCAGTTATAGCAGTTTGCTGCTGCATCTTTGTTCACCATACCAGAGATGCATAAGTGATCTGACCACCGTGATAGATGTCCAGTACATCATATTTGGTCTTAACACTTATGTTTTTCATGGGTTCTTCTAGCCAACATAGGTGTTGTCTCCGCCCTGGCTTTAGTTCTCAGCAACTGTCGACATCAAGTAAGCTTGGAGTAAAGAATGACACCAAGATATTGGAGATATTGCTCCGCAGCTTTAGCGGTTACACATCATCTATCTTCCTCTTCTCGTGAATGCTGTTGTGGTCGTTTTGGTGGGACTAATATTTAGGCCATCTCCCTAGGCCTATTTAGGTCAACTTTTGTGCAACATCTAAAGCGTTTTACATTTATATCCCGCACTACGTTGTTGAATTTACCCTGGGTCAGAATCACAATATCATCTCCGTATCCCAAAGTTTTACTAGTAGCTCGTCCACGACCAGACAGCATGACAGTATAGGGGATACAACCCCATCCTGAGAACATCCTCTTGCGACCCGACCCACCAGTCTTTCTTCCATGATGGTTGTATAAACTGATCTCTCTTTAAGCATACAATCCACGTGCAGCTTGTTTCATCGATCCTTTTATTCCTTGGTGCTTTGGAGATTGATACTGCAAAAGTATATTAAATGTTCCCTGTATATCAAGGTAACGCTGTCTCTGTGGATTTTCCTGCTTGATACGCATACTGGTCTTGATGTAACATCATCGTTTAGGTGTCTGTCCAGCAGTTTTTCTCGAGTCTTTAGCATAAATGACATCAGACTTATTAGTCTCAGAGATTTTGCTCCATACTGTCCCGTTTTGCCAGGTTTTGGAATAGAAGTAACACTGATCAGTTTTCGGGCAGTCGGTATGTAACTTAGTATGATACTTTCTCCGAGTAACATACTATAATCCATTAGATATTGTGAGATCTAGATTTACAAAAGAAGTGTGGAACATCACCCTAGATACTATGTATTTTCAACGTTTTATTTACTGGAATTAGAATATTGTGCGTTATCTGTATATAGCAAATCTACACGATGCTTTATTTCAAAATTGGGAATGTTAAATCGGAAGTGAAATTAATGCTGTCATTCTCATCTCAGTCCTCATAATTAGTATTAAATACAATGGTAACACTTATTATTGGAGATATCTATATAGGTGTGCCCAGACATTGTATATCACTGAAGGACAATGAAAAAATCCAAGTCGAGATTTAGTCAAATTGCAACTGTCAGGCAGCGTTATGAAGCTAAACTGCGTTCCTGCTATGACAGTCAGTCCAATATTTAATTCACTTTATTTATTTCAATATTAATACATATTGAAATATTAAATGCAGTATTTAAATTTTACTATATATATATGAAATAAATGCTTTGTGATTATTTTATTAATTTTAGTAGTTTGGTTACAAAAGCATGATAAAACAAAGAATAGGAAAAATCCTTAAACCAACACGCAATACTTTATTCTTGTAAATCGTTTCCTTCATAAATTAAGTTTTATTGCTAATAAAATACACCAATGCGACATAAAATTCTAGAACGGCCTCCAAATTAACAATTTCGAATTTTGTATTTTAATTAATAGAATGAAGCGGAATAGTTTAAATTTCGTTGACAATGCAAAAATATTGTTTCACATTATCATTAGCTTATGGTTAACGTATTTTCCCGTTTATCTAGTATCCATACTCATACATAACATGGCAATTACATTGAAGAGCTGTGTGCGGTCGCGCAGTGGTCTGGTTTAATGCCTTTATCTTTCCATTAAAGCATTTCCATACCGTGTCCTATCATTTGATTACTGCAATCAGCGATTGGGCGGAGCTTTACTTCAGTTGTCACTCCTATAGTGCTATCTAATACTTTGAAAGAATTTAAAGGAAATTAAGTTGACATATAAGTATGCATATACACCTAATTTTACAAATTGCTAAATTGATTTGCTTCTATTATTTTTAAATAGCCATAGGTTTCTTTTGAGACATGTATTGTTATCGTGGATGAAAAGAATGGAAAAATGTCAACCCTTATTCAATCAAAGATAGAGCGGATGTGTTGCTTATACGAAGACACGCATAAGTTTAGGAAGTATGGTATATGTTGGAAATGATTATGCAAATTTATATTTATGTATTCAAATAAATAATATATTTTGATACACTCAAAAATAATGTACTTTTAATAGTATATAATTGGAACTTTAGAATTATTTATTATGGGATATGTGTACTACCGTAATTCTGGCATTACGTCAGGAGTTTTTATTTTTTATTTCGGCAAGGATTTAAATTGATGTGTTGATTAAATAAAAGTGTTTCTCTTGTTAAGAGATACACGTTACGTAGCCTACAAGTTTCTCAACCTTCATTATGGATCCTAAATAATCATCTTTATGGCCATGGAGTGCAACATTATTCGAAGACTTTCACTATTTATCGCCTCCGGTGAAACAATAACTCACTATTTTCAAACTTGCATCAATAATTTTAACGTGAAATCTTACATTTCAACCTTAAAATTTATGTACACGATTCTCGTATTACACCTTCGTGAAATATTAACGGGAATCATGTATTCCTCATTTTTCTCTGTTTGGAGGAAAATTCAGTTCTTCAAGATTTATATAGTGCCACTTAGACAGATTATGTAACACGTAACCAAACAAGTTTTTATATTTGCAATTTCAAAACGCAACGTCCAATTAGATGCGAGCCATCTCTATTTTTATCCGTCACAGTTATCATTTAGTATAAGTACATATATAAAATACGCAATAATCTATTTTGACGTGTAATTAATAGAACTTCGTTAATATATACTTAGAAATAAAAGTATGTTGTTAGTAAAAACGTTCATCCAGCTTTATTTATTTGTTGCGATATTATTATTAACCATACCGCTTTTACAGTTAAACAATTTCCGTTTTGGTAAAACGCTGCAAACAAGAATTCATGTGTTAGAAACAATCATATTTTAAAGTACCTACAGTCCTTGGCCACAATATTACCTTGAAAATTTTGATAGTTTATATCTCGAACTTAATATAATTTCGAGAAACCTGGTTAAAGTTGATAGTATGAATATTTAGTATTTACTTAAGGTATTCTACGTATTGTTAGATAATAAAAGTGCAGGGTGTTTTTTAATTACTGTATACCTGTCGCATACGCCGTCGCCCGGCAATGGTATTAGTAAGTGGCCCTAATATTGTGGCCAGGGACTGTATGTCTAATTCACATCCATTTATTAAGGATCATCGATTTCGTAATTAATACGAATATATTGTAATAAATCGCTATTTCGCAATTTAAATTTATAAAGTGAGCATTACACAAGATAATTATATATTACCAACGTTATTTGCCGGTAGTGGAAAACCACATAGATTACCTAAACATGTACAAAAAAATAACAAAATTATAGAGCTTAAGGCGTAACACTTTGAAGACTACCACAATTTAAACCGATTTATCTCCTTAAATAACTGATACTTAATATATATTTTGTTTTTTTTAGCATTAGTGCTCAGCTCATATCAATAATTACTTATTATTAACGCCTTAAATTAATTTCAAAATTAGTTCGAAGACTTTCACATTACAAAGGTTATCTGTAGCTTAATCTAAACAAAAAAACTATTGCAATTTAACTAATCTAAGCTAATTGCTTAAATTAGTTGCTATAATTATGGTGTTAGACACTAAACACTAAATTTATAGCTGTCCGGCTCGTGTTTGATTTCTAATCTGCAAGTGCATATACTATATACCATACGGTCAGTGTCATACATCAAATTGCCTTAAATAAAATAATGAACTACGCTGACTTAGGCATGTTATTATTGTGCTATTGGCACTTCTACTATCTGCATTATAGCTATAAGCGAATGTGATAAACATTCATTTACCTGTTTTGCATGCGTGCGAATAAGTGGTCATATAAAGGTGGTTAAAGAGACAGCTTATACGATTGTTACAAGAGTATAATGCAATGTAAGACTGTTCGCAAAAATTCGCTGACATGAATGGTTTAAATTCATACTTTTATTTCACTCATACATATTAATTTATTCAAGTATGGGAAAATTGGTAATAAATGCAGTTTATGAAAAGAAACGTTGCCGTATTATTAGTAAGTTTCTTAAATATATATAGGGGGGGAGGGGGGGTGCAGTCAGTGAGTCTAATCTTTTCTAAATTTTAAGTAAATGTCGCATAAGTTTTGTGTAAATAAAGTGTTTTTCAATCTAGGACCATATTCTAGATTGTTTGTTTTTGTCGTACTTGGTGAATTTTAATTTAATATATGAATATCTTTATTTGTGTATGAGACAGCATGCAGCTAACAGTAAAGTATCCGTCCCAACAAGAAAATCTACGGATATTTGGCTTGTGGGTCAAATTTCTTCATCTTTAAGCCAAACGAAGTTGCCAAGTTCTACGTATTTTTTTTTCTTTTTCATTACGAAAATTAACTTAATGTATATATTAGGGATTCAGCGCACTGTGCTGTAAGTGACGTCCTCATAGTTTGAGAAAAGCTAACATTCCTAGTAGACCGAAAAACAGGTAGTTGGTAAAATTGAAGGACTGTTTAAGGAATGGTAAAAGCTTAAGAAGAACAAAGAAAACAAATCAAAACGCTGGGAAGGCTTGAGAAAAAAAAATTGGAAAATGCCTTTGGAAGATCTTTTTGATATTGCACACGCGAATGCCCTTAATAAAATAAGTAGAAAATCAAAGAGGAATAAGGAATTTTTATTTGTTCAAATACAAAAAGAAAGACCTGGTAAAATAGGAAGTCTTGATAAACGTTTTATCAAAAACGTCAATCAAGAAAATAGAACGTCTTGAATAAATGAAAGAGCGCGAAGAAGTAAATAGAAAGTTGCTTTGGAGTACGCATCAATACTTTCAAACATATATGAAGAGGAATTAAGCTCAACTGATAGTGACACTTATTGGAATCAGGAAAGAGCACCTCCTAAAAAAGGAGGTAGAATGAATAAGTATTTTGGAAAATAGTGTAGCTGCAAACCTAACTGCAGCAAAGTTAAGTGATAGAAAGGCAGTTATTGTTTTGTCTACAACACTATAAAGTGTGAGCTGTTACCCTGTCGATTACAATGTTAACAAATCCTCTATTCGGCGCCTTAGAATCAAAAGTTGATCAAGCAGCGCCCAAGACTTAAAAAACTTGACTGCAACAGAACGTGGAGTAACATCACTCATGCATGCAGGAATACAATAAATTTCATACAAAAGATTAAGAACAAATACAGTACCTACTTATTGTTGTTGGCCAAGCAGTTTTGAAGCAAATATGCAGGCTCTACATTAGTATCTTAAAATGAATCTCTGTTTTAAATGTATATTACAACGTAGTTGCTGAGGAATTTACTGCATTATTCAATAAAAATATGTTTGTTTGTTATTAGACTAATTATTTATTTCCCCTAAATGTATTTGGATAAGTCTAAATTTTAAAGGGTGATAGCAACCCCTAAAATCATGCTAAGGAATTTGCAAAAATGCTATAATACTTTTTTAATGAGTAAAGCAAAATGGCAGGGTGTCTCGGTATGAAAAAAGAAAAATTCCCATTCTTTAAGAACCACCCTAGTATACATATATACATTATACTAATTTTATGATCTAAATAAATTAACCAAAAATACTTTTATAGATATATAACACTACATGCAATTAAGTACCGCACATCGCTGAAACTTTCATTTATACGGCCAACGGATCTAGTAAATAAACGTTACGCATGCGGTCGTTCAGTTACTGGACCGGACCGGATTTTCAAATTACCAAGTTGATAATTTTATTACGCCTTTAAGCATGTTTTATTTAGGAGTCAAATTACTGATATCTGCAACTAGGCATTAGATCCCAGTGAATGATCAAAATGTTCATTTATTGGGTGTAACATTCTCACCAGTAAATGAACGAAGGAAATTTAGTGTTTTACACATTAAAGCTGTAGTTTTGAAGTTATATCTGTAACCGAACCACGTAAAATATAAGAGAATACATGATCAATTAGCAACCATAAATTTACGTTACTCCTTACTACTTTCTTCGCTAAGCAGCTGCGTATGAAACAAGTTCACAAATAACACATGTGATTTTGTACAAAATATGAATCTGCGTAAATGGTCGCCTAAGCAACGATGCAATATTGATTGTATATCACGATGCACCCTTCACTGGACGGAACATGTACAGAAAGTTCTTACAAATCTGAAATCAGTTCAGAATTGTTCATTCACTGGTGCTGTTCAATCACTGGTGCTTCTACCCTGCTTACCAATATATAGTAAAATATGCGTTGTTCTCCAATGGTATCCAATTCATGTTAGATGCAATATATAGTTCTAGTAGTTCCATTATATAGAAAAGAAAGCTTTTTTAATTAAAATTTGAGTTGTTTAATCATCATCATGGTTGTATTCAGAGGCCCAGTATCTACGAACTCTAAGTTATGTTTCTCAATGTCGTTGTAATTAGACTTGAAATATAGACTTTAATATAAAAAAAGGGATTCACTTCAATAGAACATCCTGTACAATTACAATTTACTCACTTCAATAATCAGAAAAAGACTACATGGAACCAATACCTACTAGAAGACTACTAAGGTATTTCCAGCAACAATACAAATCACAATTTGCCCAAATTATTGTGAAATGATACGAATTACGATGTTGTTGCTTAAAATTTCAAACAACCATTTGACACTGCGGACAGAAAAGAAAACAAAAAAAATTTTACAGTAGAGAATGCATTCAATTTTTTCCAGTGTATAGATACACATATATGGATACTTAACCTTAAATGTGATTCCCAAAACGTGTAATTACGAATCATTTTACCAATATGCCGGCCTTTTTCACACGAATGCAAAAAAAAATTCGTGAATGTTCATGTCGAATATTTATTTACCTTAAAAGAAAACCTTTGCTTTTAAAAGGTTAATAATAAATGAATATGTTAATAATAACGCAGGATTAAGTGATGTTAATGGTGTACGCCATTACTTCGTGTCAGAGTGCGTCACATATTACGTATTATTATAGTTAATCATATGTCTTGAGCAGTTGAAAATAAATATGCATCCACATATTCTGACACAGTTACAACACGCTGAAAATTGCGCAATCCTTTGCATCCTGTATAACTTAACCTCAATATACCGTTCCGCGTTCTTTATTGAATAAGGTATTCACCAAGGTATCAATATCTTTAAAACCGACTAGTCACGTTGAGTCAGTGTATATCTAATTATATCTCTAAAATTGCGCACACATCCCGTCATATATCTGCGCATGATCTATTTATATGTTGCTAACGTGATGTACTGCAATAAATAAGAACTCTTGTAGCTAATTGCACATACAACGGTAATAAATAATCGCATTAGATTTGTTTCAACTTTACTCCTTGCTGGGTTTGTCGCTTATTCGTACATTGATGTTACCGCACTCCATGTTTCACCAACAGTTATTCATGTACCGGAGTGTGTTCAGAATCCCAAGATCCTTTCAACGATCATAATCCTTACATTTGTCGTAATTAATTTCAAGGTTTATTAAATAAGAAGAATAACTACTTCATCGAAAGTATGCGCTATTTATATTTCGCGTAATAAATATTCTTTTCATGTGTAACCAAATTGTAAGGCACGCCATTGTATACAGCAGTGCATTCTTGTATACCGACAACTGGGATACGGATATAAATTGTTGCTGGTGGGAAAAAAATATTAACTACTTACTTACACATTATGTTGTAAATTCTTATCATTTTTATAAGTATGAATTGTCGGTAATAAATAGTTATTGATACATACAGAAATTTATATTAGAGATGAGTAAGTATACACTGAAATTCAGTATAATTTATTACATGTCGAATTTAGTACGAAAAGTAGTACATTCATGAAAGAGCTTCTTTCAGTGTGCTGAGTTGAAGGCTACAGACATCAATTATTTTGATTCTGAAACCAATATAGAGCTATTATTAAAACAATAAATAAAATTAAATACCAGTAAGTTAAGTAGTTTTACATAAACATATTTCGAAGTAACGAATTTTTGTATTAAAGGTTAGATTACCAATAATTGTTTTTTTTTTTTTTAAATCTTTGGATCTTGACCATGTATATGTTTAATTTCTTTTTTTCCATAAAAATGCAGTCAATGATAAAACCGATATACAATATTTCACAAAATTATATAATTTACTTTTATAACTAAATACAATATTTTAAAGAACTATTTAATTACAAAATCCAAAAATAAATAATCAAAACATCTTTAATTAAAACATAATAATATTTTCAAAATAAAAAACAAACAAATTGTCATTTATTAAACAAAAACATTTTATTTATCAAACTTTATACATTTATTTACAACTTGAAAAAGCTTTTAAATAAAGCGAAACGTCGTTAGTCATTCATACTTTTATTATTTGGGACCTAAAAACCAGGAAAAAAAAGAAATTAAATAATTGTTTTTGAGTATAAAGAATAAAATTTGTAATATAAATTGATGTACCAGATAAAGGACACAAATTGAAAATGTGCCTGCAATAATATGTAGCTGTAGTTTTACTAAGGATGCGACTTGTGATAAAAATCTTGCTAATTTTGTTATCATATGTAGGTGTAAATATTTTCTTAGAAAACACAAAATTCGCTGAATATTACTTTTTAAATTTCACGCAATATATGGTATTTTATTTTATTTTTTTTCTTGGTCGCTGGAACACATATTTTCATCAACACTGATAATAAAAATAGTGACCACAAACTTTATAATTACTTGTATTATAATTATATTAGAAGGTATACCGCTTTTAGTTAAATCACAGTTGTCCCGCGTCGCGAGTTCATTAACACACATCCTAGACCATCCTTATAGCCTTTCCCTATCCCTTCACCCTGTGCAAAGTGTACGAGGACCGGGACAATTGGGTAAGTTACCGCTCATTAATTTTTTTTTATTTCCTTTCGCTAAATTCACATACAATTATATTATTATTAGATAATGTATTATCGCTCCTGCGGTAACACCATTTATTATATTTGTAATAGGTAGAAATAGCTATTTTTCTCCGTGCAGTAAACCGTTGCATTATGCATAAACCTTATTGCAGAAAATCATATTGTTTGAAACTTAAATTTCATATTTTTACTTTTAGATGCATTAATTGCATTTAAAGCGAAAATAGTATCCAGTTAACGGAGAAGTGGTAATTTTTCTCTAATACAGTTTTTTATTGGGATTTTGAGGAAAAAGGCTGATTTATAACATATTATTAATGATGGAATAAAAAATAACATAAAAGAACCAAGCACCGAATATATGAAAATGGGATGTTCTAAGAAATTGAATTTTTTTTTTTTTAAATATTTGACACCAGATTTGAAGAGCACCTAATGCTGATCCATAATTAGGAAATATAATTAATTGTATTCGAAAAAGGCTTTATATATTTAACTTTAGACACACTAAAGTTCTCGGTTGTTTAATTCCTTATTCTATTCAATCTGTCATACAGTGACTTCCTAGTCTGTCAGAGTAGCGATGGATTGTGAAACGTGCACACGTCTTTGGTATCTAGATGTAATCTAACATCACATGAAGCGTTATTAATGGTGACATGAGCGGTGTTTAAATGACTGCTATTTATACACTGCTTGAAAGCTATATTTATTAATGAAACGCAAAGTGCTGGAGAAAAAACAAGTTACAAGTTAAAACTACAATTATTTTATATTAATTAACTCTGACTCTAAAACAATCATTAGAAATTACTAAAAGTCTATTAGTTACATACCTATATATACTAATTGTAAGACTTGAATGAAGAATTTCACTCAAGTAGCGCAGTTAATAAACATTTGTATATTCTCTTAACGCAATGATTATACTACAGTTATGCAGTCGCATAAAATAGCACGAGTGCGTTGTGAGAATGATCCATCGTAAATAATAAAAGGCTCATAAAAGAAATAAAACAAATGGAAAAGGATAAATATTCCAGCGTGCACAGCTTTACTTATTGCAATGTTACTTATACTTAAAACAGGTTTACTGACGCAGTCTAGGACCTATATTGTGTTAAATGGAATGTGACATAAATCGAACTTCCCTTCTGTTTTTTTAGTATGGAATAAATTATAATTAAAATTAGTTGAATCAATTTAGTGTCTAGGAAAGAACAAAATCTAATTGTCACCCACTCCACTTTCGATAAATCCGGTTGCTAAAAATACGATGCATTTACATATTCTACTAGTAATATATTATTATAATATAATAGAGGACTAGAATATCGTTGTTACTCCTGCTTTATCTCTTAAAATCTACCACAACCAGTCCCCTTAAACTTTTTTGTTGTTATTGTGTGTACGTTATCGGAACAAGCATTGGGAGGATGTAGAATAGGCCCGCTCCACACACATCATTTTCATTGTTTCAAATTTTGATCATTTCTTTGAGCGAAACAGGACGTTAACTAGAACAATAGCGTTCAGTCTTATATTGTCTTTGTTTGTCACGTGGGCGCCACACAACTGAAACGAAAAATACAATACGCTGTCCCTGTATTCGTATAATGGTCATATCGATAGTAAAATGGAATACATTAATCACACGTATCTAAATCGCTACCGTTTATAGTAAATGCATGCCCCGAAGTCGTGTACCGTAAAAATAAGGCTAATTGATACTTCCAACAATCAGTGAGACAATAAGTAAGTAGATGAAAAGTAATATTGAATTATTAAATTTATAATTAACACTTTAAAGGTATTTCTTTTCAGTGCTAGCTGCTTTAATTATTCAATAATTGACTCTAATATGACCCCAAGTGATTTGTTTAAATTGTTTCGTTTGCTGGTTTTTTTAATTAATACCAAAATAATTCGGTGTAAATCTATGTTTTTCTTTCGGTAATTTATTACAACAGAACTAATAGCAAATATGGTACAATCTCTACATCTACTTATTAATTTCGGTATTATTAGAACTAAATACAGAAAAATCCTTTATTATTAAAAATATGGTAATGAGTTACAAAAACATCTTTTTAAATTTATAAATGGCATATTAAAGGATAATCTTTGCTAATACGCGTAATATTAATTCAACTATTTATCATCTATAAAATTCAATGAGCTGATCTCTATTGGATTGTCAAATTGAAACGTAAGAGAATACAACATTGTTTGAATAGTAAATCCATAACGTAATCAGAATAATCTCTTGCTTTAAATACTATGCGTTCGAGCCACATACGTTTAATATTTTAACTGTTTCTTGTAAACAGTGTCCACAGTACACTCCAGAAAAAGAAATCGATATGGTTTTTAATTACATCAGATTTACCGTAATATATTTTATCTTAAAATTTTATAGCCTGATTAAAGATTATATGATGTTGATCCAATTACTAACCTGTTGACTTTAATAACGAATATATCTTGGCTTAAAACCGCAGTAAACACAAATTACCATTGCATTAAACATTAAAATATCGAGCGATACCATTAATAACCGTAATTCTTCAGGTAACATAAAATATTGATTGCAGTAAAAAGCGGTGACATGGATACATTTTTTTGTTACTTTACCTTTCAGTAATGTTATACCATAGGGTGTAGGTATAGGTATAAACATTTGCCACCTCTCTCAATATAGTTAAACATTGTACTCATAATAGTACTGATTAGTGCTTAGCATCTCATAAAATTGCGACCCGAATATACGGATCCAAAATTATTCGGGTGCTCGAATTCTAAGATACCCGTCTATATTATCTGGAAGCTCGACATCCTTCGGTTCTGGATTCCTTGTCAAGCATATCGCTCATAGATTCACGATCTGCTATTTCGGATTTGTAACTTGTACGTATTTTGGAATGGATCTTGCTATTTTGTATGACCTTATGCACACTGCAAAGTATTTTCTAAAATTACATGCAAATGCCCCGTAATTCGTGGCCATGCACACACGTGTATACAGTCAGCAACAGAATTGGGTGAACACTAAGCGATTTTCAATTAAAGTATAAATTTTACTCATACTTATTTAATGATATATAACATCATATGATATTCTAGCAGATCAAATAGTTAAACATTAATAATATCCAAAAACATACTAACATTACAAAACATATAATACTCGTTGACGACACCTTTGTCATATGGCCGCATGGAACTGACACTTTACCTCAATTTCTGGAACACCTCAACAAACAACACAACCAAATACAATTTACCATGGAACTCGAAGAAGATGGCTCCTTACCTTTTCTGGATGTGCTACTCAAGAGGAAAGAGAACCACACACTGGGACACCAGGTTTACCGTAAACCAACCAACACGGATCGCTATCTCAATGCAAATTCTCACCATCACCCCGCACAAAAACGGGGAATCTTAAACACATTGGTGCATAGAGCTAAGACGATATCAGATGAAGAACACCTCGAAGCCGAACTCCAACATCTCAAGAACACACTACAACAGAACGACTACAGACTCAGAGACATCACAGCTACCATCAACAAACATCCAAAACAACAGGAAGAAACAACAACTACTACTGGAACGACTTGCCTGCCATACATCAAAGGATGCACTGACAAAATTGGAAGAAAGCTGCGCAAACACAACATCAAAGTAATCTTCAATGCTCCAGAAAAACTATCTACAAAATTACCTTCACCGAAAGATCGTACCTCGCCGCTCCAAAATCCAGGAGTCTACGAGATACCCTGCACTTGTGGAAAGGTATACATTGGACAAACAGGCAGAAACATCAATATCAGGCTAAAAGAACATATGCGAGATACAAAGTATGAACACACAGACAAATCAGCAGTAGCAGAACACTCAACAAACACGAAACACGGAATCAAGTTTGACAAATGCAGGAAACTAGCAACGGAACCACATTACTGGAGAAGATTGTACAGAGAAGCTATTGAAATACAGAAAAATCCGAACAATATCAACAGAGAAGACGGACTACAATTACCAAGTATCTGGAAATCATTCTTCACAGCCCAACGGAGAGCAACGGACACGCCTCAACAGAGCGGAACGATTACGCACCAACGGACACAGGACCATATATTAACCCCGGATCAGGACAAACTAGTCACTTCACTTCTGAAGAAGATCACGACAAGATGATCGAAACGTCAAGTAATTTAAACTTTCTACACGGCAGAGAACCCGAGAACCGAAGAGCAGCCATATAATACTACGTCCACTCAATTCTGTGGCTGACTGTATATCTAAATGACATACGTTTTGAACGAAAAATAGAAATTTACAATGCCGCTGGTAATTGCCCTATATGTAAGTAAATCGATGTGTTGCATTTCCATTTGTTTTATATTTTTCGGTACTGATTTGTAAATATAGCCGTAATTCCGCCTATATATATCACGTAATATTAAGTATTTTGTGTATAATCACATATACAACGTAAAACAAGACAGCGGTCATTATTTTTTGGTTTACAAGTGATATACAATATGATTGGGAAAACTTAAATTATTTGAATATTACACATGATAAATAAATAATATACATGATAAATAAAAACAAGAGTATATACATATGCGTGTAAAGCTACAATAATTATGTTTCAAGCTTATGTATGTTTGAGTACCTATACAAAGTGTCCCAGAATTGTCTGGCCAAAATGGTATCACGGTATTCCTTGGATGAAAATATGAAGATTTGGTACGACAACCATTATGAAAAAGTGTCTGGTTTGACCGCTGTTGATGGTCAAAACTCTTAGAAAATTAAATGTTTTTTGCAATATCTTGAAAACGGCTGGATGTATTTAAATAAAACCGGATGTGCATTTTTTCAACATTGCAAGGCTTGTTTAGATGAAACGTTCATGTCCATCCGTAAGAGGTAAGTGGTAATTTCTTATCCATCATGGTACAAAAATGTGCAGAAAAATTTAATGACGGGGCAAAATAAAACGATTTTTTTCTGGTGATGCGCTGATTATTTCCGAACATTTTCGATCTCTTTGTAAAGTTTCGCCCGATGCGCCGTTTAGGCAGAAAAAATGTTCTCCTATCTCGGGAAAAGTACCAATCTTCCATTACTGTGACAAGTATTCAAGCTATGACATCAATGTCATAAAAAATAATAGTTGACGTTTTTAGCTTGACGTTTACTTGAAATTTTAAGAATGGCTTTCTCCAACGAAGAAATGACCGATATGGTCAAAGTTATGGGTTTTTGTCGCGATAAACTTCGACCCTGTGTCAGAGAGTACGCTGAGCGCTATCCGAACCGTCGTACACCTAACCGACAAACTTTTGCGAGTGTGGAAAGAACTCTCCGTGAAACTGGCAGGTTTGTTCCTATAGGTGCGAATCGTGGCCCTCATCGTGTCCTGAACGCAGAGATGGAAGAACAAATTCTCGATAGAGTAGCTGAAGATCCGAACATTAGTACTCGACGACTGGCATTGGAATTGAACGTGTCGAAAAGTGGTGTCAATCGTGTGTTGAGGGAACAACAGCTTTACCCGTACCATGCGACTAAAGTTCATGAGATCCTACCGACTGACTACGATCGGAGACTTAATTTCTGCAATTTTATTCAGAACAAAAGAGTTGAGGACCAGAATTTTCACCACAAAATTTTATTTACTGACGAAGCTGGATTCACGCGTACTGGAATTTTCAATTCTCACAACTTCCATGTTTACGCGGAAGAAAATCCTCATGCGATGGTCGTCAAGCATTTCCAGACAGAATTTCGCGTGAACGTTTGGGCTGGAATTATCAACAATTTTATTCTAGGCCCATTTTTCTTGCCACGCCGACTGAACGGAGAAAATTATTTGGCCTTCCTACGTGAGGATCTGCCCGAACTAATAGATGATGTACCACTTCTTGTTAGGGCTAACATGTGGTTCATGCACGATGGTGCTCCACTACATTACACCCTCAACGTACAGCAATTCCTGCATAATACGTTTCCTCAAAGGTAGATTGGGAGAAGAGGGCGGGGTGTGCCAGTGGAATGGCCGGCAAGATCTCCAGATCTTAATCCTCTGGATTATTTCTTGTGGGGGGCAGTGAAAAATAAAGTGTATGCGACTCCTGTGGGTAGTGAACAAGAACTAATTCTTCGCATTCAACAAGAGTTCAACATCTTGAAGAATGATCAAGAGGTGTTGAGGAGGACTCAATTCAACTTTCTCCGGAGAGTGCAGTTATGCATTCGTGAGAATGGTGGTCACTTCGAGAACCTTCTCTAATTCTTACTACGCAATTCTCCACAAATTCACATCTTTACTATTTACTTTTACTTTACTTTTTCGTTTACTCTTCACATCTTTATTAATAAAAAAAACTAAAACAAAAGTGGTTCTTTCATTCACGTTTTTGACTAATTTTTGGCCAAGAGATTTTGACTTATTAAGACATTTTTTATGACATTGATGTCATAGCTTGAATACTTGTCACAGTAATGGAAGATTGGTACTTTTCCCGAGATAGGAGAACATTTTGTCTGCCTAAACGGCGCATCGGGCGAAACTTTACAAAGAGATCGAAAATGTTCGGAAATAATCAGCGCATCACCAGAAAAAAAATCGTTTTATTTTGCCCCGTCATTAAATTTTTCTGCACATTTTTGTACCATGATGGATAAGAAATTACCACTTACCTCTTGCGGATGGACATGAACGTTTCATCTAAACAAGCCTTGCAATGTTGAAAAAATGCACATCCAGTTTTATTTAAATACATCCAGCCGTTTTCAAGATATTGCAAAAAAACATTTAATTTTCTAAGAGTTTTGACCATCAACAGCGGTCAAACCAGACACTTTTTCATAATGGTTGTCGTACCAAATCTTCATATTTTCATCCAAGGAATACCGTGATACCATTTTGGCCAGACAATTCTGGGACACCCTGTATAATCTTGTAGTTTTACGTCCACATTTTCAGGTGTACACCAACAAATGGTGGGGCAACTAAATGGCATTATACGTACTAATTATTCTTAGATTTAGTTTATATAAAATAAAATAAAATAATTCCTACTTTTACTATTAACCAGCAGGTGTCCACGACTTCATCACTTTTGTAACTTCTATCACTCCAATATTGAAAGCAAATACCTATTAATAATAATTTTAATTTAATAATACTATGCAGAAAGAGATAACAAATAAGTAGTAAGTACACAATTTCACTTCGTTGTCCGATTTCAGACTCGAAAGTTGCCCCACCCTCACCAACCATAGGTGGAGCTGGGCGGTCGAGAGTAATATTAATGGGTCCTCTTCTAGCTGAAAAAATTATATTTTAGAAAGATTTTTGATCCGATGCGTAACTTCTGACATATGACGTTATCTCAAAATAAAAAACCCGTCCGGCATATTTATTGTAATATTTTGAATATGTGAATTTACTTTTGACAGATAGTCTATTCCGTTTTGATTGTATTATATTTTAACGATTTGTGCTTTACTGTTTTTTTTTATCTATTTCACATCTTATTTCTATACTTATTACTTTGTGCACAGATGTTTTTATTAAAGATATATCAAATTTTAAACGTTGTTCGCCTGAATGCCTTCCTATCTGTAAGTTACTCACACTGTCAACACAAATCCGAACGACCTATATACCTAGTGAAAATATTCGAAATTCGTAAATATAAATCATGGCACAATTCTATTTAAATTAAGGCGTTTCTAAAAGTTCCTGCAGATTATTTCCCATTTTTGCTGACTCTTGAATTCATTGTATATACGAACTCTGCATAGCGTGTTTCATGAAACGAGATTTCAAAAAAGTTGTCATGTTGCACAATATTAGTTGCCTGCATAACAAATCAATGTGTCAGAAGGCATTAACATTTTGTTTGATTCCGCTGCTTACTTTCTGTTGTATTGAATCACGATGATGAGAAGAATGCTTTGCGATACAATCTTTATTACTTTTAAGTTACGAGTGAATTGCCTCGCCAGTAATTGCTTCAGTATATTTCCAGAAGATTAGCAGGAAGTAGAGGGATAATGTTTTCTTGTGTAATTGCGACTTTTTTGTAGAAACCGTACATTAATATAAATCTTCGCTTTGATTAAAAATTCAAGCAAATATTAATAAATGATATTTTAAATAAATTTAATAAAAATTATTACCGGTATAATGATGTAATAAATAAGTTTTTTTTTAAAGAACGTGACTGGTGAAGGTAATTATTAAGGTAATCAAACTCACTTTACCATATATACCATATAGTAGAGACACTTACTAGCTAATACGTAAAAATGTGAAGGATGCATCCGAGATTAGTATTTCGCCGACCCTAAAGCGATATATATCCCTGGCACGAACTTACATACATCATATTATAAATCATCAAGATAGAAATCGCCTTGATTAATATTTAGAAATAAATCAATTTACCGTAACGCCTGATGTGTATATACTTACGTACAATACAAAGTTACACAAATATCTTGCTTATAATAAGTATTCAATTTTTACTGTGCGCAAATAGAAATTGTTTAATAATGAGAATCTCTTCAGTACCACTTACTATGGTAATAGTACCCACGCCTGCTACACATACCATGCATAATACACGGTTGTAGTCTGAATACATAATTTATACGCTCGTAGTCAACCACTTCCATCTTTACATCAGAGTTTCGACACAATATTTATACAAGAAATAACATAAATTCAGGCTCTCTTAATCACACATTTCCATTTAAATTAGTTACCAGCAACAGATAAGAGACTTAGGAAAAATATATGTGCCGATGCCTTAACCTCAATTAATTTTATTTGTCCGAATAATGGGAGTGCCATGATTTTATTGATTTGTAGATTTCATATATAATCTGTTAAGCTGTTGATATGGTTTTCTTAGTTTAGAAAAAGAGTCTGCGTGAAAACGGTTAACCAATGCTGAAACTACACAGACAAAAAATGTTGTAAATTTTAAAACAATTGTAAACTTTAGTGCAACAAATTGTGTAACATATATAGGGACGAGCACAACTTTTATTAAAATTTCCTACAAAATTGGTGACGAAAATTAGTGCATTTTTTGCAACCAAATGTGCAATTTTGTTATACAATTCATGTTGACATAACCTATACATTAAAGTAGCATAAAGTACAAGTCAATTTTTGCAAATAGTACGTTTACCCCAGTGGTAAAAATTACAAACAATCTACTAAAATGTTATAAACTCCTGTTGTAAATTTTGTCAACAAGATTTTACATGCAAATGAACTACACTATTGCAATAGTTATATTATATGTAATATCTATATTAAGTAAATTTTAAAACAATTGTAAACTTTAGTGCAACAAATTGTGTAACATATATAGGGACGAGCACAACTTTTATTAAAATTTCCTACAAAATTGGTGACGAAAATTAGTGCATTTTTTACAACCAAATGTGCAATTTTGTTATACAATTCATGTTGACATAACCTATACATTAAAGTAGCATAAAGTACAAGTCAATTTTTGCAAATAGTACGTTTACCCCAGTGGTAAAAATTACAAACAATCTACTAAAATATTATAAACTCCTGTTGTAAATTTTGTCAACAAGATTTTACATGCAAATGAACTACACTATTGCAATAGTTATATTATATGTAATATCTATATTAAGCATAATATAGATATTACATAACCACATTTACCGAGCACAATTTACATTGAGTAAGAATTTCAAAGACTATGAACCAAGCGTAGCACCATCTTTACGACAAAATCTGTAGTATCACATATTTATGTAGCTAAACTAATTATGAGTATTATGATATTTTCAACAAATATTTTCAACTGCTGATATTAAACTGATCCTATATATTTGTATTATAGAGTATACAGTTAGTTAACATTTACAAAAATTTTTCTTTCTAGCTATTAGACAGTTTTCTCTGTGCAGTGTATAATATCAAATAATCATGAATTTTATATACCTACTCTAGTTACATGTTACATCTGGTTACATTTGTAAGATGATGTATTCCCAATTTTCCTGACGGTGTTACCTGTTGAAATGGAATGCCTTGAAAATTATATAGCATTGATATCATTTCATCTCATTATTAATGCGGTTTCCAGTTATGTATAATGATCAAAGTAAGGTGACTGTTGCTAGCACCTAACCAAATAAACACAACACATGGTAAATTTGCTATACGTGTCGTTATAACTTTCTTCCCTACATTATATGCAAAAACTGTTGCATTCACGAAAGTTCAGAGGACGTGGTTGTATGCCGACCGCTTTCGGTCAGATTTTAACGACGAGCAATTCATACAGTTCTTAGAAAATAAATTTGAAACAAAAGATATGATTATAGAAACTCTTCTAAAAAAAAATAGGTTTTCCGGCTACCATAGGGGAAGATATTTTATTTCAACCCGCCAATTGGCCATACAATATAAGCGTGCGGCTTTTTCGAAACCCACACGGAAAAAGAAAAAGTTACAGTGATAGGGATAGACGAAGTAAATACACACAACATATTAAAAACAAAAGCCGTTAACAAAAGCGCATCTAAGAACACCCACCAGAAAATAAATATTATGAATATATACAAGATCTGGCAAATAAGATTGATGCCCTACATACGGAGCTAGAAACGCTAAATCTAGACTTGGTGTGTGTGACAGGGCATTTTTTGTCAAAAGAAAAATTAAAATTTTGTAATATGGAAGGTTATAACATCGGCAGCTGTTTCTGTAGGGCAAATACAATACACGGAGGTTCTTTAATCCTCACAAAAACTGATACAACAGCTACTGAAAGGGATGATATTGTGGCTCTGTCATTAGAACAGCAATTTGAGATTGCTGCCGTAGGGCTAACGAAACACAAAATAATGCTGTTTCTTGGCAGGTTGGAGCAGTTGATCTTTTTATTAAATGAGGAAAAAATACACAAGCCGATCTTTATCACAGGTGATTTTAATATCAATTTTAAATTAAAAACAAATACAACAGCCAAATTAATTACAATGTTGGAGACATGTGTCATGTAATGTAAAGCAAATTTAATAGATAATGTGTTCACGAAGGCCTTCGATTCCGTGAATCATATCTTGCAAGAGAAGCCAGAGAGTTATGGCATTAGGGGCACTCCATTGGACCTTCTGAAATCTTACCTTGCTGGCAGGGTGCAATTAACGGACTGGAAAGATATACGATCCTCCTTCGGAGAGATTAAATCCGGCGTTCCACAGGGCTCCATCCTGGGGCCTCTCCTCTTTCTAGTTTATGTTAACGATCTTCCAACCAATGTCGGAGCATGTGAGGTCTGCCTCTACGCGGATGACACGTCATTGCTAGTACGTGCAGCTAATCCCTCAATACTGCAGCCAGCGTCTGAGATAGTAGTGGAAAACGCAGAGCGATGGCTAACCGCAAACCACCTGAAATTAAATGTTGAGAAAACAAAAACTATAACGTTTTCCACAAGGAGCGGAGAACTGTCTGGCGCAAACTTTCTGGGCATTACGATCGACAGTGGTTGAAAGTGGCACCAACATATACAGAACCTATGCGGCAAACTATCTGCTGCATTGTTTGCGTTAAGGAGAATAAAACATACTGCGAACAACGAGGCAGCTAAGATCGTTTATCATTCATACTTCCACTCCATTCTCTCTTATGGTATAATGTTTTGGGGAATGTCGACGGAGGCGGACAGAGCATTTGTACTGCAGAAAAAAGCAATTAGAATTCTGTGTAACCTTGAATATAACTCGAGCTGCAGATCACATTTTAAGTCGCAGAATATACTTATCCTGGCATCACAGTATATTATGTCCGTCATCACTTACACCCACCATAACAAGAATTTATTTACCGCGAACGGTTCTTACCACGAATATGCGACAAGGAATCGGGATCATTTGAGGCGACCACACCACCGGCTCAACTGTACGCAGAGATCGGTGGACTTCTGGGGGGCCAAGCTTTATAATCACTAATCACCTTCCAGAGGAAATAAAACAGCTTCCGTCTGTGCCTTTCGTCAGGGAGTTGAGATACTGATGCATGTGAAGCCATATTCAGTATCCGAATTCCTGCAGTTCCTATAGTAGTATATGTTGTGTTGTTCTGTTAGTCCGTCCTAAGTGCTTTTGTCTTATTATCTTTTATAATTTTATCTATTGATATTATATTCACTATTTGTAAAATATTTCACTATATCTTGTAAAGATTGTCACACAATATTTTTCAACAATTTTATTGCTTTTCTTGTAACCTTGATATAGGAAAATGGAACGACGTTGTTCTAAAATTTTGCACAATAGTAGGTGATAGTAAAATATTGTCTACTACCTTGCGGACATATCCACACAAAAAAAGAAACAAAATAACACTTCTAAACTCATTTAATTTCAACACATTTAACTAACATAAAATAGGTACAAAATGGTAGACACCATGTTTCTTTCTCCTAATTTCTACTTCTTCTTAAAAAATACATATGGAAAAAGTGCGCACAGCGCACGCGTATATGGCCATACGACGCCTGTCGGTAATGTAGCTATGCTAGCTTCGTAGTTTTAAATGAGCCAACGTAGATGTCGCGCCAAGTCATGTTTTTGAATTAAAATAATAAATAGCAATGACTTCAAAACATACTCCCCCCGTTGAACATGCTTTGTTCAACATGTTAGACAAATAAAAACAGACAAAAAAATTCACTCAAAAAATAAGTGCAATCATGTAAAAAGATATATGATATATGTACATAGAAATAAAATGTTCACTTCGTAGTGATCGTGTCCATGGGTAGCACAAATTTTCACAACAGGTCGTTTGAGAATACCTCTCGTTGTTTTCACTGTCACAACACGGATTGTCCCATCACTACCAGGATGAAGTTCAAGAATTCGCCCCATGAGCCATCGGGCTGGAGGTAAATTGTCGTCCTTGATTAACACCAATGTGCCAACTGTAATGTTCGGTGTGGGCACCTTCCACTTCGTGCGCTGCTGCAGATGATGAAGATATTCCTTCGACCATCTTCTCCAGAAGCATTGGTACATATGTTGCAGAAGTTCAAATCGATTTAAACGATTTATCGGGATGTCGGTCAATGGTTTTTCCGGTAATGCGTAGAATGATCGTCCAATAAGAAAGTGAGCGGGTGTTAATGGTGAGAGGTCATTTGGATCAGTAGATAATGGAAAAAGAGGACGGGAGTTCAAGGTTGCTTCAATTTGTGCAAGTACTGTAATTAACTCTTCATAAATTAAATGCGAATTCCCTAAGACCTTAAATAAATGCCCCTTTATCGATTTTATACCCGATTCCCACAAACCTCCAAAATGGGGAGAATGGGGTGGAATAAATGTCCATTTGATTTCATCATGAGCGCAAATAGTAGCAATATCTGAACTCGAATGCTTAAAAAATTCTTTTAGTTCTTTTGTGGCACCTATAAAATTAGTACCATTGTCCGACCACATTTTTGACGGTTTGCCACGTCGAGCTATGAATCGCCGAAAACCAGCAATAAATGCTTCAGTAGAGAGACTTGTTATTAATTCGATATGAATTGCTTTTGTTACTAAACAAATGAACATGCATATCCATGCCTTATTTAATTTTGCTCCGCGACCACTTTTGTTTTTGATTAGAAATGGACCGGCTAGATCAACGCCAGTATTGTTAAATGGATAGTCAACAGTAACACGTTCCTTTGGTAAATTACCCATCATAGGAAATTGAATTGTTGGTCTGAATTTGAAACATCTTACACAATTTCTTGTGACGCGTTTAGCTGCTTGAAGACCCGAAGTAGGCCAAAACTGTTGTCTGGTATAACTTAGAACTTGATGAGGACCAGCATGTAGCAATTTTCTATGTCCCTCTTCCAAAATTAGTTTTGTTAGGTGATGTTTTCCATGCAAAAGCAAAGGATGATTAGCATGATACGGTAAATCTGAATTCTTTAATCTACCTCCCACTCTTAATAATCCGTTGTCGTCGAGAAAGGGAGACAGGGACGATAAATTACATTTCAAGTATGATGTTGGTTTCGTTTTGATATGTTCAATTTCACGTGAAAAACTCTCTTCTTGTGCCCATTTAACTAATATATTCGTTGCAATTTGTAGCTCCAATGTATCTAGGAAACCTAACTTTCTCTGCAACTTTGGTAATCTTAAATTTGTGACAAATCTAATGCAATATGCAACAATTCGTTTTAGTTTAATGTAGCTAGAGTAGTTGTGAAATGGACATAGTTCTTGCGTCTTATTGAGCAATGTAACATAGTTCCTTCTTTTTTCTGGAACATCACAAGGTAAGCTATTTGTATTGAATGAAGGCCATTGATTCTTAGGTAATGATACAAAGGGTGATCCATGCCACCATAATTTAGATGTCAGTAATATTTGGGCAGTTGAACCACGTGACGCAATGTCAGCAGGGTTATCTGCGGATTTTACGTAAAACCAATTATTTGAGTCGGTAAGTTCTTGAATTCTAGAGATTCTGTTGCATACAAATTGTTGTAAGGATTTGGGATCTTTTCGCAACCATGCCAAAACAATTTGCGAGTCAGACCAGTATGTGATTTTATAGCTACAGGTAAGTATGTTACAAACCTTTTTCATTAGTTCTGCAAGAAGAACTGCGCTAAGTAATTCCAATCTCGGTATAGTTTGTGATTTGAGTGGAGCTACTTTTGTTTTTGAGCATAGTAATTCAGCTGTAATATTACCACATTCATCAACAGTTCGTGCATAAATGCAGCACGCATATGCGTTTTGGGATGCATCACAAAATCCAACTATGTCAATTGATTTTGAATTTAGAAATAATGCTTGGCGTGGAATGGCAATATCATTTAAAGACTGTAAATTTTCGTAGAGAGTTAGCAAATTTTGGCATAATTCGGATGGGATAGGATCGTCCCAACCTAAAGTTTTTACGGAATTACTTCCCAATGGTAGTTCGCTTAAGTATTCATTCTCATCAATTAATTGATCGGTACTTAATTTGCTGTTCGAGTGCCATTTTCGCAAATTGAAGTGATATTTGTTTAAAATGTCCGACACATCCTGGCAAATTTCAATAGCTTCTTGTTCTGAATTAAACCCGGTTATAAGGTCATCAACATAAAAATCAGTTAATATGACATGTGATGATTTAGGATGTGTTTGTTGGTTTTCATAGGCAGCTTCTTGTAAACACCTCATAGCTAAAAAGGGTGCTGAAGTGGTGCCATATGTAACGGTGTTTAAAATATAAGTTTGTGGTGGTTCGTTTGGCTTGTCTCTCCAAAGTATTTTTTGATATCGTCATTCGTCAGGGTGTACCCATATTTGGCGATACATTTTTGCAATGTCTGCCATGACAACAAATTGGTATTGTCTAAAACGAAAAAGTATTGCAAATATATCAGCAATAATAGTTGGACCGGTGTATTGTAAATCATTAAGTGATAATCCTGAATCTGTTGGAGTTGAACCATCAAAAACTACCCTTAATTTTGTCGAAATGCTATCACTTTTTACTACGCCATGGTGGGGCAAGAAAAATGAGGATAGATCATCATCTGGATCGACAAGAGACATATGCCCTAGTTCCGAATATTCTGTCAAAAATGCTGAATATTGTGTTTTTAGTTCAGGTGAACCATCAAATCGTTTTTCTAATTTTAATAGTCGACTAAATGCATTTTGTTTAGAGTTCCCTAATAACTCAGGTGATAACTTGAATGGAATTTTTACCATGAAACGACCGTCTGAATCACGCGTGGTATTAGTTTTAAAATGTTCTTCGCAATATTGATCGTCAAATTTTTGTTTTGATTGAACATTTACTTCTTCAATCTCCCAAAATTTTTGAATGTCACATTGAAGAGTTTCGAACCGTGTAAAGTTGCAAAGCGCTGTAGTAGATGGTTGATTTAGTGAACCACACACAATCCATCCAAAGGCCGTATTTCTCAAAGTAGGAAAACCCTTTTTTATTTTGTGAGTTTGATTGTAAATAATGTTCCAAAATAGATCTGCTCCGAGAAGCAGGTCTATTTCGCCTGATTTATAGAATTCTGGATCTGCTAATTGTATATTTGTGGGTAGATTCCAAGACTCAGTATTTATTGATTGAATTGGTAAATTATCGGTAATTTTTGTTAATACGTAGCATATAATTGTGTATTGTGGGCCGCCGTGTAATCCGGAAATAGTAAGTTTACATCGTTTTGTGAGATTTGACGTCATCTTGTTGATGCCTATTATGGAAATGTCTGATGACATTTGTTCTAATTTTAATTGTTTACAGAGTTTTTCAGTGATAAAATTTATTTGTGAGCCACTGTCAAGCAGTGCGCGCGCTGTTTTTTGCGAATCTGAAAGTCCCGCCTTCACTCGTGCTGTTGATAGCAACACGAGTTTGTCTAAGCTATACGCTGATAATGATAACGGAGATGAAGGCTCCTTGGAAGTAGAAGTCCCTTCATTACCTGTGTCTGTCTTCTCTATATGAAGCAGCGTATTATGTTTTGATTTACACCTCCTGCACGAGCTCGACCGGCAATTTTTCGTATCGTCACCACGACGTAAACAATTTTTACATAGTTTCAAATTTGTAGCATTTTGAATGCGTTCATTTACTGGCAATTTTAAAAAATCTGTACACGTGTATATAGTATGAGTGCCTTTACAATAATTGCATGAAATAGTAGTTGAAGCTAACAAAGAAGTTTTGCTCTTCGTAAAACGATTGTCCTTTGAATCTTTTGATTGATTATCTTCAAATTTCTCTAAAGAATCTGCCCGATTGGTTAGGAAATCTAGAAATTCTTGAAGAGTAGGTAACTCACCTGTGGGTTTAAAATGATCCCATTGACGCGCCGATGTTTTGTCTAATTTTTTTGTTATAACGTGAATAATAATTGTATCCCAGTGTTGAGTGGGTTGCTTTAAACTGCTTAATGCATACAAATGCTCGGACACTGTGTCGATAATATTTCTCAAACCGCTAGCTGACTCTTTTGACAACATGCTTAATTCAAAGATTGCGTTTAGGTGACTGTGAATTAGCAATTGTGTTTTGTTGTAACGCTTGCATAACAATTCCCAAGCTTTCTCATAGTTTTGAGCTGTAAATTCTAGTGCTTGTACGACTTTTAACGCGTTGGGGCCTAAAGATGCTCTTAAATAATGGAATTTCTGTATGTTACTGATCTGTGTATTGTTATGTATGAGTGAAATAAAAGTATCTTTGAATTCTAACCAAATCTTGTAGTCCCCGTCAAATTTGGGTAACTCTATTGTTGGTAACTTTACCTCACTAGAACTGTTACTTATATTACCGTTAACACTTAAATTTTGAGTTGTAGATACTATTGGTTTTGTTGTATCTAATAAAACAAACGCGGTAGCTCGTTGTGACATAAGTGTATCTGTAAACTCATCTCTGTACTGAGCATGCTCCGGCAAACTGTCTTCGGCACATGCAGCTTCAATAGCGTCTTGAATTTGTTCAAAATCGGTTTGTATTTGCTTAAGCTCAAGAAGTCTAATTTCTAGTTCTTTTAATTGTTTAGCGCTCGGTGCTGGTTCATTTGAGATTGAGTCAATGAATTTCGCGATGTTAGTTAAACGTAGTTTGATTCCCGCACGCTTACGTACATTTTTTTGTACGCTCATTGTGAAATATAGATAAAAAAGTACTTGCAGAAAAAGAAACAACAGAAAGGATTAATGGTTTCGTACTTACAGGAAAGTTGAAGGAATAATGCTCGATCCTAACTTCCTCAACGCGTCTTTCGATATTGCTTCTATCGGAGATGACCTTGAATTGACTTGAATTTGCTTCTTTTTTCATATATCCGGCTCGAAGGACCAAAAATATGATAGTAAAATATTGTCTACTACCTTGCGGACATATCCACACAAAAAAAGAAACAAAATAACACTTCTAAACTCATTTAATTTCAACACATTTAACTAACATAAAATAGGTACAAAATGGTAGACACCATGTTTCTTTCTCCTAATTTCTACTTCTTCTTAAAAAATACATATGGAAAAAGTGCGCACAGCGCACGCGTATATGGCCATACGACGCCTGTCGGTAATGTAGCTATGCTAGCTTCGTAGTTTTAAATGAGCCAACGTAGATGTCGCGCCAAGTCATGTTTTTGAATTAAAATAATAAATAGCAATGACTTCAAAACAGTAGGAATTCTTACTACAATTTCCGTCAAACAGTGAAGTGTAAATACTACAATATGGATTTTTCTCTGTGTATTGTCAAATAAGGCAGAGTGAAAATAGTTACCACCTGCACTGAGAAACATAGAAACATGCGTTTTTCGCCTTTTTTTTGTTTTGCTTCTACACTAATAGAAAAAATTCTCTAAATTAGAATAAAATATTTTCTAAGCATATTTCTTTGTTCCAGCGCAATAATGTTTAACCTCAAAGAATTTGTAATCGAGAAAATATTGCAATGCGATTGTTCAATTAAACCAACAAAACTAAGAATTCCTTTAAACGGAAGTTTATTTTCTTACCTACACTTAAAGACACATTTACTATAGATACTATTGAAAATTCTACCCCGCGATCGAAAATCGTATTAATAAAAGTTTGCCATGGAGTGGAGTATTAATTTGCAAGAACTGAGAGCATTATCCAAGAATATGCAAAAAACAACGCCACAAATGCTACAAAATGAATTTGATAGCATAACAAGGGGAAAAGCCTGTGCGTTGAACAAGGCGGAGTCACTTCCAACAGTTGCTGTATTTTTTATTTTTTAATTAAAAATGTTAATTAAACATATGTCATTTTATTTTATCCCTGTTGAAAATACACTTTTTGCAGTTATGTTAGTATGACTCTAACCTGACAATTTCATCAGAATTATATAAATAATACAGTATCTTATCTACGATCTGCAAATTAAAAAATAAAAAAAAAAAACACTGTTTTGGTTTACATTACAACATTATTAAAAAATCATGTAAATCTATATGTTATTCCAAAGAATTTCTTATAAGTTGAAAGAAACCGGATGGCTCTCGATGGAACGAAGGAGAGATTTCCTTACTCTGTGCTTTTATCATAAAATATTGCTTTTCAAATCTCCACCATATTTGCATCACAAAATTAAATTTCGGACTGACGTTCACACCCTGTCCACTCGGTTTCGAGGACTGATTTCGCCGCCCTTGCACTGCACCGCACGTTACGAGAGAAGTTTCACCTTTTCTATCTATAAAATGTACAATGCTATCCCGAATGAACTAAAAAATATTAGTACCTCTAATTTTAAAAATAGACTTCGTAGCTTTCTGTTCCGGCAGTGATTGTATGGTTGCGTGTGTGTGTGTGTTTCAATATTTCAATATTTATATACGTTAATATTGCTTTTTCTCTTTCTCTTATAATATATCTGTATATATGTTCGTTATTATTATTTTGAAAAAGAAAATTGGAATGGGACCGGGCCATCGGTATTATGTTTAAGTTAAGTTAGGTGTAGGTGTAGGCAGTAAGTAGCATAGATTACTTTTTTTTTTTTTTGTCTCTTTTCTCGTTACTTCCATTATCCTTATATAAAATATCTTAATTATTCTAAATTAAATTCGTATGCTTGTTAATTTCTCTTGTGATATTTCTTGGTTAGGCATGAGCAGGCAAGAACAAGTATTGTTCTGACTGGGCCTCGCCAAGTGATTGTACCCGATATTACCCACATATTTATTTATTTTTGTATTTATCTTTGTAAAAGTAGTTTTAATTTTAAATAGTTGGTTTATATACGTGTAAAGATGTGTACTGGGACTATTGGGATGAATAAAGTCACTTATTATTATTATTATTATTATTATTTAAATACAATCAATATAACTAAAGAAACCGTTTGGGTTATATTGCTAGTTGTTATACGAACATATTTGAGCCATTAAACTATTACAATAAATTTAGAGATAAGGAAATGGATTTTTGCAAAATAGATATTTATGCCAAACTGATATTAAAATTTTATTACGCAATTCTTGTGTAACTTACAGGCAATATAACAAACTAAATGTAGTTGTAATAAATTATCACTAATACTACAGTAGTGACTAGTCGGTTTGTAAAGAAAAAATACTTGAATTATTTAACAAGTTTCCAGAAGTGACAAAATAGCCAGTCAGAATTTATTCAAATCTTCAACTTACATTTCAATTGCGTTAAACGCTACACAACAAGCATCTACACCATATTTATAATAAGAGTGTTTACATGTTTATATTGTCAGAGTTCATTCCGTATGTCATCATACTCGAGTATGCAATATTATTAATACCTATGGTATACATACAAATAATCATATTTAAAAAGTGAAAGACGTGAAATAACGTGTATGCATGTTTCTTTTATGAAACCCTTAATACTACTGAATTACTATAATCGTATATAAGTACAATACATAATAAATATAGGTGTAGAGCAAAGAAAAAGAGATCAAGTGGTCTTAATTCAACATAAATGAGTGAGCTATAAGTCGGGTATAATTTGGTTTTACTTTTCAACATCGGAATTATTACTCTTTATAATTGCGGTATTGGTACTTACTCGTATAAGAAATAACATCAAAATTATGGGGACCAAAGTTAACCGTTAACAAAATAGCATTACATCATTTCATGCGTTTTAAACATTATGCAGAATTCTGTATTAATAGTTATTGAAAAAAAGGCTTACTACATATCAAAAGTGAACTCAAATGACAACATTATAATAATATAGGATACGTATCGCTTTCTAAAATTCATCATAAAAATTGTAGAACAATGCTAATCCTAGGCAAACTGAAAAAAATCGCCTTGAAGATAAAAATAATAACGTACAAAGAATCCTGATTATCAATTCCGGTTTTAGAATTTGGATGTAAATTAACATCTGTTAATTATGCAAGTCGTAAACACATTTTCTGGTTTGTTATACAATGCTTTATTGCTGTTTTTTGTTGCTATTTTGCGATATTTCTTTTCAACACATTGCCTAAATAGTTTTACATAATACCAGTTAGTTACTAACTTTTTCATTAAAGATGAGAGAAACTAAAAATTATTGCTGTTATTAGCTTTCGTTGGAAATAATAATAGCAGAAATCAGATATCTCGCATTTAATAAAGCTTAGGTATTAATTTTAAGAATAAATCTTAATAATTGCAATACAGTTCCATGTGCATATTCATTAAAAGCGTAAATTATATTACGAACAATAAAGATTTTTTAAATAAATACATAAATAGGAACACCAATACATGAACTTAAAAACCAAAAAAAAAAAAAAACCAGGATTTATCAAAATGTAAACAAAGAAAGGGACAAATGAATTGATTCTCATGAAAATATTTTAACAAACTGTTGGAATCAACTTACTTGACATGTAGACGCAATTAAGGAATTCATTTTGCTTTATAGGGAAGGAAGTGAAAACAATACGAAAAAAACATGCATGGGCATAATTATCGCCATGCAAAGGGATTTCAAAATTGTTACAAAGGAGTTAAAAAAATAGATTTTTAATACATTTCAATTAGTGAAAAGAAACCAAAGAATACAGCATAGAGAAGAATACAACATGTATCTGTAACTTTTATGTACTCCACAAAAGCTTAGCTTTTTTGAACACCAATCCACTCAGGACATTTTTAATGTTTATAAAATGATTGGAGCGTTACAGCTAATGGTATATAAAAAGCATAGGGCTAATAAAAATAGTAGATAAGTAAAGTGGAAGGATGAATTAAGATGACAAGCCAGCAATTTGGCTAATACTGGCAGAATTAATAAACAAAATGCAAAAGTTAATAGATAATAATGAAATTATAGGTAGACAAAAACAAAAACTTTAATTTAATTCGACAATAAATGACAAAGTAGATATACTGCCTGAAGAACTTCACGAAGGACGTGAAAAGACAACTTTTTTATCTCGCCTTTCACGACTACTATGAATACTATGATAAACAACTAAATAACAAAAAACATAATAAGTAAGTGAAGCACCCACCAAATAGAAATACAGCAACAACTTAAATACTAAAATGACCAGGCGGCAAAAAAATATTCATTTGGCCCTGATGATGATAAACTAGGGTAGATAAAGATGTTTTCCTGTTGTAGAAATTGACTAATGCAACCGCAGAGCCAAAATGTAATGGCGTTCTAAAGTATCACTGATCTTTGCTACTATGGTGCTCGTCCCTATATGTTACACAATTTGTTGCACCAAACTTTACAATTGTTTTAAAATTTACAACAAATTTTTTTCTGTGCAACATTTACCAAACTCGTTTTTAATTTTTAAGTGTAGTAAGTTTTGTAAATTTTTGTGAATTAAATATTCTAGTTTCAATTGTGATTTTGTGGTCCGACATTAACATCAAAACATTGAATTCTAAGTTTTTCTGTCACTAGTTACATGGCTTTCGGCATTAAATGCAGAGTTTGTATAATTTCTAGTGGACGTGCTTCAAATATCTAAGGATATTCTAAAGAGCAAAAATTCATTTTTCAATTGCTTATGTAATGTAGAACCTAACATGATATAAACCTACATTGGGTTATATATATATATATATATGAATATGTATTTGAATATGTAATATGCAAGAGTAGATAAATCGTAATCTATAAATATTAAATCTACGCACACTGTGCATCCGTACGTATAAAATAAACGTTCATAGGATTATACATAATGACAGGTTTGTAAACTATTAATTATTATACATACCCCACCTTATGTAATACAGGAATGACAAATGACCGTTAACTAGGTAAAAGTATTATTGTTCTTGCCGTTGCATATTGCACTTTTGTTCTACCCAACCTTCTCCGCACACCACGAAGAATGTATAGACCCTCATGAATGCATGGAACAAATGCGGTAATGTTCATTTGAATAAATTATGTACGGAGAATAATGCGAGTAAGGTGTATTATATATTTGAATTTATAATTCGGTGAATCTTGAATGTGCTACATAATAAGGCGGTGGTAACCCTTTCGCTTTTCACGAACCGCAGATGAATCAAGGAGCGGCTATATCAAAAATCCATTTCAGAAGAGAATGGAGAAAAGCAATGGGGCTAAATGTTCTTTTAGCAGAAATTGGTTTTATTGTATTAAATTCTGACCACTAAATGATAATTATAAAACTGACTGCAAATACGAAATATAAAATAAATGTATCTGTCTTTAAACATGCGTTTAAAATTATTGTATAGTTGTCATTCATAATGTTTGATTGATGCCGTACATTCACGACCTACCGAAATTCTAACTCAGTAGCTCCAAACAAACATACTATGCGCTTAGATGGTAAACAAGCGTGTGTATTATAAATTAATCAATCAATTAAATTGTAAAATGTCGAAATGTAGTATATAACATTGGATGAAAAATCTAACTAAAAAGTCAAACACCTGTATTCAAAATTACAATTTTTTTTCTTTTCATTGATGATGTTACAATCACTTACTTATGTATTTTAAGAAAATGCATATGAGTGTAATTAGTAGATACTAAATATTAATTTGTTAATCTTAGTCGATATTAAGCTTCCTCAGAACTACTTCAAATAAAAAAGAAAACATTTTCAATTTCAAAGTAAAAAAAAAGAAATTACTTCCTTTATGGCAGTTCCTAATATTGTAACAGCAGTCGCAATTAGAAATAGGTTAGCCGATATAAATGAGTTTGTAGTCGCAGAATACCAATGTGACTTTGAAAATAGTCACTCGATAACGAATCACGTTTTATATTGAAACAGGTAATGGGTAACAGTATTGACCAGATGTTCGTGTGTGGTGTTCGTTGACTTTCGACCAGAGTATGCTGAGGTAAAAATGGATATTTTGATAAAATTAGAAGCAACTATATAATCAACTGTTATATATGCTTGTTATTAGGGTTACTGTAACCATGCGCACACCACATATACCGATTTTACGTAGTTTACAATAGGAGTTCAGTAACAACCGTTAATGTAGTATTGTGAGAATAATACGAGATAATAAAACATAGATTGTGATCAACGTTTATTAGTGCTTATTATATTTACTACCTACTACGAACATAACATCAACAGTTATTGTTATTCTCTCTATATAATTACATTATAATAATAATAATGTTGAGTTTCAAACAAAACTCATAATTTCTTTGGAGAGAAGTATATTTTATTACACCTAAGACAAATATTACTCCTATTAAAGAACCTAATTTTTGAATTGAATAGTTCTTTTTGTAATATTTAATATAAGAATGGTTTGTGATTGATCTGAAAGGATAATAAGTAAAAACTATAAACCAAAATCATTAGTTTATGGTATATACTCCACCATCGTGTTGTTAAAGATTGCCTAGAAAGCGAGCGAAATAAGAAAAGGAAACCCCCGATTTAGAACACCTGTTCTTCAAATTATGAGAGCATAGAAATTCTGTTGGTTTGAACATGTGATAAGATTTGAGAACTATTGAATAATAAAACGAGTACTATGACTATCAGTACGACTTTCCCGTAGGTATTACGATAAGGAGAAAAAGAGAAAGACAGCGGACAAAATAGTCTGAAGCAGTAAAAAAACTTGATGTCAAATCATATTGTATGAATAGTATGAGCCTGCTAAGCTCACTGTTGGATTTGGTTTACCCATGTGCTTCTTGAACGCGAGAGAGAATGTTTTACAAATATTGTGCGTGATAAATAATATACAATATGATGCCATTTGCATATATGTTGTTTCTTTTACTCCATTGATCTCTAGGACAGTGCAAATTTTCGTTTCACAATATTAATTAAATTACGATTAGGTTTTCTTGATGGACATTAAAAACACAAAAAATATTTAGCTTTAATCTCATATGTAAATAAACCTGCTAAGACAAAGTGTGATAAAATTTTAGGAATTGAAATGAGTAATTAATTTATTTGCTGTCACAACTGCATTATGTCAAAATTCAAGGTAATACATGCAAGCAAGTTTCTTGGCCTTTAAATTATTATTTTAGGTTAGCAATTTGTCAAATATCAAAAATAAAATAACCACGCTGTAATAAAAGATATAAGAATCCCATTTGAAATTTTATGACTAATGTAAAATATACTACAATTTAAATGTGTGCCTACAATATTCAGACTGGTATCTGGAAGGATTTGTTCATTCTGACATTAGGGAGTGTACTTTTAATACATAAATAATTAATGGCATGATATACTTTACTTTATATAGTGTGCAAGATGTAATATATTTCCTTTGAAACCGAAAATATCTTTGCTACAGCTTATTGGTAGTAATGGAAAAATCGCAAGGTGTTTAGAAGCGAAACTTGAGTACAGACAATGAATGTATGCATACACACATACACTTATACATCTGCCACCGTGTCATGTGTCATCTGCAAAGAAACCAATATTCTATTTATAAAATCCTGATTATTAATTTCGCGTTTTCAATATTTATATATCTTCGAACAGAAATCAGATAATTTTCAATTATAGGACGTAACTAAATGTACTTTCTTTCAATTATAACGCAAACTAAATCTTAATCAACCCGCATTATAGACAATTTGCGTCGCTATTACAGAAACATTTCGTAATTCCACCGCTACATATATGTATGTGTAGTAAAATAAGATTTATTTAAAATACAAAATCACGAGGTCACGTAAACATGGGCGGCACTGGAGAACCTGAATTAATTTGTTCTGTGACTTCCGTGTGTTTGTTCTTAATTTCTCCAGTAGATATGTTCACCTTTATGCATTTTTCACAAACCTAAGATTCAAGTATAGTTAATAAAATCGTAACCCACTTATCTGTATTAATAAATAATTGTTGTATGGACAAGAAGACAAAAACACTCGTTACATCACCGGATTTAACTAAAAAACATCATAAATCCTATAAATTTCTCAAAAAAAAAACGGTGATATGCGTGTAAAAAATAAGAATCCATTTATTCGACAACCTTGAGTTTTTTTTTTATTTATATTTTAAATTATAATTTTTACGGTCCCTATGTTTATGACAAACATAACTGTTAACTACACAAGGTGACTACAAAAACAGCCAATCAATTAAAAAAATAACCAATGTCATGGGCAATACTGGCGACACTACAAAAAAAAAGACATTTCTGCAAAAAATTAATCTGAAAAAAACAAGTCTGATTTAATACACATGCCTGTAATATGTGCCTAATTATCATACCTACCTTACATATGTACGTATAGGAGCAATCTAAAATCTATTACATAAGCATGAATTTTGAGTTTAAGGTTCTATACATCGTTGTAATTTTAATTAAATACCTCTCAAGAGAGGTGTAAAGTGCATAATTTTAACATGTATACGTAGATATAATGGTTATAGTGGCATAAGCCATCGAAGTCGGAATTTGCATAGGTTTGGTTTTTTCGTTTATGTAGCTTTTATTGATATTACAAGTGAAACCAAACTAATACAGGAGACGCCCTTTAACATCGTAATAAATGACAACATAAACTCATTAGAAAGCAAGAAACGAATTTCCCAGACCCCTCCACACAAATTGTAGAATATGCGAACGATCTTCATAACAAGAGATAGAAGAAGGTTGGAAGGACAACTTTCCTGATCAGATTGAGAAGCAAATATTAGAGGACATCTGACAAATCAACGGGAAAACAAAGTACATGAGCAGCCCACTGAAAACCTGCCACATAATAAGTATAAAAATTCAAATCAAAACACTCAAAAGAGTGCATAGCTTCAATTACTTAGAGATAAAACATTGAATGAAAAGAATGGGAGAAAGCAGGAGGAAATAATAAATACAAAGCAAGTAGGAAACAAAGCTTATTGAAAGTACCAGAGAAGGAAAAACAGATGGGCAGGAAAACTAGGATTCTGCTGCTGCGAAAATAATGTGTCTTACTAATAAACGGTAGAAAATGAGTTTCTTTGAATAAGACGTGCTAAGAAGAGGGAGGCGGCGAATCAATAAAAAAGGTAACAACATAGGAATATTTTAATGTTTTGTAAGTATTGTGCATGTGAAGAATACATATACAATGTGATGCCATTTCATTAAGTATGTGCTGTTTCCATTAATCTCTAGGACATTGACAGGTAGCAGAAGTATCCGACGCAATTCACAATATTTAGTCGTTTTGAATTATTTTTTGTTTGACAGTATTAATTAAATTAAGATTTTGTTTCCTTTGTGGATGTTACTGATATTTCTAATTTAATTTTTACATAAATGGGACTTTTAGATGTTAAAATTAATTCAATGATTTTGTGACCATGAAACACAAAAAATATTTAACTAAATCCCATATGTAAATGAGCTTGTTAGACGAGTGTGATAAAATTTTAAAAATTGAAATGAGTAATTAATTTATTTGCTGTCGCAACTGCATTATGCCAATTTTCAAGGTAATACAAGCAAGCAAGTTTTTTAGTCTATATAATAGTATTTAGCTACCAATTGGTCAAATATAAAGAAATCTTAGAAACAGCATGATCATGCGATATTAAAAGATCCCATTTGAAATTTTATATCTAATTGAAAATATACTACATACAATTTAAATGTGTACCTATAATATTGAGCCTTGTACCTGGAGGAATTTGTTCAGCCTGACACTAGGGAGTGCACTTTAACACACAATAATATCTAGTAAAGGCATATGAATGTATATACATACATAAATCATCTAACAGCAGACCGAAGATGAATTAACTAGATCAGACATATGCGAGTAGATGATAGGAATAGAAAACTGGAGAGCGATACTGAAAAGTAAAAGAAAATGGAATATACTGTCCACCACCATCAGAAAACATATGAACTAGCCTAATAGTAAGACCATATAACAATAAGTCACGAAATGGAATAATTCACCGCAAAACCAGTGCCAGAAGATATTGAACGGAGCAGCATAACTAAATATTATATATAAAATTAAAGAACAAGAGTAGATATGGATATTCTTTCGCCCAACGGCCAATCTCGTATAACATTATATTTTTCGAATGGTATGTATCTAGAAAGCGGATATAGACCAAAATCACCATCTATATGAACGTCTTAAGTCTTTTATTTAACCTCATCAACATGGTTTTGTTCGTGGGCGCTCAACAGTTAGTAATCTTGTCAGTATCTCGCAATTCATTTGTAGGGAGTTGGATAGGTAAGGTCAGGTTGACGTGGTGTATACGGATTTTAATAGCGCTTTTGATAGCATTAACCATCGAATTTTACTTAGAAATTATGCTACTTTGGCCTTACTACTTTCTTGCTGCAATTAATAGAATCCTATTTGACTAATAGATCTGACTATGTACATTATAATGGTTTCAAGTCGTATGAATTCGTTCCATTTTCAGGTATTCCGCAAGAATCTAATTTGGGACCTTTTCCTTTTATTTTATATATTAATGATTTATTGCAAAATCTCTCTTGTCCAGTTCTGGCTTATGCTGACGACATTAAAATTTATACTTCAATTGTTAACTTAGATGACGTTCTAAACTTACAAAATAATATCGATTATATGGTTGAATGGTGTACTCAGCACAATTTAAAATTAAATATTAGTAAATGCTGCTTTGTCTCGTACACTCGAAAGATTAACCCAAATGCTGCCGCCTACTTGTTAAGTCATGCTGTGTTGCAGAAAGTTGACTCAGTACAAGATCTTGGGGTACTTTTTGACCATACCATGAGCTTTGCCTCACACACAACTAATCTTTGCTTGTCAGCATCGAAAACGTTAGGATTTCTCATCAGTTCCTGCAAATCTTTCCGGAGTAGTCAACTTTTGAGAATATTATACTTTAGTTTCGTTGTAAGCAAGTTGGGGTATGCCTCCCCCCACTATATCTACCTTCAGCTATCACTTGAAAAAATTCAACGTCGTTTTCTTAAGTACCTCTCATTTAAAGAAGATGGTGTTTATCCTCAGCGAGGAATTATTTACACGTCTTTATTAGACAGACATTCCATTCTTTAACTTATCGCCGCGAAAGCCATGGTGCACGTTTTATTTAGGAGTTAGTTTATGGAGTCATCGATAGCCCTTTTCTTGTTGCCTCTTTAGATTCCCGCATACCTAGACTTTCCTCTCGTTCCTCTTCTTCCTTTACTTTACCCTATTCTAGGACCAACTTGTTTTAAGCCTCGCCGCTGGTTACAATGTGCTTCTCGGCTGATCTGCATTATGAAGACATTTTTCACAACAATCTTAATGATTTATAATTTCTATTACTTTAAATTTATTTTTGTATTTTATATTTTTCTATATGTTGTATGTACTAAATATTGTTTGCTTGTAATCAGCAATCTGTTAGACAATAAACGATTATTATTATTATTATGAAAGATGAAGGTCCAAAACAAGGTGGGAAGTCCAAATTGTCGACAGCATTAGGACTATGGGGATTAAGGAATGGAAAGGGAAGGTGAACAACAATATTATTGTCACTAACAATAAGATTAATTATGGTGCCGCGACAGGTTCAAATACTGTATTTATTAAAAAAAGTTGTGAACGTTTGGGCATAATAGGAAGAAATGATTTTTATTTAAATTTGGTCGCCCGTAATTTCTTGAGATATGCCCCCAGAAGTTACCCAGTTACTTGAAAAGCAGTTTTGCGAATTTTTAATTGCCTGTGATTAAATAACTTAACAATAAATTTGATTAGATAATAAATATAATAAAAATAAGTAAGTTTTGTAACTACAACTCTTACCGCTAGACGCGTATTGAAATCGATACCTGCAATAGTGTTCCGTTACAGACAAAATAATAGGTAATATAAATGGTTATATAACGCAAATTTTTCTAACCGGCATTAGAATACAATTGTTGCATGTTTCTACTATTCCAGCCGCTCTGCAATTTACTTACGCCCACATTACGTCTTAACGTCGGTAAGATCGTAATAGCCCGAGGATGACGTTGCACTTCCCTGTTGTCTGGGTGGCTCTTATTGTTGCCTTCATAAAAATGATTCAATTATAGAGCTTAACTTTTTATGTAGCTATAATATAATGTTTAATTATACAGACTCAAAGACGCCAAATAAAATCTAACGTCATGATCTTAGTTGTAACACTTTCAAAATGGTTTATTAATTTTGGCGGCTGTATAATGGATGTACAGTTTGAACGTTTGAAGAGAAATGCATTGTTGCGCATTGTTGTATTCCACTTCGATTGTGTGTACCTTTCTGCGAAACTTAATTATTCTGTAATAATCAGGCGCTAGAATTATAGATGGATAGTTGAAATTAGTGTAAAAACACACATAAGTTAATATTCATCGCCTTTTTTTTTTGTTTAAAGAAAAATTTGCTGGGCAGATAGGTACCTTTTATGTGGTTTACGAAATATAGCACAAAAGTTTTATGTAGCATTAATTGTAAGTTAGAGCACGTTTTCGCATTATTGGATCTGAACACAATTCGCTCAAAACGTCTCAAATATACCTAACTACATATTTCATCAAGTTGAGTTCCATAATATAATAATTTGTATCTCTGTGGTTTTCTATGACTATATTGTAATACTCCCAATTTCAAGAAAGTTTAGTAGATACTATAAAATTCCATTTGTAGTGTATTGTAATGTTTCATATTACATTTGACTTGCACCAGTAATTTCAGATGACGGAACTTTGGGTGTGTCTCTAAGTCTGTACCGTGAGTCTATACGTATTCCTCTCCGAACACCGGCCGTAGCAATATGTGATAACTGTAGTATATAGGAACTTACAATTAGAGAAATGCTCATCGTCTCGTTATCTGATAATGTACCGGTATATACTTTCCTAAGTTCCGCAAATATAGTTATCTAAAGGCACGGTTGTTCGCTGGCGTACAGTACTGCAGATACGCATTACAATAAAAACCGAATTTCGTATTTTGAACGAATAGCGAAGATAGTGATAGATTTCCCGATATTTCTTCGAGTTTTTCTCACTCTATTGAACACTCCCTTTTGCTATCGCCCATCTGCCAGTACAAAAAAATTCAACTGTAGATATCAAATAATTCTTTTCTTTATTTACGTGTTAGAACTCCATCTAAGAATGACCACACATTTATTTGAAAATTTCAGTTTTAAGGTTTAAATAAACATTTATAAAACTGACCGTTTGGACATGACTTTTTAAAAACCTTAACCATGCTCCTACTTCAATGTCTATACTTTTATTTGATTATACTGTACTGAATTCTTAGATAAACCTAAAATATTGCCTAAACATAACAGCAAAATTAAGAAACAAATATTTCGCAAGCACTATTACTAAATTACAGTAACAGACTAATATGTTCAATAGCTCCACTGTAAGATCTTTGCGTGATTCAAATAGATGTTACTGTAATACTATACGTACATACTTAGTGCATAATTTATTAGAATCTGTGCTTATAATTTATTTCACGTGGAGATAACATACGTCATAACGGTTGTACTTCCCTGGCGAATAAATCCGGTTCAATTTGAAATATTGGTAGTGCTAACTAGACTATTTAAAAAAGTGGAAACAGAATCTGGACACAGTTTAATCCCCATAAAGGTTTTTAAAGCAAAATAACCTCTATCTCTAGCTACCTATTTATATAACAACAATGAACTATGCATTTACACTGAATTTCCAAGCGGGTATTGGTTAATCAGCATATATACTAATGCCACAATACAAATTATAAGCTTCATTAAAAGTTTATAATTAATTCTTTTAATAATAGATATGAACTGTTTTGAGTTGCAATTTAGGAAAAGCTACAGTATAATTATTTTCTGCCGGCGGATGCGCGATAGCAGGAGGGCATGCTCAATGAAATGAGACACACCCGAAGGAATATGGAGAAAGGTTATAACTCGCCCGTGAGAACATAGAATCCCCACTATCTTCATACAAAATACGCCAACAGGTAATAATTCTACTGTAGTAAGCTTTTTCTGTTTTATCACTTTTCCGTGTGTAAAATAGGGGAAACTAAATTATCTGCCGAGTATGTGTCCAAGTTGGTCCGTCGTCTCCTATTCTCCATGAATTTCTGATTTACTAATTCCAAGTTATTTCTTATTCCTCCCAAGTATCGCCTTTTTAAATATTTATACCTTTCCTTTATTTTTTCCGTTGGCATCTTCTTTTTAACGTGAAATTTATTTTCAATGTGGTTAAACTCGCTGGTTGGCGCTTCTACTTTTTCGCCTGTTCCTTCCTGGAATCATCCTCGAATTACATTTAGGTCTAAATATTTTAGTTTATTGGCTAATTTTAGTTTTTTAGGTTGCTTACAGTCATTTGTTTTGTTTATATAATTACCGCTATGTCTATTGTTTCTTGATTGCCGTTTATATTTTCCAATATCGTGGGTTATATCAGCAGAGTTGATACACGTGACTTGAATGCTTGATTATCACGGATTATCGGGTCCCTACTTTGGTTTCTTTGTAAGGGCTTTAACTTACGATTATACATCTTTCTTTTTCTCTAAAGTTCGCCTTATGTCGTTTTGTTTAATTACTTAAAAAACTGTTTATTGCTTCTTCTGTTTTTTGCATTGCTACAATAAAGACATTATTATTATAATTATATAACGTCCCTCTATTAGATTCAAAACTAAATTGAATAAGTATATACATATTTATCTGTCTAGTGAAAAGTATACGTTTTATTATTAGTGTTCTTGCTAGTATTCCTGCACGTTTTCCGCATTCATATGAATAGGATAATACGTATCTCTGTAGTTATCTACAGTTTTCTCTGTTTGTGTGTGGGTGTGATCAGCACAAAAGTAACACTTTGTTATAGAGGCCATTTTTGTTTTAATAATGAATACTTAAACTCTAGAACAGTTCAAGAGGTGTCAAGTTAGAGCGGTAATATATATTATTCAAATAAATATAATTACATAGAAGCAATGCAAATATTATGTCGGTATAGTTATGCAAAGCTTATTAAATAAATTGCATCAAAACTAATAACAGCAAAAATACATTAAAATTATAATTAATTAAACATATTTAATCTTAAATATTTTACTGCGGTATATGCTTTAGTTCGTTACTAATTGTAAGTAAGCACGCACATTAACATCCTGTACACAAAAAAGAAACAGGGCATAGCGCTGAGAATTTAACAAACTATCATAAGCTCGCTGCTCTTAGCTTAAAGTGGGATAAGCTGCAGCTATTAATATTATAGTAGTTTAATTACATACAGTAGAAATCGCTCTGCGTTTGCAATAATTTTTGTATCTCCTTTAGCTTAAAATAGGTATTCAAATGAATCGTCTCGAACGGTGATTAAGTGGTTTTAGAAAGTATAACACCACGTATGCGTGTTTGCATTGCACAACTTTTTCTAGTGAGGATCTCTTAATAATCCCGCATTTCCAAACCCAAGCGGATTGTGTATAATAATAAGCATCAAATTTCCTATACGACCCTGCAATATGTTTTTTTTTTTTAATATAAAGCTTCACATAATCAAGTACGTAGCTACACAAAGCGTTCGTTACGGGCCATAACTTTGTGTTCATATCGTCCTGATTATTACGGGGGCTTCAAATATCAGCGACTCCGGGTCCCGGGGGACTAGCTATATCACATCTAATACACACTTCTGCAATTTACTATTATGGCAGCAAGCCCTATATAAAGAAGGAGTTGATCGAAAACCCTTATTAATACTGTAAAACGCGTCAAGTGAGGTGTAATCTGCAAATTACGCGAATCGTATGATAAGGAACATATTTATTAGAATTGTTAGGTAGTTAACAATAGGAAAAAAATGCATATTGTGGATATGGGAGTGTATAGCGGATTAGTGAAATCGTAAATAAATAATCAGGAAGTATTTGCTTAATTATAATTAATATTTAAAAGTTGGACGGTATGCAATTATCAAAACGGCAAATAAACTTTAGAGAAGTGAATTAACGCACAGGAAAAGTAAATTTTAGTGGCAAATGAAATGGCTGTATTCTAGGAAGTAATGTTAACATCTAATATTAATGGTTAGTATATATTTTGGTAAAAATTCCTCTTATCTTTTCGAAACGAAATCATGCAGTTTTGATACCGATACTCTACTCAACCAACACAAAACAGTTGGATTCACGTTTAAAATTAGTTTACACTCAGTATAATGAAAGTATAAATATAGAATAATTCTTATTTGATAAACTCTGCTTCAACATTTTCTTCCGCTGATATTTTTTATTTTACTATACATATCTGTCCCACCGAACTTGCTCATTGGAACTCTTCGGATTTTTAATGGTAATCTATTTAATAAATTGCGAAGTGTAATGATCTATAATAGTATACTTAAGCATAGTAAATTAAACGGCTAAAATTTAGCCGTTCACTTGTGGTTTCTCTACTTCTTCATTCTTTGTAGCAACGTTTCGATAATACTTTAGATAATCTTTATCAAGCTACACTTTTTAAGTTAAAATTATTGACACTAAATAGGTATTAAATTAAAGGTGTGTTGAGCACTGTGAGTTGTAACCAATTAATACATTAAATGAACAGGGACGTTTTACCAATTAGTCTAACTAGGCTGAAGCCTCAGGCGGCAAATTTTCAAGGGGCTCCGCGAAATTCAATAGGCGCCGCCGAAAATGGCTACAGAATGTAATTTGTCACCTTGCGATTTTTTCTTTTAGTCCAACTAGGGACGCTAGTTGATTGTTAGGCGCCATGAAATCTTAAGACGTCATTGGAAATGAAGAAAATTATGACAAACGAAACTTTATCAAAGTTTACTTTTAAATTTCTCCTATTTCTTACAAGACTTTTCAAAACCGTGTTATTTACGTTCTGTTAATCTCTCATAATTTTAAAATTTATTTGTTTAACGTAATATTGTACAACTTTATTTTTATGCTTGAAAGTTATTCCTTGCATGCATGTTATTGTTACGATTTACAATCGAATATATCTAAATAATAGCATTATTACAACGGGTTTTGGTCGTGAAAACTGAAACTAATAATAATAAGTAGTACCTGCCAGATTTATTTGCAAATAGTTTTTTTTATATATTATTTGTATTTCTATGGAATATTTTAATTCTCATTTTAATAAATATAAACCAATATCAATCGTTAATTCAAGTATTTTCTGTACCCGTTATAATAAATGATTATTCAACGTTAATGGGATTCTTATAGGTAAACTCGTCTGAACTACGGACGTATGCACCTACATATATAGAAATGCAAATACAAAATCTCTTTTTCTTCGCCCTTGCAAACATAGTTTACTCCAGTCTTTAGTAGAACTTCGAACTCATTTTGTAGGTTTAAATGATTTTGCTTGTTAAATGATAAGGCCGGCCAATCTGTAGCGTACTGTTTATTCATATGCCATGCTTAATTTAATTATATTATTCGGCAACAAAATTGGGGTCATACAGAAGTACATAACACAATTGGCATGGTGAAATAATTATATTTATTAGCATGTTATCTCATAATCAAGATAGTTTATATGGCACAAGCTAAATGTATGTATAAGCTTAAATAAGCGCACCGTGCATACATATGTGTGAAAGAAGTTCGCAAGTTACGGTGCCTGAGCACAGGTGTCCGTCTGGGGAGGGAAAAGGGAAGGTGTTACATTTATCACAGAACTTACAAGACAGACCTGAAATGAAATATTATAAACACTCATCCTTAAGGGCCGCAAAAACAGTTTGTGATTATAGGCGTTCAAATGGAGAGTTATGGTTCTGACGATTTTTCCGGCAAGGCAATATTTAGCAATACAAAGCAATATGTATGTATATGGAACAACTGCTTGTTCATTAGTTTCCAAGTCATAGGAAGTCATATGAGTCAATATGCATCAATTAGGCAATTTGTTTTTACACAATCACTGCAGTTTATTTGAATCCTTCCTATGGACGAAATCTATACTACCATTGCGCCTGGTGTTTATTATAGTGCATAAAAATAAAACGAAAACATCGAAGAAATAAATAATAATATAAGCAAACAATGTCAAGGAAATTGCATGAAGCTATAAGCAAATAACTGCCGAATTCTTCCATTTTTAGCTTTTGTATATACACTAGCAGCAGCACTAGCACACGTTACATCCATATGGGAAACATTGAAGCAAACTGCAATGACGTGTAAAAACATATCGCCTAATTGATGATATGATTTAACAACTAATGAGCAGCAGTTGTCCTATATTATATAGTACTGCTCTGTGTTGCTAGATATTGTCGTTTTTTTATTTTTTAGATAGATCGTGTAAGAGCACCTTTTGTATTGGCGTAATAGATTTTATGGCGTTATTTTAGGCAAGTTAACTCCTATTCGGAATTTTACGAAGAACAGTAACTAGCATTGGGTTCCCAATGACCAGCTGCCACACTATTAGAAAACGAAGGAAGACTATTTGATTTATTGCTTTCTAACGTAAATAAAACCTCAATGAAAACTACAACTGTTTGACGTAGGTATTTAAAAAATACTGGAACGGTATTCCTATAAATACCGTACGCAACGAATTCTAAGATTATGGAACCGCCACCGCACGAATGTTTGTCATTTTTGCCGGGATAAATCCCGATGTGTGCACATCTACAGTGACCATATTTTAGTGGCTTAAAATTACGTCCCGAAATGAATCGGGGATGTAAATCACTGGTATGTGCACTGAGAAGAAAAGATAAGAAATATTTCTTTGCCACTATTTAAAAGAAAAATTTCTCACAATTAAAGTATATTTCTTTCATTGAAATTATATTATTTTCAGTATAAGTAATATGTATGAAAGAAATTGTTCTTTTAAATATTGGCAAAGAAATATTTTCTTGTTCTAAAGAAACTTTTTTCGTAGTGTGGATCCACCTTAGGGTATAAATACATATGTGATGCATTCAGTGTCAATTTATTGACATTTTTCATCAAATATTTCACCAACTCTTCTTTTTTCCGAACTGGTTATTGAAATACAAAATGCTAATTGAACTTATTTTTACTGTGGACACCGAGATTTTATCTTTTTATGATTTATTTTCTTAATGAGCTGTAGCTCTTTGATATGCTTTCATTATTTTTATTTTATTACACCTTAGCAATTTTTTTTATGTCATAAAATGTAGGTATGTTAATTGAAATGAATTTTTAGTTGTAAATGCAATGTTTGTGTCCATGCATATGCACCATAAAAATGTACTTAGGTTGTTATAATGTCCAATTTGCATATAAGTACTAAGTCATATTATGACGTATGACATGTGTGCATGTTTTGTGTATGTGTGTGTATATAAACATGACACATATACACATATTATGTATATACAACGTACGCAAACGACTACATGGATACATGCAGGCTTGTACAGCATTTAAGCACAAATCGTTAGTAAATCACTTGGCGTTTGTTTAATTCATCGCGTATCCTGTTACCGTGTTACTTAATGTACCCACCGTAATCTACTGTCTCCAAGATAATGGTTTATAATGGCACTTTTACATGTATCTAGATTGGTATCGCATTAAGCACTAAACGCACGGAGCACTTATTGCCGGGCAACTTGCATGAGTCAAAATTATTCTTTATAAACACGTGCAAAAGGCAATAACTTATATGTGCGTAAGAATGGGACATTTTATCGTTGACATTAGCAAACAATCTCTTACGTGTATATTATTTATTAATATAATATATATGTCTCCTTTTAGGTGCGGTTCTTGTACAAGGCGAAGTATCAAGTGCCTCCCTTGTGGCGGCGAGCGCGCAGCCTTCCGCCCCAAGTAGTCCCCAGTCAAGTATGCTTTTGCTCCAGACTCAGGTGAGCTTCCTAGTATTTCTATATCTTTCATTCATTTCTCTATTCTTTTAAAATAAAGTTATTTTGCATTTCTGTAACAAACTATTACTACTATAATACTGTTATTCTCTTTGTTGTAAAATAACCTATCCTAGGATTTCCCACTTTTTCTGTTTCTTTTAATTTATCATTTTACTTATGTTTTTCACATTTTTCCTTATATATTCAATTCGATGATTTTCTTGTTCCTCTTTTTGTTTTGCAATTACCTTTCGTTTCTCATCAGTGAACGAGAGGCTACAACAAACATACATTCTTCGCTAAATGAACCTTTAAATAAAAAATTAAACATTCCTCCACTCTGTTGTCACCAGGGATGTGAATTGATGGAGCCCACTTCGAACACTCGGCGTTCGAAATTTTATTGCTCGAAGTGTCCCCTCATACAGTCTCTCGCGTTCCCACCAATTTGTCGATGTGACTACTGGTGGGGACACGAGAGACTGTATGAACGAACACTCCGAGCAATAAAATTTCCAACGCTGTGTATTCGAAGTGGGCTCAATTCACATCCCTGGCTGTAACTTACAATAAATAATAACAACAAAAATAAAAGGCCCGTACTGTGCAGAATATGATTTGGGCCCATCGTTTTATCGTGAAAAACCTTTCTATGTAGTACACCGAAAGCTAATTATGTAGTTTACTGTATGGTCATTTCGTTTTCATAACCTTTTCTAAACTTTTTGATAAGTTTCTGTATCGCCCTTTTAAGTCACTGATAATAGTATATAAGCACATAGGTACATGAGCTTTTGTATCGCAAAAAATACTAACACTATATATCTACTAAAGAATATATTGCGTTATAAAACAATAAGTTCGGTCATTATCTTATTAAAATTATTAGCCGTAGAGTGCGAAGTAAATTAATAGTTGTCGCACACTGCTTACCTATTAAGCTCACCAAAACGTACACTATTTCATTGCAAAGTAGTTCACTAATATCTTGGGTGTGACAAAATTATATCGAAATTATACGGATCAATATTACTTAAAACACTTAAAAAAATTATTGCAATTAGCTTACCAATACTTGATTCATTATCTATTTATTACCTGTGAGCCGCGAATATAGTAAACAAAAGGAAATGCCTATTTAAAATATTTTATAGAAAAAAAATTACTTTCCTTTAAGTAAAAATAAATTTACCCCAGTAAGCTGGAAAAATAGTTTGAACGTACTAACCTGTGTGTTTTCCATGAAAATTAATTTACAAAACTACAAAAAAAAAGAATAATACATTGTAAGCTCATGTAACATACGTAAGTAGACTAGTGGAAAAAGAAAAGCGGACATCTAACACGAGAATCTGATGGCACAGACAAGCCTCGCTGTTATTCGCATATTGTCATTCGAAGCGAGCACGTCGCACGAAGCGATATAGTTGTGTATATACGCAAATGAGGGCCATACAATTTATAAAAGAGTTTTACCTGCATCGAAATGCAGGGTTGGTACTTCTCTTTATTACCTGAATTTGTATGTATTAATAGAAATGCATTTCCGTATAGAGCTGCTAAGATACGGCACAACCATGACAAAATAACGCATTTTACTGAAAAGTCAATCATTATAGAATGAAGTTATAAAGTTTCATGAAAAAATGTGTGCCTAAATGTTTGTGTATACAAGTTTATTTGTTTCAAGTCTAGTGCGTGTTTTTAAATTTGGTTCTTTGTTAAAAACTGATATACGTATTGTTAACATCAAATTTGTGATTTTATGTTATTTCGTATTTTTTACGATTGTAAGATTTTTTTTATATACAAATGTACCAATAATAGTGTTTATAAACACAAACACACTTCTAAAAATAAATTTTCTACATAATTTTTTTGAGGTGTGATAGGTTTACCAATTTCTAGCATCATAGTACACATAGCACATTATTTTAGAATACATAGAAGAAGAAATCTTAAATAAAATAGACTTTAGTATTTCTTTTTCAAAAGGTATGTAGGTGACTGTAGAACGGTATTAAAAGGGTAAATAAAGCAAAACGTCAAAATACTACGGTATCTTATGCCGGATTTCAAATTCAAAATGGATACGTAAGATATGTTGCCAACCTGTACTGTTTAACTCCCTAACGTCAATTATTTGCTGTTATTATTTTCGACAAAATTAAGATTTGTCGACCCAAAAACTATTGTGGTATACACGGTCAGAAACTCTTTTGCGGGTATTCGCACTTATGGGGCACAAAGTGTGCTCATATTCGTAAAACTACTACTTGCTGTTGATACAAATTACTATTACCGGGCATTATATATTTTTTTTTTTTCATTTCACATTTACTTCCAATGTGAAATATATATATAATTTCTTTTAATTTAGTTAAAAAAACAACACATTTACCAGCATTATTATTTCTGGTTTAATTGTTATTATCGCAAAATCATCAATCACTTTGATATAGACAAGCCTGAGTCGAGCGATATTTACCGAGTGATCTGTGACCTACCGATTGTCACGTTGTTGAGAATTTCTTTTTTAAATAATAATAATTTATAATATTTTTTTAAATAGTTCAAAATATTTTCGCAGCCAAACAAAAATCTAATACAAATGTTGTGCGTTAGGTCATTTACTAAATAACTATTGCTTAACATGTGTTATTTTGTCTGGCTGTGCCATATCATAGCAACTCTATACAAAATTTTATTATATATATATTATAATAAAAACATTATAATACATTTAAATTCAGAAGTAACAAAGATCGACATGCAGGCAAAATTCTTTTTTAAATTTTATTGCCCTCATTTGCATATACATAGACAAACTACATATATCGCCCCGTGCGACGTGCTCTCATCGAACGACAATATACGAAACAGCAAAGAGCTCCGACTTCAAAAATATTCTTCTAAAGCAAGACCTGTCTGGGTTATGCGATTCCCGTACTTAGGTGTCCGGACTTCTTTTTCCACTAGTCTACGTTCTATGCATCAACTATGCAAGATTTAGGCGCAGCTCTTGGCTTTGAAATAAACTTGGAATATTTTATTTAGGGATATAAATATTATTTTGATGTAGATGATTCGAGTTTTTGTGAAATTAGATAAATATACAACAGAAATATATATTTATAGTTATGTAATCGGTGATACCTAACAAAAAGGAATGTATTTTTACTAGTGATGTAAGATTTCGTTACTTTCGATACTTTCGTTACTCTCGGTACTTTCGTTACTCTGTTACTTTGTGTCTGTTTATTATAATTTACTTTAACAGTGTTGAGGAATATCTATATCTACCTGTAATATATTCAAAATACGGAGCACTGTTGTTACAATACAATAGCCAGCAATCTTGTAAACCTTTAGGTACCTACAGATGGAGAGAAACCAATAATAATTCAGATAGTGTTTTGTTTAGACCGTTGTGATGAAAGCCGCTGCAAAATAAATAAGAGACTCTCTATTAAAAAAAAAAAAAAAACAATATAATCGAACAACAAATTTTTATTTCAAGATTTTATCATGATCTTTATGCGTACATATCCATATATCACTTATATTGGAGGCATTATTTGTATATTTAACGGGATTTATGTATTCGAGAGTTAAAATACTGAGAAAAAAACATTAAATTTCGGTTCTTCTTTGCTTTCGTTAGTTTCGTTACTTTTGACACTTTTGTTATTTTCGTTACTTTCGATACTTTCGACACTTTCGTTACTTTAGTACCAAATACTTTTGTCCGCTTGTAATCGTTACTTCGGATTCCGGAGAGTAACGAATACTAAGTAACGGATACTCATTTTATTTAAATCTCTATATACAAATATAAATAAAACAAAAACCAATACATAAAATAAAACCTCTACACACAGAAAAGATAAAAAAAGTTATAAACTGCCAGTTGCAAAATACAAACAGGGTACTAAAACTTTTGTAACTATTTATATAATTTGAAATAAAGAATAAGGAATTTTATCGATAAATAAAGAATAAACCCTGTTTCAAAAGAAGTATACTTAATTAAAGTTATTTATAAACGAAATTACTTCTAGTTGAAGTTATTTATGAATAATTTAGTTAGGAATCCGGATTCGCTACTGGAAACTTTAATCTTGAGCTAGTGCCTACATCTAGACTCTGCATCTAACATTACTGTCTTACCACCATTCGGCAATGTATATACAACAAGTTAATTACCTCTTATAAAAGTGCATATTCTCTTATTTGATGAAAAAATAATTTAATTTAATCTTTTCAACACGTTTTTCGCAAGTCTTGAGCAATTTTCCCTACCTATAATTCTTTGTCTCGTACAAAATGGAAAATTACCAATTTAGTATGTCATCTAAGAAGTATTCATTCAAGTATTCTAATAGGTGACACTCCTCGCTTATGTTGCATTCAAGCTCCAATTGTGAAGTTATCATCAAAACCCAAATTGAATCAGACGTAACACTAGAAACCAGTTGTGTAACAGAATTAATCTTTCGCAGACCTGCAATTTCTCTGATTTCCTTTTCGACATCGCAAATTACGCAAGCCATGTTAGTTCGAAGTTCGGCTTTGGCTCCATTTTTTTAAGAGTATTTCAAGGCAGATGTGGGCTGATATAAATATAAACAATAAGTTAAGTAAATGATAATGACTTTCCGAAACCATAAACCTGACTACCTTTACGATAAGTAAATAGTATTATATTTAATTATAACTAATGCCAGATATGTATATTTAGTTATTACAGGTATCACTCTAAATGCTACTAATATTCAGTTATAATTGAGTAGATGCATAGGAATAAATCTAACGTTTTTTTTAGGAATGTAAGTATATAAATGTTTTCTACTCGTTTCGTATATTCTACAGCATTTAATATGATTGGATGCAATCTCCCAATATTAATGAGTAAAGCTATCTTACACTAAAAAAAAGTAGGTGTTTACAACTAAAAGATACTTACATAGTAAAGCTTGCAAAAACTAAAGCTATTTGTAGTTTCACACACATCAAATTGAAAAAGTACAAAACGAACCGAAATACAATCAGCAATTGTTTTGAACCACGTGTACGGAATTTACTTTGGCATTGCATTATACAGGGTGGCCACTTTGTAATAGGGACACTATTGCTATCTGCTATCTTGGAAAATGTCAGAGATACGGAGTCGGTTAAATAGGGAAAAAGTTGTGTATTTGAGACAAAAATAAAGTGCATAAAGCAAATTAAATACATTCCGAATGGTTTCGGAGATATACGAAAAAAACCGAAAAATCCGTTTTTCTTTCTTTTGTTGTAGCGCCTTCAGTTTCAAAGATAGCAAAAAAATTTATGAAGGTATTTTATTATAAATGATGTTAGCTATAAGGTTCTGGTATTATATTGAGACCGCAACGTTTCGGTTTAGCAGCAGTACCACCAACTTTTTTTTTAAATACGGGCCTGTACATTTTTTGTTCATTTCTTTGTGTCTTTTTCTATTTTAAATACGGTGGATATAATATTTTTTTACTATATTTACGTTAAATGTTTAACCAGTAATTATTATATTACTAATTGTATTGAATACGGCTCTGAATAAAAAACTAAAATAATTAATTTAAAACTACCTTTTATTTGTATAAAGCAGATTCTTTTTCATTTTTATTCAAAGGCATAAGAAAATGCAAAAAGTAGGTAAGCGCAAAACAACGAAATATTTACGTTAATATAAATTTCAAGTATATACAGACAAATAATTAAAACAAAAAAAAACTATAGAAATTAAATTTATAGATCAAAATTGTTGAAAATGTCCGCCATTATTTTCTATGCAATGTTGAGTTCTTAAACATATTTGTTTCGTAGCTCTGGCAATCATCTCCGGTGTAATTTGGCTGCAAGCATTTCGATTCTTTGTCTTACAAGGAGTAGGCAAGAACTGCGAAACACAAAATTAAATGAGTCATATATTATTTGAAAGAGGAAATTAAGTGTATAAAAACTGTAAATGGGTTTGAGTGCATGGGCCTTAATTTTTGAGATATGAAGAATTTTATTTAACAACATTAACGCCTGTAGCTTAAGAAGAATTATATGTACACGACTGATTAGTGTCTGTGTAGCCCAATTAGTTGAGCGCACGAATTACGAATTTTACCAGGAAGTGAAATAGGTTCGAGCCCATCCTAGGGACATTATTTTTCTATTATCAGTATTCATTTTTTTTTATTTTTATTTGTAATATATGTGATTACTAATAATCACAAATAACAAATACAACTTTCACACACAACATTGGAAAAAAAACAATTATAATACAATGCAATAATTATTTATTAATAAATAAAAGAAAGAAAATGATGTACGAAATCGTCGCACAGGTGAACTTTGGAGATGCTTTGGCAGGTGGTACATATAGTGACAAAGTATTTCGGATTAAAAATTATGTTTATAATCAATTTGTTGAAACACGCAGTACAAAACAGCTTGTTACAAGATGGCAATTGCAGATGTGGGTTATGGCTGCCGTTGCCAAATTTTATGAGGATACAGAAAATAATTGCATTTTTCGATTTGTTGCATCTTCCAGGTGGGTGTCAGATTTATGAAAGAATATAAAATTTCAAATCGTCGTGTAGTGCGATATCTATCCGAAAAAGAAATCGCATCACTGATGAAATTATGAATTCCATAAACGTTGCAGCCTCTTGGCCTTTTGTATCATATCATACTAACCGACAATTCTATTCTTATTTTAGTACCTATTTGTGATAAAGTAAGAGTTCACAAATCATCAGTATTTCTTAACATATAGAAACAAAGAAGTAAAGTAACTATGCGATTAATCTTTAACAAGTTTTAAGCACTCTTCTGTGCTGTTTTTTTTTTTTTTTAATTTTAGACAATGTTAAAAAACTATTAATGCTTGTAACTTAAGAAAGAAAGCGTGTATATAGCACGTTAATGGATTTATAACCTGATTAGTATTCGGTTTGTTAAAACCGAAAAGTTTTACATATATCTTTATTATAAAATTTGATAAGCAACAATCATTATTAGCAGACGCGTTTCGTGCATACATATTATTTTCATTACTATTATTTACAAAAAAGAGCTAGAAAACCAAGGAACTATTAACATACAAAATATCTACAAAAGTTCGCGTGTGCGACGATTTCGTACCTCATTTTCTTTCTTTTATTTATTAATAAATAATTATTGCATTGTATTATAATTGTTTTTTTTTTCCAATGTTGTGTGTGAAAGTTGTATATGTTATTAGTGATTATTAGTAATCACATGTATTACGAATAAAAATTTAAAAAAATGAATACTGATAATAGAAAAATAATGTCCCTAGATGGGCTCGAACCTATTCCACTTCCTGGTAAAATTCGTAATTCGTGCGCTCAACTAATTGGGCTACACAGACACTAATCAGTCGTGTACATATAATTGTTCTTAAGCTACAGGCATTAATGTTTTTAAATAAAATTCTTCATATCTCAAAAATTAAGGCCCATGCACTCAAACCCGTTTACAGTTTTTCTACTCTTAACTCCCTCTTTCAAATGATATACGACTCATTTAATTTTGTGTTTCGCAGTTCTTGCCTACTCCTTGTTAGTTGATTTACATTCTGTATATTATCGTAATATACTTTATTTTTTAAAGTACCCCATAGGAAATAATCCACTGGATTTAAACAAGGAGAACGAGGTGGCCATTTTACTATTCCATGAGTACCAATCCATCTAGGAAAATTTCTATTTAAAAAATCCCTGACATTCAGGGCATTATGTGGTCCACAACCGTCTTGCATAAAATAGCGTAATTGTTGACGTATTAGCAACGGAATCGTATCAATTATTTCTTCAAGAAGGTCAACGTAATTCCTACTATTTAAATTGCCTTCAACAAATTTTGGGCTCTATTATGTTATTATCTATCAATCCACACCAAACATTTAAAGAAAATCGTACCTGTGGTCGCACTTCTTGCGTTAGGTGTGGGTTGATTTTTGTATAATGATGTTTGTTTTTTCTATTGAAAACCCCACAATTTGTGAACGTGGCTTCATCCGTCCAGAGCATGTTCTTATAAAAAAAAGTGATTTTCATGAAATTTCTGACGAAACCAGTTGCAAAACACTAGTCTTCGTTCTCTATCTCCAGGGTTTAAGCTTTGCACAATTTGGAATTTACAATCATGATAGTTGTGTTTTTTCAGAATTTTTTTAACCGCGGATGGTGATATGCCACACTCTTCCGCTATATTCCTGGACGAACTTTCCGGATTTAAATGTATCAATGCTAATACATTGATTTCATTTATTGTAAACCTTGGATTATATTTACCTGGTATTTTGCTAACATTTCCTGTTTCACATAAATTTCCGGAAACCGAGTAAAATGTTTTCTTGGATGGCAGGTGTCTTTCGGGATATAGCAGAGAGTACTGCTCACCCACTTTCATTACATTGCGATTGTTTTTAATGTACAAATCGTACATATCTTTTTTTTCTTCAAAACTGAAACGCACCATTATGTATGCAATAGTAGCTACAAACAATAACTCAACAATACTTTGACAGGAGATGTAGAACGTCATATGTTTTTGTTAGTGACAGACCGAAGCTAACATTCTAGATTTACAAAAAAAAAGTAAAACCTGGAGAAATATTAACAATGCATAACACTTTTCGGTTGACTTCTTGTTTATCTACGACAATTAAATAATACGTTTATTATTTACATAACCATAGATACATAAACATACTCATTATTCCTTAGTGAATTATGAACTGAAACATTTTTCTGCTGATTTTAGATTACATCTGACATTTAATCTGACATTACATCTGAAATAATTTTTTACCCAAATTAATGTTTTGTTTTTTATTATGGTCGTAGATAAAACGGGTATAATGCTATCCTAATACACTGAGATGTTTATAAACATTTCTTATTTCACTCGTGTTTAACTTTCATTTTCGTGTATTAGGACAGAGCCGTATTCAGTTACAATTAATAATACAATAATTACTGGTTAAACATTTAACGTAAATATAATAAAGAAATATTATATCCACCGTATTTAATATAGAAAAAGACCTCAAGAAATGAAAAAAAAAAGTACACGTCCGTATTTAAAAAAAGGAAGGTGGTGGTAGTGCTGCTAAACCGAAACGTTGCGGTTTCAATATAATATCAGTACCTTATAGCTAACATAGTTCATAATAAAAAACCTCCATAAATTTTTTTGTTATCTTTAAAATTTAAGGCGCCACATCAAAAAAAAGGAAAACGGATTTGTCGCTTTTTTTCGTATATCTCCGGAACCATTCGGAATATATTTAATTTCCTTAATCCATTTTATTCACCTGTAAAATACGCAGCTTTTTTCCTATTTAACCGACTCCGTATCTCTTACATTTCCCGAGATAGCAATAGTGTCCCTATCAAAAAGTGGCCACCCTGTATATATATATATAGCAATCACAAGTAGCATTGTAATTTTTATTTATCTACAGTAAGATAAAGTCAGTTTCGATATTTATACGTATGTTGTAGCTACCTGCGTGATTTTTCAAGATAAATTGCTTAGCAAAATTTAATTAAAGCGTTTGCAATTGATTAGCTTTCAATAAGCTCTTTCTTGTACTTCCAAAGGTATTCAGTTATTAAATAACTTTCACCTGTCAACATTCAACGTTATTGTCAAGTACAAATAACGTTAATTGCCCGCTGTTAAATCCATGTTATTGTACAGACTAATGAAATTTAACAGGAAGATGAAATATGTAAGATAGGATTTATCAATAATTCCGCTGCTTGCTGTAGACACATCATCAAACGCTGTACACGTGAACTAGCGTAAATTGCATATTTCACGTTGGATTGGCATGTCCTCAAAATATAGAAGTTACAGATACTTTACTTCAATTGATGGTACATAATGCACATAAATATATAAAAATAATGCAAGCAAGTCTCTATTAAAAATTATTATGGAGTATTCAAATGTTATATAACTTATGTGACACGAATTATTAGCCTAAAATATAAGCAATGTTTGACGGTTTATTCCTTTGGCTTATATTCGTTGATATTCTTTATTTAAGCAGTGTAGGTGCAAGCCTTAACTGCATTCTTTATACGTAAGATATTTGAAGATTAATATCATTTCACTTTAGTTATAAAAGAACAAAAAACAAAAAGCTCAAATTAATTAATATTACATATGCAGCCACGTGCACTGCATTACTTTTTTCGACTATGACATCCAAAAGTACAATCATACTACACTCATTCAACGATAGAAAGCGCCACTTTACCGAACTGAACTGTCAACGAGTGACTTCCGTTACTTTACTATCCATCAACGGTAAAGTACAATAAGTACATATCGATTTGAACTACCAACGCGTTACTTCCGTTACTTTACCGTACTCTTCCGTAAAGATTTTGTTTTTTTTCTGGATTCGGTTATTAAACTAGCTATTAAGCAATCTGTCATTCAGATACCAGTAATCTGTATTCTGAACACTACAAATGCAAGTAATTTGATTATACTATTAGTGATAATCATGTGCGGTAGTCGAAAAAATGTTGTACACACTACGGCTGGAAAGTGTCTTTATCGAACTCGTTTTGCTGGCCTCGGCTCGCAATCTCCAAACTCGTTCGATAAAACATCACTTTCCTGCCATTTTATAAATAACTATTTCTTGGAGTTATACAATTAATGTAATCCAGTGTACGCATAAATTCTTCGCCGCTGAATAACATTGTAGTAATGGCTGGGGGATACAGCAGCAGAACAATATATTATTCCGAAATTATTTCATGTTTTAACAAGGAAACGAAAAATTATTAATTATTATCCAATTATTAAACAACTACAATTTTTAAAGCAATTTTACTTATGTTTTTTTACTGTTTTTTTTTTTTATTTACCTTGAACCTAAACTATTATTGTTGCGCTTTGTTTTATGATAAATATAGGTATTAAACAAACATTTTATTTTTCTTGGATATCACCTTTTTATTTTGGTCTTTGTCTTATAGGTAAATTTTGAAACGGTAGTAAATGTTGACACGAAGCACCAAAGGAAAAAAGGGTTCTCTAAATCAAAGAAATTAATTTTAAACATATTCTAAAGAAATATTGCTTATATGTATATGTCCGGCTGATAGCTTGCAAACGGCTATACCATTGATAGTTATACTTTTTATAGATTTACGTAAATATTATGAAATGATTATTAATAGGTATAGCGCCGTATTTGCCTAACAATTGATGGTCTAATAATATAAACAATCGACTAATAAATAAATATTATTATAAAAATTTAATAATCACATGAAAATAATGATTTTTCTACATAATAAGTATATCTTCTTTATACCTAGGTAATACAGCCAATACATATACCTAAAGCAGCTGCAATTTACAATTCTATGTTATGACTAATATATATTTAATGCAAAGAAACAGTTTTCGAAGCAGGATATTTACAAAATTCTACTGATATATGTAGATCTAGCTTTAGGTTTTCTAACCTGCAACAAAGCAATACTGTTTCTGACGACTGCTTGGTTGCCTAATAGTATATTAGAAAGCTGCTACAGAATGTAGCAGCTTCTTTCGATATCGATTAGCTGCTACGAACTGTTAACGGTCGTTAGCTGCTACAAAGTAGCAGATTGCTTCGTAGCAACCCATCACTATTGCTTACCCTACTTCACTCTTCTAAGCTCAAAAGTTTATCTGAAAAGCGTTGTAAAGAAAATTGCTACACAACCTTAATTACAACGAGTAAACATATAGATGGCCGCACAAGATACTCATACAAATAACTTGCATTTTTTCATATATTCTTGGTGGAAGTTGGGAATTCATACATCCTTAATACGCACTTTGCAATTCCTTCCTACTGCCAAGGATTTACTTCCGTATGTATAAGAAGTGTAAGCGATCGTCCACAACTACACACTACATTACTCCCAAGCATGGAGTTGAATCTTCGGCCCTGCTTAATGCGATTATCTTTAAAATTTTAGAATTTAAGTTTTGATTGAAAATATTGCTTTGCTACATTTTTAATTCAAACAAATGCTTAATTTATTTAATCAGATAAATACTTCCTTGTGTTGAAATATTTTCCCTTTACTCAATTGACGACAATAGTTTCTTTAAGATATGGTATATTATTGCTTTGAATGAAAGAAGCCTTTTTATCACAATGCTAAAATTTTTAGGACAACAGTAACAATTATTAAAATAGTTCCAAATTAATACTAAAAAATAAAATTAAAGAATTTTTAATAAACACACCAAGAATAATGCCGATTTGCTTTCTAATAAACGATGTACTTATATATCTACTACAATTATATTTCAACTTAAATATGCATTTTTTAAGTAAGTGCATATAGATAAGTATAAATTACTTTTAACAATTTATAAGAATTAAGTATACCTTTCTATATATAGTGAAGTATGTCCAGATATGACATGTCTTTCATCCATCTTTCAATCCCTTAATAATCCTATAGGAGTTTATAATAATCTCAGGATGTTCCTAAATTTTATCGTTGAAAACCGCGAAGGTTCACTTCGCAATTAATTATTTGAAAACAATTTTTATTCTGGCCGATTATCTACTAATTTAATATTTATACAAGCTGAAATAGTCAATTCACTACTGTTAAATGTTTGTCAATATTTCTATCGTAATCTACAATTAGGAGCTTCGTACCCAATCATTTCATAACAGATCATTGGTCTTTTGCTTCATCCCTCTCCATTATGGCGTTATTTAATCTATTCATAAAGTGCCCGCCTGAGTGCATCGCCGCAATTGCTTTTCATTTTTACCCTCTTACATTTTATTTACTATTCTCGATTTCTCGACATAAACAAACAAAATTTAAATTTTGAAACAATCACATAATTTATATCCATCTATAAATCAACCTACCAAGTTTACTTACACGGAGAAAAATGACATTGCAAATCCAACAAAAAAAGTATTGTCCTTACATTGCAATCGGTTCAAAAATAAATTGGTATTGCAGTAAAGTTTTGTAAGTATATTCCAAAACTTTTCTTTTGTTCCACCAACAACACTTTTGTTGGTGTTAAAATATTTTACGGTACAAATAATCGCTTTGGCGATAACATTATAGTTGTAGTTATTCCAGATCTAAAATACAGAACAACGTGTGCGATGAAGTGAAGTAGATGTAAACACAATTTTTCAAACCAGTACAGTCAAGAAATATTTACATTACACACAATTGTAGTTGACGCAACAGGGCGCCTACGTTGTCGATATTACAACTTGTGATTCGGGAAGTCCCGGCATGGACAGTAGTATCACGTGATTTTAACCGCGTGTTTCATTGGTCTTACATAGCCTTGAAGAAACAGACTAGTTACCAGGCGGAGTAGACGACGCCATATATTTTCGGTTGTGACGTTGTGTTAGCTTATTAGTTTTGTGTAAAAGAACGACAGTGTATTAAAATTGAAGAAAACTGGCTCACTTCTGACGTCTACTGACTCTTAGATATTGATAATTTTGTTACAGAGAAGCTAGCTGAATGGAATATTATGCGTACGAAGTACAGATTGCTAATGATGAGTACATTAAACCTTTCGATAAATTACCTAGTGTTTTCCCCTGTTTAAAAGTTGCAAAACGATCTAGAATATACGTTGCCTTGAGACATTTGTAAAATAAGACTTAGATACATTTGAAATTTTAATCTTCATTTTTAGTGTTTCCCAGTTTTAGAATTTATCTTGTTTATTTTTTTTGTTAATTATTAATAAAAAAATGTGTTATCCTATACTGATATTTTACTTAAACCCTCCACAGCTTACATTTAAGACAGCGCCGAATTTGTGTGTGAATCTACTAAAATATTGTTCGCTTTGAACAGAAATTGCGATTACAAAAATCAAAATCAAGTGACAATATAAACGTAGAAAATGATGACGGAAAATCAATTTTTTGTTAAATATCCACAACTTGCTGTTGAAATTTCAAATTGCTTTGGTAGTGATAAACAATTTTTAATACTGTATTTCACACAATTTTGTTGAAAACACCATATTTTTGTGATTCGTTAAACAACAAGCAACTGGTTGATTGTAACTTGTTTTGGGATTATATCCTTCCAAATTTTGTGGCAGTTCTAACAAAGTTTTTCGACAACAAGTTTTAGGTTGTATTGAATAATGGTTGTTGTTGTCATATATTTACCCACAAATTGTTGTTCAATGTGCGTCAATTGGTGCCACCTTAACAATAAATTTTTCTCCGTGTATAAATCAGAAACTGTAATTGACAGCATTTTTACTAATTTGGATTGTTATAATAGTGATTTTGTCGTTTCGGGAGACAGACATACTAGGAAAAATGCAGATGACATTCTAAATTAATTTTAATTAAAAATAAATTAGTGTAATAGGTTGAAGATGATGATTTAAATTAAACCGAAGTTCATATGCCCATTACTATTTTCTATAAACCGGCTGCTCTGTCTGATTGATAAACAGAAAATAAAAGCCCATGAGTTCTACAAAAATTGAAAAATAAACATACAAAAACTTTTGTGATAATTTAAACGGGAGATTGAGGAATCAAAAAGAGCCTTAGATGTTAAATACGTTAATAACTCTTCAAACAAATCAAAAGCAAGATGAAATGTAATCATGGTATACCAACGAAAAGCCAATTGTTTCATATAAAAGATTTTAGCAACGATTGCAACGTTAATAGATAAAATTAAGTACGTCTGCAATCTTTTGCATGGCACGTTACTGATGCGTTTGATGTTGCCTCTATAATAAACCATACCTAATAACACACGATATGTGAGGATAGCACATTCCTGTTTCCATATGTTCATGTTCATAGTGAACATGTGTTTCCAGTAAAGCATGTTTCCTGAAAGATTGAAACACACACTTGTCAAAAAAACTAATATTTCCAACTTCTGTCAAATAACTCTAAGTATCGAGAAGTATTAAAAACCTAAAGCACACTGGAACTACTAACTTTCTGAACAAACACGACATATTAAGGACATTTGGAAGCTCCATTTTTGGCCTGCACCTTTCTCTATGATATATCAATGATCCTGAGATCATTAAAAATCTTATTATTTGCCGATGACACATCCCATGACAGCTAAGATGCGATTAGACCATGTTTAGAGTTTACCGCTCTTATAATTTGTTTATGACGGCACGAAAACAATTATTTATCTTCTATAATATTTTCTTATATGGAATTTGTAAAATTCAGATTATATTTCCTCCTTTATAATTTTAGTTACTAATCATTGAATTATTCGGGAATCTACATTTGGAGCAGCAAAATACACTCTTCAGCTATTGAAAAATTTGTAATAGCATTAACGTGGATGCTATTACAAATGCATAAAGCTAATTGCGAACTACTATCATAACTACTCGAACGTAAGTACAAACATAATCACCTGTCAGAATCAACTCACTGCTAATGTGTGCCATGCATCTGGTGATAGCCGTTAATATCAAGTTTTTATACCAATATGCACATGTCGATCGGATCATTTGATTGGGTGTAAATGTGAACTTACGGTTATGAAGATTTATATAGCAATTACCACTTATCAGGTTAAAATACATTAAGCAAGGTACTAGATCATTATCTTATTGCTTTAAAACAACTTAACAACACACAGCCATTTATATTTTCTCTGCAACTAAGCTTATTATGAATGAAACTGTCTTGCTCTTTCTATAAGGGTACTGTTTAACATACTTATTACACATAACAAGCATATGAAGGCAAAAAACGTTAATAGAAAGGTGTCTGTCTATGTAAATTTGTTGTCATAAATAAATAAAAATAAACTTCAATAGTTTTGTTTAACCAGCGGAGGTATAGGAAAAAATCAATTCAAGTATCAATACTTGTCGAAAACAAAGTTTCAAATTGAAAAGCTCTTATATTATGTTGAGAATCTTACGGTCTTTCTATTTGCATTGCACATTGTGATTTATACTTACGAGGCTCAGAAACTTATCCAAAATAAAGGAATATTTTTTAATTAATGTTGTATGGACAAATAAAACAATCAAATGATTCTATAAAAAATAAACATGCGTACATAAATCCTTAGTTACACTAGGTAAACTGAGACCTCATGAGACGCTTCAATAGCGATAGCAAAAACACGAACAAAAGCCCCAGCTTCCCTTTTGTTGCGATATTCAAATGTATGTATGTACTAGAATGTAAGTGCAGTAATAAAATAGCAGTAGGCGATTTTTTATGGAATCCATAGTGGGTTCGTCGCAGCAATCACACCATGAATCTCACGGTATCCTACTTTAGCGTCTGCTAAAAAGTACCGTAATGAATTGCATCGGACAATAAAAATATTTAAGTATTTAAATAACATCTGCAATGTTTATACATACATATAAATATATTGCTCCATATGTTTAGATATCAAGTTACGCTTATCTGAATCAGAGATCGCATCGACATTGTCCTCTTGGCAGTTGTCGTGACTTATGGCGACTTTACACACTGTTTTGCCCTTTGGCGTCATATAAATTATATTTTACTATTAATATGTTATATTTCAGAACATGTAGCATTACTTAGAATAGTTGTTCACGTGTTATTATGGTAAAATGCAGTCGATTAATAAATAAATCCAGCATATGATGGTTACCTGTTTATTTTATAATAAATTTTGTAAGCTCTTTCAAACATATATCTAGTTTTATTTGGTTGTCAGCTAATGAAAATTACAATGTACTGTTTTTTCTAGTTTAAAGGATTTTTTGTTGTTAGTTATGAACCTATATAGTTTAATACTTAATCAATTCCTTCTGGAGATATTGTCTTTTACTGTTATCAACAAAGCCAGTAGAGGCAAAGATTTAATACAAAACGGTGCAAACAAGCATAAGTTTACTGCAGAAATACTAATATTTGATTGAATAACGTCCTCAAAAACAAAAAGAATTGTAAGTACTTTCAATATTCCCAGTTGAGGAGATTTTATTCAGAAATGTTTGTCCTGTATTCCTGCTA